>JAHLJT010005437.1:39404871-40123152 GCA_031308135.1 Acheta domesticus | reverse complement strand
AAAAAAATTTACTTTCGGCGGTGATAGATGGTAGCTGGCAAGAAAGAGTATGTGGCAATTCCGAATAGCTAGCGAAGACCCGAGAAACAGAAAACTAATACGGGAAAGTCTGCGCCATTCTGTAGCACCACTAGTTTCTATTTGTTATGTGGTAAGAAAGTTAACACGGTATTTTTACTTTCTCGCTTTTCGAATACTTCGTAAGATGAGAAAGTTATGTAATCGTTCGCGCGGGAAACGGGGAATTTTCGCCAGAAAAACTCCTATAACCAGGAGTCTGGTAACGAAAAAAAGATAAAACCTGTTGCTAAATTTTGAAAAAAAAATCATCTATCTCGTAGCGTATTCAAAATTCATGTTTTGTTGCTTCTGGATACTGCAAAATCGATTGACGGCAAAACGTCCGTCTGTCCGTCCGTCTGTCCGTCCGTCTGTCCGTCCGTCTATCCGTCTGTCCATCTGTCCGTCTGTCCGCCTGTGGTCAACGCTAGCGCCTAAACCATTCAGCCGACTTTCTTCAAAATTAATATTCTCCGATCATTTTACTCGTCTCAAGGCCTCTTGAATTTGAAACCCATATTTTAGTATTTGAGGGTACTTTACATGAAGCCCATTTTGGGTTTTTCTAAGTTAAAAGAAAATGGCTCCAAATTTTTCGATTACATTTTGTTGTTGAATAGTGCGAAGAACGTTGAAGGGAATGACGTAGGTATCATTTTCGTTGATAGGCCCAATTAAATAAACTAGTGGTTCTACAGAATGGCACAGACTTTCTCGCAGTAGTTATTTTTCAAATGCAGATCGTCGAATAAATTATTTGGAGTAAGCCGTTCACCGCTGCATTTCTTTGTCATGTTTGAAAGACATGTTTTTCGCATGTTGACAATTACAGGCTCCCTAATGATAGAACAGATAGAATTACGTTTTGACTAAAATCAAGTAATTAGTCCGCATGTCACTCCCATGGTGCAGCTGGTTAAAGCGTCTTGGGGTTGAGATTTTCAGTAAGGAAGATGCCGAGTTTGATCTCCAGCGGGGTGATTTAATTTGATGAATGTGATATTGCAGGGAAAAAAAACAATTGAAGAGTGTAGAAAAACTTTATTGGAAAATCATTTGAAGTACTTTTTACTCACGAATAGAATCAATGCAGATAAATATACAGGACTTGTCTGTATATTCCCAAACTGCATCTTTTAAACTATTTTTCAACTCTGTTATTCTATTTCTGGAGATGCGGAACGTATGCGATGAACTTACATATCAGGAACGGTTCCGAAATGATTATTACTTTCTCACCTTACGAATATTTCGTAAGGAGAGAAAGTTATGTAATCGTGCGCCAGAAAAACTCTTAGCATAAGCTGGTAAAAAAAGTGGATAAAACCTGTAGCGAAGGTTTAAATAAAATAGAGGTAGTGTAGTATGTCAGAGACCTAATCAGAGATCTTCGTTTTCTAATCTCTAAATTGAACTTGTATTTTGTTATGAATGATTATGTTCCCAGATACTTCCCTGAGCGCGTACAGGACATGTTTTTGCATACTCTGGATATTTTTCGTTTTTCTAATGCGAGCAATGAAACCACGATACTCTATTACTGTTTTATAAGTGTGTTTCATGCCTATCCATTTTGCTCGCAGCCGTTAATCAGCGGCGATAGGTACAGGTCTTTCGAGGGTAGATTCGGCGGTTCGTGACCTGGTCGCGGAATATTATTAGTCAGAATTCTCTTTTGTCTTAGGAAATAATTGAGAATTCTATAAACTTTATTTAAAAACCATCTGACACCATTTGAATAACAAATATTGATAATTATGATTAATATACTGGAAGTGTCTGTATATATTTGTTCAAATTTTTTAACTTTTAACAATTTTTTACGTCTCTTCTTGGATTTGTAAAGCGTATGTACCATCGTATCAATTGTTCCTATATCTTGCATTTACAACGCTATAGGTCGGTTCGATCCTTGACGGCTCTGTTCGGGCCGTGCGGTGCTAGTGTGGCGTAGAGGTATAAGTGCCGGTTCGTTAACTTTGAGTATCGGATTTCGGGTCTCGGTACGGAAAACGTTTTCAGGTAGAATACACTTTTGCTGGTTTATGAAGTAGTGAAATAGCATTAAGGACCATATAGAAGGAGAGCGAGAAAGTATGTGCGTTGGAAGCACCACTAGTTATTTTTTTCTAACTTATATTATTTTTGGGAACTAAAAATATCATATACTTGAATACACTAATTATAGAAATTCCGTTCAAATTCTATTCGAAACTTAAAAACATGTTTAGTTTTGAAGATTTTGCAAAATATTTAATTTCCTGAATTTTCAATTTTGTAAAAAAATTAAAATATTGAAAATTAAATATTTTTGTAAAGTCGATGTGCTAAAACGTTTAAAAAATAATGGTAAACGCACTAGAGTATTCATGATATCTCCAGGAAAAATCAAAGTGGGATCTCAGTAACTATAAAATTTATTAATATTTTACGAAAGAGTGTATAATAGATTGCTGCAATAGACGCGTGTCTTGTCTTACAGATCGTCGGTTTCTTTCGATGAAGCAGTAATTTAATACTCTTGAGGTGGTAAAACTTCGCGATTGAAATTATAAATAATAATATTGATGTATATATATATATATACATAATATTAATTTTTTTATAAATAATTTATAAATTTATAAATAAATGACGAATTCTTGACTCGTGTTTTGATTGACATTTTTGAAATTTTCTGGTCCCTCACAACTAACTCGCTTACTATAGAATTCCTTAAACTTTCGTCACAATGCACAGTTTTAATGCCTTACCGCTTCTACTTCAAGTCTGGACAAAATTTCTAATTCTTCAGCCAACTTTTTAGACACTTTTATCATGCGTTCGGTTGCAGAAAAATCTCGTTTAATTTTATTGTATGTCCAACTTTTAAAAATTGTAAAATTTTTAATATATAACGTCATGCCATCCGTTGAATGAAAGGAAACGATAAGTTTCTACATAATATCTTTGTCTGATTTTTTCGATGGACGTCGAAAGATCTTCAATGTAAAGAAATGTATCTGTGTTGGCACTTTGTACTTTCTGAAATTTCTCGTGGGGATACGTTTTTGTTCCAATATTCTTTTCTTGGCGGGGTTTCTCCTATTGCAACTAAACTCTTGTTTATACGTGCTTGATTTCTTGACCTCTATTAATAATATTATGGAGTGATTCTTGAGAGTAGGTCATTGACAAAACCATTTCTTAACTTGCCAACGTTTAGGCTTTTTTTTCAGCCTTCATCAGGGCATATTATCCTCATCTTTCGTTTCTAACCACGATCCACCCCACATTTTCTTTATATACTTAGTTTTTACCACACACATTCCTTCAGTCGCGCCATATTACCACCCCCGCATATAGAACACAACACGCGCATATTGAATATGGCGCGGCTGAATACGACGCGTCGTTACTATTTACATTAGTGGCGATTTGCTTCCATTATTATATTTACGAGTTTAGGTGCTTCAAATAATGTCAAGTAAAGTTTCTCGAAAACGCAACAGTTTTGACAGAAAAGTAGCTCAAATTTCCGCATTTTCAATAAGGCTTAAACTCTATTTTCTCAAATGGCTCCAAATTTTTTCACCAAAGTTTCGGAAGATATAGTGCTAATTGCACTCTTTAATATGACGTAAAGTTCATTTGAGAGTATTTTTTCATGTTTTCAAAAATGATAGAAATGTAATTTTTTTTAAATAGATCTCGCATCTATAATATGCGCATTATCAGCAATTTGTAAACATATTGTATTTGTGAGTTAATGTGCTTCAAATGACTTCAAATTAAATTTTTTGTAAACTCAAAAAAATTCTCTGAATAAAAATTGAAATTTTGAATTTTTAATAACGCTTAAACGCCATTTTTGTAAAAACTGCTCCAAATTTTAAAGAAAATTTCCATTTAGAACGAAGTTTAGTGTTATTTAATAGTCGTAAAAGATATTTCCGTTCTACCATTAGGAAACCTTAAATATAAGAAAATGTCGATATCATGTAGTTTGGGCGGTGATAGCTGGCAACTTGCCCGATTATGTGGCAATTCCGAATAGCCATCCGAGACCGAAGGAAATAGAAAACTAATATGGGAGATCTGTGCCATTCTGTAGCACCACTAGTTGAGTAATAAATTATTCCACTTTAATGCTGTTCAGATCGTGTGTTGTCGATCAGCATTGGTAAATCTGCTTGCAAATCCGTATTTACATTAGAATCAGAAGATAAATCTCTTTTCAACGGTTTGTAAGATGTCAAAGTAGTTGGTGCGAAAATATTTCGCAAGCCGCTTTTCTTCCTCAACAGTTCGAAGGCGTACACTTCCTCTTATCAGTCAGGTTTTTGAACGGAAATTTTTACAAGTTATTTGATTTATCAAACCTTGTTTTCTATTTAGAATTGCGTAATTTAACAGGCATGTTAACTATTTGGAAAATAAGCGTTTAAAAACAAAATAGGAAGTAATTATTAGCACGCGATAGACTTAAAACAAGAAAGGGTATGCGTTTGAAAAAAGCTTTGATACTTTTGCACATCCTAATGTACGCGTATAATATGCAAAATTTTAAAAAGGTAATTGGATAAGATAAAATGTTGTACACATGGGATATAAGTCATTGTGCGCGCATTAGTTGCATTTGCACTGCAGCTAAAGAAGCTAGATAGTCTATTTACCCAATAGCCTGGAATAGCCTATTTTACCCAACCTTAAACAACAATATCATGAGACTTAAACTTCTGTCTGCTTGCAGTTTCGAAGGGTCAAACGGGGCGGAGCTGATCGACATTACGGTTCGTGAATATACCAACTTCCCACAGCAACCAAAACCAGCCATCATCGTCAATAAACACTTGGACAGTTATTTTCTAAATAACCCATTGTTATGGGACAAACCTTCAGAGGCTCCTTTTGGATATCTAGTGCCAGAATGCCTCATCAAGCCAGCCTTTCAATCTTTCCCCGTGCGCATGAACGGCAGACTAAAACATCGTTTGGAGGCGCTTCTACAGACCATTGTGGAAGCAGGCCACATCGCCAAGATAGAAAGGTACTTATCCATGGCTCCAATGCCAAATGGCACACAAAGATGCATTTACGCTTTCAAATTTTCCTTCTTATGCAACCCATCCATTGTCTTCTAGAGGCGACCCCTCCTTCTTCTCCGAACCATTCGCTTCCCTTTGAAAGAGCTTTATTAAAGCTATTGTGAGAGTGGGAATTACTCCAATATCTAATGGTACACCAAACTGCTTTCACGCCTTCCAAATTTCCTTCTCTCCCGACCCATCTACTTCTCTTTGACAGAGCTCTTCAGTGCTACTGTGTCTGCGGGTATGACTCCAATTTCTATTCGTACACAATGCTCCCTTAACGCCGTTTAAATTCCTTTGTCCTTTGACCCATCCACGTCCCTTTGAAAGAGAGTCTTCTTTAAAGCTATTGTGAGTGCGGGTGTTACGCCAAGGTCAAATGGCACGCACAGCTGCTTCTTCGCCTCTTGGACTTCCTTTTAATTCCCAACTTTCTGTTGGTGGCGTATGTCCTTTTTATTATCAAAATTATTTTCTATCCTGCAGAACTTCGGATTTTATGAATACTTTCCGACAACTTTATATATTTTTTTCTTTAAACCATATTTTTATTAATTGTGTCTTTTTGAGTTTTTGTTTTATTCCTTCTCCACCGTCAAATATATATAGAGTGGAAATGTTCAGTATCATTTCTTTTGTTCACAGCGATGTGTGGATGAGATTGAGATATTTGGGGTGGGTTCGTCGTGGTCCCGCCTTATCTCCGCCATGGCCTGTCGTGTTCACCGCCCGCAGCACCGCGCCACGGCCCCTGGGCCTCTCTGCGCTGGTGGAGCCCGCCGTCGTCCTGGGCGCGGGGGGCTGGCGGCGGCCGTGGCCTTCCTCGTGGAGGTGGCGCTGCGCATGCGGGCCAACGGGTGCTTCGTGTGGAGAGCGCGTCTCCCGTGTGTGTGCCGGCGCACTGCACGCAACTGACTCCCGGAACTTTATTTAATTACATCTATTTTAATTAAAATTTTTATTTTATTGAATTTACTCTGAACCAAAATTTCAAATGTAACTTATCGACTGTGTCCTGTTTGTACTAGGGATTGTGCCTCGACGGTGACGGTGTTTCGGTCGTAGCTACAGAGGCAGATCGATTTCAGTTGCAGTGTACGTGAGTGCTCTATTGGCTAGCTTCTCTCATCGACACATTTCCATGATGCCTGCGGCTAGCAGCAGGCAAATGCCCGAGATCTACTCCATTCAAATGGACCACAGGGGTTGTCATGCACCGTCACTCACACACTGTTATGTAGTACTCTGCCACACATGTCGCGAGACCAGTCGGATAGTTAGAGCTTGTTACCTAGGGCGAACCTCTGTTGGGGAGATACCTCGAAGTGTAAATATCCATGCCAGCCAACGTGTGTTTTGGCAATGGGTTTGTTCCTCCAGCGGGAGATGAAATCTGCCATTTCATGTAATAAGACTTCAGCCATTCTATAAACGAATGATCACAGCAACATCCCAAGAAACATCAATCACATATGGTTAAGGAGAGTTCTTATTATAGAACTTCTAAACGAAGACGCTGTTTGTTCTTCTCTAAAGAAAGAAGAGCAGAAAACCACACTGGGATCCGTCGCTACCCCCTCCCACTGCTAAGCGACAGTGTAACTTCTTTGCTTTTGTCTGGGAAATTACGATCCGAGACCGATTAATCATTTTATCTCGAAAATTTTAAATTGAGAAGCGTGGCATAAAATCACAAGATGGAGAGGTCGCACGAGATATCACAACACTCGACGAGCGAAAATGTACAACTGACGCACGAGAAGGGAGACACTGCGCATGAGCAAAGCCGCCATTTAGTCCTAACATCGCTGTTCAGAAAACATTGGGTACAAAATGCTTTGTAGTGTTGAGGGATGTATTCGTCAAGAAAGTTTCTGTGCCTCCGTTAGTAATATTTTTCACTTTCATTGTGTTCGTGCATGGAATGTTTGAGCACAAAATATAAAATGTGCTTTAGTGGCGATTCTTTCTCTCCAAGATCTAGTCAGTCGATGTTTTTGGGAAGGTATGAAGTGTAGCTGTCTCCCTCCACTGTGGCGTCAGTCGGGTGCAAAGATTCCTCGACGAACTCTATCTTTAATGCTTAACTCAGGTTTGTATACGTTTTGCTAGGTTCAAAAGGGGAACGTTGCACTGATGATCACTACTAAGAACAAAATCGGTGGCACGATGTGCAAAGTGGTGTTCATTTCGTTGTTTTTGTAGGTATATCAAGGTTTATGATGACGCTTCTTTTTTTGTATCTACAATAATGACACAAAATAGCCAGAAAAGGAAAATATAATTTACAAAACAGAAAATTTGTCATTTGTGAAGAAAAACATTTTTTTAAATGTTGAATTCAACAGAAGAAGAACACGTGATGATTTGTAATTGCGATCACTTCACAATTAATGTTCGCTGTAGGAAAACATGAAAATTACAAATGTACTGAATATTGCAATTTTACGTTTCGACGCAAAATACTTCTGTTAAATCAACATATATTAGTGGTTGAGTGACTTGGTTTTGGTGAGTGGTTTAAAAATTTATATATATTTATTTTTCATTTTCAAAATATATTACATCACAAATTTTAATTTGTGCAATATCAATGTGTGTTCAAAACACTGAAGAAAAGAAATGTTCTTATTGAAATATAATGGTATTATGTTCTAATATCATATTGCTCTTTTGGAGTCATCGACAGAATTGAGCATTTGCGAATTGCTGAAAAATCGCTATTAATGTTTGTGGGATGTGGATCAATCTTGCCTTTATATGCCTTATATATAAATGTCTCGTAAACGTTGGGGTAATTTCCGACCACTTATATAACACATCAATTATTACACCATTATAACCATATGGATTGCAACGCAGCGTATTAATATAATAAAAAATTATAATGTATTTCCCATGTACTGCACTTTTCAAAGTACAAGGTTGCTTTGCATAAATTTGTATATACGAGTAGGTTTTTTATTTTCTCACAAAAATATGCATCTACTGCACAATTATTCAGTATTGTCACTCAACAATGTTTTAATAGTGCAGTCATTTCGTTTTCAAAAAGGATGCGATTCAGGAAAAGTTCCAGAAATATTTTATATATTAATTGGCGGTTTGAATTTGAATTTGCGGTTTGTCACCTTGAGAAATACCTGTATTTTGACATATGCATAATTTTTTCTGCGTCAGAGTTTGGCTAATTGATCATAGGGATAACAGTGATAAATCACTTCCTTGGAGAAAAGAAATAGTAATGATAATATCCGGCGAATCCTTACGGTCATATTATTATACAGTGATTTTTAAAAGTTTCCTTTTTAGTTTTAGTTTTTCATTATCAACATAATGTGGTTCGCAGTAGAATATATTATTGTTAAAAATATGTCAGTACATATATCTATGCTTGGTCTTCAATTTTTGGTAAATATTAAATTTTAAAACTTACTTATTTACAAAATTGATGATACAACATGATACTTTTAACTATTTTAACACTTTATTTCTTCTTAGGTTACAATTTTGATTGACAAGTTTTAGAATACAATCACATTTACAATATTAAATAAGAAATATTAAAATTGGTAATTGAAGATCAAATATGTGTGCTGTAGAAACTTCGTCTATCTTGATTTTTGTGTAATTGAATGTTATTTCGATAAAATGCATGTATTGTGTATTTAAGCAATTTGTTTTTGCAATTAAATTTGTGAAGCCATTGTTTCTGGAGACGAAAAATCTGAAATACTAATTTAGCCACCAAAAAACTTTCAGACAACTAATGACAAAACAGTTAGGGAATTTTTTTCTAGATAATCTAGTGGTCGCACTGTAAGGTGATTAGCTCATCAACTGGTGGTACCCAGTAATGTTTGGTTTGTAACTTTCTTTCGTGGACTTTTTACAGGATACCAGAACTTCATTCTCACCTTTGACTTCGTTTCTGTTCTCCGAAATATTACTTTCTCGGAGATTTTGTGATAAGTTTGTGAAATTGTCGTTTGAGAAAATAATTCATGGTAATTATTTGGTTATTAATGGTTATTAAATATAGTTTGATGATTTTATTTAAAGCTATGATAAAATTTCACAGAATCAACCATTTCAAAAATTATTTTATTATGATGTAATAAAACCCGTTTGTAGTGTTTCATAAAAGAGAAGGGACGGACAATGTGAGCAATGGTCGGAGGTCCCACGCTTCCAAAATCGGGTCAGTAGAAAGCAAACAGTTTACACCAACACTGTAAAGATGTTCGTTTTTATAAATCGGACGCCGCCACTAATAATGTGTAAGAGACATGAATGAACAACCTGCGGTATAACGCAAGCTGTGTCGCGGGCCTGTGTGCCACGTACACACGGGGGGTGGGGGGCGCGGCGCGGGGCGGGGCGGCGCGCGGCGGGCGGGACGCGCCCCGTAATGGAGTGCGCAGCGGGCGAGGGCCCCGTCAAACGCCAGCGGCGAGCGATCTGTTGACTTGAGGTGAACCGCGCGCCAACACCCCTCCCCGTCCCCCTGCCCCCGCTGCCGCCACCCCCGCGCCTCCCCATCCCTGCCGCCCCCGCGCCGCGCCCCCGATGCCGTTTGACGCGGTCGCTACTGCGGCGCCGCGCAAACGCTGGCCCGCGCACTCCCCGCCCCCTCCACCCCTCCCCCCCGTCGGCACTCCACGCCGCCGACCGCCGGCCTGCACACGACACCGCCCACGCACCTGTCCAAGCAGTCGCCTCGCGGGCCCTCGTACTCCGCAATATACCAACTTCCTATTTGAACAGCATTACAAGGGCACGGCAAGGTGATTACTATGGAAATGCTGTTGTGGGGAAAGTGTTGGTAGGTTATTTATTGTAAATGGAATAGTGCCCTTTTCCGAAATAGTTTTCAATTCATGACTTTCGTTGGGTTGTCATAATTTTCAGTAAAACGAAGACAATGTATCCTGAATTTTGTCGCTCCTTCTATCTAGAGAACGTGATTAAACTGCCGAAAGCATGCTGTATAAATAGAAAATCTAAATCTAAACTCTTCTGGAACCTCTAGTTTTACTCTGATTTTTATAATAATTTATGCTTTGTTTTCCTTCTTTATCTCTTTATTTTCTTAATATTTTCATATATTTATCCCCAACTTCTGCTGAGAGATATATAACTAGCCTGCACGCGTTCTTACTCAAAATATGTGGTCAAGGGAGAGTTGCGGATCTACGAACAGTTGGTGCAGCGTTAGAGTGATTGTGACTAGGAGTTTGCGTCGGGTGAGTGCCCTACACTCGTTCTTGCTCAAAATTGTGGCGAAGGGGAGTTGCAGATCTCCGAAACAAGTTCACATGGTGTTAGAGTGTTTGTGACGCGGCGTTTGCGTCATGTGAACGCTCTGTCATGCCGACACAACTTTAGAACTTTGACAATAATGACTATTATCAGCACTCATGAAAATTGCATAATTTTAGTCATTGTAGAGAAAATCATGCTTATCTAACATTTTTCATGGTATTAACACAAAGAAAAAGTATATGACATGTCATAAAGATCCGGGCCATAGTTAATAGTAGAGACCGGAAAAATATGTAGTATAAAAGGTAAACTTATAAACATAAATATGTGATGAAAACCGTAAGAATATGTAATAAGTAGAAACTCGGATATATTATGTAATATTGAAATATTCTTATTCTAAAACACATTTACATAATATGAAATTACATTTATAAAATATTTCTAAACAAATTGTAAAAATAATACAAACGCTTTAAAAAATTTTGGAGAGCACAAATTGGCGCACACTTTGCACCATACAACATTCCTGTCAGTATTAAAAGATTCATCTATTGTTATCCAGTACCGTAGTTTAGCAGCAAGACCAAGGTGCAAGTAAGTAAGATTATTTGCACCTTGATCCAGACTACACGCAATAGAAGCCATCGTTCAAACTGGCGATATCTGCGATCAGGAAACAATCACTGCAGCGTGAAAAAATCCAAGTGTTACACAAGTTCTCTTCCAAGTGTTACTCGTCGGTGATCACCAAAGTTTCTCGGGAATTAAAGTTTATGATCACGAAAGGAGGCGTCAATAATACTTGCCACACCTTGATTTCACCAATAATGAAGAGAAAATGCATATTATGTTTAAAAACACTTCTTTTCATAAAAAATATGTAATAAAATTGAAGTAAATTTATAAAATAAAACAATATTTAATGAAAATTGCAACTTATGTAATATAGTCCTAAATATGTAAAAATATATAACGAAATATTCAATATTGTGTTAAGAGAGCGACGATTCACCAAGAGACAGTTTGAGAACGATAAGTAGAAAGACAAAAAATAAGTAATTACATAAAAATCCGGTCTCTGATGATTAGTCTCGTTGGTGTACTGAATGTTTTATTGCGGAGTTGCCGGTGTTCCTCCCCCACTAGATTGTGAGATCCGGCGCCGGTCTACATGTCGACATGCTGTGGATTTTGCCCTCCAGGTATATTCCCAGCGAGACACCTGCCCTGCCGGCACAAGTCCAAAGCTCCCTAATTGTCTCCTGGCATGTGTGGTAGTGTTCTTAATATGAATTTTTGTTGGGAATAATTAGAGAACACCTGTATAATTTCAGCAATGATATAAAATTATAAGATGACCATAACATCTACAACGTTGGGAAATATCCATTCGTTATTAACTTCAGGTAGTACAATCGTCCTTGTCGCTAGTCACATACTCTATCATTTTTACATTTATAAATTAACAATAGCAGCTTGTAAATGTGAATGTAGCATTTAAATAATTATTTGTAAATACTTAAAAGGGAAGTAGTAAATTGTAACGCTAGAAAAAACATTACTTACTAATATTAATATAGTTTATGGTGCTTCAGTGCCTGCATTTTACTTTTACGTACCATTACCTTCTTACTTTCTGGGTTGAATTTCCGCATTGACTCTATTTCTGCATTGATTGAATCGAAAGTGAGTAATCGTCAAGTATGGTTGAGGACGAAACAAAATTTAGTCAGCGTAATTGGCGATCGTACTCGAGAAAGAGGGCTGAAGAGGGCGACAATAGCGATTTGAAGTCGATAGCACTTTGAAGTCGGTAGCCACTACTTCCGTTTACGATGATTATTGCAGTAATTTTTGTCAATTACTTAGCAGAATGCTCTGTGAGACTGTTTCGCTTAATATTATCTCTATATATACTATATATTGAATAAAAGAAAAAATGTATTTCACGCGGATAACTTCAATACCTTAAAAAACAATGCCCGCTCCATGAGAGCCTTATTAATTTAAACGTATTTTAATAAAACACTAATGGTGCTAAAATAGCATGTACCCTCCTACCACGTCTCACGCAGATTTACGCGAAAATTACACAAATTTTCGAGACATTTTACATGGCCTTATTTCAAAATCTATATCTAATGTTTTAGTTATAGGAAGATTCCGAACATTTTTTGAACTTTTGGAATTTTCGAAAAATCAGAGCTTTCAACGAACATGAGACCCGCACCATTCTCTCAAACGTTCTTCACACTATACAAAAAAAGTAATCAAAAACGTTGGAGCCACTTTTTTTGAAAATTTTGAAAATGTCCCAGGGGCTTCATATAAAGTATCCCCCAAAATTAAAATATCGGTTTCAAATTCAAGGGGCCGCCACATCAGCCAGATCGATGGGCGAATATCAATTTTAGAGAAAATCGGCTGAACGGTTTAGTCGCTAGCGTTGTTCACAGACGGTCGTACGAACTGACGAACGGACTGTTTTGCCGTCATTCAATTTTTCGATATCAGGAATCCGCAGAACATGGATTTTAGCTACACTACGTGATAGAGGAATTTTTTTTCTAAATTTAGCAACTGGATTTATCTGGCATTGTAATAAGAGTTTTTCTGCCGAAAATTCGCCGTTTTCCGTGCAGCATTACATAACTTTCTCTCTACTCCATAGAGAGAAAGTAAAAAATCAACTCGCAGAAAAAAACTCTTTGAATACACGTAAACTCTTTCAATTATGAAATCCACCAATACTCGAAAAACTGGTTTACGGAAAAGCTCCTGTCCTTCTATGGTTATTACTAGCGCCTAAACCGTTCAATTTTCCCCAAAATTTACATTCCGAAATTGATCTGGATGCACACGAGGTCCTGTGAATTTGAAACGTATATTTTGATTCTTGGGGTATGCTACATTAGAAAGTTTAAAAAAATTTTCATAATTTTCCAAGACCTGGGATAAAGACGATGCTTTCCCAAGTTTTTTCGGTTGCAGATACCTTTACCGAAAGTTATTAAAAGAGTTTAACCCTTTCAGTAATTAACTTTACCTGTTCAACTTAATAAATTTGTATATTTGTACTGAATATCAAACATTACACTCAATATCTAACATTAAGTTTATTCACAAGGTAATTCAATATTTAAAAGGATGAAAGTATTACCACGACGGCATTATGATTTCCAATATTTAATATCGAAATATACACTGGCGAAAATTAAAACAATTTTTACATTTATGAAATTAAAATTAAAATAACGTGATTAAAAATAAAAATGAAGTGAAGAAATTATCATGTTCCCGTATACACCTGAATTCGTGCATGCAATGGTTTGGTTCCTCACATTTTGCTTTGCTTCACGTAATTTCCTGCAAAAATTATACCTATTCGTTCCTGTGACACTTTGACAGTGTAGACTCTGATTTAAATTTTTTTAAATAAAACGATCGAAATAGTATAAAGGCTGCATAAAATTTGCTGAAACAGAAGTGATGGTTGGCGGTGAAAACTACCTCTGCTACAACCTATGTTTTTGAGGGGTTTGAATGATCAATACTTCATTGAAATGAATACGTGGTGTGAATTGAATACTTGATGATGATTAATAACGATTTTTTTTTCATTACATATAAACGGGTATTGGAACAGTGTTTTGTTCTTCCTTCTTCTACTCAAGCAGTAGAATTAGTAGAAGAAGAGGAACTAGAAGTAGTCAAAGAATAATAGTAAGAAGCAGTAAAATAAAATAAGAATAGAACAAGCAAGAATAAAAGATGAAGAAGAACTAAAAATTATAGGAAAAGAAAAATGAAAACTAAGAATAGTAGGAGAAGAAGAATGTAGAAGAATTGGAGACGAAGAAGAATGAAGAAGAATCGGAGAAGAAGAAGAATGAAGAAGAAGAAATGGACAAGAAAAAGAATCAGTAAATGAATAATTGGAGGAGGAGAATAAAGAAGAATTGGAAGAGGGAAGGAGGAGAAGAAGAATGAAGAATTGGAGACGTCGCGGTATTTTTGCAGCGACCTGCTGTTTCGACATTGAATCTCAATTATTTGATTTGAGCAGTTTAAATTGCTTCAAGGTTCAGATGGACAACCTTACATGATTTCATTATTGGATTTTCTTATCCTGTAGCAACTAAATTCGGTTTTATTTGTAAACCGGACAATTGTATGGAAATATTTGACCTCAAGGGAAGTTTTTATGTATTCCAAAATGTAATAGCGAAGAGCAGATATGGCACACTTTCGGAATTGCAACTTTTCATGAACCAAACAATGTTGTGGAAAAGTCCGCGAATAAATACATCAGACTGAAGAAAGTTCCGCTATGAGAAGTGGCCAGTACCTCCCCGTTCCATTTACTGGTTGATTAGACAATGCTGCAATGTTTTTTGTTTTTATTCTATAAAAAACTGTTTTAGGGGGAAATGAAATCTCTACGTATGATCTCAACAGGCGATGAAATCTCAACATCATCCTCCGCCTGTAACTATTGCTATTGGTTGCGGAATGGCACATAAAAGTACCCTACAGCGGTATATTGTCAATAAAATTCATGAAATTACATTCCCGCGCGCGTATCAAATAGAGGAAGTGGGAAGATAGCTGGAAACCTTAATCTCCCGACTTTAAATAGAGTGAATTTTTAACGCGTTTCAGTGAATAAAATGTGTGATAACGTAAAAATCAGAGGATCATAAAACAACAAAGAAGCTGTGCAGGTAAAGGAGACGGGAACATAACTTTTCTTTTTTCCCAGGCGTTTTAAATTGCTCGTCAGCGCCACCTACGAGCGAACCAAACTCTTCGTCTCTCTCTCTCTCTCTTTCCCCTCTCTGCTAATTGTGTTGACGCAAGCGGCGGCGGCGACGGGCAGGCTCGTCTCGCTCCAGGGTCCCCCGCTCCCCCTCCCCCCCCCCCCGCGCCATCCCTGCCACGCGTCGCTCCACCATCGCCGCTGCCGCCGCCGCCGCCGCCCCCGCGCCGCCCCGTTTGCGACGTATATAAACGAGTAACACAAACAATTCCAATCCAATTTCAAGTCAACTTAAAACGTCGTTCGTTCCTCGTGCTTCCCGTCTCTCCGGACGAACGAGGCGGCCGATGCCGTCGGCTGTCCCCGCTCCTCCCCGCGGCGCCCCGCCCCACCCACCGCGCGTGGCGGGCGGGAAACGGGGGGGAGGGCATAGCAGGGCGCAGCGGCGGGACGCGGCGGGGCGTCGCGGGCGGCGGAGCTGGCGGGGGCGACGGCCTGTTAACTGCAAATAGCGAAATTATTCCCCAAGGCAAGTCGGCGGGAGAGGGGTGGATATCACCGGAGTTGAATTATCATACGGAGCCCGCGCTGCCATTGTTAACGAGTGGAAGAGAGAGAGAGAGAGGGGGGGCGGAGAGTGAGAGAGAGAAACGCGTGCGCGGAGAGAGCGGGCGAGGCGGCGGCGCGCGGGGTCGATCTGATGCCCGGTCGTTAGCGGCGGAATTGCGCGACGGAAGCGACACTGCGCCCGGGGCGAACGGGCTGGGCGGGCGGAGCGGGGCCGGGGTGGGCGGACGGCTGGGCGGCGAGAGCGGAAGCGGGTGGCCGGGCGGGGAGGAACGGGGTCGGCCGGCCCGCCGGCGGACCTCTGGTGACCGCGCCAGCGCCCGACGCAGTTGCCTTCCGCGGCCGCGCGGCCACTTACATTCTCCGGAGAAGGCATTGTGCTGAGTTGGAAGTCTTGACCTAGTTCAGTACGCGCGGTTAGTGCTTCTCGGGGTGCTCAATGAGGACACGTTTCTTTCCAGAAAGGATGTAGGACCTTAGTTGTTGGTCGCTGATGTTCCGGGAGCTATGACGATGCTGTTGAATGGAGGATCTCTACGATTGTCATATGTTCCGTTAAGTTATTTGTTGTTGTCTGTGATCTGCGATTTGAGCAGTACAGGCGGTGAGATATTACGAAGACATTTCTGGCAAAGAGCAATACCTGGGCTTCATTCCACTTATAGCAACTCTTCTTGTTTTTTTCCACTCGTATGTCTCCTAGTCAACGAAGTGGAATGCTCTAGTTGTAAAGATCGACTGAATAACACATCCATGTTTGCTTGCGAAGAAATTAGAAAAAGAGAAATGCGATATTACATGACAGTGTTCATGCGACTTAATAATGTTAAAATCATGTTTTTTGGATAATTCACCATCCATAAACTGAGCAATGCCAAAAGATATGTTGAAGAAATTAAACTAAATCCAAATCCGAAATTTTCGATCATCCACCACACACCTGTGTAAAAATTCGATCATTCACCACATTTTGATCATCCACCAAAAACCTGCGTAAATAAACTTGTAATAGAATGAACGGCGTGAAATATCCTCGTCGCCATCTCCTTAAGAATTTTGATATTTGGATAAATAACTTTGTTTTCTCATGATGTTCATTGTTTATATATTTGCAATTCTGATTGTTAATCATAACCTTGATAATTATTCTCCACCAAGAATCAAGGAAATCAGTGGGAAACATAATGTCACGTAATTGTTAAAACTTACAACTATGTGGTAAAATGGAGGTGATATGCATAATAATAATAATAATAATAATAATAAAAACCATCGATCATATTGTCTCAGCGTGTCCAATCCTAGCAAACACAGAATACGTGAAAAGACACGACAGGGTGTGTAGCTACCTCCACTGGCAGATCTGTACCGCCCTCGAAGTTCCAAACACATGCCCCAAGTGGTACGAACACTCACCAAAACCGGTGACGTCTGTTGGATTGTGTACGATATTGTACGACCAACAAATTCAAACTGATCGCACGATAGCGGCAAACAATCCGGATATTGTCATCCGGGATTTGGAGAACAAATCGTGTTTACTTGTCGATGTTGCTGTACCTTGCGATCAAAACGTCGTTACCAAGGAGGCAGAGAAAACGTCTTAAATACAAGAGTTTGGAAATCGAGATCAGCCGAATGTGGGGCGTCAAAGCACAGGTCGTCCCGATAGTTATCGGAGCTCTGGTATTTTGTTCCGCAAAATTTGTGTAAGAACTTGTCTAAACTCCCAGGTAATTCAAAAGACTGGGAAGTGCAAGAAATCGCTTTATTTGGAACAGCCCACATCTTGCGCAAAGTATTGTAGAGGCACCGACAGTCCCCTAGATCTACTCCTTAGGTAGCTGGTTGCAACCTGGAGTAGATTTTATATTCAGCCGTGATTTAGAGGAATAATAATAAATACAGTAGCCAATATGATCAATCGATTATTTTTGACAATATATTCCACAATCTTCTATTGTCTGCATTTGCATATTTAAATAAAATATTTAGAAAAGTTCAGATCAAATTGCATTTAATGTGTATTGCATTTAATTGTACGGGACGTGGCACATGTGGGGAACAAATACATATTTCATGTATGTTTCATAAATACTATTTGTGAATTATTTAATTACCACATTATTTAATTAATCACATTTATTTGCATATCAGTACTTTCAAAGATATTCAAATTTTCATTTCTTTTAGAATCTTCATCCAAGAACCAGCAAAGTTCGGACATGTCTCATTAATCAAGGTTCTGGCTGTTCTCTGTAGGTTATCTAACTTTATTTAAAACTACATTGGAACTTCACTCTCACAGAAGTGATTAGTCGCGCTGTATTATCAAACAAAACTTATTTTATTTGCGGTTTCACACATTCTCATTGTATTGCAAATTATTCGAACTTACCATGATTTTATATCATCTCGTCTCTACCAGATTCCTTTAATTTATCAGCGTAAATGACTTGTAATAGATTGAATGGCGTGAAATATCCTCGTCGCCATCTCAAAATAATAAAGAAATATCCCTCCGTGACGCTTAATCTAAGCTAAAATCCCTGTAAGTAAAATTCTCTTTCGATACATCTCCAATGAAGAGAACGCACTTAACGCCGCTATATTGATTTCTGCTAATTTCTGGTCGGAAGGCAAAAAGAAGAGAGAAAGCGTTGGGCGAATTTTATTGTGGAAGGTGCTACGCTTCCCGAGCGCTCCGCGACGGACTTTTACCAAAGTAATACTGATGTCGCCCATCGCCCAGCGACTGTTATCAACCCGAGGGTCCATGACGCTTCGCCCGCGAGAGAAAGGCAACGCGGTGGCCGGCGGGCGGGCGGGGAGGGGGTGCGGCGCGGCGCGGGGGCTGCGTTCGCCCGGGCAACCGGCAAACGAAGTTAGCGTCCCGGCGAGTCGGCGACTAATTGGAAAGAGTCCTCCTCCTGCTCTTTCCCCGGCCCCCGCCCCCCGGCCCCCGGGCCCCGTCCGCGGCCCCGTCCGCGGCCCCGCCGCCCTCGGCCGCTTCGACGCGGTCTCGTAGGGGCGGGGGCGGCTGCGGCGGGGCGGCGGCGGGGCGCCGGATAGTCGATGTCCCGCCCACCCCGCCCCCGCCTCGACCCTCGCCACCGCCCCGGCCCCGCCTTCTCGGCCGTGGTGGTTCAGCTGAAGAGGCTGCGGTGCCGCCTCCGGTTCGACGAAACCGACAGAGCGGGAGGGGCGGGGAGGAGGTAAGAGGTCCGCGAAGCGGCGAAGAAATGGCTGCACTCTGGAGCTGATTCGGACGGGACGCGGTTGCGAGGAGTGGTTTGCTCTCGCTCCCGAACATCCAGGGCTCGAGCTCAAGATTCTTTTGACACTCGGAGTCCACATTAGCAGAATCGATGGTATAACGGTTAGCGTGGCAGGTTGTTCTATCCAAGTTGGCGGGTTTAAAATTGACCCAAGCCGTGGATTTTTAAAGGAGAAAAATTCTTCATACGCCTTCCTTCGGGGGAAGTAATCTGGCTGTCCATGTTATAGATTCGAGTCTAAAAGAAGCCTGAGTTAAATTCAAAATCGCCTGATTCGTCCCCCGGGTAATATCTTCTTTCTCGTAGGTGAAAGGAGCGCTGGTCAAACGGAAGAACGGGCCTTATGACCTGAGTCTCCCCACGAAAAGTAAGGCATTAACTATCATCCTACGGAGATGCAGAGTGTCTGTGGTACTTGAGCCTCAGAGGATACATTTTCTTTGGATGTAAGGTCGCTTTCTTAGTTCCTGTGATTGTCCTGCCACCAGTGCGTACATTTTTTGCGAGTTTCTATAATGAAATATCCACAAATATCCACAATTGAATGGCCGACATTTTTGTTTTGATTTTTGCAAAACTAGGCATTTTAACGAACATGAGACATGTTGTTGAACTAAGAATTAGGGGCCCCGAAATCTCTTGAGTGCCTCGGGTACTTTCAAACCCAAAGACGGCCCTGACTGTTTTATCAGTGATTTTTACTTTCCCGTATACGTACGTATACACGGAGTAATATACACAGTATTGTAACCGTCACGTACCTACCCGCTGACTGGTAGTACGCCGAATTACGAAAGTAAATCTTTAATTCACTTATTTCGTGACGTGTGGCTGCACCGTCACGCAAACCTGGGAATATCTCAATTAAAGGATAAAATTCCCTGTCGGTGGTGGGTTCGTCTTTGTCAAACTAATTACTAATTAACAGGCAAACACTATTTAGTAGTTTGAAATAACAGTTAACATATATTCTGACGAGTGAAATTCTCGTACAACTGAATTTACAAATTCTCCTATGTTTTCAGTTTTTTATATTAAATTATGGTAGCTAATTTCCCTACCTAAACTGCAGTTTTTCTAATACGATCTTAACTTCGATCCCTATTTACGAGTAACAACCTACAAATACATATATACACTTCACACAAAAAAAATCACTGATGAAACACATAAAATACAGTTCAAGTAATTGTTCTGGGAAAAAATACGTACACACAATGCTCCAAATTCTCTAACACCTTGTAACCATTAACAATATTACACTTAATGTTCACAGTTGAAATTTGGCTTCTACGTAGCCTTTTCAGTATAAAATTGCGTTTAACAACGCCTTTGGCCTGTCCTTCAAATAATATTGTGAAAGAAATAATTGGACGACTTTCCCCTCCCGTTCAGAATTTCACACAAATAATTTTTGTTAAATGGTTTTAACACCCTTGAATCAATTACATATGAATCCAGTCAAATAATTATATACAAGAACAATTTTACATTAACCACAAGGAATATCCTGACCTGATTCTAATTACGACTATACAAAAAAGAAATGACTTGACTAGCTAGCAAGACTACTGTTCCGCGGTCTTCCAGATTGAAATTTAGTGAATGTTCTTTCAGTTTTGTTTGACTCACGACCGGCGAACTCCCGAAGAACGTTCCGCGCTGCGTAGTCGGCTGCCGAACGGTGTTCACGCCTCACGGTCGTTGGATTCCTGCAACACTCCGTGTGCCGTCCGTCGCGTCGAAATTGGAATGCCTCCGAGCGCCGTCTCTCCTTGCTCAGCGACGCTTTACCACTGCTCACTCAAAGGCGATGGTCGCATCAGAATGCGAGTTCGGAACTTCCTATTTTGACTTTGTGATAGCAAAAAGTCAAGCTAGTTGCGGTGTCAATCAGAATTTTTAGAATTCTCAAGATTCTATAAGTGGATTTTACGAATGAAATTCCGGAAAATTAATAAAAACTCTTATTAAAGCTCTCTCATATGTCCTACTCCTCCACGTGTCCCTCGTCGTCTGCGCAGTGCACCAATGGTCGACTGCTCACCTCGGCGACTCGAACGAGAAGAACGAAAAAAAATTCTTTCGACACAAGTCCATGCCGCGTCCGTCCATTCACAAAAGTTACTGATTGGCTGACGTCTGAGTGCGTTCCGAAATAATTTTTCTGGCTGTCGCCATCTCTTCGCCACAAGAGAAACTACTTGTCAGTGGTATGGTGTCGGGCTTTTCGCTTCTATTCTCTCGTTGGTTTTTGAATGTAACCGACGATGAGCGGTTACAGTATAGGTAAAGTTATGTAATGCTGATGTGAAAAAATGGCGCATTTTCAACGGAAACAAATCATTTGCCGGGCCGTGATAGCGAAAAAGTGGATAAAACCAATTGCTAAATTAAGGGAAAAAATTCCCCAACACGTGGTGTAGCCTGAAACCCTGTTTTGTGGGTCCTTGATACCGAAAAACCAATTGAATGGAAAACGTCAGTCTGTCCGTCCGTTCGTCTCTGAACACTGCTAGCGCCTAAACTATACGTATGATTCTTCCAAAATGGATATTCCCCGGTCGATCTGGTTCTAGTCGAAATTTTGAGATTTTGAAAAAGATTCTGTAGAATTTGGGGGTACTTTACATAGAGTCCCCCGTACAGTTTCAAAATTTTCTCAAAAACGGCTCCAGTTTTTTTCTTTAAATATCTTATAACAATAGAGTAAAATACACTTATTAAGTTGGCATAGGTCCGATATTCACGGATATATCTGAATTTTTGAAAATTGCAAAAGTTTGAATTTCATTCGGCGTCTTCCTCCCAACAACAAAAATGCATATAAATTAAAAAATTACAAAAACAAGATTTTCTCAAAAATGGCTCCAAATTTTTCTTTAAACTTCTGATAGGTATAGTGCCTAACGTATTTTTTGAGATGACAAAAACACCATATTGCTCTATTCTTTTGTTTTTTCAAAAATTGGAAAAATGTAATTTTTTGACTTGTCTCTCACGTCGTTAATATTTACATTAGCAGCGAAAAGTAGCACAAAATTCCGGATTTTCAGAAACGCCCAATCGTAATTTTCTCATATATGGCTACAAAATTTTTTTTCTTGAAACTTTGTAACGGATAGTGCTAATTACACTCTTTAATATGACATAAAGTTTATTTTGAGTTATTTTCTTGTTTTTTCAAAAATTATACAAAAGTAATTTTTTTGAAAGATCTCTCACACCTTTATTATTATGCACATTTTCAGCAATTTGTATATATTATTATATTTGTGAATGTAAGTGGTTCAAATAACTGCAAAAGTATTTTAAAAACTCAAAATTGTCTGTGAATATGAGCTTTAAATTTCGCATTTTTAGTCGCGCTAAAACGCAATTTTCTTTAAGACTGCACATAATTTTTAAAAGAAAATTGCCCTTTAGGACTAGGTTTTTGTGTTCTTTAATATTCTAAAGTTAATATTTCCGTTCTAGCAATAGAAAACAGAAAAATTAAGAAAATGACAAAAAATCTGCTTTTGGCGGTGATGGATGGCAGCTGGCAAGAAAGAGTATGTGGCATCTCAGAATAGCTAGCGAAGACCCAAGGAAATAGAAAACTAATACGGGAAAGTCTGTGCCATTCTGTAGCACCACTAGTTTAATTTAAGAAAGGAATTGGTCGGTTCGTTGAAGTTTGAATAAGATTTAAGAAAATGTATCGGACGTGGTTAAAAAATGTGTTATGCTAATTTGTATTGTTCTCCATTTAATTTTATTCCTGTCAATAGATAAATAGTATTTCTGTCAAGAGTCAACGACATTTTTTGCATGCAATGGTTTCAAGTAGGAAGGTTGTTGAACACACTTTTTTGTTGCCAATACTCACGGAATAGGGATTACTTTTTTTAAATTTTTTTTTTACATTTGTTGCGTCTACATGTGACGCAACGCGTCCTTAAGCCCCTTTCGGGGCGTTGAGCGCTTGGCGCTTTTTTATTCCCCATTAATGCGCAAAATCTGGGAGTAATCCTCCATTATTATAAGTCATTGTCTAGTTAGTTGTCAAGAGGACCGCAAGGTAGCATCTCCGCGTACGCGCCTCACACCGCGCGCCCCTGCGTCACTACCCAGCGGCCAAAATTGGTTAATGGTTAACTTAATGGTTGCTATGGAAGTATTACAACACATAGCTATATGTGAATTTTTTTAAATATATTTAAACACATAAAATCTGAAATAAAATTACTGAGAAGTAACAGTTCATAATGATTACATATACAATATTAGAAACTAGTGGTGCTAGAACAGCATGTACTTTATCACTAAATTGTTAATAATGTTAATGTGATATTATAATGTGATATTTCTGTCTTACACTTCAACTAAAGTTTGAAAAATTTGTAAACAAACGAAGTATGAAAATACACACACACATATTGTTTACGTCACCTTAAAGTACGCACTAAGTGTCCAATGTGCCGTCTGAACCTACTTCCGGTCAGAACAAACAACTTTTGAATCTATGAATCAGACAGCTCTCCTGTTGACAGAATTCATATACCTAATTGATGACCTCGTCTGTCAGGGTCAGACTCTCTGCGATAGAAGTCTTTTTTGTTATGTGATAATCCTTCTGTCTCGTCTTTCGTTAGAGTGAAACATCTCATCCGTAAACGAGTGTAATTTGAGTGCACAACTAGTTGAAATAAGACTGTTTTTGGGCAATGGAATTGACAAGTGTTTTGTGCGAATAAAAATATTACATTAAAAGTGATCTTTTGAAAAATATCTGAGTTAATTACACATTTAAAATGTTAATCCTAGCACTGTATTAGTATATCTCGTGTTAATAACGTTTGAAAGTATCGAAAACAAAATAATGGAAGAATTTTAATAAACTGAGTAATATTAGCAACGAGATGTAACTAATTACGTAGTTCATTCTTACCTGACAGATGCTTCCTCTAGTGGTCTTATTTCTTCTAAGATAAATGTATCGATGTGTCATTTGGATACTTACAGTAATAAGTAGTACTATTCTTAAAAAATAGTTTATTGAATCAATTGAAACCAGAAAAATACTATTCTCATAAATAAGTTGTTCAATAATGTTTTGATAGTGGCATTGCTTTTCATAACTGTAGTTACATGCAATCATGTAGTAAATACATTAATGTAAGTAATTATAAATCTGAAGATTAACTTCAACTCTTTTCCATTAGGCATGTATTTGAAGTAAGGTCTAAATAGACAAACAAGCAGCACAGATTACTTATGAAATCACGGAACTTACGGAATATTGAAAAGAATTGTATATTTATAGCAGGTAAGCGAGGAAATTTTGTAGACTTATTAATACAGACTTTTCAATAAGTAATCCTTAAAGCATTTCGCAATCAGAGACGAAGAGGAAAATAATTGTATAATAAATTATAGATAATGTTTTCATAAAGTATCAAAAGGTTTAAACAAGAAATACATTTTAAGACATTTCTATGGATACACAGAACTTAAACTCTAGCAGATTTTTATTGCAGTAACATTCTTAGCAGATATGTTAATTCCAGTGACAGAAAACATTCTTTGCATGTGAACTGAGATTTTTTAAAATTATATATTGGATCTCCTTCTGATACTGCAAGTGAGATTACACCCACCTACAAACAAATAATAACTTTATAAAATATAATAATATTTTTTACAATTTTATGTTAATGATCATTAGCAACAATGCATATCTAATTATGGAAAGTTCACTTATAAAACAGTTTACAAATATTGAACTGATAACAAAAATGGAATTCACTTAGCTACAGTAATTCTGACACCCAAGATGTGACAAAGGTGTGAGTGACAAGAGTCCCTTCATCCAGAATTTATTCCATAATCGGCAATGATCATTTCCATTGAAGCTAATTTTGAATTAATGTGATTTTTACCCACAAACAGGTCTCTATGTCCTGGGTTGAGCCATTTATAACTTTAAAACACTCAAAATAATGAAACACAGCAAGTAATAAATTAATATTCTTTAAAGTTAAAAAAATGAATTGATCGAACTTTAAACTAATATACCAAATAACTGCTCAACAGACTAAATGGAAGCTGAGGAAAGTAATGTAATAATAAGGATATTCACTAAAAGCACTACAAGACATGAAATAACTAAAATAAAACAAATGTAAAGTTATGGAAATAATAGCGCAAATCACTTGAATAATAAAAAAACGATCACAATGAAGATCTCGGATGAAATGTTGGCGGTATCTCCGGAAGTCGTAATTTTTTTGTTGCAAACGTATATCAAAAACATGTCACTATTCACATTATTATGATATATCTGGTAATTCTAGTAATGTTGCCAACAACAATTGCCAATGATGTTTTGAATTGGCTTTCTCGAGAAAACAGAGGACAACCCTTTTTGTTATCGCTCTGGAGCACAGATAATATGAAATCATAAATCGATTGATAACAATACACGAAACATTCTATAATATATTAAATCCGTTATTAATGGCAAAGCATAATGAAGGGAAAGCTTATGTAGTAAGCTATGGACCATGGATGTCATGACGACAGATGTAATCAAAAACGAAACAAAAAATGGTCAGATCGTTGTCAAGAGAAGACGTAAAAAGAAATTTTGGTTGTTTGATTGTGCATGCCTTTCAAAATAATGGTAACATAATAATACATTATGAAAGATGATTTAAATGTTATGTCCACCAAAATATCAAAGTTTGGAACAAATTAACAATGGGTTATTTGCAATCCCGGTTCAACGACAATACATTTTCAACTACACCAAACATGTTGAAATGGAAATCTTCTCGGCGCGAAGCGCCTACGGTCCCATTAAAATAAGTAGGTGATTGACAGTTGGGAATGGAAGGGCGTGACTTCGACAGTTTGCGTACCACTGAGCACGTGTTTCCGGGACAGGAAGATGAACACTTGAAATAAATACTTATTAAAGTGACCAAATCATACACTCATATTGTATGAAGCTTAGGCTTCAGAAGTGGAACTGTCAATCACCAACTTATTTTAATCAGACCTACGTCCGTGCTTCCAACGCACGATGTCCCTGTGCACTCACTCCGCGCTCCCCATGCGCGACCCGTAGACCTAGCTGCGCTCTTGACGCTGGCGGAGCGGGGCTGGCCTCCCGACTGCGGAATCTGGACTGAGACGGCACTGCTCACGGGGTGCCGCCTCGCTCCCTTTAAAGGTAGGGGGTGATACCCCTGTGCACTCACTCCGCGCTCCCCATGCGCGACCCGTAGACCTAGCTGCGCTCTTGACGCTGGCGGAGCGGGGCTGGCCTCCCGACTGCGGAATCTGGACTGAGACGGCACTGCTCACGGGGTGCCGGTTCGCTCCCTTTAAAGCGCCGCTGGGAGGGGGTGAGACTCGCTCTCACATCTCGAGCCTGCTGGGCCGCGTCCACGGCCTGCAACTGCCGCCGCTGATCGCCGACCGAGCGCGCTGTCTTGCCGCCAATTATAAACGTCATGCGCGACCTGACAGTAATGATGGGTGTTAATACACGAGTGTGATATTACGGTACGAGCGAAGAACGAGCGAGTATCGTAAACTTCACACGAGTGAATTATTACCCATGATTACATCGAGTTACATACCGTACCGTTTCTAAGACTTTTATAAGTTTAGCTTTTACATTGAATTGGCAGATCCCTAACCTACCCTCGCATTCCGCCGGAGGTTTCTGTAGTTACCTGCCCGCCTGCAACGGAGTACTGCGCTAGTCAAAAGTGAAATTACGATCCAATTTATTTTAAATAATATTCCACGAAAAATACTAATAATAAAAGAAATTAAAAATGACAAGCACAATATAGTACCAAATGCAATTTAATGTACACAATCGAACGAAACATTTACTAGAACGATTCTCAATGATGAACTAAGTGCCAATATTAGTTTAGTAAACCTCTCTGTGATTGGTCAAGAACCTGTATCATAATGTAATATGTATTGAAATAAGTATTATTATACAACTGGTTGCAACCATTGAATGGCAGAATTAAACAATAGCAGTAGAGAAAACAAATTCTGATCACATGTTCTTAACGTTAATTTAGCAGACCGGGCGGGACATCATACAAACGATAATATTAGCCGAATTATATTAGACGAGATTACAAGCGGCGCCTCTTGAATAGTGAAAAACATCATAAGACAATCTAAATGGAAGTCATGATTTCAACTTATTTTAGCGGATTTTTTTATCCCTCACCTTTTCAACATTTTCCGTTTATTCTCGCCAGACTTGTGGAGATTCCTAAGAATTACTCGCAACTACCTCTGATACAAGATCTGGTTTATCGGCATTAAAAAACAGATATCTAAGGAGACCTCAGAGCCGCTACGAAAGTGTACTGTTTACGAAGGGATAAGGAAGTAACCCCTAGAGACAGCGCTGCGTGAGGCCTTGCCTGAGGTCTAAGGGAAGACGTAACTTCCAGGTTCGTCTCGTGACTGTTAGTGCAAAATTTGGTTTCCTTCGCGTGGCGCTAAAACATTGTAACTTTCATCATAGGTGCACTATGTTCGCACCATGAGCGAACGAGAGCAAACTGAGAAGATGATACACAATTGTTTTACAAAACCCGCATTACAATCTCCTGTTTGTTTCTGCTGTCGTGCAATCCGTTTAAATTTGTTGGTTTTCCGTTTAAATTTATTGTATAGAGTCGAACAGTTGTCACCGGTTTTAGTGAGTGTTCGTACTTCTTGAGGAATGTGTTTGGAACTTCGAGGGCGGTACAGATCTGCCAGTGGAGGTAACTACACACCCTGTCGTGTCTTTTCAAGTATTCGGTTTTTGATAGAATTTGACAAGCTGAGACGATATGGTTTCTACTTGTTCCTGGCAATGCGGCATTTATCATCTTGGGAAAGTTTGAGAATCGCTTAATCATAATGTCATGTTCTCAACGCCTGATCTTGAGCAGCTATTACAGCTGCTTCCAATATTTGCTCCATTCTTCCCCTTTTAAGCCACATAAATGATTCATCTTTATTGATCTCCACTTTGTCCACTCTTTTTAGAAATTTTCCTTTGAGAAGTTTGTCTCTCCATGAGATTTTTAACATTTTTTGTGTCTCACATTCCGTGTTTAGTAGCATCCTCTATTTGGCATAAATTAAGAGCAAAGGGTGTACATTTCAAACGTGGCGCCTAAAAGATTTCTTCATTTTTTTTTGGTCGTAAATGCGTTGGACAGGTTTGAGAATGTTTTCTATTAATGGCTTAGACCACAGCATCGTTAAATGCATTGACACGAAGCATCAATTCGTCTTAAAGTCTGAATAACAAAACAGAAAGCCTCTCCGTTCGCAGGCGCGAGTTGTGTTCGCCCCGTTCTTTCGGAAGTGTACACATTTCTTCTCGTTCGTTACTACAAGGGAGAAAGTGTCAATTATCTGTTTCGTGTCTTTGCACTATGGTGCCGTATGAGTGAAATCATTACTCGAGAAGATGTCAGCGAAGAAATGAACATAGCACTCCGCTCATTGCCAGATCCGCGATAGAATCCTGGACAAATTGACACTGTTATTTGTATATTTTCAACAGCTAATTTCGTCTTCGACAAATATTTTTTGATGAATATATTTCGATCTAATACACAATTGTACATATATTTCACAACCCTGTATCGATTTTAAAAGATGAATTCCATGATTTCTTTCTGAACACGGTCACGGTCAGGGTCAGGTTCACGGTCACGCAATGGGCGCCAGTCGATTGTTTCCACACAGGTCGTGCCACGTCACATCTATTGACGTTCTGTGTTTTAAAATGATACGAAATTACACCAGGTTAAAAGGTGAGAGAAGCACTGAACCCAAAGAAGTAGAATTTTTGTTTGTGAAATCCCCTATACATTTTGTTACAGCAATGATAATAATAATAATAATAATAATAATAATAATAATAATAATAAAAATAATATTACAGGAGAGTGAAACTTGTCCTGCAGTCCGCTCTGATCTCCAGGAATAAAAAATCTGCAATTGGTAGATTGGCGGTGCCTGTGGTTGAATAGTTTCGGACTAGTGGACTGAACTGAGCAAGATATTGGAATCATGGATCAAAAAACCAGAAAACTACTAACATTGCATCGTGTGTACCAACCTCGATCTAATGTACATAGACTTTGTGTCACGTAAATGAGGTAGACGTCTCAGACAAATGGAAGAATCCTGGCACAATGCAATAGTCGGTCATCATTCAATGAGGCAGGTTATGTTATCTGAACGAAGAATGGGAAACAGAGGCATTGTTATTGTAGCAAGATGCATTGCAAAGAAAACTATGTAAGACACGCAAAATAACGCAGACACTGAACTTCTGATGCTACTAAACACGAGATGTGAGACACGAAAGACATTAAAGAAATCGTGGAGAGACAAACCACTCCATTGACAGTATCCACTCTGTGGTGGTCACCCGCGCTCCTTTAAAAGAACCGCCACCGGAACGGGGCAGCAAGGCGGAAAGTTCGCCCCGGGGTTCCTTCGGCGCCCGGGAGAGCGCGTGCGGTTTGGAACCACAGGGCCCGTTACGCTCCAGTCGGCCCCACAGGACTCGCTCCCGACCCTACGGGCGGGTTGGCCGGCGAGCGTTCAGCCCCGAGGGGGTATAAATACCCCCCGCCGGGAGCGGCGAGGCAGTTCGAGTCTTCCCGGCATCGTGAGTTCTTCGCAGCGGTTTTTGAGGCATCAGAGTGGACTACGCTACGCCCCCGGATATCTCTCTTTGGACCACTTCGGACCTCGGCGACTCCCACGGCACTTCTCCTGGACTTCACAACGGCCTACGCGCTTCCCGGTACATCTCCTGGATATCGAAGATTTGGCAACGACCTGGTTAACTCTATTTGATCGCTGGGACATTGTACCGAGTAATTGCTCCTTTGTCAATAAACTTATTCTAACCGGATTTTCTGGTTCTTTTTGGTCACAACATACTCCATTGATAATATTCCGTAATTTGAGCCCTTCAATATAATTAAATCACAGCGAGAGTAGGTAAACATAAGTCGTATTTCGTTAGGTAGATTTAAAAATATTTGTTTCTTCCGTAAGAATCACATTGACATTTCTATTTGGCGCTACATTACCAGGTTCTGACACTAGGATCGCTAGTGAAAACTTGTTTCCATTGGTTCCGTGGAAGAACGGGGAACTGTCCTGTATTATTTCTATAGTATTTGACTACACTTTCGACGCTTGCGTCTCGTCGTGTTCTTCTTCTGAAGCTGAAACTATCGAGAGATCTCGTGGGCCGAGGCGAAAGGGGAGGCACTCGTCAGCCCGTCCCGCAGCGCACCAGCCGCCCCAATCGGGGCCCCGTTCGAACCCCCAAGGGGGCCGGGAATGTATGCTTACACATAAGATCGAAATTATGTCACGTTTGTCGCCTGATCTCAAATGTAAATATTAGTAATCTTTCTTGGGTATAAAAGAAGAGCAAAGGGTGTACATTACAAACGATGCGCCTGAAAGATAGTTTGTTCTTCAAAACCCGCCAACTTCATAATAGAGAAATTCAAATCGATTGTTCACAGAAGAAAGGCTTGAAATGCTTCGCAAACGCTGATTAGGAAAAGTACATATTTCGACATAAATGCGTTGGACAGGCTGGAGGATGTTTGCTGTTGATCGGTTAGGCCGGAGCCTCGTCGGATTTGGACACGAAGCGCCATTTCGCCTTAAGGTCACAAACAGTCCGCGTCCGCGAGTTGTGCTCGCCTGTTCTCGTGACATAATACTATTCAGCCAGTCTTCTCAAACCAAAATACTTACTGGTTTTCAATTCTTAGTGGACTAATCGACCAGCTGGAGTTCGCCTCTCTTCTGTTAGCTCATTTGCATATAATGACTATTCTTTTCAAAATATTATTTATTGTGACTAATTAAATCACATTACAAAGCATTAGTGTGCCTTTTTAACTTGACAAAATTTAAGTTTGCACTCTTACGTTCCAAAAACAATACTAATACTAATCAATAACGTTTCAAAGTCATGACTACGACAGTCACTTTTTAGTTAGCATGCTATGCATCTCCTATTCTAAAATCTTATTTAAATCTACTAACTAATATTGTGAGACCACTTTGGCATTCGTTCACGCGCAAAAGATTTATTTCCAAACTCAAACGGCAAACCCATCTGATCATACACAATGGAACATTACGCGACGTCTTCTGCGTAAGCCTACCAAACTACCCACCCTTGTTACTTCAACTGGAGAAGCATCTTCTCCTTCCGATAAATGCGATATGCTGGGAAATTACTTTGCACCAACCTTTACTTCTCATCCTTCTCATAATTGGCAATACGATAATAATATTCAAGAAGTAATACCAAGACCAGAAATAACAGTTCTTGAATTCCCTAAATTTATTTCACCAGCCGAAATTATTAAATATCTTTCACTAGCAACTCCGAAATTATCATATGGCTATGACCTAATATCAACATTTTTATTAAAACGCCTTTCTTTAAAAGTAATAGTACATATTACAACAATATTTAACGCCGCCTTGAGACAAACGTACGTCCCTGATAAATGGAAACATGCTCACATTATTCCCATTCTAAAGCCTTTGTCTACATATCATCAAATCTTACACCTAACTGTAGATATCATTGAAGGATTCCATGACCACAAGCATACCGCAGCAGTTTTTCTAGATGTAGCGAAAGCTTTTGATACCGTTTGGCACCCAGGGTTAATTTTCAAATTACGCAGTTTAAGTACTCCGTTATATCTCTCAGAAATCATTGCAAGTTTTTTTAAAAAGCGAACTTTTTCTGTACGTCTACCTGGAGCTCTCTCCATTAAATCAAAAGTACCCCAAGGCTCCTATTACTGACGCTGTTATTCCGTATTTTCAACAACAAATTTAGTTTTTGGCCAATATTTTCTTACCACAATATTCTGAGTTATACACAATTGTGCCAGTACATGTATTTCACAACCCCGTAACGAATTTAAAAGATGAATTTCATGATTTCTTTCTGAACACGATCACGCAAACGACGCTCGTCGATTGTTTCAACGGAGGTTCTGCCGTGCCACTTCTATTGACTTTTGGGATTTTAAAAATGACACGAAATTTCAACATCAGGATAATAAGAGAGAGATACACAGAATCCAAAAAAATGGAATTTTTGTTCCTGGAAGACCCAATATATTTCCTTCGAGTATTAATAATAAATATAGTAATAATAATAATAATAAGAAGAAGAAGAAGAAGAAGAGGAGGAGTATTAAAGAAGAGTGAGGCTTTTTCTGCAGTCCCCTCTGTACTCCAGGAATAAAATATCTGCAATTGGTAGATTGGCGCTACGTGTAGTCGAATACAGTTTAGGACTGGTGTATTTTGACGTAAATGCGTTGGAAAGGCTCGAGGATGATTTCCGTTAATTGCTCAGGCCGGGGCCTCGTTCTGGACTTGGACACGAAGCGTCAATTCGCCATAAAATAAGAATAATAAACATGAAAGGTTTCCGTTCGCTGAAACAAGTTGTGTTCACCCTGTTCTCGCGGATGTGCACAGATTTCTTCTCGTTCGTTACGATAAGGGAGAGTGTGTCAATTCTGTTTCGTGTTATTGCGCTAAAGTACCATGTGAGGGCAAGGAAATCTCGAGATGATGTCAGCGAAGAAATGAACATTGTTCTTCACTGATGACGAGACCTGCGGTAAAATCCTCCAAGTTTTGACGCTGTTATTCTGTATTTTCAACAACAAATTTTGCTTTCGACAGATATATTCTAATGAAAATGTTTCCAGCTAATACACAATTGTACCAGTACATATATTTCACAACCTTTTATCAATTTTCAAAGATGAAATAAATGATTTTTTCTTCACACGGTCACGGTTAGGGTCACGTTCACGGTCACGCAATGGACGCCAGTCGATTGTTTCAACACAGGCCGTGCCACTTCGATTGACTCTTAGTATTACAAAAAAAAACACGAAATTTCAACATCAGAATATTAGGGGAGATTTACACTGAACCCAAAGAAGTAGAATTTTTGTTCGAGAAATCCCCAATACTTTTCCTTATAATAATAATATAATAATAATAATAATAATAATAATAATAATAATAATAATAATAAATTTAAAAAAGGGCATTTTTTAAGAAGATTTCTATCTCATTTGCTATTTTGCATTAGTTTAATCGCACTATCTAGACACTTGTCGCACATTAATTTTAGTTACAAGATCACCAAACGATTGGATTTTGAATACTCAGAAGATCTACCGATTTCATCCTAGCCTTACTGCTTCTTGCAAGGCTAGTATTAAGTCGTGGGTTACCAGGTTACTAATACACAGCGGAAAGGAAGCTGCAGAAACCAGACGTATTTAGATTAACAGGGGTATTTTTAAAGGGGATTCACTATCTTTTCTCCTGTTTTGCATTAGTTTGATCCCACTATTCAGACAGTTGTCGCAGGCTGACTTTGGTTACATGCTCAATCGTGATTAAATGCCAGTATCACATCTGTTTTAAATGGATGATCTTAAAATGTTTGCTGAGAATGAAACGATTCTCTCACAAATGCTGTCTGTCGTAAATGACTTCGGCAATGACATCTGCATGAAGTTTGGTCTTGACAAGTGTGCAAAAATCAATTTAAAATAGGCAAACTGACAACGTCAGAGAGCATTGAAGTTGATATGCACACTGGGATTAAACATCTTGAGCCAGGTAAAACTTACAAATATCTGGGCATTGAAGAATGTGAGACCATCTCGAACGACACAATTAAAGAGAGAATTCGCAAGGAGTATTATAGAAGAGTGAGAGTTGTCCTGCAGTCCGCTCTGAACTCAAGGAATAAAATACCAGCAATAGGTAGTTTTACTGTGCCTCTAGTCGAATACATTTTCGGACTAGTAGACTGGACTAAACAAGAAATCTACATCATGGATCGGAAAACCAGAAAATTGCTTACAATGAGTCATGTTGCCCACCCACGAACTGATGTACATAGACTTTAGTGTCACGTAAGGAAGGAGGAAGAGATCTCAGAAAAATTGAGGCCTTCTGGCACAACGCAATAGTCGGGTTGGGAAAGTATGTAGTCAGCCATCAAGATGACTCTCTAATGAGGCAAGTCATGAAATCTGACCAAAGAATAGGAAACAGAGGCGTTGTTAGTGTAGCGAGAAGCATTGCAATGAAAACTATGCAAGACACGCAGAAAGGCAGAGACACAACTTCTGATGCTTCTTAACATGAAATGACAGACACAACAAATGTTCGTGGAAATCGTGGAGAGATAAACCACTCCACGGACAATATTTGAAACGAATGGACAGAGCACAGATCAATAAAGATCAAGCATTTATGTGGCTTAAGAGGGGAAGTTTGAAGCCAGAATTCGAAGCACTTGTAATAGCTGCCCAAGATCAGGCGTTGAGAATACATTATGGCAAAGCGGTTCTCAAAGTATCCCAAGATGATAAATGCCGCATTTGTCAGGAACACGTAGAAACCATTGATCATATTGTCTCAGCTATTCCTATCCAAGCAAAGATCGAATACTTGAAAAGACACGATTTGGTTGGTGGCTACCTCCACTGGCAGATCTGTACCGCCCTTGAAATGAGGTCATGTTCCATTTTTTGGAAAAATAAGTAGTTTATGCGTAAATTGTGATTCAAATTTACAAAAAAACATTTTCTCAAAAACCGCTCAAAATTTTTTCTTTAAATTTTCTGCACGTGTGTAAGAAGGGAAGGTAAATATATAAATAAACTAGTGGTGCTCTAGAATGGTACAGGCTTTCTCATAGCAGTTATTTTTCAAATGCCGATCGTCAGATATTTTATTTGTGGTAAGCCGATCTTCGTCATGTTTGAAAGACATGTTTTTCGCATGTTGACAATTACCGGCTTCCTAATCATAGAACTGATACAATTACGTTTTGACTAAAATATAAGTATTTAGTCCGCATGTCACTCCCGTGGCGGAGCTGGTTAAAGTGCATTTTGGGAAATGATCTTCGGTTTGGAAGATGCCGAGTTCGATCCCCAGACGGGGATTTTAGTTTGATGAATTGATGCTGCAGGAAAAAGCATTGAAGAGTGTGGATACTTTATTGAAAATCATTTGATGTACTTCTACTCACGAATAGAATCAATGCAGATAAATAGACAGGACTTGTCTGTGTTTTCCCAAAGAGCATCTTTTAAACAATTTTTCAACTCTGCTATTCGATTTCTGGAGCGTATGGCATGTCAAATCAATCGTTGTCTAGTATATATCTGTATGAACCAATTTAAGTAAAATAATGAGTATTTTAACGTGAAATTGTAATACAATATAACCAGAAGCAATGTTATGAACTTACATACCCTAATAGTTCCAAAATTATTATTACTTTCTCGCCTTACGAATACTTCGTAAGAAGAGAAAGTTATGTAATCGTTCGCCAGAAGACGGGGAATTTTCGCCGGAAAAACTCTTTTAGTTTGGTTCTGGTAACGAAAAAGTGGATAAAACCTGTTGCTAAAGTTAAAAAATAGTGATGCTATAGAATGTCAGAGACTGTATCGGAGATCTTAGTTTTCTAATCTCTAAATTGAACTTGTTTTTCTGTTATGAATGATGTTCCCAGATATTTTCCCTGAGTGCGTACAGGAGTTTTTTTTTACATAATGTGGATATTTTTGCTTTCTAATGCGAGAAATGAAACCACCATATTATATTATTGTTTTTAAGTGAATTTCATGCCTGTCTATTGTGTTCGCAGCGGTTAATCAGCGAGGGCTGGTACAGGTCTTCCGAGGGAAGCTTCGGCGGTTCGTGTCCTGGTCGCGGAATATTATTTGTCAGAATTCTCTGTTGTCATAGGAAGTAGATAGATAGATAGATAGATTTTATTAGTTCGCTTTGAGCTAATGCTCGGTGGCAAACATGACAATTAAAATTAGAACAATAAAAACCATTAACAATTATAGTTACCATTAGAATTAGAGGATATCCTAGTTCTAATTAATTTCTAGTTATCTCTAAATTGACTACTAGTTTCACTAACACTTCACTTCACTACACTACACTGCACTCCCCTTCACTACACTACACTTCACTTCACTGTATAACGCTAATATGTAATAATAATAAAAATAACAAAAACTATATACAATAATAATAATAAATTAAGAATTATACCAAAGCTAAAAGCAGTGTTAATAATGGTGATATTTATATCAGTAATAATAATAATAATAATAATAATAATAATAATAAAGGTAATTGTCTCAGTATTGATAGTGATCTACATAGAATTTAGTATGTTTTTAAATTTGCCTACATTAGAAGGAAGAGCCTCCAGTGCTTTTGCAGGTAGTTTGTTCCAATCTACTATAGTGCGATTCACAAAGGAGAACTTACCTACATCAGTTCTTTGCTTTCTACATCGTATTTTCCACGGATGGTCTCCTCTGCTTTTGTAATCTGGTTTATGCAATCTCTTACCGATATCTGCCCATGCTGTGTCTCCTCTGTAAGTCTTGTACATTACGCATAAACGCGCCCGTTCTCTTCTCTTAGATAAGGACTCCCATTTTTCTCGTTCATCAACAATGCGCCCATGATTTGAAAACTTACCGGCCCGTTTTTGAATTTTATCTAACGCCTCAATTTGCCCTTTCCTGAACGGGTCCCAGCATGCTGATCCGTATTCTAAAATAGGACGAACAAGTGTAGTATATGCTAGGGATCGGGCATTTGGACTACTATTTTTTAGGATACGCATTACAAAGTGAAGTGCTCTCCAGGACTTTTTTACCGTATTGTTAATATGATCCGACCAATCCAAGTCGCTTCTCAGGACCAAACCCAAATACTTACAGCTTTTTACACGTGGTATAACGTTGGTTCCTAATTCATAATTGGAGTGTACATTTGAACGACACTTGGTAAAACAAATGAATTTACTCTTTTCCGGATTTAACTCCATCTTATTTTTGCACGCCCAGTTCCATAAACAGTTTAGATCGTTCTGTAAAACATTTTCATCCGAAGATGAGCCAATACTCCTATATATTATACAATCATCGGCGAAAAGTCTAACTTCCGATTTTATTCCAGTTGCAATGTCATTAATGAACGCTAAAAATAGTAGTGGCCCTAGCACACTCCCCTGGGGGACCCCAGAAGTTACATCGACTTTTGATGAATATTTATCGCCTATCCTGACTGTTTGAGTGCGCCCCGAAAGAAATTCTTTTATCCACAAGATTATTCGATGATCTAGTCCCGTTTCTGACAATTTGGCAATTAAGAGACCGTGTGGAACAAGATCGAATGCCTTAGAAAAATCTAATATTATTGCATCGACCCTACTCCTTTTGTCTAGTGAATCTGCTATGTCCTGACATAAAGCAATAGTCTGGCTGTCGCACGAATACCCAGGACGAAAACCGTGTTGATTTTGAAATAGCCAATCAGTTTTGTTCCAAACTTTTCTAATATACTCTGCAATTAAGTGTTCCATCTGCTTACATACAACTGATGTCAAACTAATAGGTCTGTAGTTGTTAACAACCCTTCTGTCTCCTCCCTTGTGAATCGGTACTACAATTGCCTCCTTCCAATTTTGAGGAATCATTTTATTATTTATAGTTACGTCCATTAACCGCGCAAGGTACGGAATCATGGCTTCCCCTCCCAGTTTTAGTATTTCTCCTGGTATTCCATCAGGACCTACAGATTTATTTCTCCTAATTTTTGCGATTCTTTTTCTAATAATTCCTGCATCAACTCGAAAGGTTTCTATTACGGGTGTTGTTTTACTTACTGGGGTTTGATCCTTCGGCTTGAAAACAGAAGCGTAATGTCTGTTTAAACAGTCCGCCTTTACACTGTCATCTGTAATTAACGAACCATCTGCTCCGCAGATCGCTGGAATACTTTCTTTGCTCCCTTTCTTATGTCTCACATACTTGAAGAAATTTTGCCAACAGGTCAATCGGTCGTTTAGAATTGATTTAAGGTAATTTTCTTGGCTCTGTAATTTTAAAGCTAATAAGTCTTTAGATAATTGTAGAAATTTATTTTTCTGTTCCTTATTTGAATTACGTTTACTATACGCTTTCCTAACATGCCTTTTCAATCGCCTCACTTCTTTGTTGTAGTACAAGGGATCCGAGTGGTACCGTAGTTTCCTGGTAGGCATGAATTTTGCTAAGCATTCTGAAATGATGTTCTTAAAATTTGTCCATATCTGTTCTACTGTACTTCCGCTAGAAGCCCAAGTTGGATAATTGTTTTTCAAATATAATTGCATGTTTGTGACGTTTGTTCTAGAGAACTGAAAAAATTGTCTTTCTTTTACAAGATCATTTCGCTTACCCTCTCTGCACATTTTTAGAAGGACTCCTTTGTGGTCGCTAATTCCAGGAATTACTTCACAGGCAAGAAGTTTGTCCACCGGTCTAATAAGGAAAACGTCCAGTAAAGCATTATCACGGGTCGGTTTGGTCACAACCTGTGTTAAGCCGTTCTCCCAAACTAGCTCGTTAACGAGACCTTGGGTGGCGCCTTCAGCCCCCACATCCCCCTCCCAGGTAGCGTGCGGTAAATTTAGATCTCCCCCCAAAATGACGTTTTTTCCGGTTTTCCTGGTTACGCGTGTTCTCTCTGCAAGTCTTGCCAATGGTTCATGTCCATCTTGCTGTGATCTATACGCGCCTATAATTTCCCATTGATTATTCGAATTTTTATCTCGGATGTCTACACCTATGATTTCAAATTTGTCGTCCACCCATGCCTCTGCTGCTTCAAAGTTATCTTTTATACATATAAAAACTCCCCCACCAATGCGATCTACTCTATCACGTCTGAATGTTAAAAAATTTTGTCTGAAGATTTCAGCGTTTAATATTTCCGCATTGAGCCATGACTCCGTACCTATCACGACATCTACATTATAAGATTCTACCGTGTTCCAGAATTGAACAGTTTTATTGTAAATACTCCCGCAATTAACCTGCAAAATAACCAGAGACTCACCTTCTGCATAATTCATTAATCTAATGCCGCCGTCCCTCGCTGCCATCGCCGCATCACTGCACGTTGCCGCTGCGTCGCCGTCCCTCGCCGCCGTTACCGCGTCGCCGTCCCTCGCCGCCGCCACCGCGTCGCCGTCCCTCGCCGCCGTCTCCGCGTCACTATATGTCGCCACTACGTCGCCGTCCCTCACTGCGTTGCCGTCCGTCGCCGACATCCCCGCACAGACCATCATAAGGGATTCGACATCCCTTGCCGACACCGCCGTGCTGTCTCACGAGCCTGTCGCGGGAAGTTTCGGTCCACCTACGCGCGAGAACAGACCGCCTAGCTTTGTGGACCCCGAGCGATTTAGATGCAAGCCGTCACGACCAAAATCGCCGTCCTGCAACCACGAATTTGGGTCCACAAAAAACACATTCCTTGTCTGCGCCACCCACTCGAACATTCGGTTCACTACACCGACCCGTCTCCATGGAATTGAGAATTCTATAAACTTTATTTAAAACCATGTGAAACCATTTGAATAACAAATATTGATAATTATGATAAATGTAATGGAAGTGTATAAATTTAAATTTTTAACTTTTAACAATTTTTTACGTCTCTTTTTGGTTTTGTAAAGCATATGTACCATCGTATCAATTGTTCCTTTATCATGTACTTACCATTTTATAGGTCGGTTCGATTTTTTCACGGCTCTGTTCGAGCCATGCGGTGCTATTGTGGCGTAGTGGTATAAGTGCCGGTTCGTTAACTGTGAGTATCGAATGTCGGGGCTCGGTACGGAAAACGTTTGCCGGTAGAATACACTTTTGCTGGTTTATGAAGTAATGGAATAGCATTAAGGACCATATAGAAGCAGAGCGAGAGAGTATATGCGTTGGAAGCACCACAAGTTTTAAAACGGCTCTAAATATTTCAAAGTAAATTACCATTTAGGACGCGGTTTTTGTGTTATTTAATATTCTAAAATTTATATTTTCGTTTTACTATTAGGAAGCGGAAAAGTTTAAAAAAATGTCAAAAAATGTACTTAGGGCGGTGATAGTAGCTAACTGGCACGAGTATGTGGCAATTTCAAGTAGCTAGTCCAGACCCAAGGAAATAGAAAACTAATACAGGAAAGTCTGTGCCATTCTGTAGCACCACTGTTTTTTTTTGCCGAAAATCCGCCGTTTTTCGTGCAGCTTTATTTCACTTTCCCTATACGTATGTATACGGGAAAGTGAAAAGGATTCATTTCTTCAAGCAAAAGTTGTAACGTACATGTACAGTGTTTTATTAGAAGTATATGTACTTTATTTATTTTTAATGAAAAATGTTTGGGGCCTGGGGACGAGCTCTCCCATTTGCCCCTCCCTTTCTGGACTAGCTGTGCAGCAAAATTAGTCTTTTCTGCTATTTCTCTATTTGCCTATGAAGAGATGGGGCCAGGTGAGATCTTTTTCCTGATAATTACCAGTAATAGGAGGACAACCGGTCAATAGTAATATTTTTAACAATTGGTTTTTCGCGTGAACAAACCGCTCGCTCTCAATAGCGTTTATTTAGGTTACCTCAGCCACCTCTTGGTAAAGTTCGCGTCACTCGGCCTGTGAAAACGTGTAGAGTTTTACTAGTGCTCAAGTCACTCGCCTTGGAGAGTGTTCGCGTTGTACTAAAAATTCGGCCACGAATATTGAAAGTTTTGTTGCGACCTTCATCCAAGCTTAGTGTCGTAATACGGCTATTGAATTCAGTTCGCTTTTATTCTAGAACATATCACGATAATTTCGTCGACAGGAACATATGTGAAGAATACCTCTCAGAAGGCAAGAGTTGTATTTTTTAAATAATATCCAAGTTTTGCTTCTGGGTTATAATTATTTCTGACCAGAAACACGCAAATCGTCAGAAAACGTGTCCAGAAGTTGTAAATAAATCGGGTGCAGTGACAATTTTAGACATGGTTCACCACCTCGAGTTTATTTCGGTTTTCGTTACGATAGTTTATTCTTCTCTGTACGCCGAAACATCATCCCCACGACCTTCTTTTGGACGCTATCTACTGCTGCCCACCTTTGTGAAAACAAATAATGAAACCTACGAGACAACCCCCAATGAGACTGATCGCCGCAAAGATGAATTAATAATCGTTGCGTTTGATACCTGCGGCCCAAGTGCGCTAGGAGGACTACCAGATGAAGAAGTAATACATGTAAGTCATTTATATATTACGATTTGGAAAAAATTACAATATAACAGCTTGTCAACGTTTTTAAATGTGCTTCTATATTATCAGGGCTAATGGTACAAATAAAGTAATGCATTAAAACAATTTTAAACATCTGTTTAAGTGATTATAATTTCTATGTAGGTCCAGTAATTTTTAGGCAGACACAATATTAATATATTTTTATTAGTAAACAATTTTTCCCAACGTTTCGAAGGACATTGGCCTTCTTCTTCAGGGTTTAGTACATACATATACCAGAACAATATTTCATTTGATCATATGTAGAGATTTTTTACAAAATATATTGACAATTACAAAATACAAAATACGACTTACAAGATAAACTGCATCAATTAATTTTTGCATAAATGTTTAGCTGAAATAATTTTTTCGTAATGTTTCTTTCACTTATTTATTGCGAAAACAATTGATTATATATTTTTTCAGAACCACCTAATAATGTAAATATTATGAAAATGATTAGTATTACTCGTTCACTTTACATTTGCAGACGGCAGAATTAGGAACTAACGTTGTTTTGAAAATGAAGGCCCGAACACACAACCGAGAATACACGAATGGCCCCGACGTCAATCAGCATCTGATTAATCAGCTTGCGACGTTTCTCTTACCTGCCACCGCCGTGTGCCGTTACCCGTCCGACCTTGATGCCGGCTGTGGGTACCGAAACGTGCCGTTTACCCTGAGGTTTTCACAGACGACAGGCAGCAACAGGGAGACGCTCGCCTCGCCGGCGCCGAGTGCAGTTACACTCGGAACGCTGGCGTATACTGTATTTAAAGAGTACAGCTTGCTCCGTGGTAAGTTCTTCGCTATTGTGAAGAATAGTAGTTTATGGGAATCATAGAAGATCTTGGATATTACGTGATGGGGGGGGCTCAATATTGGATTAGTGAGAGGATGCAACTGTAAAGAAACACAGCAATTGAGCACATAAAACAAAAAAAAGAAATATAATCTGTCCACAAGTTCGTTATAGGGAATACAGAACACAATATCGTGTGGTAGGCGTGTCCCTCAAAACAAGTTCGTTCATCATATACCTTTTAACACTTATTAACATATACTCATGTTCTTCTTCTTCTTGTACTGAACTTGTGTCTTACAAAAAAACTAACAATGTTCACCATTATCTTTGCTGTAATAACTGTTTTGATAAAATAAAGTAATTAACACCAGGCTGATTTACACCCACGTTTTCACTGTTTTTTAACCAGATTCTGTCACTGGTAATTTTTTCGTCCACTCCAGTCAAATAAAAGAAAGAGAAAAAAACAAAGAAAGAAAAGAAAACTCACAGCTGGAATATTCTCCCGCAGTTCTTTGTTCGATGCCAGTGATCTCCCCGGCGACGACTCTCCTTCTTCGCCACGTGTTTGGTTTCGAGCATCGACCGCCGTAGTCGCGAACACCACCTTCCTTCTTCCGAATCTGCAATCGAAGTGCTCGACCGGCGTCGCTCCGCGGCGGGATGACGTATTCCACGCCCCATGGCTCTTCAGCGCGCTCTACGCGGGTTATTTGGACTTCAGTGATTATGTGATTGGTCACAAGCTGTCTCCGAAAGCAGCACAAGTGCTACTGACACAGCTGACGAATTATGTCTTTCTGATAGTGAGCTGTAGTCGCGCTCTTAAATGATTAAGATAATATAAAATAATATAGATCACACCACACGCTATTCACAACGTTCACATACAATATTTTTATTTCTTCTTTGCACTTATCTACTGTTTAATTGTTATGTTCTTGCCCCACTGGGGTTTTGTGTGCTGCTCACCGCCATCTACATCATATTAAACGGTCAGTATATACTGCAGACGCGCGTTTCTCATTCAGTCGGCGGTGACCTCATGTAAACAGATCGCAGCGCTCTGTCTGCAAATGTAAAGTGAACGAGTAATAGTTTCATGTAACTTTTTTCAGAGCCCTAATTTGAATGTAAATATTTTTGAAAACAATTTGCAGTATACAATTGAATGCTGTTTCAACAGGTGAATTATGTGTTCCATAAAATTGATATAGTGCTGTTATTTTTTAAAAACATCAATTAAGTGGTCATAAAGTTTCGTAAATGTATTCCGCTCTGTCATAGTATTTAAAGTATGTTTTTGAAATTTAATACAAAGAGTTTCTTTAGTTAGTCTAGACAAATATTTGAATCTTTATTTAAAATTGTGGGATTAAGAAAATCTTACTTGTCTAGACTAACTAAAGAAACTCTTTATATTAAATTACAAAACATACTTAACAATTTTTCACATCTCTTCTTCGAGTTGTAAAGCGTATATACTAACATCAATTGTTCGTCGATCTGTACATCTGTATAAACCGATTTCAGTACAAAAGGAATATATCAACATTAAATGTAAACATAATATAATAATTACGCATAAGACTAAATTAGATATCTCTAATAGTTCCAAAATCGATATTAATTTGCTTTTTACTTTCTCGCCTTATAAATACTTCGTAAGAAGAGAAAGTTATGTAATCTTCTGCCGGAAAACGGCTAATTTTCACCAGAAAAACTCTTATAGCTGGAGTATTGTGAGAAAAAAGTGGATAAAACGTGTTGCTAAATTTAGGAAACTATTGGCGCTATGGAATGGCACAGACTTTCTCACAGAACTCAGTTTTTTAATCTATATAGTTTGATGCAGTTTGTCTGTTATGAATGATAATCTTCCGAATTAACTTCTTTGGTCGCCCAAAGGACATTTTGTTTCACATTCTCTAGATTTTTCAGCTTCTAAATGCTAGAAATTAAACCACCTTACGCTAGAACAATTGTATAAGTGTAAATGTCATGCAGAGACATTTTGGTCGCAATCGTTAATCAGCGACAATTGGCACAGCTTTTCAGAAGGAAGCTGCGCTGGTTCGAGTTCTGTTCGGGACATATTATTTGTCAAAATTCTCTATTGTCACAGGAAATAATTGAGAATACTAAAAACGTAATCGAAAACCATGTGAAGCCATTTTAATCACAAATATTGATAATTACGAGAAATGAACTCGAAGTGTCTGTACATATTTTTTCGAATTTTTAACATTCAACAATTTTTCACGTCTCTTCTTGGATTTAACATCGTATCAATTGTTTCTTATGATGCATTTACCATTTTTTATACTCTCGTTGTATAATGCTGTCATTGGATGGCTGCAACCAGTTGCATAATGATAGCCATTTCGATAGTTTTCATTATGATACAGGTTCTTGACCAATCACAGAGACGCTTACACACCAAGTATTAGCACTTCATTAATCATTGAAAATCGTTGTAGTAAATGTTTCGTTCGAGTGTGTATATTAAAGTTGCATTTAATATTATATTATTTAGTAATTAGTAAAAATTAGTAGTAGTTTTTACGTGAAATAATATTTAAAATAAATTGGATCGTAATTTCACTTTGATTCTATTTGACTAGCGTAGTGGTAGTTATTACAGAGAACATTTGAGTGACGTTAAGTTCTGAACGCAAGTCATTTTGTGTTATTTGCTGCTGCCGTGTGGTTGTCCTTAAAAAGCTGCCCAATTCTTTAGTTTAAAATATTTAGTGAATGGTAATTCTTTCTGGTGGTGTTGCCGTTTCCAGAAATGAGAGAAAATACGAAAATGGTGACGTCGGAATATTATTGCCGCAACTTTTGTAGTCCCTCGCAGGTGCTCTGGTAAAACAAAGCCAGCTGCAGGTGCAGGGAAAAGAGGTGTCCGCTAGGTGGCCTTGGCTGAATCTTGCATGAAGACTGCGACGAAATGATTCAATGGAAAAGTTTAACTTGTAAAAGTTACCATAAGTCGTAGAAAATGTACCGTATGAAACTCGATGTAATGGGTATTAATACACTCGTGTGAAGTTTACGATACTCGCTCGTTCCTCGCTCGTATCGTAATTTCACACTCGTGTATTAATACCCATCATTACATCATCGTTTCATAATGTACTATTGTAGCTCGGTTCAATTCCTTTAATGGCTCTGTTCGACCTATTCGGTGCTAGTTTTGCGTAGTGGTATAAGTACCGGTTCGATAACTTTGAGGATCAGATTTCGCGTCTCGGGACGGAAAAATATTTCTGGTAGAAAACACTTTTGCTAGTTTATGTAGTAGTGGAGTAGCATTTAGGAACGTATAGAAGCAGTGCGATAAAGGATGTGCGTTGAAAGCACCACTAGTTTAATACTCTTAAATTAATATTTTTGTTCTACTATTAGGAAACCAAAAAGTTAATAAAAGATCAAGAGAATATAGTTTGGGAGGCGATAGACGGCAGATGTCAAGAGTATTGGCGAGTCCGAATAGCTAGACGAGTCAACGAGAAACAGAAAACTAATACGTGAAAGTCTGTGCGATTCTGTAGCACCACTAGTTTAATTCTAATATTGTATTTACTTTCCCGTATACGTACGTATATATGGAGGTATATATGGAGGCGAAAAAAAGGCGGATTTTCGGCAGAAAAAAAATTATTGCCGGCCCCTGATCACGAAAAAGCGGGTAAAACCAGTTTCTAAATTAAGAAAAAAAATCCTTTTACACGTGGTGTAGCCAGAATCCCTCTTTTGTGGGTTCTTGATACCGATAAACCAATTGAAAGCAAAACGTCCGTCTGTCCGTCGGTCGGTTTGGCCGTCCGTCCGTCGGTCCTTCCGTCCGTCCGTCCGCTCGAATCGAAGCTTTGAGATTTTGAAGATTTTTCCCCCAAATGAAATTTCTTCTTAGAAGTGAGTTCTATCATTAAGTTCATTTTTTTATTATAGTCGATTTTGTGCAATATTGCGTGCAATATGTGCAATTTTTTTAAAAAAATACATAAACCAGTTTTTTCCCAAAATCGGCTCCAAATTTTTTCTTTGCACTTTTTGTAGGGATAGTTCTATATGCACTCTATGAAATCACATAATTGCCATATTGCTCTATTCTTTTGGTTTTTCAAAAATTACAAAAATGCGAATTGTTTGACTTGTCTCCCCCGGTGGTAAGATTTACCGTAGTGGCGATTTGTTCACGTGATTATATTTACGAGTACATGTGACTTTAATATCGTCAGGTAATGTTTCTCAAGAATTCAACCGTTTTCTGTTAAAACTATCTAAAAATTTCGCATTTTCAGAAACGCTTAAACGCAATTTTCTAATAAATAGCTCCAAATTTTTTCTTCAAACTTTTGTAACGGATACTTTTTCCAAAAATTACATAAATTTATTTTTTTAATATCTATCACACCTTTAATATGCACATTTACAGCAATTCGTAAACACTATTTTATTTGTACGTGTATGTACAAATGTCTTGAAATGAAGTTTTTCTAAAACTCAAAATTATCTGTGAAAAAGAGCTTCAAATTTCGTATTTTTAGTAGCGCTTAAACGTCATTTTTTTAACGGCTACAAATTTTTCAAAGAAATTTCCATTCAGGACAAGGGTTTTTTGTTCTTTAATATTTTAAAATTCATATTTCCGTTCTACCCTTCGGAAACCGATAAATTAAGAAAATGTCAAAAAATGTACTTTGGGCGGCGATAGATGGCAAGAGTATGTGGCAATTCCGAATAGCTAGCCCGGACCCAAGGAAATAAAAACTAATACGGAAAAGTCTGTGCCATTCCTGTCGCACCACTACTTTTATCTTTTATTCATCGTCAACCCTTAATTACTTGAACTGGCGTACTGATCGCCGTAGGTGTACGATAACATCAGCGCGTGTTCTACCATTTAACCTACCCTCTCAGAAGGCATTTAGCAACATCCTCCTCGATACTCAGTTGCGTAACATTTTGTGTATTGGCTATACGAGTGTATTTCCGTTAGAAAGCGTTAATTGGCGTACTTTCTTCGGCGCGCAGGCACCAATGTTAAGGAGAAGAAGTAGTGGCCGAGACCGAACATGACACGAGTTTTGAGCTTGATTTTGCAAGTAATTTTTCAAGCAGTGATTTAGAATATATAGATTTTTTCATTGTCAAAGGCAAGGTTACGAAGTGGAAGAAAACACAGGTTTTAAGTAAATTTACAAAAACTGGAAATCGTGGTGATCAAGATTAATTACCAACAAAATTAAGAAATCACTGTCACATTTGCGGAAGAGTAAAAAGACGCACTACTGCAGTCATTACTGCACTTACTACTAACTGGTGCAACAAATGTATATGCAACGAACATATTCTTCAAATGCAAAAAGTCATGAAATGAAAAAATGTTTTTGAAGACTAATATACTACATTTATAATCATTATTATTTAAGAAAAATTGTAATACGTATGTATTTCAAATAAAACTAAATAACAATTATATCCAAATATTATTCAGACGTCACAGGCGTCACATTCCTAACAAAATAGGCTTGGGGTACAAAGTACGCCGCGCGGGTACTTGTGTAGCAAAACATACCGCGAGTAACTAAGGATTAAACTATCGTATTTATAATTAAAATCTTGGGAAGGGATTCTGGGTCTCAAGAAAACATGTGGAAATAATGTTCTCTCCCATACGTCACATACAGTGTTTACTGTTTATTGGCCAATAATATTTGAATTGATATATAAAATATTGTTTCAATAATATTGAAGAACAGTAAAACCTCGTCTTAAATGGCAATTTTCTTCGAAAAATTTGGAGCCGGTTTTAAGAAAACTGCGTTTAAGAGCTCTTGTAAATGCAAAAATTGAAGCTCTGTTTCACAGTAAATTTTTGAGTTTTCGAAAAACTTCAATTGAAGTCATTTGAGGCACCTACAGCCACAAATACAAAAATGTTTTCAATTTATTGGTAATGTGCATATTCAAGGCGTAAGAAATCTCTCAAAAAATTAGATTTTTGTATTTTTTGGAAAAAAAAGATATTTTCGAACTGAACTCACGTCATTTTAAAGAGTGCAATTAGCAGTATCCGTTCGAAACGATTGATGAAAAAAAATTGCAGTTATTTAGGAGAAATTGAAATTTGAGCATTTCTAAAAATGAGGAAGTTTAAGCTAGTTTTCACAGAAAACGGATGAGTTTACGAGAAACTTTATAGGGCATTATTTAAAGCACATGTTCTCATAAATATGATAATGTGAACAAATGATCGCTAATGAAAATATGAACATGAGAGACAAGTAATAACTTTTTGTAATTTTTGAAAAAACACAAGAGTAAAGCAAAATGGCTTTTATGCCATCTCTTAGAGTACATTTCACATTATCACTTCCGAAAAATTTTAAAACCGTTTTTGAGAAAATCTTACTTTTGTTATTTCTGAATATTACACACATTGCAGGTAATGTTGCGCGAAAACTACCAAAAGTTTCAAAAAATGTACAGAACCTTAATGAAAGAACTGATTACAAACAACAAATTAATTTTCGGGGAAAATAACTACCATCTTTAATATTGTAGTTCTACGATGACGCCGAAAAAATTCAAACTTTGGGACATTTTGAAACTTCAGAAGTAACCTTAAAAATCGCACGTTTGCCACCTTTGTAAGTGTATTTTACTGTATTCTTACAAGCAATTTAAAGAAAAACATTGTAACCGTTTTTGGGACAATTAGAAAATTGTCCCAAGGGCTTCATGTACAGAACCCCCAAATTGAAAACAAAGTTTTTCAAAATCGCGGCTCCTTAAGTGGAGACCTGTCGACGAGGGAATACACAGTTCAGAAAATATTCTAGGTATGTTTTAACCACTAGTGATGTTCACAGATTGACGGCCGAGCGGGTGGACGGACGTTCTACAACTAGTGGGGCTACAGAATGACATGAGAAAATTTTGTTTTTGTAATTTTTTACAATTGCAAATTTGTAGGCAATATTGCGTAAAACTACTAAATGTTTCAAAAAAATTGTATATGAATTTAATAAAAGAACTAATTATGGAGAACCAATTTCACTTCAAACAAACTCTCTCTTCAATTTTGTAGTTACAGGAAGACGCCGAAAAATTCAAAGTTTTGCAATATTCGGAAATTTAGAGGTAACCGAGAAATTCAAACTTATTTCACCTTAATAAGTCTATTTTATTCTATTCTTGCAAGAACTTTTTAAATAATTGCAGCCATTTTTGATAAAATTTTGAAAATATCCCAGAGGCTCCATGTAAAATACCACCAAATTTTGAGGATGTTTCTCAAAATCTCAAAGATTAGACTTGAGTCAAATGGACAGGGGTTTCTTCAATTTGGAAAAAAACATTGCATGGATTGGGCGCTAGTGGTGTTCACAGGCGTTTTGCTGTCAATAGGTTTTTCGGTATCAAGGATCCCCAGAACAAGGATTCTGGCTACACCACGTGTTAGAGGATTTTTTCTTAATTTTGCAATTGGATTTATCCACTTTTCCTTACAAGGGTACGGCAATTAATTTCTTTCTGTCGAAACTCGGCCGATTTTTTCCCGCAGCATTACATAACTTTCCATATTCTATGTATATAGCTCCGTATATAAGTACGGATACGCGGAAGCATAAACCACGTATTATATAAAATAATATAAAATATCACTGTAATAAAGAGGAAATCTATAATATACATGAATGTTTTTCCTGTGTGTAGGTACTTCTAAGCCGGGTCCAGAAGTGAAACTGTCTGCAAGTCAACTTCGATCAACAATTCGAAGCCGTTAGAAACGGCTCTGCGCATATCGCATCAATTTCTAGGTGCGATAGGTCCGGAATATCAAATGGATCGCTCTACCCATACAGAAACAACCCTATTTGTCTGTCAGTGAAGAGGCGTCGTCCAGTACAGCAGAGCATTCTCCAGACCTTCAGCAGCTTCACATGGGCGGCACTAGCTCTCAGTCTCTCCACCCTCGCGGGAGTCCTTCGCTTCGTCGGTCACAGGTGCTCCCAAACAATTTTATTCCAAACATCACTACTCAAATGATCTTTGCTGTATTAACAGGCATCTGCAACGTTCGCATCCGCAGCTGCTGCGCCGACAGGTGCGCCCTTTGCTACGGCAGCCGCCTCGCCCTCCACGAAACCAATGGATTTTGAAACGTTTGCAATAGCAATTTCTCTGCCGCAGGGTGCGCCCTTTCTACGACAGCCTCCTTGCCCTTCATAAATCCAATTTTATTCTAAAAATCTCTATTTACATATATTTGCTGCATTAAAAGGATTTTGTGACTTGCGAGAGCGAACGTCGAGGCAAGAACCTTTTGGTTTTTCAGGGACTTGTTGCTGGCTGTGTTTGAGTGCTTCATCACCGGGGCCTTCGTGACTTGCGAGAGCGAACGTTGAGGCAAGAACCTTTTTGTTTTTCAGGGACTTGTTGCTGGCTGTGTTTGAGTGCTTCATCACCGGGGCCTTCGTGACTTGCGAGAGCGAACGTTGAGGCAAGATCCTGTTTGTTTTTCAGGGACGTGTTGCTCGCTGTCTTAGACACTTTTATCCACGGGGTCTTTTTAACTCGCGAGAGCAACCGCCGAAGCAACTTCCTGTTCCTGCTGCTGAGCGTGTTTGGGATGGTGATTGTGAGTGCCTTCACCGGGACCTTTATGGCATTCCTAGCAGTACTTGGGGAATCGAAACAGATTCAGACGCTTGAGGAAGCTGCCAACCAAGTCACCTATGTCTGCTCACATCCCGTTCATAAATACTTTTGGGCTTACGTCGATAAAAGCGATGTGTTTTTGAAACTAATGAATAAGTAAGTATGATTTTGTTTATTGTCTCATGGAGTGTTTGCACCAGATATCTCTGACCTCTTCTATCATTAACTTGCGAACAATGCACGTAAGGAGCAACAAAGAATAGTGATACTGCATAATAATTCATTGGCTTCATGTGCTTTGAAAACTACTACTTAGGTCAGTATGACTTAGTTTATATTCTCTCGTGTAGGGTTCGTAAGAAAGTTCTCTGCTGATCTTTCTCAAATGTTCGTAGGTTCTGTTTAATGAATCATTTAATCTTTTACTTACGAAGAGGAAAAACTTTTTTCCGGTGATTTTTTGCTCAGCGAACGAATGTGATGTTTCTCGCCTGACCTCCAGAGGCGTGTGATGTTGCTTATCCCTCGCTTACTGAGGTTGACATGCTTCATGGCGGCGATTCCCACGTATTGGAGCCAGGGCCTACGCAAGGCGTTGATAGAGAAGGGTTCTTGGGCGCAATGTGAGCAGTCGTGGGTAGCTGCGACATTTCGCGCGTTCACAGTGTGCCGTGGCTTTAGAAGCAAATTAAGTGGATTATGAAAGCCTGGAAATGGGCCCTTTAACACAAAAAAAGAAATCTAAAAAGAATAAGAGGAAGAGGCTTCACACATTGTTTCTTCATATTTGAGAAGTTTATGTGTGAACGGGAATCTTTTTTTGTGCGAAAACAAGAAAAACATTACATTTTCAGACTTTTTGCAACTTCACTTCTTTTTTTAGGCGACGTTTTCGTTGTTGAAATATTTGAAATAGAGTAACGTTGAAGAGTAAAGTAGAATTTGAAAAAAATCCCTATACTGTATTTCAGTAACTCGCGAGTGTGCGGATGTCCAGATTTGCGGTTCCGTCATTCACGGCTAGACCATTTCCCCTGCACCAATCGATATATACGAGGTGTCATTCGAAGCGTTTGGGACTCCTGATGAAAAACTGGTGATTAAATGGATGTAGGTGGCAATGATTAAACCCCATCACCCCCTGAATATTTTTAGTTCATGACACCACAATTTTCTTTTATGATAATGGTGATATTAATTTTTGACTAACGAACAAAAAATTAAATAATTATCGCCCGGCAGAATTTGTTGTGAAGTCTGAAGTATTTCAGTTGTTAGAAGTGTGACGTATTTCAAGCGAATTTTTTATAATGAATTTGAAAATTGCATTGGAACGTGAAATTTGAAGAACAAGAAGTGAATACGAAGGGAACAAACTGGAAATTATACCAAAAAAACATTCCTTACGAGTGCAAAGATCAATTTTCAATTTATTGTCTAACAACTTATTCCCTTAAAAATTCAAAACAGTAACCTTTTGATGCTTTTATGTATTATATATATATAAATATATATATATATATACACACACACACATATATACATTGCAACGCGCCCAGGTAGGGAAGTCGTTGTAACCCCAGCTCCAGTCGGATGTAATCGCAACTTACCTGAGTTGGGTGCCGGCTAGTCTTAGCGATAATGTGCGATGGAGATTCTAAAATTTAGCTTGGGAGGATCGAATATTCACTATGGAATAATAAAACATGCTGTTGTTGATTTTGAATAATTTAGCATTTCCACTGAAGAAATGAGAAAGAAACAATTAATAATTCCCGTCGCGTGAGCTCAGCGATTATTTCTTAGCGTCATTTTAAGGCGCATTATGAAAAAGGATCATCATCTTCACGGTCTAGGCTCAACGGCCTGTTCCGGTTCGATGGTCCACCGTTTTCTTGGTCTCCCGGGATCTCGTTTTCCAAGAGGTCGATATTTCCAGGCCTTTTGAGGAAGGCGCTGCTTCTCCATTCTGTATAGATGTTAGGTCCAATTTCTTTTACAATATATTTTTGGTTTTGATCGAGGACTGATACACCTTTTAACTCCTTTCAAATATCTTGATTTCTTTCGTGATCTGCTTTCGTACAACCTTTTACTGCCCTCAGAAACTTCATCTCTGGAGCTTGTATTCTGCTCATTTCTCTTTGTTTCAAAACCCAGCATTCGCTACCGTACAGCAGGGGTGGTATTGCCGGCAAGGTAAGCAGGGTTGGTAAGAAAAAGCAGAAAAAACAAATTTCACATATGTTCTTAAGACCATTGTGTAAGAATAAAGGTGAGACGGATCCCGAATGAAATTTCGTTCTCTTCTGCGCATGACGTCATGATGGATGCTCACCTGCTTGGCGCCTAGTGAGATTGTATGGTATACGCTTGTTGAGTACACGCCGAATTTTTGTAATCGTGATTTAGTTCGTGTTAGTAGTTTTCTAGTTGTTTTTTTAGTGGCAGAAAGGTGAACATATCGTGAATTGATATTCAAATAAAATAAACAATGCCGTCGTGCGCTATTTTCGGTTGCACAAACTAGAACAAGAAAACGAAGGGAACAGACTTTAAGCATTTTTCTTTCTCGAAAGATGCCAATTTATGTGAAGCGTGGATAAATGTTTGTAGAAGAAAGGATAAAATCAATGTAAATAACGGTTGTCACTAATTATGTTGTCTTTTCTTTCCGTAAATTATTTTATTATAGTGACGTTAATTGTAATTATTTTCAGCGCGTATTTGTTCTATATTTTGCTTCGGATAGCTTTGCAATACCATTGCGTCACGTAGTATTAAATTATACACTACAGAAAAGTCAAAACTTAAAACCTGACGCAGGGCCTACCGAGAAGTTACACATTAGTTTTGAAAAAATAAATCCTAGTCGAACCATTCGACTACTTTCAAGGAATATGCACAAATTAGTGGATGTACTGTTGTCACAAGCAACAATGGATGTGACGGATAGTGTTCCAGAGGTGTCAGTTAATGAAAATGCAGTTTGTGAAGATGGTCTTTAAATTGATTTAACACAAACAATAAACGAGTTACGTGATGAAATTAGAATATGGAAAAGAAAATATTCTGAACTGTTTAGAGAAAGTGCAATTAGAAGAACAACTGAAAAAGTTAATGACAATGATGAGAATGCAAAATAATAGTAGTATCTATTGAGAAATTATTTAACATTATTAACAATCCCTAATGCATCTAGCAAATTCAGGGTGAAGGAACAAGATTTTTGGTCAGACATTATCTTACATCAGTCAACTGCAGTTAATTACAGGTAGGACGGTACATGCCAGTTCTTTTTTCTTTGCTTCAGCTCGAAAAATAAATAAGACAATAAAACAGAAAAGACAGAAATAAAATGGGTAATTCCTACGTTAATGAAAAATAACTTTGTCTGCGGTCCCTTCCGTCCCTAAAATAGGTGGCCCATTTATTTAGTAAAAATAGAAATACCTGATACATTTGGAGTTGTAAAGGCGAATTATACCTTGAAGCACGAACTGATAAAGATACGGATGCCTCAAGTTTTAGCGGAACCTCCTTAACGTAACTCAGACGGGCGAAGACATACGCCTGCCCTGCGCTCGCCGAGCGCGAACCTCCAAGATGACGTCACGCGTAGAGGTGGCGTGGAGAGCGCCTGCGCACCGCTTCACCATTATATTTACGACATGCTTAAGACTAACAATATTACTGGCTAGAATACAATTTTTACTTAGAAATATTTAATGGAGAAGATGGCCAAGCGCGGCCTTTCGCCTCCGACAAGGAATTTACGCCGTGCAGTTGCACAAAAGAATTTCCAGTTCTGTGGGTCGCCGTGAAAAGGCGATTGTCAATGGGTCATAACTGGGCCCTACGTTTGCAGTCACCGGAGCGCGCGCCGACCTCGGGATGGATGACCGTAGCAGTCCATTCACTCACTAGAACAGTTGGACTGACGAAGTCTCCCTCGTTCTCGTTCGTAATGCTGTCCAAGGTGTGTAGGCGGAAGCGACACTCCAGCGATCAGACGAGGACAACTTTCAGTCAATTTCACCAATTAGTTGACTGATTGCAAGATAACGAATAACACGCTGAATTGCATAGTCATCTGAACAAGACTTAGTGAACAGACGCTCGTTCTACACTTAACGAGTTCTGTTATAATAATTAGACGGAATTCACTTTCCCATGAATTTTGCTGATGGCTGTTCACCACATCAGGAAATAAAAGCAAAAACAGCAAAGTAAAGTAAAGTTCATTTTAACTTCGTCACAAAATCGCGTTCGGACGCTCTCTGTCCACGACACGTCTGACCTCTACCGAGTCTTTCATCGTAGTACTTTCTCTTACAAGTTCGAAACATATACAGCCTCTCACTCCCATCTCATATCTTTTCGAAAGCTTCTGGAACATTCTGCTCGAGATCCAAAAGGCTGCTCTTTATTGGCTCTATGCTACTACGTCTCAATTTGAGAAGCGCCAATCACCTTGTGCGTATTTCAGATTTCGGCAATGGAAAATTTCCAACGTTCTCTCTGGCGATGTTATACGCTCTCTCTCTCTAGTAGGATGGTCGTCTGGCCATGCAAAAAGTTTCAGGGATATTCCCTACGGGATTGCGCCGCCTCTAGGGTGGAGGGGGCCCCTGTGCGTCCCCGCGGGCGGCTGTCGAGCCCGCTGGCGCCGATCACTGCACCTGCCCGTAGCGAATCACCCCTCTTCCCTCTTGTCCGCTGCCTGCAAGAAAGGGCTCTGGTGCGTGCCTCTAGCATGCGGTGAATATATATATATAAACAATATATATTCTGATGCAAACCCGCCCTGAACTATAACAATTTAATGCCCTCCCCAATTGTTGAGCGTCGGGGTGGTGCGCAGATATCTGCACTTGCGAGCTATTGTTACCTCAAGGCAGTAGGAACGTTTTGGATGTTGAGAGCCAATCCAAACAAGAACACATTAACAGTTAAACTTTAATTGTCTCAAAAACCCCCTACGTCTACTACAGAAAAAGCATTATATATAAACTTCAATGCAACATCAAAACACAAAAAAATCACATAAAAAACAAATTCGAGACTCTTCAAAAATTGCACACTAAATAATTACTCAAACAACTAAGGAATTCCTTTGTAACTAAATTTCGGCTAAATTTATCTCCAATTCTAATCAAACAGTTCGTGATCTTTAAATTAAGATTGGTAAAGTTTCTTGCATAAGGTTACATGAACAAAACAAAACTGCGTGTGCTAGGGCACCACTCTCTCTACACTTCAGATGCATTTATGAATAATAAATTAACTACATTCTAGTTACAAATTCTTGAGGTAATAGGGCATTAAAAATGGCTCTTACATTATGAATCACAAAATGAAAGTTTTATTGCCTCCCGAGTCCACTACTTCCACGTATTTTCTCTTTTAAATGTCCCTTAGGGCGGCTCGAACCGTCACCTTCCCCTTTCCGCTCAGCTGGCCTTGCGTCCGGGCGCTGGCTGCCGCACCGACACCGCTGGCTCGTGCTCCGGCAACTGAGGTCGAGACCTCGACTCGTTGCCTCCTCGTGTGCTTTCCCTCTTCTGGTCCCGGCCCCAATTCTTCTCTCTTCTGCTCATTACATCTGCATCATACATTATGAACTTGCCCATTACTGTCGCTATAAACGTTCTGGGGTTAAATGTCACAAGGAGGCAAATTTTGATGACCTATATCCTCACCAAAAATGATCAATAAAATGCTTTTAAAATGCCCTAAAAGCAAAGAAAAACAATATAAAAAGCTGATTAAAACCATTTCAGAATATTAAATTACTCTAATTTTGGGATATAGAGATGCTCTGAAGACAAAGAAGTTCTCACAGTGAACAATAAAATCTGTTGTATACGTTATTGATGTAATTGAGGCTTCTTCTTTTCGTTCCAGTGAACTCAGTTTGCAAACTTTTGATTTAGACTGTTATTTGCTAGAAAATCTCACTCTTCTTTTCGTGTTTCAGCACAAACGTAACTTTTCAGTCGAGTGAGCTTTCTTCTGAATAACAAATAACCCCTCTCCCGTCTTCTTGGCGAAAATTCCGTTCTTCTTCCTGCTCGGTCAATGATACAATGTAGCTTCCAAGTGATCCTGGTGATCGGTCATTTGGTTGGCTATTTGAAATGAGTCACTCTTCACTTTGTTTGCGACGCATCCGGATCCTCGACTTGCGCACGTGGGCAAAACAAGTTTACGTGGGAATTTGTCGCTTAATACTTCCCAAAAAAGGAAAAAATAAAAAAAATCGCAGTCGTTTATAATAAAATGTTTCGTTTCTGAAAAAGCCTAATTTCAAACTGATGTTCCTAGGAAACGTTTGAGTTTTCGTGTATCTAGGTAAGAAATCCTTTAAAACACTTCTACTCCCAAAAGCAATAATGTAAACATATAGTCGATAATATAAGGAGGAAGAGGTAAAATAATTATTGTTAATTTTTTAAGAAAATAATGATGAACAACTCATTCTGTTCAATACATTACTGATGTAATCGAGACTTCTTCTATTCGTTCAAGTGAACCCAACTCTCAATGATGTTTCGATTTCGAGTGTTCTTCACCAGAAAATCTCTGAGTTATCCCGGCTAATCGGTTAAACCGACATTGGCGCTGATGGGCGTCACATACAACGGTTGACATTGCAATAAGTGAGCGAAGATGACTACTCAGGAACTCTGTGGAGCATCTCGTAAATATTATTTGAAGCAAGTACCATAAAAATGATATTAAAATCGATGAAATCGGCGACAAATGCATTACCATTACGCAAAAAGGTAACAAATGACTTACTATTCGAAATCGACAAAAAATGCAAAAATTGCCCTCTGAAAATGAGTCATTTCCTTTTGTCACAATATAAAATGATAGATGATAATACTAAACGGCATTGTTATGAAGTGATAAAAAATTACATTTCATTAAACTCCGATCCCTACTTAAGAGGTACCAAAGTGTTTATAGCTTTGTTATTATATTCCGAATGTCTCGTTTTGATTCGCTCGTTATGGATGTGAAACATTCAGAAAAAGTGAATAAATGTAGGTGATTTTATGCCATATTCAGTATTTAAAATGTGATTAACACTGCAAAAATACTTATCTATTGTATTAATCAAAATGTTCTGAAATTATTGCTTACATTTCCGTATACTTTGGAAACATTAAGGTACACAATGTTAGTATTCGCTGAATTTACTATCTCATCAAATTGTTGAACATCTTTTCTTCAGCAACATAATGTAGCCTGTTTACCAGAAACAGCATGTAAACTACAAGTTGTTATAATCTTTCGATATCAGGCATTATATTTCAAAGAACAAATGTATATAACAGACATAACAGAAGCGTCAGTCATGTTACACATTACATGAGTAACATGCAATGTTCTTTAAGGAACATTTCGTATTAATACACATGTGCCTCTCTACTTTCAAAGTGCGATAACGTAAGCCCTTTCACTTCCTATTTCACAACCTATTTAAAAGACTATTGGCGGAGAATTTTAAGTAATCAAACAATATTTGAAACATTTTGCGAGGCTCAAAAGACGCAGCAATCAACAGATAGATTTTCACGCCAAGATTCTGAAAATTTCGTGTGGAAAATCGAATACACGATGGGGGTGGAGAAACGCCGCCTTTTGTTCGCCGGCCCTCCCTCCTCCAAGAGCAACGTTATTCTATAAGGTTTTTCTGGCGCACAGTACTTGAACCCTCCTAAGTTCATTCACCCAGCCGAAGGAAGGGAGGGGGTTCGCTTTGTACGCGACAGGTAGCATTGAGGGATTGAAATGGTTGCAGGAACGTCGGTAAAGATAGCATCCCCACTTTCTCAAAACTAAAAAATTATTGCGCCATAATTTTGGGCTAATTTCAGCCCCCTTCCAAAAATTTTGGGCTACCTCCCAACATCCCGAAATTACGATTTCAAATTTTGGCCTGTAACCCCCCTACTTAAAATTCATTCAATTTTTTTCTACGGTCAAAACAAGTAAATTGTGGGCTCCTGGGCTCACTTTTGAAAATGTTAAAACTCACCCCTAAATACCAAAACAAAATATCAAAACCACCCATAATTCTCAAATTTCACAAATTCATCCGCCATAAGTTTGAGCTAATTTTGGGCACTTCAGTGACGCCAAAAACATTAATTTTGGTACCCTACAACCCCCAAATAAAGGTTAAAAATTGTGGATGGTAAATTTAACACCCATCCTCACTGAAAATTCGAAAATATATGTAAGATCGTAAAAATGCGAAATTTTTGTTCCTTTCAAACCTTCAAATCTCACTCCTAAGTACGAAAACAAAAAATTAAAACCATCCCATTGTCTACTCAACTCAAAAAATCTTGCGCCATAATTTTGCGTTCTTTAGTGGCATCAAAAACGCCCCGAAATCAACTTAGCAAAAACAAGAATGGAGAAGCTAGCACCTCACTCTCTCAAAATAAGAAAATCAGGAGAAATTTCGCACATATTCTGGGAGAATATATCGTACACGCGTATGTCTAACATTAAAAAAAGAAAAAATGTATTTGTTGAGATTTTTACCATTTATTACCACAGGATCAATATCAAGTCTTAAAATAATTAATTTGATTCATTCCTATGCAAACATCCAGTATGGACTTGTTAGATATTTCATACAAAAAAATCTCTCCAAAAAGCAGCGACAAGTTAGCAGATAAAATAGTTATTTAACCATACACTACTATTCTCAAATCACAATAAATAACATAGAAATCCACAAATGGAAACAGAATAATGCCTAGGATTAAATGAAAGCTACATTTTTCTCAATCATTCATTCCTCAATAAAGAAAACAAACTTAACTAACAAATGTAAACAGGGAATTTACTAACAATTGTACACATATCAGAATAAGATACAATCTTGAAATAATTTGAGCATTGTCATGTTTTTCATGAAAAAGAAAAGCAAATTTTAAAAAAATGCAGAAATTCTTACCGATCTTAAATATTTCGGTATTTTTCCAAAACTTAACTACACGTATTTTGCTTCAAGCAATCCAATGTTGTAGAAATCATATGCACACATTGGGAAAAAATTGCGACACAAAAATCATTTTGGGCTACACTCGTTCTTATAGAAAAAAGTAATATTAATCAAAAGAGTCCCAAGTTTTGTCCGATATTCAATATTTGCGTTGCTTTAACACTTGAACTACACGAATTTCGTTTTCAGCAATCGAATGTCATATACAACACATGATGAGGAATACGGCTATATCACAAATAATTTTGGGCCCCTCTCTTTGCTTTCCAAAAAATGAAAACTTCTCGTGAGAACTACAATATACTTTTTGACCATTTTCTCATTCCTCACAAAATAAACTCCAAAATACACTACTAATTCAAATAAGGAATTTATTAACATTTTCACACGCATTGCCTATCAAGATACCAATCTCAAATAATTTTGTGCTAGACTCATTCTTATTGAAAAAAAGGAATATTAATCAAAACAGTCACAATTTTTTTAACAACAAATAATTTTGGGCTTCTCTGTTTCTTTTCCAAAAAATTGAAAATTCGCGTGAGAATTACAATATACTTTTTGACCATGTTTTCACTTCTATCTAAATAAACCCAAAAATATTGTACCAATTCAAATAAGAAATATTATTAACAATTGCACATATATTGGCTAACAATATGCCAATCCCAAATAATTTTGGGCTAGAGTCATTCTTGTTGAAAAAAAGCAATATTAATCAAAACAGACCCTATTTTTATGCAAAATTCAATATTTGAGTTGTTCTAAAACCTGAATACAAGGATTTCGTTTATGGCAATGGAGTGTCATATACAACACTTCATAAGAAATACGGCTATACCTACGAATAATTTTGGCTTCTTTGTTTCTTTTCCAAAAAATTGAAAATTCGCGTGAGAACTACAATATACTTTTTGACCATGCTTTCACCTGTGACTAAATAAGCCCAAAAATATTGTACCAATTCAAATGCGGAATTTGTTAACAATTTAACATATATTGGCTAACAATATGCTAATCTCAAATAATTTTGGGCTAGACTCGTTCTTATTGAAAAAAGTGAATATTAATCAAAACAGACTCTATTTTCATGCAAAATTCAATATTTACGTTGTTATAAAACCTAAAGTACCAAGATTTTACTCCAGACAATTGAATATCATGTACAAAACGTGATAAGGAATACGGCTATCGTCAGAATAGTTTTAGGCTTTTATGTTTGTTTTCCAAATAATGAAAAAGTCTCGTGAGAACTACAATATACATCTTGACTAATTTCTCATTCACAAAATAAGCTCCAAAATACTCTACTAATTCAAATCAGTAATTTTTTACTAGTAATAATGTACATGGTTCAACAATTATTTTTATGTGGATAAAATTTAAGAATTTTTTGTTGTGCCTAATAACGTTAATGGAAAAGTTGAGCGATCTCTAAATTCAATTAGAGACCGGCGTTAATCTCTATACCTACCCTTCGCAACCCAGCTACACTCTCAGGTCTCAACGCGTCCATTTCGCAATTTCCTCGTGGCTTGTCTGTCTTTCACATTAACGCCCAATCTTTAAAGAAACATCACTCAGAAATTGTTCATGTTCTTTCTGAAGCCAGCGCATATGTATTATTAATTAGTGAAACGTGGTTGAAATCTAACGCATCCTCTGATATTATTTCGATCCCTAAATATAAACTCCTACGAAATGACAGGAATATAATAAAAGTTAATTTTAAAGAGAAATCCGATGGGGGTGTTGCTATGTTTGTTCGTGATGATATAATTTGCATAATAATCAAAACATCTACTACAAACTCACCGAGCTTGGAATATATGTTTGTTGATATGATGATTGGCACAAAACATTTACTTGTCGGGGTTGTATATTGGCCTCCGAATACGGGAACGTTATTAGAATTAGAGGAATCACTTTCAGAACTCACGGATAAGTATCAAGATATTATTATAATGGGGGATTTTAATTGTGACTTAAGAAATCCTATCACAAAATCTGCCACTAATTTTATTCATACCTTCAATTCATATAATCTGCAAATATTGAAATTGAATCCTACTCATAGCTCATCTAAAACGAAATCGTGGATTGATCACTTGATTGTCTCAGATATTTCTAAAGTATTACTCTATGGTCAGTTTCCTGTTCCGGGTATTTCAAACCATGACCTACTCTTTGTTGTGTACTCGGCTAAGTGCACTAAATACAAAAATAAAACAATCTATTATCGTGATTACAAAAATGTTGATCTTGCAGCATTTTAAGTCGACAGTGAGCGTGCACCTTGGCATGAGGTTTACCAACAATATTCATTAGACTCTAAATAAATGTGTTTAATGGCATCATAACAGACATTTTTAACAAGCACGCTCCATGGAAAACTTCTCGTGTCACGCGGCCTGCTGCTCCATGGCTTACAAACGAATTAAAAGTTCTTATGAAATATAGAAATTCTGCATACAGTCGTTTTAGAGCTACTAAAACCGATGAAAATGAAAAAGAGTACAAAAAACTTAGAAATTATGTAAAACAACAAGTCAGAAACGCTAAGATTCGTTATTATCATAATCTTTTCCAAAACAATTCCAGTACGAAGGGAGTATGGAGCACGCTGAAAAACTTAGGAATTTGCAAAAGTAAGTCAAATGACAGTTCATTAGAAATTCCATTAGATGACCTAAATGATTATTTTGCTTCCGTTGCACATCCAATAGACCCTATTATTAAAGAAAAGTCACTACACTTTCTGGAATCACAAGCGCCACCCCGGGATGATAGCTTCTATTTCAACAATGTTGATTGCCAAGAAGTCGAAAAAATAGTGAAGGCACTCAAATCAAATTCAAAAGGCTCTGACGACATAACGGCCAAGCAATTAAAATTGGTTTTAAAAGACGCTCTTCCAGCATTTACACACATAATAAACTTTTCTTTAACAACCGGATACTTTCCCCAATTGTGGAAACTAGCTTACATACGTCCCCTTCCCAAATGTTTAAATTCGTTAAATCCTTGTGATTACCGACCAATCAGTATATAACCAACATTATCCAAAGTCCTAGAAAAAATTGTACGTAAACAAATAGACTAGTATCTCGCCATAAATGATGTTCTCAATAGTTTGCAATCTGGTTTTAGCAAAGGTAGAAGTACGCAAACGGCCTTGTTACGAGTTACCGAAGACATTCGTCATTCTCTGGATCAAGGCAATATAACAACATTAACGCTTTTAGATTTTAGCAAGGCCTTCGATTCAGTAGACCATGACGTGCTTTTGGCAAAATGTAAATGCCTCGGTTTTTCTGATTCTACCTTATCGTGGATTTCAAGTTATTTTAGTAATAGACAACAGGCTGTAGTTGTTGAGAATACATTTTCGTCCCCTAAGTCAGTTTTACGCGGAGTACCACAGGGTTCCGTACTAGGTCCACTTCTCTTCTTGATCTATGTTTATGATATCCCCTCTGTGTTATCAATGTGCAGTTATCATATGTATGCAGACGACTTACACATCTATGTCAGTGGGAATCCTTCGGAAGTGGCTCATTTAGTTAGTAAAACAAATCACGATTTGGCCTCTTTACTTGAATGGTCAGTGAGAAATGGCCTTAAGCAAAACCCATTAAAATCTCAATCAATTATAATTGGGTCCTGCCGGTCCCATAAAACATTTGAAAATCTAAAAATTCCTGATATCATTTTGGACAACACTACTGTTCTTTTCTGCTCTCAAGTTAAAAATCTTGGTCTGACCATCGATAAATTTCTAAATTGGTAACTTCATGCTCGGGACACTTGCCGCAAAGTGTATGCCTCAATGTACTCACTCAAATGTGCTTACAAATGTCTTCCACCCAAAACCAAAGAACTTCTAGTAAAATCACTCCTGCTCCCTCTGCTTGATTACGGTGATATCGTGTACGGTAACATAAATAAATCAACCGCTGATGCTCTTCAAAGAGTTCAAAATGCATGTGTTAGGTTTCAATACAATATCAGAAAGTATGATCACATATCGGGCTACTATAAAGCAAATAACTTATTAAACTTGAAAGGTCGACGCCTGTTTCATAGTGTGTGCCTTTTCTACAAAATATTAAATACGGGTATACCTGCTTACCTCTCTTATGAAATGTCTTATCTCAAAACAAAAAGATTCCATAAATCCTTCCTATGCAATATTCCTAAAAGCAACACCAATTTTTATAATAAATCTTACTTAGTAGCAACGACCCGAGAGTGGAATAACCTTCCAGAAAATGTTAGGAAATGTAAAACATTGCGATCATTCAAAAAACCTTTAAATACTCTTTTACTAAGCTGATAATGTACGATGTGAAAGTGTGTACTCAATGTATTATTATTATTTTAATTTTTATTTATTATTATTATTATTATTCAAAATTATACGCTAAATGTAACATTTTATATGACATTTTTAACTTTTTTTTATTTTGTATTTTCTTATACTTCTTAGGTTAATTCTTAATTTAATAAACAACAGTATAATTAGTTTAAATTAAGTTTAATATAAGATTAGAAAGATGTTTTTTTTGTTTGTATTATCAACTTGTAATTTCAAATTCATTCCAGCTTAACTTGCCATGGCTCTGACTGAATGCGTCTTTTCCCTTGGTACATGTTGATGTAATTAAAATCGGCCCTAAGCCGTCGTCCTGGCCGGGTGGTTGTGTGCATTCTTATTCGTTATTTTTTTAATGAGTTCTTTAATGGATTGAGATTTTCTTGCTAACTTTTTGACGCGTATGGGTTAATATTTTTTTTCTCTTTCATAATTTATTTTCGGACATCTCTTTAATGTTCTCTTGTGTCAGTAAATGCTTTATAAATTATTTTAAATCTTTTATTTTGTTGCTCAACGTTGAAGAGCATGCACACTTCCTTTGTTTTCCCTGGTTTTCTCCGGCCGTTTAAGGTAAATGCTGGGACGTTGTGTTTTTTACTTTCACTTTATGAGCCCAGGGGCAAGACATATCTAGGTTGTATTTTATTTAATTAACTAAATGTACTGTTTCAATTTTTATCTGTAATATGTGACCGTACTTACCCTTGTCGGTCTCTCGGGATGCACATATAAAATTTTTGGTTCATTAGGGTACAGGAATTCTTTTAGGGGGATACTTTAATCAGCATGTCTGAATTCGATGATTCTATTATTACACAGACATGGATTTATTGAGAATAACAATTTACATTAATAACACAATTAAATGATCGTAGATCATTAATGAACACTAATTAAACAATTTTATATTATATGTCTGATTGTTCCTATTGTTTACATTTATTATTCCCGTTCATGATATTTCCATCTCTGAAACTACATGCCTTCCACTCTCATCACAGACACTGTTACTTTTCTTTATCACTCCAATGAGCATCCTGAACCGGCATGTCCCCTATATCCGACCCCATCCATTCTTATTTATAACTATCGTTACTTATCTGAACTTTCCACTAGCTGCCTTCCTCGCGAAGCCACGCCACGTGCTGTCCCCGTGGTTGCTGCCGCGAGGTGGCCTTGGCGCCGCCGTCGCTCTGCGTCTGCACACGTGTCGCTAACGGTCCGTTCTAGCACACCGGCGTTGTATCCGCCACCAATTTCTCTTCCCACACGTCGGAATTCCAGTTTCGGCTTACAGGCCCCCCACAATTCGGTTCCGCACCCGCACAGCTACGCCGACTTGTCACAAATGCAGCATCGCCCACGTGTCTATCCAACGTTGCACTTCTATAACTAAATTTCGTGATTATATCTTTTCGAACACATTTATGACAATCCTTAATCATTTTCCTCACTGAGTTTGTCACACTTCTCATCCCTTTGACCACACATTGCCTCGATTAGTCCCGATTTCTTCCATAACATCCTCACATCGCTCCTCTGTCGTCTCCACTCGTTACCTGTCCGCCATTCCCTCTCCCCTCCTTCCGCTCGATGTGTCGCGACGAATCCCTCGTTCCGGGCGATCGTTCACGGCTCCTGTTTGATTCACCCCGCGGTCGATTCATTGTCTGCGCGCCACTTTCAAATGCTGTGATTTGCCTAATGCTGGTGTTTTGACCATACGGTCAAAATATGTATGTATTACGTGGTTAGGCGGAAGAGCGGGCCTGATGGCCCGAGTCTCGCCACATAAATAAAGTCACTATTATTATTATTATTATTATTATTATTATTATTATTAGAGTTTTAGTATGTTATACACCATTATACACCTTTTGGGCCACATACACTTTAAAACAAGTACTTTTGAGTTCTTAATCATTAAAAGACTACTTTTACAAACCTGTTATTTAAATTATATACGTTTTTACAGAAAGGCTCTTCAATTTACCCACAAGTTGTTATTTGATATACGAGTAAAAATAAATTGGTGAGAGTTTTGAAGCTAAGTTTCAGGTTGTGGTACTAGGTTTGCCGAAGATTTCTGATGTAGCTGGATAAGAAGATTGCTGATAATTTGGTGGTTGTGAGGTTGAATACTCCATACCTTGAACTGGAGTTGCTTGCATGCCAACGTACTGAGTAGACGTTTGAACATCAGATGAAAACATGTTTGTATTGTCCAAGACAACTCGTCTCCCGTAAGGGATATGAGTATTATAATAGATCTTGAGTTTTTCGTAGCTTTTTACCTCTTTTGGTAAAATAGTAGATTTAGATGATGTAGAATCAAATTATTCTGAGATAATTCAATTAAATATCACAATATTTGAAATAATATAACAATAATATTTGGTAGCACTCAAAATTTAATCTTACGTTAGACATTTTTGTCAAAAAATTGAAACCAGATTGCAAAACTCCATAAGAAGTAAACAGTCTTGAAATATAATTCATCCTGGCTGCAAGAAATTCTTACTCCTCCTGATCATATGTTAGAGGCAGATCCATCACAAATAAATGGAAAAATTAATAGAGCTGCAAGCCCTAATTTTTCCTTTAGATACTATGGGATTAAAACTAAAACCATGAAATGGAAACCTCTTTTAAACACTACTAGCTCAGAAAAATTATCCATAGCCATTGAAATCAAACTAAGGAAGTATGACAAAAGATATTCGGCAGCTGTAGATAAGGGGCTGTGTGAAGCGTCTTCCAATAAGAGAACTACAATTAAGAAATCCCGAAGATACTCTTCGAAGGCCTGCATCATTTTCAGTTAATCAGGCGAACTTAAGAATTTGGGAAATTAGAGTAGAAAGTGAAAGACTTTGAATCATCCATGGTCCATTAATGATTAATTGTAATTAATAATTGATTAATGAATTGTATTAATGCCTTGCATTGTTGATGGAAAAATGGAATGCCATTTCATCTTGTCCTTCAACCATAACACGCATTTATGTGGAGCTAAACCAAGCAAAATGAATTACTTTCACATTGTGATAAATAAAGAATTAAAGAATGAATGTCTTGCCATCGGCTTGTTACCTCTTCATTCGTTAAAAAATAATTTTGAGTGTATTTTGCATATTTCTTACTGTTCAGAAATACGAACATGGCAAATGAGAGGAGAAAAAATCAAGCGAAAGTGGCGAAAAAGAACTAGAAAAACGTCAAGAGCAAAAGCAAATTCAACTACAACTGCTCCCAAAAAAGTGAAACTTTTGTTGCTATTAAAATTAAGAAATGAGGCAAAAGAGACAGTATATTTTGAAGAATCATCATCAGAATAATATGCAAATAGTGTTTAAAACTAATTTGTACGTATTTATTGTATATTTCTCTCATTTTATTTTTGTTTTAATTTTTCATTTTCGTTTTTTTTTTATTTTTCTATATTTTCGTTTTATTTTTCTTGCAGAGAATGTTGTGTAAAATTCACATATTATAGAGTTAAACAAATGTAACGTTTGAAAAACGTATACTGTCATGAGAGCTAATACAAGTATTCAAATTTCCTAAATATTTTAGAATATATTTCGGAAAAATTTAAGTTTTATAATCATATTTATTTATTTGGATATTATTTACACAACAGACTCCCAAAAACTACGAGAAATTCATTTCAAAAATAGTTATTAATTTTTACTTTCCTGTGTGCCGTCGTGGCAACGTTTCCCTTTTCCCTTCACTTCATTTTGCTTCCCTTCGATTGTTAGCATCAAAAGAGTTTTGTCATAATTGGTACGCCAGAGAAACAATGTAGTTATGATGACTGGATTTCGAATAATTGAATTATGACCTTCAGTATCTGCTGAAGAAATGTTTTTTAAATTGATTTCTTAGCGATCTGTGCGTATTATACACCATGTGAGTTTATTATATTGGGTAACCTTTTTTTGTGGTTAAACAACATGGAATTAATAGAATGAGTTGTATTTTAGCCTGATGATGAGGCAAATATGAGTCTCAAAACGTTGCAATGTACGAATTACAGTAATGGTGCAATAAATCCAATGGTTTCAAAAATGTGTTCTCAAAAAAATGGACAAGAAAGTTCCTGAGTAATAGAGATTGACGAACAATTAGTGTGACTAATTCTTTTTCTCTAGAAATTGGTGACTTGAACGATGACGTCATGATTCGAGATACACTGCCTCCATCTCTAGTCAGCCTTGCTTTATTCACAACTGAAGAAATACTTTCTTCTACTCTGATTTATTCTTTTTTCCATTTCTTGTTCTTCTTCTTCTTCTTCCTCTTCTTCGTTTTCTCCACATTTTTTTCTTCTCGTCTTATTTTCCTATATTTATGCTCCTCTTCTCTTCCTTTTTCTTTTGGTTCTCTTTTTACTTCTTCCTCTACAACCTTAGCGTCATCAATTCAATTGAAATCCCCGAAATTATATTTTGGAAAATTCTTCAATCATTTATTCCGCTTTGAGCTTTGCACGATCGCGCAGCGCAAATGAAGCACACCACGCGATTGCCATCGCCGAACATTTATATCTTAAACTTTCGTATCGCTCTAAATATTTTGCATAGATGTGTAAAATTCTTAAAAAGGTAATTGCATAAGATAAATGTTGTAACCATGGGTAATAAGACGTTATGTGCACATTAGCTGCATATTCACATTTACTGGAAATCCAAAGAATAAACAACTGGCACAGAATGCCTTATTTTACCCAGCTTTAAAGTAAATAACAATTTCATGACACTTAAACTCGTCTGTCTGTAGATTTGAAACGTGTGACCCAGTGAGCACAGCAATTCGTGAATTTCCAAGCCGTCTACAGCTACCCGGACCAGCCATCATCGCCAGTAAATACTTACTGGATGGAATTCTAAATAACCCAGGATTATGGGATTCATCTTCAGAGGCTTCTTTTGGATATGAAGTGCCGGAATGTCTCATCGCGCTGGCCTTTGAATCTTTCCCAGTGAATATGAAAGACGCTCTAAGACGCCGTGTGGACGCGCTCCTCCAAGGCCTTGTGGAAGCAGGTATCCTCGCCAAGCTCGACAGGTACACAAACACAATGTGGATGACTTGGCTTCTTAATGACATCCGCATTTCTTTCGTTCCCACAGCTACATATGGTTTGCATGGCGGCTCTAATTGCTGCTTTATTTTCTTTGCTCCCACTGCCAGATGTGATTGGCACGACTGCTTTATTTCCTTCGTAACAGCCACACGGGGATGGCATGGGACCTTAATAGATATCTGTTCCTCTTTTTCACTCTGCTAAATTGAATGGCATGGCATAATAATCGCTGCATAATTTGCTTTGTTTTCACAGCCAAATGAGGAAGGCATGGTGTCTTAATGACTTGTTTATTTCCTTTGTTTTTAGAGCCACTTGTGAATATCATGGTTCTTAATGATTACGCAGTGTTCTTTTTTCCTCAGCCACAAGTGCATTCCATTACGTTCTGAAGACTGCTTCATTTCCTTTTTTCCAACAGCCAGATGTGGATGGTATGGTGTTTTAATTACTACCATTTATTTTCTCGTTGCTACTTATGGAGAACAGACACGGTTACCGATCAGTAGGTCTACATAAATAAGATCTACGTACCTGATGTCTAATATTTGAAGTCTAAAGACTCTAGGTCTATTCTCAGAGGTTCACATAACAAATGTCTACACACCGCGCTAGTATACATGAAAAATGTCTAATACCGGTATGTCTAAATGAAGAAATGTCTATTGCCCAAATATCTACTGGCAAAGGTGTCTACATGCAAAAATTAATATTGCAAATATGTCTCCATATAGAAAAGATCTAAGTATGACAGTTTGTAAGACTTGTTAATAAGTGTAATTATAAATGGGAGATAAGGGATAATCATCTACAACAATACAGTTGTTTATTGTTGTAGATCATTATCCATTATCTCCCATAATGGATTACAACAAGTTAACTGCTACCACCACGGAATTAAATATAAATGCACATTGACCTCGAAGGAGATATTTATAAAATATATTGAAACGTATTGGACTTTTGCTCTCATTTATTTAGAAAAAAATATCAATTTTTATTTAAATAATGCTCCACTTTGCTCCTATAATGGATATGCTACTGAGACGATAACTTGGGTTTACTTATTAATATTATTTAATAAATAAAGAATACTGATCTTATTCACTTCGTAGTAAGCACGAGCATGTAACATAGAACCTTGAACCGTTCACAAAAATTTATAGGATCGTGGGGTGCGAAGCCATCTTTACAGGATACGTTGTTTACCTTTATTGCAAGATATTCGTACGTAGCAAGAAATAAAACGAAAATTCTTAAATGTCAGAGCCACAATCAGTCAGTGCATTGGATTTATTCGTGAAATTTACTGAGAATTGTAGCCGCCTCTCGCTGCTGACATTTCTAACATAACACACAGTCCAGATTCCCTTGAAAAACATGAACAATCAACAAGAACAACACAAAACATAACTATTTCCATAACACTCACGCTTAACACTCAAAATACTTGTTCATACCGGCATACATTATTTTTGCCATGGCCATATTTTTACTTTAAAAAATGTTAGTTTTATCTTTTTCAAGATACATGACTTGGCCTTCTTGCAAGAATTATGACGACAGCCAATCAAAAAAATCGGAATTAAAGCACCTCTCTTTTCGAAGTCTCGGCAACGCTGGGCGCGAACTATCACCAATCCAACCCGCTTCAGTTATCCCGTTTTCCACACCATTATAATTGTCCGTGATCTCCACAAATCTGGATGTCCATTATCTTCTTCACTAATGAAGCTCCATTCGACCAGCCTCGACACGTTCAGTCCCCAACGAAATCTCAACACCTTCTGTTTAGCTCCATTCCTTCAGTTACCACGAAAACTTTTGAAACAGAAACTGTCTCTTCCCGTCTTTTGTTCCATGTATCGTTCTAAGATGAAAATTATTCTTCCTTATTTCAACTTGTGTTCACTCAAATTTTCTACGTAAAAATTATACAGTTTCTTTAAACATCCCGCCTATTTAAACGTTGTAAAAATTTTTCTATTTCCCTACTTTCACTTTAACTTACACCCTTACTTACATATTGTGTAGGGCATTCACTTGTCATTTGATACTAAATAAAACTACTATAATTTTGTTATTAGTTTGTTTTCACACCTACTGCTCATTGGTATCTCACAACTTTAAATATCATTGTTTATTTATCGTAGCCTGCTCGAATTTTACTCGCGGCTTCCTACTTCGAGGTGAAACTCCTTCTATTGTGCAGGACTCCTTTCTGTGGAACACGTTCTCCTGCAATGCACAAAATTTGTTGGCAACTGACAAAGACATGACCTGGGCAACTCGCTACGGGTAGTGCTCGGAGATGACGATTCTGTTCTCTCAAACTATTTTGTTTTCTTGTAAGAACATATAATCTTATTTGAAAGATAAGGTTAATGTTTTATGTTTTTTGGTCCTATTACAGCACATTTTACATTTTAAGATAAAACTTACGTTCTCGTTTTATTTTTTCCTTCTGCCATATCTACTTGTATACTTGATGCAGAATTCCAGCCCTCTTTTTAGGCTATGTACAAGCTTTTAATCAGCAGGTAAGTCGCACCTACACCACTTACTAATTCCATTTTTTTAAATACTTTGACATAGGCGCAAATGACCACAGTAGTTGAAGCGCATTCTAAACCGTATTCAATCTATCAATAGAATTTTCTAATTTTGCGATGTATTAAATATGCAAACATGTTCTACACCTCCGCACCATTATTTGTCACTATGAACAATGTCGAAACTTCCTTTACTAAAATAGTATAATTATGAATTTTATGACATGTCCTTGTGAACTGTCACAATCATGAATAGGACAGAGTTTCATTAAAATCAGTTACCATCAAAATTTGATCTAGTAATACAAGTTTCATTACAAATATATCAGGAAACTTCTCCAGTAAAAGATTTTTCCTTCTCCACCGTTTTGTCTGAAGTGGTAATCGAAATTATTATGTTTTAATATATCTTTACCTATGTTGGATTTCTCAGTGTAAGTGACCACGCTTTTTTGTTGTAGTGCCTGGTGTTTGCAATAAAAATGGATCACCTAATTTTATTACCGCGGTAACTCATTTATTTTTTTAAATTCCACTTACGACAATCTACATATTTAAATTTTGTTATATACGTTCAATTCATTATTATATAGATAAATTTTAACAAGACTCGTTGGACATTTATGTGAGACTTTTAGCAAGTAGACATTTAGCTGATAGACTTGGTAGTCAGTAGACACATTTGTTGGTAGACATTTTAGCTGTAAATGTTTAATTATTAGACTTATTATAGATGTTGACAAAACTTTTACTAGACATTTTTCCAGTTCGACCTTAATACAGTTAGACAATTTTTCCTATAGAACTACTGACCTTACAGTCTTTGGAGAATTAGAAATCTTCCTGACTGCATAATTACCTTTGTTTCTTGCAGCCAGAAGTGAACTGCATGGTGTATTAACCACTATTTCATTTCCCGTGTTGCTAAGAACCGCCTTTGGGTGACTGGAAATCATCCTAACTGCATCATGATCTTGGTTTCTTGCAACCACAAGTATATTGTATGTGTATTTATCACTAATTTCATTTCCCGCGTTGCTTAGAATCTCCTTTGGGTGTCTGGGGATCTTCCTGACTGCATCATTAACTTAGTTTCTTGCAGCCACAAGTTGTTCTCATGGTGTATTTCTCACTATTTCATTTCCAGTGTTGCTTGGAAACACATTTGATTGGTGAAGAAGCTTCCTGACTGCATCATTACCTTTGTTTCCCGCAGACATAAGTAACTTGCATGGCGTCTCTCTCACTGTTATATTTTCCGTGTTGCTTAGAATTACTTTAAATGGCATGCAAACTTTCTTGCTGCATCTTTTCCTTTATTTCCCGCAGCCAAAGGGCATTGCATGATGTATCTCTCACTGTTACATTTCCTGTTTGGCTTTGTACCACTTATGGATGGTGTGGAAACTTTGGGACTGCTTCATTTAATTTCCCGCAGCCGTAAGTGGATAGCGTGGTGTCTATTACTTTTGTTTCCACCTTACAGTCACCTGTGGATGGTGTGAAAACTTTCTCGTTGCTTCATTTACTTTGTACCTTACAACGACATGTTAATTGACTGGGTCTTTTGGTCTTCTTGAATTTGTTTGCTCTATCATATTTTAATGAATTGAAATATTTCGGTAGCATTTCTTTTGTTCATAGCGTTGTGTGGATGAGATGGAGGTATCGGGGGTTTGTTCGTCGCGGCCCCGCCTTATCTCCGCCATTTGCCGCCGTGCCCCCTGCCCGCACCTCCGCGCCACGCCCCCTGGGTCTCTCTGCGCTGGTGGAGCCCGCCGTCGTCCTGGGCGTGGGGGCGCTGGCGGCGGCCGTGGCCTTCCTCGTGGAGGTGGCGCTGGGCATGCGGGCCAACGGGTGCTTCGTGTGGAGAGCGCGTCTGCTGTGCTGCCGGCGCACTGCACGCAACTGAATTCGGGGGCTTCATTTAATTTCCTTTAATTCAATTTGCCTAGTTAGTTAGCTCTGAGCCAAATTACTACTGTGTCTGCAACTGTGCCAGGCAAGCGACTCCGTGGGAGGCATGCTTTTTAATTTGATTTAATTATTTTTCATTAAATTTAATTATTTTGAATTTCATTGACTTATTTTGAATTTCATTTAATTCTGTTTAATTTGATTAATTTTTTTTCATTTAATTTATCCGGTTGAGTTTTCTCTGAACTAAAATTTCCGTTGCTCCGTTGCTAGTCGTGAGAGTATGCAAGCCAAATTCTGTCTAAAACACCAGCGCATTGTGTGCGCCGCGCGAGTAATAATGTAAATATATACATACATGATTTATTTTCAATGTACACGTTGTAGAAATCAATTATTAGGATTAATGACATGAAATATGGATAAAATATATTCTGTAAAATATTTGTCAGTATTTTTAGAATCAATCGTTCATATTTACAGTGACATAGCACGAAAAACATCATCTAAAATAACAGTGTGTAATGGACCTTGATTATGAATTGCAGGTTTTTTCGACCAACGTTCGTAAACTCAAAATTAAATAATTGTCCCTTTCATTATGTAATAATGAATAATGTTATGTAATAAAATTATTAGTAAATATAAGAAAATATATTGCTCTTATTTATTTTATTTTCTATTATTATAATACTAGGTGAATGTGGCGTCGCTGACGCTTTCAACTATCATCGGTTATTTGACTTTTCTTTTTTCTTCGGTCCAGAGTCCTCTTCGTTCAGTTTAGATGTTTTCCCAGCGCTGCGAATTAACCACGTATATTTTACAACTTACAGTTCTGGTTTTCTTCTAATTCACTTATTATTCTTCAAATTCAATGTTTCAAGACAATTTACAAATTTACTTCAAAAAATACTAATGAAATACTTCGAATTTTGAAGGATAGTGTATTCCAGGTGTATTTTGTACAGAAAGTAATATCTGTATCAAGTATAGGGAAGGTATCGATACCCGGGGTGGGAGAGCTATCTGTATGAGCATTGGCTTGATGAATGGACTAGTTTCATATTACTAAATTTGTATCCTCTTATAATCAGAATACATTTGTTGTTGTTTTTTTGCCAAACTGAAAGCAACTCGACTTTTTCTTTTATATACATTTCTGACAATAATAATAATAAAGAAAGGACGTACCCACTCCCATTCAGAGTCGTTGGACATATTACACGTCTTCCAACAATTGTACGGTGTGTATTACCACTACGCCCGTATCCGAGCGATACTACAATTACACAGGCCGACGTCAGTTTAGTTACAAAAAGGAAAACCACTAATTCCGATTAATTTCAGGATGCTGCATTCGAAATTGACAGCCATTTTTCTAGATTAGCTCGTATTTTTGTGTAACGCGTAGTTGCCAGTTTTTGCCATTTTGGCTTCTGTTGTCATCAAAATTACAATTTCCACAATGTTCTTAGAGTGAGAAATAGTATTTCACTCAGAACGAGCCTTTTTCAGAATATTACAGAATGGAAGATTCCCTTTGCGTATGTACGGACATCAATGGACTGATGAATGAGTTAGGAATCCAAAGTAATCCATCTGATTGGTGTCTTTTCATAGATTCATCTAAGAACAGTCTGAAAGCAGTTTTGCTTCATAATGGAAATAAGCTGCCTATGGCACACTCTGTCCCAATGAATGATACTTACGAGGATCTCGCACTCATTTTAAAGCGTATCAAATGCAAAGATCATGTTTGGCAAATTTGTGGACATGTAAACTATTTGCAATATTATAATGTCCAATGTCTGGACCAGACCAATGTCTGGAAGGTGGATTTACAAAGCACTTTTGTTTTTTGTGTCTTTGGGACTCAAGAGCTACAGGAAAAATTTCTCACAAAAGGAATGGCCTCCAGAGAGTCATTTAAGCCCGGTACCAACAATGTCAAGTATAAGCCTCTGATCGATCCAGGCAAGGTACTATTTCCAACTCTGCACATTAAGTTGGACCTCATGAATTTCTTAAAGGAATAGACAAAGAAGCTGAAGGATTTAAGTATCTTAGTGTTTTCCGAAACTAAGTGGTCTGTATACGTCTGTGAACATTATACCTTATAAACTATTGAGTAAGTAAATGCTAAAGTATAGTGCAAGTAAACTAACTGAATGTATAGTTTTTTAATTGTTTAGATTAAATAAATTAATTTATAGAATTTTAAAAATTGATTGTCTTTGACACTAGTGCCAAAACGAAATTGATTCCCTTTTTGCAGTAAAAAAAACTCACTCTCCGGTACTTTCAAGATAGCTCATTATGCCTACGATGGTAAATTTGGCAACTACGCGTTACACAAAAATACGAGCCAATCCAGTAAAACGGCTATCATATTCGTATTACACAAAAATACGAGCTAATCCAGTAAAACGGCTATCATATTCGTATTCAGCGCCCCAAAATTGGTCAGAATCAGTGAGTTTTGTTTCTGTAACTTTTCAAAAGTTTAAAAATGTCGGCCAGTGTTATTGTTCGAGTGACACGCGGCCGTCCTCACGATAAAAGTGTAAGGAGGAGGATCAGCGGTTACAATATTATAATGAACAAGAACACTACTCGACATGAAATTGAAACAAAAGGTTTAGGATGCAGTGACCACGATGCACAAATTCTTACCATTACAAGAAATGCGAACAATTACACAATAAATAATACACATATGAGTAGATGGTTTACTAAAAGTAAAATAAAATTATTCATTGATTACTTGCTGCAGGAGTCATGGGATGCGGTTTATAATACTATTGATGCGAACGATAAATATTATTCTTTTTTTCAACGCTTTCATTTTACTTTAACACTTGCTTTCCTCTTAATAAAAGAAAATTAAACATTTCACGGAAAAGCAATTCTTGGAAAACACAAGGGATAAGAACATCATGTAAAAACAAACGAATTCTTACTTTCATTTCTAAGCATCGTAATGTATCTCAAGATTTCCGCCTTTACTTAAAAACTACAAATCATTGTTAAGAAAAGTCAGAAAGCAGGCGAATATCAAGAAACACAATCATGATATTTTGAACTCAAATAACTAAACAAAATAGAGTATAGTATGTGGAATAGAGTAAAACATACGACCAAATCAACTAGGAACCTTGTAGAGAATGTTCTTTTAAAATATAACGATGGAGATGTGAATGATCCGGCAACAGTATCAATATAGTCTCTTTAAACAATACTTTTCGAGAATTGCCAAGGGTTTTCAACCACAAAATTCAACATCTGACGTTTCCCTAAAAATTTTAGACATAATGTTCGTTTCCGCAACCTCTTCTATGAAAATTTCAAAATTGTCGGTAAATTAAAAAATAAATATTCAGCCGGTTTAAATGAATTTCCGCATTGTTTGTTAAAGATGTGTGCGCCTGCCATTATACAACGGTTAACTCACATATTTAATGCAACCTTATGCACCGGAATTTTTCCAGATATTTTTAAAACAGATAAGATTAAGCCACTTGTTCAATCTCGCCAACAATTACAAGGAAACTCGCCAGCAGGGTGCAGCCTCAAATTGTCTTTCCCCCGCGCGGCCAACATTCTTCGGCTGCCCCACCTTCAAAGTTTCTCACGGCTCTAGCACGTTTATACAAAAACATAAGAAATGAAACACAGATGTTCAGGGAACAAAACGATTCTCGTCAAGCCCTCTTTGCCGCAAGCGCCGAAGCGCCGCGCAGCCCGTATTGTACAGCAGCCGGGGAAGGGGCGTAGGCCATTTACCCACCGCCGCGCCGGCGCGCCGGACGCGCGGCCCTTAAGCCATTAGCCGTTTAGCTGCGCCTTTCTCAGTCTTCGGCGGCCAGACATATTTACAAACATTCCAAATATCGCTACGTGCCTCCCGCACCTATACTCGCGTTAATATTCGCCGACTACGAGCGCATCTGCTAGGCAGCCGCGCCCGCGCCCGCGCCCGCGCCCCGCCTTTACCGCCCTTACAACTAGCATCGCGGTTCCCGTGAGAAAATACCAAACCTTGCTAATGAGATGCAGCCATCGCGGGCACAGCCAGTGCCGCCACAAGTCACGTGACACACTTGAAAACATAACAACGAATAGCGAGCATCTCTTGTGGCACACTACATCTCACTGTACTTCATAGGCTAGCTGCAATTGTCACGTGACTCTTCCCCCTCTGCACTCGGAAACATACGTTCAAATAAATACGGCAACTTTGCTCCCACGCACCACTATCAGTCAATTTCGGTGCTACTACGCAGGCACTTCAACGTCATTTTCTTCAATGTCATTTCTACTATGTGAAACTGCTATGTCAAACTTCTAAGTCATTTCTACTCTGCTGCTACTACGCAGGCACTTCTAAGTCAAACTACTATACTGCTGCTACAATTACTGCTCTGTTCACTACTATGTGAAACTACGCAGTCACACTTCTACGTCAAAACTCTACTACTGCGCAGTCACTCTTCAGTCAATCTCACTGCTACTATTACGCAGTCACTCTTCAGTCAATCTCACTACTACTTCTACGCAGTCACTCTACGTCAAACTACTATTACTGCTGCTACAACTACTACTCTACTCGTCGGACAGCCTGCGAACGAGTCAGCTGTCCTTGCTCTGCCTATCAAGGCTCCGGCAATCAATCGGCGTGGCCAGCAGGCCGCGATCAACAGTACGGGCCGCTCCAGCACGCGAGTACGCGCCCATGGTGACATCCAGCCTACCAGCCGTAACATCCGCAGCCCATTTCTACGGACGGCACGCACACACTCAGCCGTCTGACCTGGGTTGGTGCTTGCTGTACTGTCATCAAACTGTAAGTATAAACTTCAAGAAAGAAGAAACCTTTAATTACAAACATTCATTGGTCCTGCCGGCTTACTACCTAACTACTTGTAAAACTAATCAATATTTCAAGAATTAAATTTAATTTATACACAAGTGCATTGCTTTTCATTTGCCCCTAAGAAACAATCCCCTGAAACCTGATCTGAGCATGTATGTAGTCGCTTCGCAGAACGGACCTCACACCCCGCTGCACCACTACACCACTCTTCAAAAAAAGCAACAAAAATGAAATTCAAAATTATCGGCCAATTTCTCTTTTGTCCGTTTTTTCAAAAATATTAGGGAGACATTTTTATGTGCGAATGGAAACATTTCCCTATAAACAGGACATTTTCAGATTGCCAACATGGACTCCGAAAATCAAAATCTACGGAAACAGACATTTTTTCTTTCCTTAAAGATATTGCCTCATCATTGGATCAAAACGAAGCAACTATTCAAATATTTTTAGATCTTTCAAAAGCTTTTGACGTCATTGATCATAACATTTTACTTTCAAAATTATCTTCATATGAAGTCCGTGGTGTTCTTCTAGATTGGCCATGTTCGTACTTTAAACAACGATCTCAGAGAGTAGAAATACCTTACTGGAATGATGGGACTTTATGTACACACCTTTCCGGTTCTTTGCCAATTGCACGTTGAGTCCCGCAAGGATCGATTTTAGCCCTATTCTCTTCCGATTGTGCGAAAACGATATGCCCTTGGCAATTCGAATCGGAAGAACAGTTCTCTTTGCGGATGATAGGAATATTCTTTGCAATAAATAAACAGTGTGTCATTGACTGATGTTAAGGTCACAAAGTTTTTAGGTCTATTAATTCAATCAAATCTCAAACGGAATATCCATTTAAATGAATTGAACACAAACTTATGTTCATTATGCTACGCGTTCAGAATTCTTTAATATTCAGTCAGCCTTCATACTGCTCGTTGTTTGTATTTTGCGAATGTTCATTCCCACCTGTGATATGACATAATATTCTGGCGAAACACATCTTACAGCTCCCAGACTTTCAGATTACAAAAACGAATTGTACGAATAAGAAGCAAATCCTACCCTCGTGATTCTTGTAAGTCTCTCTTTATTAATCTAGGAATTTTACCGTTACCTTGTCTCCTTATTTACAAATCAGTAGTTTTTGTCAAAAATGACTTAGTTAAGGGCGGGAATATATTTTCAGCAATGGCCGATATCTATAAGTATAACACACGACGTAGTAATCATATTCATCAGGTGGAAGTATCTACAGCTCACTACAAACAATTCACATAAAATTCATGTACATTATTCCACAACACTTTGCCAGATGACATAAAGATGAGTGTTAAGGGCACAAATTTATAGCTAATTTACCATTGACAATATATTTTATTATCAAGGAACGTGTTCGAACAAGTTACCATATGCATATTTTATTTTATTCTTTTTATTATATTTGTATTGAAGCATTTCGCACTCGCAAGCTCTTTCCAATACCTGTGTTGCAATTCCTGTTTAACGCAAGAAACATGTCACAACACGTTTCTTCAGCGCAGCCCAGCTGCGACGCTCAGTTCTCGGGATCCGCTTTCTAAGAACTGCGCATCAAACTGCTACGCGTTAGCCGTTATATCCAGCTTACAATATATAAAACATTTTAAGATTCCCCTGTCAGTCACATTTGATGGCATAATTCTTACAATTAAAAATCATGCCTGTTTCATATATTTTATCTTGAATTCCTTTTCACTTTTAGAATAATTATGAATACGTCATTTTTGTTACGTTAATTCTGATTGGACAGCGCCCAGTGTGCGCGCCAAAACGCGGCACACGCCGCATGCGACCCGCAGCGAGCGAGTCAGTTGCCAGTCAGTTGTGATGTGAACTTCATGTCGTATACTCCACGTTGCCCTGGCACGTGTTCTTTCTTTTGTGAGGCAACCATGTCTTTGCGCTAGTGATGCCAGCATGTATGTGCTCTAATTTTTTGTCATGTACAATCACGTTACCCACGCATGTGTGTTTTTCTCTCTTGCAAGGCAATTCATGCCTTAGCGAACTATTAGCCATGCTTACGACACCGGTTTTTGCTGTGCCAAGTAATTACAAGGTGTACTCACAGCAGCTACGCTGCATATGTGTTATCATTTCAACATTCTAGAAAATGTACTCGTGTCAGTGCGAACGCTGTAATGTTCTGGCAACATCAATTAACATTGCCTTAACATTTAACCTGTAAAACTATGAGCCATGCTCATATTCATAATGTGTTTGCCTCAACGCTGTGACAGTGCGTGTCGGTGTAAACAATTGGTTGCTACTCAGTTGGCGACAATGCATCATGCGAGTTCGTTCAGTGTCGTCTCGCTCAACAACTGTTCCTGTTAATCTTACTTGCCACAGTCCAATGTGCTCTGCCTTACGTCATCAGATGCGGTTGACGTCATCCAACGCAGTACACCTGATGGCGCCTTCTTTCAAGACAATATGATTTTGTATCTATGTTTTTCTTTCAGTGCATTCATTAAATGTGTTCAGTGTACTTGCAACTAACGTATACGTCTCCGTGCTTTCATATAGCACGCCTGTAAATCATTCAGTTTAATTATATCTTTGTTAAATATATGTGTTGTGTTTTACTAAAGCATTTGGTGACATCTCACAAACCCAGGCAACGTTCCTGCCTTGAGAAATCTAAATTGGAAGGTGGTCCTTCATGAGCTATTGCAGGTTTTGTTAGAAGAGAGGAAAATTCAATAGGTCCACTTGCTCAACCTCCCTTCTTACAGAACGAATATTTAGTCAACAAAACTTAAAAAAAAACGCTCCTTTTTCTGTATTCAAAATTCGACTAGAATATGGTTTAGGTTAAAGACCACAGAATTATGAAAACGTGCAGAAATTTCACTTCTCTCCACAGCTCGTCACACACAGTTTTTAACTGTTTTTGACGTAAGTAAATAAATAAACGAACGGACCCATTCTTTTCTTAATTTAGAAAATCAGTGGTAAAACAGTTATATTGAGTTAATAAACTTTTTGATTCTTCAGCAAGACCTTCGTGTTCACATAAATATGTCGCAATACGAACATAACAAAATATTAAATAGTTTTTCCGCCAGTTATCAGTTAAGACATTGCTCTTAATCACACGATTGTCGCTTTGTGACCATAATTATGAGAAAATTTACCTCATCTGTTGAATAAGGCCTGCTTCACGCGTGTAATGTTATGATGTCGACTGTAAACACACCCGGCTAGCATACCTCCTCTTCACGACACAGTAGTTTGACACTTGCTCATGGGATAAATAACACCTCATTGTATTTGTATTTATTTATTTATTTATTTTATCCATTGTATTTGTAAACTCGCACTTTTATTTTAAACAGTTTTCAAAAGAACAAAAGATGCACTTTGCAAAACATGGCAGTAGTATTTGATACAAGCACGAAACCACGATATCTCCTAGCTCCATGTTACCGGGAAAACTATTGGAACGCGCTCTATTATCTATTTCTATGATTATAGATATATCTATATCTATTATTATCTCTTATGTGCACTCGCATGTGTTCTGCTGAGAGCTACGTGAAATTCGCGGGTAATTTGAAATTCAACGCGTCGTAATTACAATGATTCACTTCAGTTATGTGGGTGGGCGATCCGCCCACGGTGCCGTCATTCTAGTTGTGGCATCGATTCAAAATTTGAGTCTAACCCTGCAACACGCTCTTGTGCATGAATCCACTCCCGGCGGCATAATAGCATTCCTTAGTTTCCAAAGATATTGGATACAATTACCTAGATACACATGTAGCGTTACAAATTGAAGGCTGCGCCTTGCGCTATATTGTAGGCAACTACAGCACCTCGCAGGTGTTGACAGGTGTGTTGTGTGTCCATCCGGGACGAGAGTTGTCTATTCCCAAGTACGTTATTACTTTGCTCTGCTTTTGTCTTGCTAAACAAAGACAGTATTACGTAAATATCAATCTTCTTTATCTATCTATCTATCTATCTATCTATCTATATATATATATATATATATATATATATATATATATATGTATATATATATAAATTTCTCGTGTCACAGTTTTAGTTACCATACACCTCCAAAACGGCTTGACAAATTTTGGTGAAATTTTATATGTATATTCAGTAGGTCTGAGAATAGGTTGTTATCTATTTTTATGCCCCTTAGTGGTAAGATTGGTCCACCCCAATTTTTTTTTTCGCACCAAACCTTTTAGGCAACCCGCTACACACAATGGGTATTTCACACGGGCGGTATTTCACCCGCGCCACGGTGTTTCTCCATATTATGCACCTGATCAGCGACGTGCAGAATCTGCTATTAAATGTGAATACCACGGAGAGAGACGGTGAAAGAGAGAGATGGAGAAAGAGAGAGAGACGGAGAAAAAGGGAGAAACGGAGAAAGAGAGGGAGACGGAGAAAGAGAGAGAGAGACGAAGAAAGAGAGAGACGGAGAAAGAGAGAGAGGGATGGAGAAAGAGAGATACAGGGGCAGAACGTCTGCTGGGCTCAGCTAGAAAAATGTTTGTCTCCGCAATACATTGTTGCGTTAGGTTTGAGCATATTAGAGACTAATATATCATTAATACTTCAGCAGGAAAAAAAGCACAGCAATTACTATTTGACAACAGGTAGATATGACATTGAGACTAGGAACTTTGTTTTAATAATTTGTGATGTTTGTTGCTGCGAAATGTTTAATTAGCCTTAATTAATTAATGTTTAGTTAGCCTTCGGAAATTGGTATTAAATTCTCGAATGTACAAAATGGGGAATATATTCATTGTTGAACAGTTAAAAATGTGTACATGTATTTTATAGCAATTTTTTAAATGATTGTTCTTTGGAGGTTTATTTATTATCGTTAATTAATTTCTCCTGCCGTCTTTTAATATCTAGATTTTTGTTTTACTGCCATTTAGTGCAACAATAGGTAAAGAAAACTCTGATTGATTTACATGATGTAATGATGTAATTATCACTTGCTCAGTATCCCCGCAAGGCGTCTACCGGCGTCACTTCGGACCAGTGTTGCCAGATGTACCGCATTTCTGCATTTTATATCGCATTATTAACACCTAATCCGCATTTAGCGTTGAAGATGACAAAAAAATCTGCATATTCATGATAGTGGATTAAAATCCATTTTTTTATTTTCTCTGTTATTAAAATGATCGTTAGATGACCCGCTAACTATGGCTGACAAAGTTTGACTTTCAAAATGCTGTCTCTATTCGATTAAAGCAGAAAGCAATAAAACACTAATCATCTACCAATCATTAGGGCTTTATCCAATTTAAGCATATTAGAGACTAATATATCATTAATACAATAATTAGCAGGAAAAAAAGCACAGCAATTACTATTTCACTACAGGTAGATATGACATTGGAACTAGGAACTTTGTTTTAATAATTTGTGATGTTTGTTGCTGCGAAATGTTTAATTAGCCTTAATTAATTAATGTTTAGTTAGCCTTCGGAAGTTGATATTGAATTCTCGAATGTACAAAATTGGGAACAGATTCATTGTTGAACAGTTAAAAATGTATACATGTATTTTATAACAATTTTTTAAATGATTGTTCTTTAGAGAAGATTTATTTATTATCGTTAATTATTTTCTCCTGCAGTCTTTTAATATATAGATTTTCGTTTTTACTGCCATTTACAGCAACAATAGGTAAAAAAACCCTGATTGATTTACATGGTGTGATGATGCAATTATCCCTTGATCTGTATCCACGCAAGGCGTCTACCGGCGTCACTTCGGACCAGTGTTGCCAGATGTACGGCATTTCCGCATTTTATACCGCATTATTAACAACTAATGCGCATTAAGCAATGAGGATGCCAAAAAAATCTGCATATTCATGATAGTGGATTAAAATCCATTTTTTGCATTTTCTCAGTTATTACAACGATCGTCAGATGTCCCGCTAAATATGGTTGACAAAGTTTGAATGTTCAAAATGCTGTCTCCCTTTATTCGATTAAAGTAGAAAGCAATAAAACACCAATCATCTACCAATCATTAGGGCTTTATCCAATTGCCGTATTCGAAAATTGATGACAAAGCACCAAGGTGTTGTCACGAGCTCCCTCCTTTATTTTCTTACTGTTAGAGATTCAGAGGACAAATAGGTGACAACATGTTGGTTAGTCGTTTTCGAATACGCCAAATAAGAATATGGATCGTAATTCAGATTCTTACTGCGTTCATTCAAGCCGGAGAAATGATGCACTTCGCGGGATATTGAAATTAAAAATGTTGAAATTACGTTACTCGGCTTCATATTAACCCGTTTTTGCCCGAGTTTATAATTTCTTGAATTTTCGTGTATTTCTTGTATTATCGCATGTAAGTAATTACCAGTGAATGGGGAAAATTGATTTTCTCTGTGTCCCAATAGCTGTTTCTAAAATAACGCCTGTTCCCAAATGGGAACACCGGGCTCGAATGGGTACATGACGGTTTCGTAAAAAAAAACGTAATTCAGTACTCTACCTCATCACGTATAATAATCAGTGCTTGTATAACATGGTATGTTTGATAAAACAAAACACATCATGCATTTTGAGCACTTTTATTATTGGAAAAGAAAAAAAGATTTACAAATCATAACATATTTATTATGTAAATGAAATACGGGAAGTTAATACCGCGTAAAATGTATCTATAGTAAGTTGCAGATTTTTCTAAGGCTTTTGAAAAGCTTGAAAGCAGTTTTTATGTAGTACAATCCGGCATTATTTGTAATATTTTCTTGAGGTTTTTTTTCCACAATAAAAATGGTTTTGCTTCACGACATTGATCATCCAATGATTCAGGCAGTCGAACCAAATGGAATGGTTCTGTTCTGTAGTTGTTTTGATGACTTATGTCTCCCTTCAGAATAAACTGTAGTGGCATAGTTTTGCAGGGATCTTGCACAATTTTTCGCCTAAAAGCCAATTGATCCATATAGTTGTCAATATTTCCTTTCCTGTACAACTGCCACGAGTATTGAACTGCAATCTCAATACAGAATGCAGACTGGTCACTACCACTTCTGTGACCTGAAGGATACTCGGTAATTTGAAACATTTTTGTCCACTCTGTCTACACTTTCCATATTCTTGTTGTAGCATGATACTGTGTGTGGCATAATTACATGAATTTTTTTTGTATTGTTTTCGTGACCACCGCATCACATCTACTGGCTCAACCGGATCACATGTAGTGATAATATGGACAGCCCGGTTGTCGTTCCACTCAATAACTAGTACTCCAGAGTTAGTGTCAGTGCGATAATTGTACGTACCTCTCGCTAGCTTCTCCATTATTTCTTTATCAATCAGAGAACAGTTTCCAATTCTGTTGGCCATTATCGTTCCAGTGTGCCTGAGTCCTCGGTTCTTCAGTTTATTAGCCAAAGCAAAGGTTGAGAAAAAAACTATCCACATACATTTTGTAAGGCGCAGGAAGAAGATTACTAACCAGTTTTCTTAGAACATATTCCCCCAATCCAATGTCCTTATGTCTATCTTTGTCCTTTCCGGTGTAAGTATGGAACTAGATAAGGTATCAAATCGATCACATATGCACCACATCTTGTAGCCGAATCGAATAGGTTTTCCTTTTATGAACTACTTTGAATCAAGTCTTCCAAATTATGGAATCAGGTTTTCATTCATTGACAACTTTTCTACTAATCATGCATGTTTAAAAAAATCATTCCTTCAAAACGTTTATCAAGGGAGACAGTTTAGCAAACATGTGGGTTGAATCAAGTTGGGAAATGTATGTGCAATGAGCAAACCTTTTTAGTAACTCAAATCTGTTTTTGGGCATTGTAAGGCTTATTATTTCATTATGTGACTCCGTTCTTTGTTCCCATAACCTCCTCCACCTCGGCATAGTCCACGTTTTTCCAGTTGTATTTTTGTGTATCATATCTGGGAGATAGGTTCATGAGATGAACGTGGTGCATGATCTCGTGATGATAAGGCTGGTGTAGATTCCGGAGATGATTGGTCTAACGTAGGCATTTGAATATATTGGTTGCTAGCCAAAATACCATCACCTGCCAGCTCTTCCGCTCCTTCCCAGGTACTACTAGCCCTCTTTCCATTCAATAGCAATGGCTGTTTCAACTTACACGATCTACTACGCTCCTTAGCTCTCTACAACAACATGCACCCATTCATGCCCGGAGTTCCCATTTGGGAACATTGCAATTTCTTGCGCAACCACTGAAACACACTCTACATTATTTTATAAATTGATAATGATTTACAACCATACATATCTAAACTATATTTTGCAATACTAAAATTAATGATATCATATTATCAGAAGTGAGAAAAATTACTTTTTTGAAATCATAGTGAGTAAAATTAAGAACACGTATTTCTTTGTGCCGTGGCTCGGCTCAGGTAGAAGTAAATACAACAAATGACTGTTAGTCTACTTTTCCCATGCAAGTAGAGACGTTCAATCAAAATAAGAATACTGCACGACATTGTTGACTTCTTCCAGAAACGAAAATATTTTGCGGAAAAAATGTTCCCAAATGGGAACACCGGGCAAAAACGGGTTAAACTGAGATTAAAAATAAATTGAATGCTGCTCGGCTACCTTTCTTATAACAACACATTTTAAATTAAGCAACTTGAATGCAACATTACGTATACAAAAATTAATGTCAATTTAGTTTCATGGGCAGGAATCACGGAAGTCTTTTACTTCTGTACTACTTTTTAGCTCTCAATGGACGTTAAAATATTTCATACGCCCCAATCAAATGAATTTCATCTTCATAGTTCGGTCGAGAGAACGTAGTTTTGAAACCCACCGTTAGATGTCGCTTTCGGCAGTGAGGGATGTCCATCGCCATCAAGCCCGCGGGCCAAGGCATTTTCGACGCGAAATTTTATGTTTCCACGTCAAAGGTAACAGACTGTACTACTTGTTAACATAGGTGTAGGCAATGTTTTTTGCAAATCAAAACATATCGCTTTAACTCTTGTAGGGTTCTCTTTTGCCAGATTTTTAGCATTACTTTTCGCTGTTCTGGCTTTCTCTGCCTGTCGCAAATGATATTCCTTATTTATTTTACTTCTTTCTATTTCTTGCAAGTCTCCTTATCAGTACCACATGCTGAATCTACATGTAAAATAAAACACTACGGTATTAGTTTCTCATTTATCATTTGATAACATGAACAATCATATAATACATGACCGTAAAAGAGAAAGGTTACATTCATAATCAGATTCCTTCGAGTACAAAATGAAGTAATATTACCTTCTGTATCAGTACTTATCCTTCCTGTTTGTTCACTATTTTCCTGTTTGTCAAACTCATCACTGACTTGCATTGTAAATGTACAAAAATACCACTTTAAGTAATATAGCTAAAGACACGCAACTTGAAGTGTGAAGCTCCTTCGCGCTGAAGAGGGGCAACAGCATTTGTATCCCTTTGCCGCCAAATGCTTACGACGTTTTGTTAAGTAGTTTTCAGATACACCAAGAAAACGCAGCCCAAATAAATGAATGCTCTTGCATGCTTTTGCCTCCAAACACAATCCACTTGATGCTTCAAAGTGAGTGAAATACCTTATATTTTTCAATTTTGTCACTTACACCCCTTTGGTTCTAACCGCCTCATTTACAATGTGATTACGAAAATTTTGAGTTCGTTAAGTCCTGTGAAAATAGCGTTAAGATGCATAATATTATATGAATGCTCCCGCATTTGCCTACAATATGGCGGAGAGCGCAATATTCAATTTGTTGCGCTAGTGCTCACTTCTTACCATTAGAAGTAGTAGGGCCTTGTTACCTTCATTCGGAACCAGAAGAAAATTACGGCCCGTGATTTGTTGATATCTGTGAATGGCCAAGCGCGGTAGATTCAAATACAATACACAAGACAGGACGAGAGCTCACTTTTGTTGTTTCAATATTATATTTTCTTCAATCAGCAAACCAAAATACTGCAATGAAAATAATGTCGATATTTTTTCATTTCTGTAAAAGTCCTCCACAACCTTGAATTATAATTGCCAACTTAACATAAGTGTTCCAAAACGTCTACCACAGCAGGGCGGTATGTTGGTAAATCTTGACAAAGCTGTATTCTGGCTTGTCGATGTTCTTGATATATGATGTAGTGGGTTAGACATCTGTGATATCGAGTTACTAGTGTATTTAGAAGAAAATGTGGTGTTTGAATGGTATTAGATTATAACATCAAACATGACCATTGTGTTATTAAACAAATTACAGAAAACAGACTTCAATTAACAGTTCATTTGACTAATTGTGGCAAATCATGGCATCGACCATGGTGGCAAAACTATTTGTATTTCAGAGTTGATATTGTTGATTTTATTGTCTGTAATTTGTATGTTCACATGTTTTTTCCATTTGTGTTGATATTTAATTTTTACAGGGCAGAAATATTGTGTTTGGAACATTTGTTCTGTTGCTATTTGACTCCTGTTGACAGACAAATGTAGACTGATTTTTACAAATTCTTTATTACAGGTGTGTATTTTATCACTTAAGAATTATCTACATTTGTGTGCATTACTGCTCTAAAACATTCAATTTAATATAATCAGGTCCCCTTGTTTCAAGTATTTTTCTATGAATTCCTTATTTCTTAAATGTGTGTGATTTTTATATTGCAGAAACATTAACTTTTTGTAATTATTGCTGTTTTAAGTAATTCGACTTGAGTTTGGATTAAAATTATAATAACATGCCATTTTTTTACTATTAAGTGAAGTTTCCCATCGTGAAGCATTGCTCATAATGTCCATTGAAATCCTGCATTTAAAACCACAGCTCGGGTGTTTATGACAAAGATGTTGAAAGTATCGGTGCATTTAAAATGTTGAAAATATGGGTGCATTATGAGAACATAACTGTAAGAAGGGAGGCTGAGCAAGTGGACGTATTGAATTTTCCTCTCTTCTAACAAATCCTGCAATAGCTTGTGAAGGACCACTTTCCGATTTAGAATTCTCAAGGCAGGAAAGTTGCTTGGTTTTGTGAGATGTCACCAAATGATTCAGTGAAACACAACACATATATTTAACACAAGATATAATTAAGCTGAATAATTTACAGGCGTGCTATATGAAAGCACGGTGAAGTATGCGTTAGTTGCAAGTACACTGAACATGTTGAATGAATGGACTGAAAGAGAAACATATTATTTGTCTTGAAAGAAGGTGCTGCTGTCAGATGGACTGCGTTGGATGACGTCACCCGCATCTGATGACGTAAGGCAGAGCACAGTGGACACTGTGGCAAGTAAGATTAACAGGAACAGTTGTTGCGCGAGACGACACTGAACGAACTCGCATGATGCATTGTCGCCAACTGAGTAGCAACCAATTGTTTAGCACCGACACGCACTGTCACAGCATTGAAGCAAACACATTATGAATATGAGCATGGCTCATAGTTTTACAGGTTAAATGTTAAGGCAATGTTAATTGATGTTGCCAGAACATTACAGTGTTTGCACTGACACAAGTACCTTTCTAGAATGTTGAAATGATAACACATATGCAGCGTAGCTGCTGTGAGTACACCTTGTAATTACTTGGCACAGCTATCACCGGTGTCATTAGCATGGCGTATAGCTCGCCAAGGCATGAATTGCCTTGCATGAGAGAAAAACACACGTGGGCAGCGTGATTGAACATAAGAAAAACTGAGAGCACATACTGAACTGGTGTCACTAGCACAAAGGCATGGTTGCCTCACAAAGAAAGAACACGCAACTGGGCGGCGTGGAGTGTGCCGCGTGCAGCTCAGATCATAACTAGAACATAACTGACTGCCTCGGCTCGCTCGCTGCGGGTCGAATGCGGCGTGTGCCGCGTTTTGACGCGCACACTGGGCGCTGTCCAATCAGAATTAACATAACAAAAATGATGTATTCATAATTATTCTAAAAGTGAAAAGGAATTCAAGATAAAATATATGAAACAGGCATGATTTTTAATTGTAAGAATTATGCCATCAAATGTGACTGACAGGGGAATCTTAAAATGTTTTATATATTGTAAGCTGGATATAACGGCTAACACGTAGCAGTTTGACGCGCAGTTCTGAGAAAAGGGGAGGGAGGTCGCATCCCGAGAATTTAAGTGTTGCAGCTGGGTTGCGTTGAGGAAACGTGTTATGATATGTTCTTCCGTTAAACAGGAATTGCAACACAGGCATTGGAAGGAGCTTGCGAGAATGCGAAGTGCTTCAATACAAATGTAATAATGAGAATAAAATAAAATATGCATATGGTAACTTGTTCGAACAATAAACAAAAATTTGACTTGAAGAACACTATTTCTGAAAATGACCATCTTTTACAGAATTAATTTAATTCTCAAATCAAGTTTAATCTAATTAGAATTTTCCACAAACAGATGTGGGAAAAATTATTTATACAGTAGCCCTGAATCGAATAACAAAATACACACTGCAATTAATATTCCAATTATTTAAACCATTACGAACTATCAGCATAAAAGAGGTATCTGCAAAAACTTTGTTGAGAATTAAGAAAGTTATCCACTGCACATGACAATAACTCTTTAACACTTTCTCTCTTGAGCTCTGACTGCTCAAAGAAAACAATATTAAAAACAAAATGATCACTTCATGCTAACTTACATTATTGGGGTATACTTTTAATACTTACAAATAATAGATCGACACTATTTTCACTCTTATGAATCATTTCCATGATCTTTAACGGCAAAAATTCAGATGATCAGCAATAACCTTTCACATTTTTTTCATACCAGTCTGCCTGCAAAACCAATCTGTTGAATATCCCCTAATAACCAATTAACGGCACGAACATGGCTAGCAAATTCATCTGCTACATGGTATAGCAGCATGCTGAAAGACAGTAGTACCTGTAACAATCAAGAACAAATTGTTACCAATACACTATGGTTTCAATAGCATGCTTCTATTTGCATTTCACACCCATTCAAAAAAATTACCTTGTTCAGTATGATCTACTCCCTGTGCAAAAGGATCTGAAAATTTTTAAAAAATGTTGGTAGAAACACTCCCTTCAAAATATCTACTGTTATGTAATCAAAATTAATATCACAAAAACAAAATTGTATGCTCATATTCTATTTCAAACAAATCTGTCCTGTTTGAAGCTCTATTGCCAACAGGAACAGATGAATTATACTGCGATTTTCTTATCTGTGCCCCTGACAGCAATCGGTTGTTTCGCTGCTATCCAATCGGGAGCATGTATGTCGCAAACTGACGTCACTATGGTGATGTTAAGGCTCCCGATCGGATGAAAGAGTCCACAGCTGATTCCTGTCTGGGGCACAGTTAAGAAAATCGCAGTATACAAATGTAAAAAGTAAAAGTTTAAACTGTGCTTCACTTTGGACAGATGAATTCTATTTAGAAAAATCTTACCAGTTACAGCCATTGCAGTTGGTGTCACTTCAATTGGTTCAAACAAAGGATCTGAAAATGAACATAATCATAAACAATAAATTCCACAATATATAACTTAATTATTTAAATGCGCCTTCAAAGCAAACACCACAAATACTGTCAGCAAATGTATAAGGCATAATTACTGCAGACAGACAAAGAGTACAGTGTGACACTTCTACAGAAGGTTCTGCAAAGAAAGAACTTCTGGTGAGATACACTTCATTCAAAATATTTACTATTTGATTGCAATGAATATTGCCACTAACTGTTCTCTGAACAAATAAATTCTTATTTCTACTGAAAATAACTTACCATTAGCAATGTTTACTGAAATTTGTGGTGCAATTCTTTCAATCCGGGTATCTGAAATTTAAAATAAACATTAGAATGGTGTATTTATTGTGGTTGGCCAAAATTTAACAAGAGACTGAACAACATTAAATAGAATTAATATGACAACCAATTATAACTAATCATAATAAACATTAGAAAATCACTTTACGACGCACTATTGAAATATATGAATACACATCGAAAAAATGGAGAACTTACTTATTTCTACTGGACCGCTTTCTCGCAAAGGGGATTTCGGGTTTCGAAAATTTTATTGGATCAGCTTTATCAATGGTCTCTAATTCGCCGTTACTTGCTGTTCCACAAAATGCTCATTGCATGTAGACATACTATTGCTTCCAAGAGTATTTGACTATAGCTGGTTCCCAATATCGTTTAGCCATTATCTACATCTAAAACGAATATATTTATTTTACAGACATAATTCAAAACAATACTAGAAATAAAAATTCTGCATTAAGCAACAAACTTCATGCATAAAAACGTGATACGACTCACTTTTTCACGCTCCTCGGAAAACCAATTTGGCGCGTTTCAATGGCTAATTTCCGAGTGGAATTTGTGCAATTTGGCACCCAGCATCTTCTCATAGCCATAATACACGCTTCAGACAATGCGATTCAACAGTATAACATTAGATTTCTTTCCTAAACGTAAAGTAACTGGTCGCTAGAAACCGTTAATGGTCTTTTGCACGTAGCCCACACTCCCAACGCTCATCCAGGCAGAAAGCCAATGGCAACAAACGGAAATGCAGAATCCGCCTTGACCCCAGCAACTGAGTAGTTCATAGCTTCATTGCCAGAGTGAGTGGGTAGCGAACAGACATGGGCATATGGCGTCGCCGCGTCACCGTTCAAAATTTAAATAAGAACCGGAACTTGCCTATCTGGTGTCAGCCCACTGGTCAATTCCACCTCCTCCTCATTATCATCAGCATCTAGTGCTTCATCCTTTTGCAGTTGTTTAACGCGGTGAACATAGCTCCTTATTCACATTAAGATTTTAGGTTAATATTCAAATTGGGAGAGCTATCATCAGTTTTGGTTACGGCGAGACGAACGTTACGGAATGCTCGCCCGCTCGTTCGATCTCTGGCAAGACACAATGTACCCATCTTATTAGAAGATCGTATCAAGAAATAAGCAATCATAGAATAAATCGTTCACCTTTTTACCTCGTTCTCACATAAAAACAGTAGCCTTCTTTAATTTGTATTGCACAAAATTTCACTCATGCCTTCAGAGTGCTTCCCGCGGAAAAGCGGTTGTTCCTTGAAATGTTTTGTAAAAAGCGGCACGGATGCCAACTTTGCTAACTTAAACTGTTCTCATGGAACGTTAATGCCAGCTCACTGAAGCTCGTTCTCTGGGCGGAGCGACTACTTTGAAAAGCCCGTTTCACCGTTTGAATTTGGCGATAATGCTGTTGTTGGTTTAAAAACGGAAATCGGGTGTGTCTTAATAATTTTCTCTGCACCAGAGTGCTTGGGAGTGTAATCCGGCCGGTGCTGCTCCCTTGCGAAGAGAGATGAAACTATTACGAGCAGCCCGCTAGGTCGAATGCCATTATGACTAACAAAGAAACCTTATATATCCGCTCTTTTCGCCACTAGCACGCGGTTTTGGAGGAAGTCCGACGCGGTACGTTTAAAATGCAAATTCTGAGCTAGTAATAAAAACCAAAGATTGTTATTAAAAACCAATCTCCCGCCACGGCGTCAAGTATGAATCCTTTTTGATGCCAAAATGCCAACAGCAGTAGTATCAGTTGCAGTGAATCATCTTCTGAAAACTGTGACGATTCAATTGGTGATACCACGTACCCGCAAGAAGACATTGAGTCGGATAGTAATGTTAGCGAACAAGACCAAGATACTGGTGCTGATAATATCGATGATATTACGAAGACGTATACATCAATTGCTTACAACACACCTTCAGAGAGTGGGGCTATTTCCGCATCTAGCATACCATCGACGAGGAAACGCGATTCCAGTTTGCCAGGTAGGAACACGCGAATTTTGATGAGTCTGAAACGCAAACCCAATGTAGAAAAATGGCACAGGAACGTTTTGAAATATGCCATAAATTCTGCTAAGGAATACAAATAGCGAAGAAAGGATAAAAGAGTAAGGAAAAAGAGAAAAATGAAGCCTCCGTGTTCAGATAAATGTAGGCTAAAATGCTCATCCACGTTTAGTGAAGAAGACCGTTTGAATCTGTTTTCTGGATACCGGGCACTGGGCAACATTGACAAGCAGAGACAATTCATTAATACCAGTATGAAGGAGACCAAGCTCGCATATCGACATGTGCGTGTTGGCGGCAAGAGACCTCAATGAAGAAATAATATGACGTTTTATTTTATTCTAACACGCAACCCTCACCGTGCTGGATACTCGGATTGACATGAAATTTCACCAGCTGATGGAACACCATGCAAAACCTATGTACGCAAATTTTAAAGTGCTATGGAATATTATAAATAGTGTTTTATAGGCATTTTGTATCAGGACCTTTCGTGACCTTCGCGCTTCCCCCAGCGGGCGAGCCGTTGCTCGGCAGCGCTAGGAACGTTACGCGGCGTCTATCAGCCGGTGTCAGATTTCCAAGCGCGTTCGTTCCATCTGAACCTGCAAAGTAAACACCCGTTTTTGTCACCCCGCCTGCCCTCCAAGTAACTGAGACCTTGCCGACAGGCCGATAGTGCAAGCGCGGTGTATAAGTAACGTCCGCAGAACCAGCGGCGAGCAGTGATTTCCGCCCTTCCTCGGTCGGTAAGGTCAAGAAAGGTTCCAATACTAATTATCGCAAAAACACTACTTCCAATGCTTCATAGCACGTAAAAATTTGTGTGTAGGGGTTTTGAAAGGTGCTGAACAAGCTGGTAAAATCTCAATCAATCCGAGTATCCAGCACGGTGAGTGTTGCGAGTAAATGAGAATTTTGTAAGGGTCTGCAAGCTATGCTTTATGAATACCTTAGAAAAAGTCGTCCTATACGTACAGTGGTGGAGAAACAAAATAAGGTTGGAAATGTTCTTATGGAAGAAGATAGATTTGGGAAGCATGGTAAACAGCCAATGATTGATGAAAATATAAGAGAAGGAATTAGAAAATTCATTGATTTTATACCAAAGATTAGATTAGATTAGATTTATTTAAACTGCAATTGGGCATAACCTGATGGTAGCTAATTACAAAAACATAATATAGAACACTAAACCACTAATAATAATAACAACAACAACAATAAAAATAAGGTAATATAACTAGCAAATTATATACTAATTGTAGTAATAATAATGGTAAAATAATGATAATAATATAAAAACTGACTGATTCACAAAACATTAAATTACATTAAGAGAGAAAACACACACACACACACTGCACTAGTATCACACTGCACTTCACTTCACAAAGACCTGAAAACATTTCCTTCTTTATTTCTCTGCTATACACTGCACTACACCTCACTTCACAATAGAACACTTATGCATCGCTATATAACCCACTATTCTCCCTCATTTACTTAATAATACCCTAAATTAATTTCCTAAACTGTTGAACACTTTGAAGAAAGGGTTCAAAGGTTTTTGCAGGCAATCTATTCCATTCCGTAATCGTTCGATTTGTAAAAGAAAATTTCCCGACATCCGTTCTCTGCTGTCTTAAATTTATTTTGTGCCTGTGATTCACTCTACTGATGTATGTAGGAATACATAGCCGCCGATTAATTTCTTTCCAAGCTGGATGACCATTATAAGCTTTATACAAGGCGCAGAGTCTTGCTACTGATCGCCTGTTTTTGACTGAATCCCACCCTGCCGTTTTCTTGTCCCTGAAAGTAAATTTAGCTGTCCTATGCTGAATCCTTTCCAAGTGTTTACACTGCATAATCTTGTGCGGATCCCAACAAATTGTTCCATATTCCATTATTGGACGAACAAGAGAGAAATAAGCTATTTCCCTCGCGTTTGCGGTACTCTTTTTTAGGATGCGCATTACAAAGTGAAGAGATCTCCAGGCTTTCCCTACAACAAAATCTACGTGTTTTTTCCAACTTAATTTACTATCGAAATGAATTCCTAGGTACTTGCACGAGGAAACTCTCGGGATAATGTCATTATTTAAACGGTAATGTGTTTCACTGTAATTATGACCCCTGCCAAAAGTGATGGATTTACTTTTAGAGCTATTTATGGACATTCCGTTATTTTCCGCCCAGTAATATAACGCATCAAGATCCCGTTGCAGTATTTCTTCATCTCTTTTCGAGTTAATACTACGATATATTATGCAATCGTCTGCAAATAGCCGAACACTTGAGGTTAATTGCGCCGGCAGATCATTTACGAAAGCTAGAAATAGAAGGGGTCCAATGACACTCCCCTGCGGTATTCCTGACGTAACGCTTGCCCCGGAAGATAACTCTTGTCCAATTCGGACTTTCCGTTTTCTATCTCGCAGAAACTCGCTAATCCACGCCACCACCCTGGGATCTATGCCTGAATTCATTAATTTCTGTACAAGCCGATCGTGTGGAACAAATGCTTTAGCAAAATCTATAACTACTGCATCTACTCTCCCGCCCGCGTCAATTTCATCTGCTAGATCATGAAATAGCGTGACTACCTGACTTTCGCATGAATAACCACTCCTGAATCCGTGTTGTCCTTCGAAGAGCCATTTTTTAATTTCCCATTCTTTCTTAATGTAACTCCCAACTAGATGCTCCATAAGCTTGCACACCACTGACGTAAGACTTACCGGCCTATAATTGCATAATTTAGTTTTGTCACCACTTTTAAAAATTGGTACGACAAAGGCTAATTCCAATCTTCCGGTACTTTTGAATTATTCAAAGACACGTGAAAAATTCTAATTAGGTACGGTAATATTGCCTTTCCTGCTAGTTTAATTAAATCCATAGAAATGTCGTCTGGACCCCTTGACTTACCATTTTTCAAAGACTTTACTTTATTCCATAGAACGTTTACTTCAATATTAAACTGATTCGCAACCAAAGGCCCTTGAATAAATGGATGGTCCGTACTATTTTTGAAAACCGAACTAAAATACTTATTAAATGCATCCGCTTTTGCCCGATTGTCAGTAATTAGCGTGTTTCCATTTTCGAGAATAACTGGGATATCCTCTTTATTTCCTTTCCTTCTACGAACATATTTATAAAAGGCTGTCCAGTTATTTCCCTTCCCATCTAGAATATTCTTTAAATATGCCACCTGAGCAATTTTCTTTTCGCGCTCCAATTCTTTTGAATGATTTCGAAAAATATTCATATGCTCGCTACTGCGCTTTCTGTTCTTAAATGCCTTTCTCGTTATCCTCTTCATTCTCCTAATTTTTGCATTGTAGTATTCTGGATCCGGATTATTTTTTAGAATTTTGCACGGAACAAACTTTTGCAAAGCTTCGTATATAATATCTTTAAACACGCCCCATATTTCTTCCATACCGCACTCTGTTCTTAGAAAGCGGTCATATTGTTCCCTAAAGAAACTTTGAAGCCCGCTTACATTTGCTTTCTTGTATTGCCGTACTTTCGTTCCTATTGTAATGCCTTTCCTTGAAATATTTCCGTCTAAGTCAAGAAGAACCGCTTTGTGGTCACTAATACCGTCAACAACTTCACAAGATATGAAAAGTTCTTTCGGCCTAATTAGGTAGACATCCAAAATCGCATCCTGTCGCGTCCCGGTCCGAACTACCTGGAGAAAACCCCCTTCCCATACCAGTCCGATCACTAGATTTTGGACTTTCCCTTCGCTCATGGTTCCCTCCCAGTTTACGCTCGGAATATTTAAGTCGCCTCCAATAACAATAGGATGGCCATTTTCGTTTCCCGTTCTCTGAATGATGTTATCTAAAATGTCATATCCATCGCTCGGAGGCCTATAGCATGCAATAATTTCTAAAACAGTTCCTGACGTAATAATTTCTATTCCCATCATTTCAAGCTCTCTACTGACCCACTCTAATCTAATATTAATGTCCTCTTTGACGCAAATAAAGACTCCGCCCCCTCTACTATTTCTATCCCTCCTAAGGATCTTGTAATGGGAATGAAAAATTTCAGAGGACCCGATTTCCTCAGTTAGCCACGACTCAGTCCCCATCACTATGTCGGGATCGCAGGCATCAACTAGATTCCAAAACTCTATTTCTTTATTGATTATACTACGACAGTTCACCTGCAACAACCTAAGGAACCCCCTCCTCACCTGAAAGTGTTCTTGAAAGGGCGCGTCCCTCGAAGTCGCTGCCGCTGTCGTCGCCTCCGCCGCCGTCGTCTCCGCCGTCGTCGTCTCCATCGCCGTTGTCATCGTCGTCACCGCCGTCGCCGTCGCCGCCGCCGCCGCCGCCGCCGCCGCCGCCGCCGACGACGACGACGACACCGCAGTCGCCGCCGTCGCCGTCACAGTCGCCGCTGTCGTCGTCGTCGCCGTCACAGCCGCCGCCGTCGCCTTCGCCAGCTCAGTCACCGCCGCCGTGTCCGCCGCCTCCGTCGTCTCCTCCGTCTCCGCCTTCTCCACCGTCACACACGTCTCCGCTGAAGCCACCGTTACCGGAGTAAAACCCACAGCCCCCGCTCCTATCGCCGCTGCCGGTAGATGTAATTTGGCGGCGGAACGCGAGACCGGCGGTCGCTCACAGCGTCAACGGGCGACGGGAGGGCGTGTGCAGAATTCAGCTACTCTAGTATAGAGACCACTGAGCTCCGCAACGCCCCTCCGGTTGAGGTGGACGCCGTCTCGACCTAGTGAGCTCTCTGAGATCCACCCGTTTGGATCCACAAACATGAATCCAAGAGCTTTTGCCACAAAGTCCATGTCCCGATTTATCCTCGCCACCTTACGGGACCAAACATCCCGGCGGCGAATAACGCCACTCAGCACTATACGCGAGGATGGAAAGCGCGTTTTGGCTGCTACCCCAAGTTCGTAGATGTCGCCCATGAGGTGATCAAATAAGCGACATCTCCGTAAATTATTGGAGCCTCCGTGAATGATAAGAATTGATAGCCATTACACCAGAGCAAATTCATCCTGACACTTCATCGATGGGAGTAAGACCATTTCAGAAATTCATAAAGAATATGTGGCACACTGCCGAGAAAATAATGTTGAATATTGGAACTATACATTGTTTTATCGTTTGTTTACTACTCAGTTTAACATTTCATTTTTTGTGACAAATATAGTCTCTGCGTTGCATACGGCAATGCTGAAGGAGAAGAAAAGAAGCAGTTGGAAGATTTTTTAAATTTATTTTAATAAGGATTATTACACAAAGTTCAGTTTTTACAACTCTCCATTTGCTTTGTTGACTTACATCTAATACTATAAACTAAATCTATTGAAAACTACAATTGACGAGGGGACTCACCGAGCACATCTAAGAAGCATTAATATTTGCAAAAATGTTTAGGAATGAGTGGATAGGATATCTATTTTTTATTCTTGTTGGAGTTTCATTATATTTACCTATGCTGATGTGTCTATCTTGGTTGATGAGGGTTAGGTTGGAATAGAAGTTATTGGGCAGGAATGCTATGTGATGTGCAATGGGATTAAGGTTAAATTCGTGGTGTAACTGCTTATTGGAAATAAACCAAGGGGCTTGAGTGATGGTTCTTAGAAATTTATTTTGAATTATCTGTATTTTGTTGATGTTATATTCAGCTGCATTTGTCCAAATTGGACAAGCGTACAGAAGAAGAGGTCTGATGATGGTTTTATACAAGATGATGCTATTGCTTAGTGAGAGTTTACTGTGATTTAAGAGTGGTTTTAACTGTATTAATTTTGCTTTGGCTTGCTGAACTTTGGTGTCTATGTGTATTTTCCAATTTAATGTGGTGTCCATATGGAGACCAAGGTACTTAACGGCATTGTTATGGGGAGTCCAAGGGATTATGTTGTTGTTCATTTTAAACGGCGTACGGAAGGAATATGGTCTGAAAGTGAAGACTTTAGCTGTAGATTTCGAGGGATTGATTTTGATTTTCCATTTTGTTGCCCAGGTTTCTATTTTATTTAAATGGGATTGAATTTCGTTGGCTATGTAATTAATTGAGGAGTGGGACATGTAGATTACCGTATCGTCTGCAAACTGGGCTATGTGAGTGAATCTTGATGTAGGCATATCTGCTGTATATAAGTTGTAAAGTAATGGAGAGAGAGGCGATCATTGAGGTAGTCCTGCTGTAATAGGTCGAGGGTTAGAATTTTGATTTTCTATTGCAACTGAGAAAGTTCTATTGGTTAGGAAGCTTTTGATTATTTTGAAGAGGTACGTAGGGGTGCCTATTGATAAAAGTTTATAGTTTAGTCCTTCATGCCATACCCTGTCAAATGCTTTAGCGATGTCCATGAAAACTGCTATTGAAAATTGTTTTTTTTTGGAAGGAGGAGTGGAAATGTTCAGATATGCGCAAAAGTTGATGTGCTGTGGATAGTTTATTTGTGAACCCGAATTGATAGAATGGTATGATGTGTATTTTTTTCAGGTATTGGTTTAATCGTGTTAGAATTAACTTTTCAAAAATTTTTGCTAAAGTGGGGAGGAGACTTATGGGCCTATAGTTGTCAGGGATGCTATGATTTTTATTGAGTTTGGGGATATGGAGGATGATAGAATGTTTCCAGATTAGGGTAGTAGCCAATTCTCAAAGATGAGTTATATATGTTTACAATGAAAGCTATGGCAGAATTGGGTAGGTTTTTGAGAATTACATTGTTTATTTTATCGTGACCGGGGGCTTTTTTATTTGGAAGGGATTTGATAACTTTTAGAGTTTCATGTGGAGTGATGTACTTAATTTGTTGTGGAACGTTAAAATTAGGGGAATTCGCGACGAGTTGAATTTGAGTGTGATCTGGGTGGGGAGATGTGAGGTTTGGTGTGAAAGTTGATGCGACATGGTCGGCTAATACTTCCGTTTTATCAGCAGGTGCGTGTATTTTCCCATTTGAAGTTCTTAGAGGGGGAATTATAGTTTTTTTTCTGAATATTCTTTTCGTGAAGTTCCAGAGTGAGTTATTACTTGTATTTAATGAATAAATGATATTATTGTATTTAGTTTGTTTATAGTGTTTAAGTGCTTTTCTACTGATTTTGGTTAGAGTATTGAGTTCTTTTTTTAATGAGGGGATTCTAAGTGCCATCCATAGTCTCCTGGTTTTATTTTTAGTTTCGATGATTTTGATAATGCTTTGTGGTAGATTGTCTACTCTGTGTTTCCGAAGAGTGATCGGTCATACGGGGTTGAGTTTGCCTATTGTGTTAATTATTATGTTATTTAGTTGACTTATTGCCTGGTCTATTTCCGCTGGTGAGTTAAGTATTTTAAAATTCGGTATTTGTTTTTGGATTAAATTTTTGAATTTTGTCCTGTTTAAGTTGTAAGTATTTAAAGCAGGAGTGGGTGAATGGGGAGGGGGAATTTGATCTGTAGAAATTAACACTGGGATGTGATCAGAATCGAGTTCAAAATGCGGGGTTGAATGAAAATTGACATTAATGTTTGTTATTCCTATGTCTAGTATATCAGGAAACCTGATTGGGTCATAGGGATAATAGGTTGGTTCTGGGGGTGAGATCAATTTAATTCCGTTAGTTACTACATATTTTAAGAGTTGGGCACCTGCTGTATTGGTGACTCTGCAGCCCCATTGTACATGTTTGGCATTTAGATCTCCTAAAAGAATGTAAGATGATAAGCTCGAAAGTAAATTATTTAGATCTGCAAAGTTTGTTCTTTTGTTGGGGGTTTATACGCGGCAATGATAGTAAAATTCGAGCAGGTGTTGGTAAGTGAAACTGCTATTGTTTCAATGCCATTGATGGTTGTTGTATTTTCTTCGAAATAGGCGATAGTGTTTTTGATGAGGATGATCGCTCCGCCGCCTGGGGAGTTGGCCCTATCCATTCTTGCCGTATTGTAACCTGGTAGTTTGAAAGTAGCTGGAGGTTTTAAATGAGATTCTGTGATGCAAGCAATGTCAACATTATTGGTTTGGAGAAAATAATGGAGTTCGTTTTTTTATTACTGATGCCACATTCGTTCCAGTTCATTAGGATTAACTTATGATTTGAATTATTTTGTGCCATTGGGAAACTAAAATTAGAAGTAATTGCTTGTTGAATGTTTTGAATAATAGTTGGGATGACTGAATTAATGATGTTGATTATACGAGTTATTATTTGATTGATAATATTATGAATAAAAGGGGTACTCAGAAAGTTGTTTTGGGGGAGCCTGTTTTGTGGGTTGTGAGTTGGGATGTATGTCGGGATGTTATTTGGTGGGCGATTAAAAGCTGATTCATGAGTAAAATTTGGTATGTTAGCAGTTCTATGGAGTCCAGGGAAGTGGTAGTCGTTTTGAGGCGGGGGTGGAGGTGAGGGTGGGGGTAACATTGCTGGATCTAATGTTTGAAGTGGAGTTTTGAGAAGTTCTAGTTTTATTTTCTGATAGTTTTCTGAAATATTGACATTCATTAGTACGGATATCAGCACGGTGAGTCCCCTCACAGTTTCTGCATTTCGGGGGGTCATTCTTGCTGGGACAATTTACTGAGTAATGATTCTCGGCACAATGTATACATGAGATTTTGTTGTAACAATTATTTTTAGTATGTCCAAAGTCTAGGCATTGGAGGCACTGAATTATTCCTTTAGTTTTTCGTCTTCTTTCGACTTTAACTTTTAAGTTGCAGATTTGAGTAGTTCGGAGAATTAATTCAATTGATTGTTGGCCCGAGAACTCAGCAGCTACAACTGGGATAGGCTCATTGTTTTTATGTAACCTAGTGACACTGTTAAGGGAAGAGTATTGTTCCTTCAGGTCTTTGTATATTTCCTCTTGCGTGATGGAGGGATAAATGTTTTTAAAAACCACGGAAAACGTTTTGTTGGTTGGGTCCTTATACGTATGAAACTGTTTATTAGCTTTCACGAAATACTGAATTGCTTTTCTGAAGTCTTCTATTTTTTGGAAGTTAACTTTGGCTTTGTTATTATTGAATATTACGGTGAACTGCGCACTCTCTTGGGTTTTAATTTCCTGATTTAGTTCAATAATGTTCGTAATATTATTAATGTGGATAGGTGGGATTCTAATATTTTCAGGTATAGTGGGGTCGGTGGGATTTGAGGCATCATTATCAGGAAGGTTAGCTAGAATGCCGAAACTATTCTGAGTTGGAATGGCATAATTAGTGTCCGAATTGGTAATTACCTTTTTAGATTGGTTTGGATTTTGGATAGGATCACTGTTTCCACGTTTGCCACTGTTCACTTGGGAGACTGGTACAGAGTTTACATTGACATTGTCACTGCAGCTTGAAGACGAGGTCGCGCCTTCGGCTTGCGCGTAATGACTGACCAGATTTGGTTGAATGTTATTTTGCCTAGGCTGCTGCATACTTGTTGCCTGCATTGAATACACTGCCGGTGCTGAATGCTGAGATATCTGCGCTTGTTGTGGTGGAGTTAGAAGATACGCTGGTGCGTATGAAGCTGAAATATCACGGCAGTCGCCTTCCACGACCTCCATTTGGCCGTCAGTTGTATAAACCAAGGCTAAGGCATCGGCGATGCACTGGCTCAGGCCAGCGTTGTTGAATGATGATGAAGAATTAATAACTTCTTAATCACTGCACTTTAGATTGAAATTGCACACTGTGTAGACAACTCTTCACTGATACACCTTAACACTTCGAATCGTAAATTGCTACTGACAGTGGCGCTGCGCTCAGAGGTCTGCACTGCTCGACTGCTCGCAGCGGAATGTGAAACAGTTGGAAGATAAATACAATAAACACTTAGCTGAAAAGGAACTCTCTCGTGCTGAAAAGAAAACTGATAAAAAAGACACTATTGTAGGAGTTTATGATTTGCAAACAGTGATAAAACTACCGATAGAAAACGTATCAGTTTTCTATTATAAATCAAAATTAAATGTAATGAACTTTACGATCTACAATTTGCTCAATAATTCCTGTGAATGTTATGTTTGGGATAAAAGCAATGGACATAGAGGTGTGAATGAAATTGCAACTTGTGTACTTCGATGCATGAGAGAGAAAGCTAACGTAAACAATGAAATATCTTTGGTATTTTATTCCGACAATTGCGCAGGGCAACAAAAAATAAATTTGTCATTACCATGTACCTCTACGCAGTGCAGTTCCTAAATGTGAAAAGTGTTACGCACAAATAGCTCGTTACAGGTCACAAACAAAACAAAAGTGATTCAGCCTATTCCCTGATAGAAACGTAAAAAGGCTATTGAAAAGTGGGCCCGTGTATACATCAGAAATATTTATCTCCGCAATTAGAACTGCAAGGAAAATTGGAGAACAAGTCTACGTAAACGAGATGTGCTATGATGATTTCTATGACATCAAGCAGTTACAGAGGATATTGGCCCTATTAGCATGGAAGGTGTAAAAGTTCGGACGTAAAAGTCATCAAAGTTCTGAAGGAATCATCCAATTCAATATTATACAAGATGTCTTATTCAGATGCTACTTTCCAGGAAGGTACTGTCAATAAAACTAAAAAGAGATCATCTAACAACTCTAACAATGATGTAATGCTGACCCCTGCAATCACTGCAAAGCCAGGGATCTCCGAGAGAAAGAAAAGGGACCTGATGGATTTGGTGCACAGTAATGTGATCCCGAAGTACTATCAACCTTTCAAAAACAGCTTGTAATTTGTTAGTAAAGAGAGAGAAGTCTTTCTACAATAGCTTATAAATTGTTAGTAAAGAGAGAGAAGTCTGAAAAAATGTTTTGTATAGTTTATAATAATGTATCATTCCAATTATAGAAATAAAAACTAACGTAAAATACATTTTATTTATTTTTATGAGTTAATATTCAGTCACAATCTAACGTAAAACAATTTAGTTTGGTGACAATAATGTCCTATTTCAAAATAATACTTAACGCCGGCACAGTATGTCCCAAGTCTGACAGAGGGTAAAATAAAGAACTGTACGGAGAGACCAAGCTATTTATTGAGTTATCTTAGTATCAAATAATATTTTCGAAGGTTCATTCTGTCAAATGATTCTATGGATGTATTGTGAAATGTCTACGTAACAAAGCTACAACAAATCAAAACCTTTAAATGGCTCTCCCGAAAAGTTACATATTTTCAGTTGTGACACTCTTTCGCAAACGATATATATATATATATATATATATATACAATATATATATATATATATATATATATATATATATATATACTCCATTTTTACCTCGAGTGCGTGGTCGAAGGTTGTAATGTGCCCCAGCAGTGACAGGTTGTGAGGAAATTGGGGCGTCAGGTATAGATGAATCGGTAGTCGGAATGGAAGACACGGGAGGAGGTAAGAGGGTTCGGAATAAGAGTGGGAGATGGAGAACGTAAGGAAGGTGAAAGGGATGGATTTTTGGCAGGAGACTACGTAGGACTTGAGGTGATGATGTATTGTGCAAGCATGTATTGTGCAACTGCATGTTTTCCAGCAAGGTTTATGTGGAAACCGTGCCGGGTGAAGTGTTTTACTGAGAGGAAATTAATTTCAAAAAGTGTTACATTTGTTTCTCTCAGTTGCAGTTTTAGTTGTTGGTTTGCGTGCCTAATCTCGCTGCGTAGTTTTGGTCTTTTGTACCAGAAGGGCAGAGTCGAGACTACAATACTAGTATTTAGGGCGGCACATTGTAATTTGTTTACATGTTCAGGTGTAAAGTCACCGCCCAAATTAATGTCATTCTGTCCTCCTGTGAAAATGACTGTGTCCTTATTGATTGCTCATTGTCTTCGTGTGGGTGTCCAACTCCGCAGTCACGTCTGCAAACCTCCCGTTCGTTTTAAAAATAGACGAGACTTAGTAATTGGAGGGTAACTTCCCACTGAGAATGGAGGAAAGACGGCGATCATGGCTGTCAGCTAAAATAAGTACTTGATATTTAGGCTCAGTAGGAATGTCTTTGTTTTCATGTGGGCTGGGATGCGTAGCTTTACGTGTTTCGGTTTTGACACACTTCCTAGCCTGTTTGCGTTGGTTTGTGCATGTATTTGTCGTTGAAAGGGAAGCGTTGTGAAGATCAGGAAGACGAGGAAAATCTGTTTCATAATCTAATACACTAATTTTTTTTAATTACGACTGGATGTGGGTCTGTGTTTTATGTGCAGTCGCGGGTGCAAGGTTGGGAAGATTCGCAGTGTTGCCTACATGTACCCTATCGCCTGCGTAGAGAACGACCTCTTCCAACCTTCGGATATGTTCATTTAAATTATTGTTTGCGTGTGTGAAGGCTTTCAGAAGGTTTAGGTTGATTATGTTGTAAATATAGTCGACAGGTTGTATTATACAGTTGCAGCTGAAGTGAACGAAAATACGTAACCACATTGCCACACTTCGTAAGTACTAGCTTTCAATAGATTTTGTAGTTAGCATACTTTCTCATTCTGGTATCGAATCTTAATTTTTTAACTTATCAAATAAACATAAATCTTACACTTTTAAAATGTTAATCTAGGTGATTGTTGATCTTATCTGAGTTTTCTTGTATTTATTCCAATTTTATCACGTACATTAATACGTAATTTTATCACATACATGCATGGCTACTATTCGTTCTACTCTTTTTACTCTCTACACTTTCAAAGCCTTCAAAAGCAAGTTAGCAAAGGAATAAAATATTCATTACATTGAAACCATTCAGCATATTTTGCTATGTCTCTTCTTTTTTATTTTTGTTTATTGTGTTTATAACTTAGGGTTCAGTAATATTCCTGTATTTGGGCATTAAATTTGTGAAAATTATCATTTATTTACCAGAAAAGTTTCTGTTTCAATATTGAACATTAATGAAATAAAAATATTTGTTAACTGCATTCAGTTTTTATTTATTTACTTCAAATGAAAAAACTTATAATTCAATTTAACCAAGGATCTACTTAGTAGCATTTTTGTCTAATTGTTATTGTATTCTTTCTTTAAACCTTTGTAATCCATTTCAATTTATTTGAATTTATGGTATATTCAAATATTTAACTTGAAATTCCTTGTCCATTTATTTGCCTGATTATGTTAACAATATCTACACTGTTTTGGGGTGTTGCAAGTATATATTTCTGATGATCTCCTATAGTGAATGTAAAAATTAAAAAAGACATTCTAATAGATGAAAGTAAGATAAACTATGACCATACCTTTAATTGAAAGCAAAAGCTAATAATGTGATTTTATTAAAAAATAACCTGCACTGATAGAATGATAAGTCCAAATTATATAATATTAAATACGATAATTTCTGAACCCGTTACTAGAAACAATATTATTATTCAAAATTATTCAGCATTAACTGACTACTCAGATTTATATTACTGATGACGGAATGGAAGCAAATACAGGAGTCTCTCTTTATTTCAAACGCATTCCATAAATTCAACAGCAAACAAATCGTACTTGGCGGAGTCGTCTGTATTGTTTAACAGGGTCGCCAATGGCAACAAGTGCAATTCGCGAATTATACGCCGAAATCGGATGTATAACCCACGGATCGAAATCGGGGTGTCTAATCCTCGAATCGCAACCGATCCTGCCTCGTGAATAAGGATTTTTGCTTTGATTCGCGAATAATCTGGACTCGACGATAATTCTCGTATTACACGGTATTGAGAATATGGGCGTTACTGTAACAGGGGTGGATTACGCCGGCCCGTTTCAACTTCGAGTGAGTAAGCGGAGAGGCAGGCTTCAGATTTTCAAATGTTACGTAGCAGTTTTCACTTGCTTCAGCACAAAGGCTGTGCACCTAGAGTTTGTCTCGGACCTAACCACTTGTTAGCACATTTTTGGTCGGCGCGGACAAGTTCCTGCGACTTCCGCCCACCTAGGCACTCTTTGTGGTACTCCCGCTAAATTATGGGAGTTCCATGCTACACCAGTGTGTTATGGGGGCGCCAACTCCAAAGTTCGCGCGTCCCACTTTAAAAAAATCAATCAACAATCAATCAATCAATTAATGAATTAAGACATTAATGGATCATTGTTTCCCCGCGCCTCGATGCATGTGGCGGTTCTTCCGCCGCCCGGCTAGGTTGCAATCAGCTACCCTCGCCGCCGACACCGATGACGTCACGTCGACATCACCACCGTCACTGCCGCTACCACCACCATCACGCCGTCGCCGCCCGTATCTCCCCCCGCCTACGTCCGCCCCTCCGCCGGCTAGTCGGCTGGCCGCCCCCTGCGCCCTGCCCGGGGTCTGAACCCGGGGCGGGGCCAGTGCCCGGCGGTTAGCGGGCGAGATCGCTGGTGGAGAGTGGGCCAAAGCGGAAGGAGCTATGGTGGACCTTGAGCGTGAAGCATCCACGGCGGTGAAAGGCATTTTCTTGCTATCTGCATTTGAGACCCTCTACTAGACAGCTGTGTAATTTGGAGGAGCTGTGGTGCTGTGAGAGTGGTCTGGGTTGGAAAATCCAGCCATGTGTGCCTCGTAACCTTTCAATACATTCTGCAATGTTACATTAATTTGGTTTTTCTTGCTGTGTTAGTCAGGTAGCATCGCTTGGTCAGTGTGTGCCTTTCATTTTGTGTTTTCACAACATTGCAAGAGTTTTGTGAAATTGTTAAAGTTTTTTTGTATTCTTTGACACCACTGAAGCCTTTTGGCAGCCTTACAGCGTTTTACCGCACGCAGAGGAATCTGTTCGCAGATGTTTTCTGACAATGACAGAAATTTCGTTGGCGCTGCGAACTCGTTAAAGGAGCTGAATTCATTCCTCACAAAGGAGTCATCAGACATCGCTTCACTCTTAGCAGAACAACATATATCCTGGCAATTCATTCCTCCTCGATCGCCACATTTTGGAGGATTGTGGGAAGCGGCGGCAAAAATAATGAAGCGACATTTGTACACAGTGTCTCAGGGACGCATATTCACCTTCGAAGAACTATCTACTTTGCTTTGCGACATTGAGGCAATCCTGAATTCGCGACCCCTGACCCCACTCACTAGCGATCCTAATGATTTAAGTGTCCTCACTCCCGCACATTTCCTAATTGGAGACTCACTAGTTCAACCCATGCAGTCAAGTCATATCCAAGAACCCGACAATCATTTGTCAAGGTGGCAGCACCTGAAAAAGTTTCGTCAGATCCTGTGGCAGCGATGGCAGCGAGAGTATCTGCAGGAGCTGCAGCGAAGAACGAAATGGAATACGACAGATCAACGCGTCGAGTTAGGCGATTTGGTTCTTCTTATTGAAGAAGGAGTACCGCCTTTGAGGTGGTCACGAGGACGAGTAATCAAACTACATCCCGGACAAGACGGTGAAATTCGAGTAGTCACAATAAAAACCCCTGAAGGTGTCTTCACAAGGAGCGTCAAAAAGCTGTGTCTACTGCCAATTGACGATTAAGATTGTATTCACGACGAATATTAAATCATTATTTTATATCATTATATTAAAGGTAATTTTTTGGTTTTGAAAGCGCACCTTTCAAGGAGGGCCGGAATATGTTAGTAATCATAGAGCATTTTGTTCTTTATGTTTGTAATACTGGAAAACTTTACTGTCCAGTAAACTTCGTAATACTGGACAACAGCGCCATCTTTGGCGAGTATCTTTTGTTCCGAGTTCTGATTGAGTCTGTCGTCAAGTACATTTCAATGTAAAAAACATCTAACAATAAAAAGATCAACATATTAAGCAAGAGGCAGTTTTGAATTTCATTTCAAGACACCATCAATAACAACATGAATATTATTGAGTGAATTTTAGAGGATGATGTATTTTTAACAGTGGATCTGTTGTATGAATCTCTACTTTGTATTTCATTAATTGTGTGGTTAAAATTTTTTGCACTTTGATAGGCATATTTCACACAAATATTGAGTGAACTGGACACGATTTTATTGAGTGAATTTTAGATGATGTATTTTTAACAGTGGATCCGTTGTGTGAACCTCTATTTCATTAGCATTTTTTCACACACAAAATTGCAAAATATTCCCCAACCAGAACTACATTGTTCATAGGAAGAACTGAAACACTGGATAAGCATGCCATTGTCTCAAGTTAGATTTAAGATTTATTTTATAAAATTAGCTCCACAACTATTATTTTGGGGGAATACAGTATTTTAGAGGATGATGTATTCATAGACGGTGGATCTGTTGTGGGAATCTATTTCATTAATTGTTTGGTTAAAACGTTTCGCACTTGAAACGCATATTTCACACAAATATTGAGTGAACTGGACACACTATTATTTAGTGAATTTTAGAGGATGATGTGTTCTTAGACAGTGGATCTGTTGTTTCATGAATCTGTTTCATTAATTGTGTGGGTTACAACATTTTACACTTTGATATGCACTGTATCACATGAATATTATTGAGTGAATTTAGAGGATGATGTGTTCTTTGACAGTGGATCTGTTGTAAGGCTCTTTCATTGAGTAGGTTAAAATGTTTCACACCTTGAGATGCAATGTTTTACATGAATATTGACTGAAATAACGTTGTTAACAATTAATATAATCTCTTTTTCAGGGTGGAAAAAATAGTAATGGCACATGTTCAAACCTTACCATATTCATTATAAATATGATGTATTGTAACATTCCATACACATGAACTTTACTTTCTCATATTTATTGTAACTATATATTGAATTAAAATATTTAAAGAAAACTAATAAATATTTTGTAATTGAATTGCAAAGACTTTTTTGAATTTGTGAACCTTTCAATCCTTTTGAAAAAGAGTTTTTCTTTAAGACTTTTCTTAGTTTTCAAGGTATTTTCAATGTAAAATGAGTTTTTTTCTTTACCTGATTACTTAACAAATAGAGAAGAAAGAAACCGCTCATTTAATGTGCGGGTATACCTCTAGTATATATATATATATATTGATCGTATGGTCAAAGCACCAGCATTAGGCAAATCACAAATTCGAAAGTGGCGCGCAGTCGATGAATCGTCGCGGGGTGAATCGAACCGGAGCCGTGAACGAGCGCCTGGAAGGAGGGATTCGTCGGACACATCGAGCGGGAGAGTCGGGAAAATATGGCGGACAGGTAACGAGGAGAGATGGTGACAGAGGAGTGATGTGATGATGTTATGGAAGAAATCGGGAGTAATCGAGGCAATTTGGATCAAAGGAAGAAGTGTGACAAACTCAGTGATGAAAGTGATTAAGGATTGTCATAAGTGGGTTCGAAAAAACATAATCACGAAATTTGGCTATAGAAGTGCAACATTGAATGGACACGTGGGCGATACTGCCATTGCGACAAGTCGCTGAAGCTGTGCGGGTGCGGGACCGCGTTGCGGAGTCCTGCGAGCCGAGACTGGGATTCCGACGTGTGGGGAAAGAAGTGGCGGCGAGACAACGCCGGTGTGCGAGGACAGACCGTTAGCGACACGTGTGCAGGCAGAACGACGGCGGCGCCAAGGCCACCTCACGGCAGCGGCATCGGGGCACGTGGCGTCGAGTCGCACGGAAGGCAGCAACAGTGGAAGGCAGATAAGTAACGATAGTTATGAATAAGAATGGATGGGGATCGGATGTGGGACATGCCGGTTCAGGATGCTCATCGGAATAATAAAGAAAAGCAACAGTGTCTGTGATGAGAGCGGATTGCATGTAGTTTCAGAGAGGTGGAAGTATCATGAACTGGAATAAAAAATGTAAAAACAATAGGAACAATCAGGGACATATAAGGTAAATCGTTTAATGAGTATTCATTAATGATCTGCGATCATTTCGGTAATGTAGATTGTATTATTAATGTAAATTGTTATTCTTAATAAATCCTGTCTGTGTAATAATTGATTTATCGAATTCAGACATGCTGGTTAAAGTATCCCCCTAAAAGACTTCGTGTACACACATATGTGTGTGTGTGTGCGCGCGCGCGCGCGTGTGTGTATGTTGCCTTGATTTCTGGCGGAACGCGACGAAACGGTGTTTCGTTACCTCAGGAGCTAAGTAGAAAAACATACAAACAAAAAGCAGAGGACCAACACTTGACAACTTGGATTTTTAGTTCGACCAACTTTCCTTAACTCAAAATTAAATAATTGTCAACTTCATTGAATCATTTCCACCAATGTATTAAAATTATTAGTAAATATAAGAAAATATACTGCTCTAATATTTTTTATTTTCTATTATTTTAATATTCTCACAGATTCAGTGTTACCAGTGTTATTATTATTAAGATCTTTATAATTATTAATTTCTATTATATATTTATGCATTATTAGGTGCATTTATTATTTCTATTATTATGCCTTATTAGTGGCGTACAATACATTTCGTGTTGTAAATTTCATATACACCGTATAATTAACACGAAATATTATTTTATGCAATAGGTTCTCATTTTTTTAATAAATAACACTAATATATCGCGATTATTATTTTTATTATTGCATAAACAATCGCTTTTGTTGTTGGTGCACATAGTGTGCCGCGCAAGTAATTACGTGTCAGAAAGAGACGCGAGTAATTAAAGGTTAAACAATAGTACGCGCAAGATTCTTTCGAAAAAATAACTGGCAATATTTCTGAAAGAAGTGAGAGAAAAAATTAAGAAATAAGTGTCATCCATTTTCTATCCTAGACTTCGTAAAAAAAGTTTCAAGACGCTAAAAAATAGTGATGTTTTATGAATGTGCGATTTGACTTGGAATAACTCCGATAAATTTTTTCTGCCGAAAAATTGCCGTTTCCCGCTACAGCATTGCAACCCTTCCTCTATAGTATGTATGTAGTGAGAGAGAAAGTAATAATGACTATAATTAAAATATTAATGAGGTAAAATATAGTCTAAAAAATTACAGTGGTGTAGTTTTAAAAAAATGAAGGAATACATCAAAATGAGGTTTGTTATTTCATTTTGCACTAACCTATTAGAAAGGTTCAAGAAAAGTTTGAGTTGTTTTTGAGAAAAGTTTGTTTTCAAAATTGCTATTATTTCTCGAAAAATTAAGCGACTTCACATATTTTGAGAAAATTGTACATTACTTCATGTAATGGTAAAATTTTAAAAAATAGTTTTCAAACTGAAGCAATAATTTCATTTTTAATACTGTTATTACAGGAAAGTGCCCAAAAAGTTTAAATTTTTGTGTCAATACATTTATGCATTAAAATTTTCCATTTTTCTTCAAATGTCTAGTTCACGAGTGTAAGTCATCCATGGCACAATTCTAAGCTCGTGTTTTTTATTTAAGCTCGTCCGTGTTATTAGGGCGCAGAGCCGGACAAAGACGCCTTCCGTTCGTTCTCGACGGCGAGACCAGGCGCGTCGATACTGCTAGTTCCGATAAGGCCAGTTCCGACTCTGCTATTATCGAGAACAAACGATACCGGAACTTGGCCTATTGTCAGGGTGTACTGACCGCTTAGAATAAATGCTGGTAACGTCACTGGACCTCTCGCAATGTGTTTTGCAATTGGCCAGATTAGTACGGTGAAAAATGCATAAGCTCTAACATTATTTCCAATTAATTGATTGTTTCTATTCAACCAATTTTGAGATTAATTGAACTTTTATTTCATGGGATTATAATGAATGAATTACAATTAATTGAATGAGTTTCGCGATCACAACGCACGGCGACTAAATCCCGTTACTTGCGTAGAGCCGCCAAGCCGCTGCTGAGACTGCCGATACCGGCCGATACTGGGAAGACTAGCCGATAATGGAGCGGTTCCGACAGTTTCGATTGTTGAAGGAGAGCAACGTATAGATTTCAAAGGCAGACACGAAGCGCGCGCGCGACCTCCGAGGCTCCGAGAGGCCAGCGAGACCGATCGATAAGAGAATGCGTTTTGTCCAGCTCTATTTGGGCGTAAATGCATTGGACAGGTTCGACGATGTCTTGATCATTGCTTTGCCCGAAGCCTCGTTATGGACTTGGACACGAAGCGTCAGTTCGCCTTAAAATTTCGGTGATAAAGAGGATGCCCTTCCGTTTGCGGGCGCGAGTTGTGTTCGCCCTGTTCTCGCGGAAGTGCGCAGATTTTGTCTCGTTCGTTACGATGAGGGGGAATGTGTCAGTTCTGTGTTTCGTGTTTTTTGCGGTGAGGTGGGTCGCGTGAGTGCAAGCAACAATCGAGTTGCTGTTTGCGAACAAATCAACAGCATTCCACTCATTACCAGATATGCGCCAAAATCACACATTCCGTATTTGCAACAACAAATTTCGTTCTCGGCAAATATCTTCCTATAAATCTATTTGAAGCTGATACTGAATTGCACCATTTATTTCCTTCTTCTTATATTGCACAACTCGGTAACGATTTTCAATGAGGAAGCGCATGATTTTTTTTTGAACTCGGTCAGGCAATGGACGCCACCAGGCGTTCGTCATGCCGTGACGCTTGTATTGACTTTTAGTATTTTGAAAAAGTGACAGAACTCCGGGAAAAGAAGGAGATACATTGTACGAAGGAAGTATATCCCAATACATTTCCCCTGAGTAATAATAATAATTTTAATAATAATAATAATAATAATAATAATAATAACTAAAAAGAAATAAATCTTAATCATTACTAATGACAAGCCCATAAAGAATCTTGGGATAGATGAGTGCATATGTTAGAACATGATGTATTTGGAAGACAAAATATAGCCTATAAAGCGTTAAAAATAATTAATTTACAAGAAACTGATACGGCAAGATTGATATTATTTCCGACAAAGAATGGTTGGAATACTTTGTAAAATTATGGAGTGGAATTGAAGAAATTCATTCACCGATTGAAGAAAAAGGAACAAAACGAAATATAGATATATTAGATATGAAAGAGCTTGATAATGTCTCAAAGTCCCAAAAATAGGAAAGCCTGTGGTCCTGATGGGGTTAACGTAGAATTAATAAAATATGGAGGCATGTTACTGAAATTCCGACTGCTCCATCTAATGAATGAATGCTGGCAAAGATGTACAATACCAGATGAATGGTTAGATTCGTTAAATATTGCATGTTTTAAAAAAGGAGATTGGAGTAAATGTCACAACTATAGGGTTATTTGCCTACTTAACGCATGCTACAAAATATATGCAAAAATTGTGAATAACAGAATAGCTCCAATTGCAGACTGCGCTCTTCCCCAGGAACAACAGGGGTTTAGAAAAGGTCGTTCAACAATAGACAACATATTTACATTAAAACAAAAAATTGAGAAACGAGTTGAGTTTAATAGAGAAACACATTTAGCCTTCGTGGATATTGAAAAGGCCTTTGATAATGTCAACAGATGTAAATTATGGAGCATTTTGAAAGAAGAAGGGTATCCAAGTCATCTATTGCAAGTGGTGAAAAGTATGTATGATAATAATCGCAGTAAAATAAAATGGATTTGTTTCTGGAAAGAGAATTATACATAAAGGAGTAACGCAGGGTGACAGTCTTTCGCCAACACTCTTTAACATATATTTGGGATATATAATTAAAAAGTAGAAGAACATGGTGTCCTCAGGAATTCACCTGGGCAAAAATACATTTTTAAATACTCTTGTATATGCTGACGACCAGGCAATTCTGCAGGAAAACGAAGATAATTTGCAAATTTCTATTTACCAACTCGAGCAAATTTTAAAGGGGGACAATCTGATAGTATTAGTTTATAAAACTAAAGTAATGTCTTTTAAAGGAAAAGAATCGATAAGGACATAGATTGTGCTTCAAAATATGGTTTTAGAACAAGTAACACGTTTTAACGACCTAGGGTGCGAAATTACATATGCAAGAGATTGGGATATCACCAGCAAGATACATAAGTTTCAAGCAGTATGTGAAAGAGGCTGGAACAGGCAATATGCCTAATCCTTAACAGGTTGAACGCCATGAGGGTCAAAAGTGGTACTCACCAGATCTGGTTTCGTAACGTGTGAGGGACGTATGTGACCCTCATTGACTTTTTGTTTTTGCCATGAATGTTATCTCTTGCATCTTTTGCAATACTTTGTGAATTTTAGTTCTTCAGTAAACGTAGACATCCTAAACGAAACATATAAGCAAGATTTTTCATTCTTGAATGCCAGATGTTGGTTTAGCCGTGATCGCTAAGTCATTGTACATTCCTGGCCAGAGTGTACACATGGCTTGCGTCGGCTCGAATCTTCATCCAAAACCGTGCTTAGCTGCTATAAACCTGAGGTTAAGTCGGAGGGAGAGGCCGATGTAAAACAAATAGTGGTTGGTCTGCATCGAAGTTGACGGGGTTTAAGCAGCTAAAGTTTGAATGGTTTTGCTTCTTTTTATAGAAAAAAGTACTCAATAACCATAGCACTAAAAGTTGCAAAAACATGCCACCAGATGTCTGCAACGGCTCCTGTGCGGGCACGAACGCGACAACTATGGGCGGGCGCTATGAAGTAGTGGAGTACCAGGAATAAGAGCAGAAAGGTAGCAGTAGAAACCAGAAGTATTCAGATCCAATGAGGTATTTTTCAAGGAGATTCACTACCTCCTCTGCTGTTTTGCATTAGTTTGATCCCACTATCTAGACAGTTGTCGCAAGCTGACTTTGGTTACAAGCTCCATGGTGATGAAAGGCCAGTACCACATTTGTTTTACATGGATGATCTGAAAGTGTTTGCTAAGAATGAAGCGATTCTCTCCCAAATACTGTCTGTCGTGAACGACTTTAACAATGACATCTGCATGAAATTTGGTCTTGACAAATGTGCAAAATCAATTTAAAAAGAGCAAACTGACAACGTCAGAGAGCATTGAAGTTGATATGCACACTGTCATTCAAGATCTTGAGCCAGGTAAAACTTACAAATATCTGGGCATTGAAGAATGTGAGACCATCTCGAAAGCCACAATGAAGGAGGGAATTCGCAGGAAGTATTGCAGAAGAGTGACACTTGTCCTGCAGTCCGCTCTGAACTCCAGAAATAAAATATCTGCTATTGGTAGTCTGGCGGTGCCTGTAGTCGAGTATTGTTCCGGAGTAGTGGACTGGATTGAGCATGAAATTCGTATCGTGGATCGAAAAACCAGAAAACTGCTAACAATGCATCATGTCGCCCACCCTCGAGCTGATGTACATAGACTTTGTGTCTCGTAAGGAAGGAGGAAGAGGCCTCAGACAAATTGAGGCCTCCTGGCACAATACAATAGTTGGAATGGGAAAGTATGAAGTCAGTCATCAAGATGACCCTCTAATGAGGCAGGTCATGAAATTTGACCGAAGAATGGGAAACAGAGGCATTGTTAGTGTAGCAAAAAGCATTGCAAAGAAAACTCTGCAAGACACGCCGAATAACACAGACACTGAACTTTTGGTACTACTAAACATGAAATGTGAGACACAAAAAATGTTAAAGAACTCGTAGAGGGACGAACCCCTCCATGGACAATATCTAAAAAGAATGGAAAATGTGCAGATCCATAAAGATCAATTATTTATGTGGCTTAAAAGGGAAGAATGAAGCCAGAATCGGAAGCACTTGTAATAGCTGCCCAAGATCAGGCGTTGAGAACACGACATTATGATAAAGCGGTTCTCAAAATTTCCCAAGATGATAAATGCCGCATTTGCCTGGAGCAAGTAGAAACCATTGATCATAGTGTCTCAGCTTGTCAAATCCTAGCAAAGACTGAATACCTGAAAACACATGACAGGGTGTGTAGCTACCTCCACTGGCAGATCTGTACCGCCCTCGAAGTTCCAAACACATGCCCCAAGTGGTACGAACACTCACCAAAACCGGTGACGTCTGTTGGATTGTGTACGATATTGTACGACCAACAAATTCAAACTGATCGCACGATAGCGGCAAACAAACCGGATATAGTTATCCGGGATTTTGCGAAAAAATCGTGTTTACTTATCGATGTTGCTGTACCTTGCGATCAAAACGTCGTTACCAACAAGGCAAAGAAAAGTCTTAAATATAAGAGTTTGGAAATCAAAATCAGCCGAATGTGGGGCGTAAAAGCACAGGTCATACCGATAGTCATCGGAGCTCTGTGATTTGTCCCGCAAAATTTGTGTAAGATCTTGTCTAAACTCCCAGGTAATTCAAAAGACTGGGAAGTGCAAGAAATCACTTTATTTGAAACAGCCTACTTTTTGCGCAAAGTATTGTAGAGGCATCGACAGTTCCTAGGTAGCTGGTTGTAACCTGGAGTAGACTAAGTTTTGAGCCGACACAACATCTTTGGTCGTGATGTAGTGGAATAATAATAATAATAATAATAATAATAATAATAATAATAATAATATTTAGCTGATCCAATGGCCGAAATCGCTAAAGCAGTAGATGCAATAGCGACTTTGGACCAATGCATCGCAATATGTACGCAAAATTACGCAATAAGTACTACAATTTTTGCCAAAAATCAGTATTTTCAACAAACGTGAGACCTGCACCATTCTCTTAAACGCCCTTCACACAATTCAACAACAAAATTTAAACAAAAACAATGGAGCAATGTTTTTGAAAATTTGGAAAATGTCCCAGGGATTTTATATAAAGTACCCTCGAAAATTAATATCAGTTTCAAATTCGAAAAATCACGATCGATTGGGAAAAATTAATTTTAGAGAAAATCGGCTGAACGATTTAGCAGCTAGCGTTGTTCACAGCTATTCAGATGGACGGACAGACAAACAGACGTTTTACCTTATCTCGATTTTTCGGTATCAATGCAGAACATGGCTTCTGGATACACCACGAGTTAGAAGATTTTTTTCTAAATTTAGCAACTGGATTTATCCACTTTTTCGTCACCAGGGCCCAGTAATGAGAGTTTTTCTGACGTAGAAAATTCGTCGTTTTTTAGCGCAGCATCACATACTCCGTAGCGAGAAAGTAAAAAGGATTCGGAGCCCCCCCCCCCCGCCCCCTCCTGGCGCTTCTGTACAGCACAGTTTGTTTCTCTCTCTTTCTCGACTTGCGTTTACAGAGAGATCGGGCAAGGTTATGTCTTGTTACTGCCAGGTAGCGCAACGGGGCAGCCGATCGATAGTAACTTTTTTGATCAATTGTTTTTTCGCGCGAACGAACAGCTCTCTTTCCCTTGCGCAAGCGGTTATTGAGGTTCCCCGAGCTACCTCTGGGCCAAGTTCGCCTCGCGCGCCCAGTGGAGACGAGTAGAGGTTTGCGGGTGGTCGAGCCACTCGTCTCGGAGGAGGTTTGCTTCGTTCCAAAAGTCCGACCACGAATATTAAGTTTGTGTTTCGACCTGTGACCTATCTCTGATGTCGTAATACATCTGCTGATTCGAGTTTAATTTTATGCTAAATCGTGGCGTGGTATTTACATCGGAAGGGAGTAAGTGAAGAATAGAAGTGGTGATTCAGAGGAGACTAATGGTGTTTTTTTATGGAAGTACCCAGTCTTGCTCTTAAGTTATTATTACTTCTTCATTAAAGGAAAAATCGTCCGAAAACTTGGGCCAGAAGGTCTAACCAAATCGGGGGCAGGGACAGTTTTAGACATGGTTCACCAACTGGGGCTCATTTTGGTTTTCGTTACATTGGTTGTTTCTTCTTTTCAAGCTAGTCCACCTTCCTCAGGACTTTCTAATGGACGATTTCTGCTGCTGCCTGTCCTTCCACAAAAAAGTAACGAAAGCTCAAAGACGAAGCACGTTATGACTTATCCTCCGCAAGCTGAATTAATCGTCGCTGCATTTACAACTTGCAATCGAAGGGTGCAATTCACAGACCCAGGTTTGGAACTAATAAAGGTAAGTACTATTCCGAAATAGGTAGGGTCTATAGAACTACAATTTACTATCTGTGCTACGTTTTACTAAATTATTAGGAATAATGAAACAGAAGGAAACAATGCATCTTGAAAAATTTTTAATTCGGTGTCAATGCGGCACAGAACCCGCTATTCTGTCGAAAAATTGCAACTTTTTTCTATAGCATTGCAAAACGTTTTCTTACCTACATTGCTTATAGTAATGCTTTTATATTCTCGCCTTACGAATACTTTTCAATAAAAGAAGTTCTGTGTAGCTATAAAGTTTTATAAAACGAGTGAATTAGACCACTACCTCCCAAATAAGAGGCTTTGGCGCTCTCACGTGACGTCACATACAGCAGGCCAAGAAACTCTGTTGGAAACTGCATTTAACCGGCGAGCTCCGAATCTACGGAATGAGACTGACATACAGACGCACTTTAGATGTTTATTGGCATAATTTCACTAGGCAATGGAATCCTCGTAACTCAAATATTAGCCGAAAATATTTGAACTATAACTTTCGAAATTCATATTTACTTTGGTACTCTCGCCTGTCCTGTATGGATTAACGCCTCCAAAACCAACATTAAAAAAATTCAAATAATTCAGAATCAGTTCCTTAGAACAATAGCCAACGCCCCATGGTTCGTTTCCAACCTCCAACTCCATAAGGAATTTAACCTCGAACCGTTATCACAGCACATTACTTATCTTTCCACAAACTTTTACTCCAGCTTAACCCAAATTCCCTCCCTGGTGCCTTTCAGACTCGGCAAAAATCCTATCCATCAGACCAGAATTAAAAACAAATACCCCTTTCACTTATTTCTCATCAAATTCGCTGAACTGGAGCCTGATTAGAGGACCCATTTGGGAACCCTCTCCCATTTGTAATAGTTGTAAGTTAATTATAAGTTAGAAAATAAGACATCAATACATATGTAAAGTTTTTTAAATAACTATTCTATGTATATATCATCAAAGATCAATAAAAAAAGACTTTGGTACTCTAAAGCTATTTAGATTGCGTTAACCTTTACAAAATCACACGTTTACAAACTCAATACTAGGTTTGTACCGCACAGTCAAAGCAACTATCGGTGTTTGTACCATTTTATTTTTATCAAGTTTTTCGCTTCTACAGAAAAATATAGGAACGAATTTTTCTTGGCTTAGTTGTTACTTCTTGAATTCATTTGTTAATTTAACGTAGTAACTTACCAAAAGGCTTACCTTCGGTCATAAAAGAGCAGTGCAGGAACGGTTAAAGAAAAATAAATCGCGTATGAATATTAAGCTTGTTTATAGTAAGCAAAGCCTGTATAGGTTTACTTAAAAAACAAACATTACGTAAATCCGGAAGTAAAAAGGTGGGTATTTAAAAATGGGACACTTTGTTGTCGTTTACGCTTTGCAAATCTCCCACTAATTGCGTTGCTGTCTATGACACCGGCAAATGCTAATTGGTTGTGTCGTAAATGTATGTATTTAAAGAAAAAAGGACGTTCGATTATACAATAATTGTGGGGCACCCTTAATTGTCCGGGTAAAAGCGAGATTTTAAAAAAAATTAAAAAATCATAAAGGTTGCTGTGTGAATGTTGCACTTACTACGGAACGCGAGGACATAAATCGTTGCCCTTGTGTGCGCAGTTGGCCCTGACACGCACCAGAAAGTGGAGGTGCGTCAGGCTCAAGTTTTCTAAGATGGCGCAGGCCGTCCGAAACGGCTCCGTGCACATCAAGGCAAACCCCACGTTGCATATGGACGAGGACTCATCGCACACACTGTACCCACACACACTCAACAATTACTGCCTGATAGTGAGGAGACGGCGGTGGGTGCAGCAGGCCTTTCTGCAGGTCTTCAGCGGCTTCTCGTGGACGGCCATAGCGGTCAGTCTCACTGCCTTCGCAGGCGCCCTTCGCCTCATCGGCCGCAGGTACGCATCCCTCAACCAACTTCTCTCTCTCCCTCTCTGTGTCCCTCTCTCTTGCTCCATCTGTGTCTCACTCTGTCGGTCTCTGTCTGTGTCTCTCTGTCTCTGTCTGCCTCTGTCTGCCTGTGCCTGTCTCTCTCTGTCTCTGTCAGTCTGTCTGTCTCCACCTGTCTCTGTCTACCTCTGTCTGTCTGTCTCTCTGCCTCTGTCTCTGTCTGTCTCCACCTGTCTCTGTCTACCTCTGTCTGTCTGTCTCTCTGCCTCTGTCTCTGTATCTCTGTGTGCGCCTCTGTGTCTGCTTCTGTCTGTCTGTCTTTCCCTCTCTCCCTCCTTCTATCTCTATCCCTCTCTCTCTATCTCTATATCTCTAAACCTTTCTATCTCTGTATCTCTCTCCACACCCGCGGAGAGTTCTGTCTCTAACAAAATGGCGTGTTATTCATCGCAGGCGATATTTGTGTTGGAAGGGCGATCGTTGAAGCAACTGTTTCGTTCTTCAGAAACGTGTTGCTCGAGATGTTAGACGCCTTCAAAGGAGGGTTCGTGACTCGCGAGGGCGACCGTCGAGGCACCTTCCTGTTCCTGCTGCTGAGCGCCTTTGGGATGGTGATAGTGAGTGCCTTTACGGGAACCTTCATGGCCTTCCTGACAGTCCTTGGGGAACCCCGACAGATTGAGACGCTCGAAGAAGCTGCCAATCAGGTCACCAAAGTCTGCGGGTTTCTCCCGATGAAACATAAGTTGGAAGGAATCGACCGAAGCGATGTGTTGTGGAAACTATTTGATAAGTAAATATGAGTTTGTTTATTGTCACATGTAGTGTTTGCACTAGATGTCTCTGCTGTCGATTGCAGTGTAATTGCGAGAAAGGCATGCGTGAAGCCGCTGGGGAAAGAGAAGTCGCGCATGCGCAATATAGCCGCCTTACAGATAACGCCCTTTAGCGCATTTCCAGCTAGGAATTGTAATCACCGTTCTGCATGTCCAGATTGTTATGGCTACGTTACGTAGTATGTAACCCGCCCAAGCAAAGTGTAGGACAGGCGATGAGGGCAGCACTGCGGTTTGTTTTGCTTCTGAGAGAAAGAGCTATTGGTATACTCAGTGCAACTGAAAATTGAAGCACTGAACTAGACCAAGGTCCGAAGATGTGCACGTGGCCCTCTTGTAATGTCATCTCAGGTTCAACAATACCCCTGATACTCGAAGTCCATTTAAAACCATGCGAAAACGCCGACGCGTTCAATAATTATATTAATAAAAACTGAACCATATTAGTAATTAGAGTCCCTAAAAGTAAGCATCTGTTCCAGTCATGCTACGCTAATAATTCTACAACATAGGTACATAACATTATTCGATTTAATAAAAAAACAGCCATTAATTTTTTGTTTAACATCCAAATTCTCATAAAATACTCCTTATAATGTAATGGAGATGTTTCAAATCGTTAATGAGTGATCAAATTATTCCGTATTTTCTGTGTGATTAAAGTGATGTTTCTATGAAAAATCATTTGAAAAAACGAATTGGGCTGATTAATTAGCATTACGTACTACGTTATGAAAAAATGATCCATTACTTTGGAACAGAGCATGAATGCACCAGACTATACCGCCCCGGCGCTACAGCGCGACGCAACTGTCGCTATTGTTAGTGTTCTCAGATGGGCCGTTCCCTCTTGAGACCTACACTTCGTTGGTCGGGTTATACCTCGCGGTTAAGGGGCGCCAAATTATAACCCAAAGGGGGAGGGACGATCACCTTTTCAGGAGAACCTACCCACCGGACTTGACGTGCCATAACATCAATTTCATGAAAGATAATTAGGGTTTTGTGGTAATCAAAAACAACAAAATTTCAAGCCTATAACACTAAAATGGTTAATTTTGTTGGAGGACGATTAAGAGAATTTTGTAAGTTTCATTTTCGTTGAAAACTAATTTTTTGGGAAATTGCAAAAGTTCAACATATTTTCGGCGTGCTTCTACAACTAAAATTTTAAAAATTAGAGTTTTTTTCTTTCAATGAAATCTGTTTTTTAAAGACAAATTGTGAAATAAGGTCGCGTACAATTTTACGAAAATTTTAGTACATTTACCGTAATTTGCGTGAAAATTCGGGCAAGAAAATACGAGCTCTTTTAGCACAACTAGTTTGGTTTAACCCTTTTACTACCGATGGGATCTATATGTCCCGCCGGTTTAAGTAGCTAGTGATGGGGCAAACAAGTGTTCAAAATGCCATACCAATGTTCAATTGTTTTGCTGATTAAAGCGATCTAAGTTTTACTCTCGAGATTCTGGAGCTCAAAAAAACGTGCTCACATTCGTTCAAGTGCTTCTCTTTCATACGTCACTTAGTTTTTACTGTTTTTTCACTACTGTTTTGACTGATATTTTATCAATCAAAGAATGGCCCATTACACTCAATTGAAAACAAAATAAGAATTTCTTGATACTTACACTTCTTCTGAATGTGTAGATTCGAAGTGTGTCTTCAGAAAGAGCGACTGAAGATAATGTTTGATGAATTACCAAGAGGAACACAGGAACCCAGCCCAGCTGTCGTCGTGAATGAATACCAACATGGTCAATATCTAAATTCCCCAAAGGTTTGGCTCAACTCTTCTGAGGCTCCCTTTTTGTATAAAGTGCCTGAATACTTCTTCACGCCCACCTACCTTTCATTCTTGGTGCGAATGAAAGATGAACAGAAACATCGCTTGGACACGCTCGTCCAGGCTATAGTGGAAGCAGGCATTTACAAAAAGATCGAAAGGTACACAAACATAGCAGCTGCATCATCTTCTTTTCATTCCCAGGAGATCCATTCAATTTCTTTTGGACGAGCTCCTCCAGGCCATTGTGAAGGGCATCGAGGCTGCTACACGTTGTAGTTCTTAACCTTCCGGTGCACGCGTAGGAGCACTTTATGCTGACTCGAGATAACAGTCCGTTGCACCATCAAAACTTCTATTATTTGATTGAAAAGGAAGAAAGAAACCTTACAACTATTCTTCATTGCATTTTTAATGTTAATTCATTTTACAAATAAAAGAAAGGTAGCTAGTTTTAGGTATAGAATAATAAAAAACAAATTGTTTCAGAAACCCGAAAACAAAATACAATATGAAAAATAAAAACAAAATTAACTAGAAAATAGTTATTAAACAGATAAATTAAGTAAATTAAACAATCTACTGTTCTTAAACTTTAGAAAAGCTTTAATAAGTTTTACAACAAGCCGTTTCCATTTACTCAAGAAGATGCCTGATTTCTTCTTCTGTTACACAAATTTCAGCAAAGAGAAACAAAAATAAGTCTGCAAGTAACAGAAAAATTAACAAAAACTATTTTAATGTCTTTAATTTGGCTTACAGTGATCTAAAATACATGTAAACGAACAATCTGAATTAGTAAAATGTTCGTTTGAAATACTACAAATAGTTACATGAGTGGGCGATGTAGAGCACAGAGTGCTGCAGTTAGAACATTTTTACCTTCAAATCTTCTTTACGACTGATAAGGGGCAGGCAACGGAACGGAGATTCCCGCGTTCTGTTTAGAATGTTGCCTAGTGAGAATTCTGAAGCCCCCTAACATGTCAAATAGCAGTACTCCCTTTGAGAACAATAAAATCACGAAGGCAGCACGAAGTGCTGCCGCGCGCCCGCCTGAAGGTTTAATGACTATTGGTTTAGTGGTGAAATGTCGTTGGCATTTAGAATTAAATGATCACAGGTGTAGTCATTGCCAACAATGTTATTTATTTCACGTGTCGTAGTGGTTTCGTGGCTTCCAGACAGCGGAAAACTGATGATGATGGCTAAGCCATCGAAAGCTGCTCTTGAAATAAATAACATTGTTGGCAATTAATGACTGCTTTGCTTCTTTTATTACTTATAGACACATGTCAATAACTACAAATGCTTTTTTTTTCTTCACATGGCCACCTGGAGTAATGTTAAAATAATCTGATTGTTATCTCCTCCTTTCCCACAGACACATATGGAAATCATGGCGTTATAATGTTTGCTTAATTTTCTTTAATACCTAGTGCCACATGTGAATATCATGGAGTCTTAATGACTTCTTCATATCCTTTGTAATTAAATGTTATTTAATTAGACATTTTTATAATGTAAAATTAATGTAATTTAATTATTTATTATTTAGTTTGCTTCCAATAGCTCTTTGTGGATGATGTGGAATCTTTTTCACTTATTCCACAAGTTCTCTGCAACCTCTAGTGGAAAGTGAGGAATATTTCACACTTCTTAATTTCCCGTGTTCCCCACAGCACTGGTGGAGAGTATAGAATCTTCTCACTTCTCAATTTCCCTTGTTCCCTACCGCCTATGGTAGATGGTGTGAAATCTTTCTCATTTCTTAATTTCATTTGTTCTCTAAATCCATTGTTGAATGATGTGGAACGTTCCTGACAGCTCCATTTTCTTTGTAGAGCTGTATGTAAAGAGCGTGGCGTGTGCTGACTTCTTAATTGTTTTATTCTCCAAGGAGAATTTTGGTAGGAGAGGAATATTGGTGACGATTGTGTTTCTTTTGTTCACAGCGATGTGTGGATGAGGTTGAGGTCTAGGGGATGGGTGCATCGGGGGCCCGCCCTGTCTCCGCCGTATTCCGCCGTGCCCCCCGCCCGCCCCCTCGCGCCACGCCCCCTGGGCCTCTCTGCGCTGGTGGAGCCCGCCGCCGTCCTGGGCGTGGGGGCGCTGGCTGCAAGCGTGCCTTTTCTGGTGGGGGTGGCGATGCGTGCGTGGGCCAACGGGTGCTTCGTGTCGGGCGTGCGTCTGCGCTATGTGATTGTTTCTGCATTCGTGTTTTGTTTCGTTGGCATTCCTGTGTGGTATCTTGCACGAAATGTTTTAGTATTTTATTTCTGTCGAGACTGCGAGTCGACAAGGTAGGAAGTCGACGTTTTTGGGACGGCATTTAGAACTGTCATCTCCCTCCTCTGTGACGTCAGGCGGGTGCACAGGTTCCTCCGAGAAGTATCTTTTAGGATTAAATCACTTTAATACACATCTTGCAAGGTGAACGGGGTGAAACATACATATTTACGAGGATTCGTGTTTTTCTACATACAGTAGTGATGAAAATAGCCAGAAAAGTAAAACAGAATTAAAAAACTGAACATATGACGTTTTACAGACTAAATACATTTTTTAAAATATGCAATTGGACGAAAGTAAATGCAAAATGAAAATTATCTTATACAGTTGGAAATGGCTGTCGCTCTACAATTAGTATTTGCATTGGAAATGAATACGACAATCAAAACTGCACAGGGTATTACAGGCACGATTTGACAATATGCTTGTGTCAAATCGCCTGGAATTTGTGATTTGATAAGCTTCTTGTTTGGTGAGTAATTGCGCTCTGAAAAACGGCTATACTAATATTTATTAAGCAAATATCTAATAATGCACACAAATCATTATGCAAATATTCGGTGCAAGTAAACATGTTTCTAATTTTTCCGCGAGTAACAGAGTTTTAATCATTTAACAACGCAAATAATTCTTTCGTAATAGTCGTGTCAAATATATGTGAAACTAGAGCGCCGCCGCGAGATAGTAGACGTGGAGAAAAAGTTTCTCCCCTTTCAGCCATGGCCTTTTTCAGGGCGCTCTAGAACCTTAAGGTTATATCGAAACATTGATGATGTTTTGTCAACCTTATTTTTGTATATAAATGCTATTTTGGATAAATTGTGTATTTGTGTATACGTAAGCAAACAATTGAAAATGCGATATTTTTAGGGTTTCTGTAATGCTCCTTCTGAAGCCGTCATTTATCGAGGTGAAAAATCTCAAAATCGAATTCACCACCACAATCAAACATATAGAATCGACGAAAAACATCAGAATTTGTACCTGGACCCACTACCAAGTAGAGCGCGTTAAACCGCGATATTATGACTATCAAAAACTATCGATAGTTTTTAAATAATCTTTCGAATAACATTGACAATAATATCGATGCAGATAAATTAAAAATATCATAGATGTGTCGACTATTTGACGTTTTTTAATAAATAAGTAAACCACAATATTGTAGTATATTAATGGTATAATAAAAATGTTAATACCAATTGCTTACCAATTTTTCCAATAAATTCTCCGTCATTAAAAGCAAACTTCTTTGAAAATGTGTAAAATAATGTAATTCTCTTTCAACGTTGCCCCCTCGAAAAAACCTTGTCAATTATCTCTAACTATATTACTACTTTAATAATTAAATGTTACCAACTCATAATATGTTAGTAAACGTCATGGCACATACAATCTATTGGTGTATTTACTCAAACAATTGACGCTCATTCACGCTCACCGTGAAAATCAATTTCTGTCTTTCTTCCTTTTATTACGAAAATAGTGTTTGAGCCAGTGATAACTATATATTTGAATTTAATGAGAGATAATTAAAAGATGAATTATGTTGCTGGAATATTTATAATTAAAAATGAATTATCTAAATTATACATTTTAATAAAAACTGAATCCGATAGTATTCGATAATTTTCAGAAGTATCGATAATTTTGATAGTACAACACTATTGAATACCATCGATAGTTCAATCGAGATTTAACGAGTTCTACTGCCTAGTGATTAGATTGTAAGGTGATTTGACATTTAGTATTTGCTTCTCAACTTGTTATATCTAGAATATGATGTATATATGCAGATAAGTAGTAGAAATCACCTAATTTCGGAACATTCTTTATTAGTAAATGTTGCTGACACAATTTTGCATGGCTAGTTCTTATTTCCTACTTTTGAAGAAAAGAGGTGAGTATCAAGCTGGGGTTGTATTTCTTATCTGGAACTGGTGGTGATTTAAATTATTCGGATTTCCAAAATTCTTTATTTCTTCGGTGAAGTTTTTTTATAATCAGCATGAGATAGAGAGTGCTCGAAAAGGAATAAGTGAATGGCTTCTCCAGCAGCATTGTCAACATTAAATTTCTTCAAGTGCGTGTCCAAGATGGAATCCAAATGATAATTAGGTACTATGTTCTCCCTTTATAATAGATTGTAGCAGGCATTCCCTATCTCTTGGATTGTGACATTTTGTTTATTAGTATGTATCAAACTTTCTATTATAGTTTTTAAATCTTTTTAGATTAGAAATTTATATTTAGGTAAGATTAATATAATCTTCAAAGCTTGGAGTACCGCTTAAGATTCTCAGTGTACTTGGGTTTTAATTTGGACCTGTCTTCACGAAATATCTCACGGCATTTCGCGTTTTTCTCAGTCGTGCCGCTTGAAGTCGCATGATTGCGACCTATCGAGCAGTACTGGTGATCATGCGATATCTAGCGGCACGATAAAAAAGACGCGAAAAGCCATGAGATATTCTATCGGTGACAGGCCCTCACGCGCCAAGAAATAAAAACCCAAGAATAGAAATGGAACAAAAATCACTAAATTTGATATGTTGTATGCTCTTATCAAACACCAATGCTTGTCCTTCTTGGAGTTTATTTATAAACAGGGTTACCAGATGTGTTGCCAGCTCTTTCCCCACCACTACTACGGAATTTCCCCTAATAACCTCTCTAATGAAACAAAATTCCCCAACTTTGAAACGAAAAATTTTATCCAAATTATGGACCAATGATAAGAGCTGTCCATGATGATTCCATTGTCTGCCCCTTTAAAATCAAATAATTCCTTTGAGTTGCTCTAAAACATATACTTCATTTATTCTCGTATTTTCGCTTCTCCATGCCTGTGGTATATACTTCACTTTTTGATACATAAAAATGAGAAAGAATAACATTGTTTATTTTTTATTCATAATAATTCAGAGAATAATATCTCTATCCCGAGTCTGAAATAAAATAATTTCCCTTAAAAATTCTCCATCTTTTGCTCATCCCTTTAAGTTTCCCACAACAACAAAAAAATCTCCCCTTTTGGGGACAAAATTCCCAAATCTGTCAACCCTGTTTATAGATCTGTGTTGCTTTTTATTCCTGGTGCAATCCAAGGAATCACGTTTTGTTTCTTCAGAGAATGTTGAGTTTGTGGAATACTGTTGTATTATTGTAATAACTCTAAAGTCGGAATAAAGCTTTTTATCGGAAAATAGTACAATAAATTTGTTCGTAGTTATTTGCTTGGAGTCGCTTGTTGTATTAACAAGGCATTGGTCGACAGCACACTCGGTCACTCGCCCCGGACTCTTCAGGTTGAACTACTATACGTCTGTTTTTCTTTGTTGGCGTACGGGGGTGTGTCAATAAAACGGAATATCTCACGGGATTTCATGTCATTCATGTCATTGTGAGCTGCTCGATAAGTCACGATCATGCAATTCCTAGCGGCACAACCGATAACGGCGAGAAATACTGTGAGACGGTGAGAAATACATTTTGTTGACACACCCCCGTGTGCCAAGAAAGAAAAAACAAGATTTTTGCGCGACTTTCCTTGACGTCTCCCAGCGCGGGGTGCGGGCATAGGAGGCTACTGCCTACGTCACATGAGATGCGTGTTGCCAACTATAACATTATTAACACTATTCCTGATTCTTTCGCTCATAATACAAAAGAACATTATAGACGATAAAAGTAGAATAGATAAAAAAGTAATTAATAGCAACTACAAGTGAAAATAATTAGATAATGATAATATTGCTTATTATTGAGAAATGGTATTATTGTACGTAGTTACTTAATTCCCATCTTCTGAATAATTTGAATTATCGCTTGTATTCGAAAGCAGCGGCAGGCAGCCCTGATAATCTTGTCGTTCCCTTCCGTGTAAGACCTTCCGTGTAAGACCATGCCGAGTCATGCTGGGTTGAGCACTGGGGAACTCGGACATCAAGAAAAGTCGCGCGACTAGTACAAGGAGTCGACTGGCACTTGTGACAGGAGTAGCTAGATTGCAAGCCTATGTCAAGAAAAGACTGTTATTTTAATTAAAATACAAGACATTGGGTACTTTTCCATTAACGTATATTTTAAAATTAATAGAAGGCTAACTATGAGTCTTTTAAATACCATGCCTATCTACAGAAACAATTTCCTGGAGCCTCAAGTGTCAGGTAAGCATATATGAGGCGTGACAGGTGAAGCAAAGTGGACAACTTGGTAAGCCGCCTTGCTCTATTATAAAATGTTCTAAAAAACGTCAGTTTTCTGACAATGCATACAATATTCATCGCCAGTTTTTCACCCATAAACATTCTGGAGTAGACGTGTGGAAAAAAAGCTTTTTCTGTACTGAAAAACTAGTGTTGAACTACAGATTGTGTTAAATTGGATTGTTTCTTTGATTCTTGTAACTTATTTATATATTTGGAATTGATTGTTTAAATTTAAATAAATTACAATGAATCATTTTTTAGAATAATTGTTTCTTATGATTGTATGATTTATTGCTGCCGCCATTTAAGAATATGAACCATCTGGATACCTATTTCTTTAAATACAAAGCCTCTTTTCGTTTTTTGAGGTAGTAGTGAGGTATAGAGCGACATCTCAACAAATGAATAGAGACAAATTAGGCAATCTTACTGTTTAAGAAGGAGGTGAAGTGGGTGGGATTTTGTTGTACGCTTGATGTAAATAATGTATTGATTTAATGTTGTCACGTCGAGAAGGCACAATGGGCTCTTGTAGGCTTCTTATAGAAGAATCCTTGCAATGTTGTCAAATCGATTGTTGCAAGTAGTAAGTAGAAAAAAATATGATCATGTAGAGAAAATTACCAGAAACACTATGATAATTCTGGAAAATGTGTCATTCAGTTGCATTTTAAATAAAATCAAAACACTGAATTTCTGCGGAATAGACTTTTTAATCATCTTTTTATTCAACCGTTCAAACACATCCAAAATTGTTATCCAGTGTTAAACTACAGATTGTTCTAGGAAACCCGGCAGACGTTGTTCTGCCCGCCATCTCATTCTTCATCTCAAGAATATAAAAAAATGCTGTTCAATAACGCAACGAGTAAACAGGAAATATTTAATAAAGACGGCCCCTTTAAGCCTTACAGTCGCATAACGTCAGGTGAGACTTAAGTTGTGAATCACTCGGTAAGACAACTCAGTAAGTTGGAACAATAAGGATGAATGACGCAAATATTTACAATTTTCAGCTAAAATCAAAAGTGTTTCAATGCTTCATGGATTCGTTGGATACCCAAGCGCTCGGGGAATATCCACAGACACCTCGCGTAGTCTGGAGGCTACACAGACTTTTCTCAATGCCTGCTCCCATTGGCAATTCATAATGTAAATTATTATTATTTTTATTCGGTGAGACTCAAGCGATCAAACCACATTTCCCTCATAACCAAGAGAAACAAAAAGGATATAAATACATTTATGCACAAAAATAAATAACAATTTTACGAAATAAGTAGTTTTAGAAGACAGCAATAAACGGATGGCGCGATTGTCTGTGAATATGAAAATAAGTTCTGCGCCGTGTTCCTAGACATATTTTGCTCTGCCCATAAAAGAATTCAATAAACTAGTAGCGCTACAGAATAGAACAGACTTTCTCGTATTACTTTTCTAATTTCTTTGATGTGGGCTATCTATTTATTCTTCTCCCAACCTCATGCCAGCTGCCATCTATCACCACCCAAAGAATATTTTTTTTATTTTATCAATTTTTCTGTTTCCTAATGGTAGAATCGAAATTTATCTTTAATAGTATTAAAGAAGAGTAAAATCTCGTGGTATATGGACATTTTCGTTGAAAAAAATTGGAGCTGTTTTTAAGAAAATGTTTACGTAAAATTTGTGAAATGCGAAATTTGAAGATCTATTTCCAAGAAAACTTTTGAGTTTTCAAAAAACTTCGTAGGAAGTCATTTAGAGCACTTCTATTCACAAGTGCAATAATGTACACAAATTGCTGGAAATGTGCATATTAAAGGCGTGAGAGAAATTTAAAAAAATTACATTTGTGTAAACGAATGTTTAAGATGTGCAATACCTTAAATAACCGTAACAAGTAGGAGAAAGTATGTGCTGCTGCAGCACCAGGGCAACATTGAGAAAGTGAAGTAAATGAAGATGTCAGAGGTAGAAGATTCTTGGCCCCTTTATTCCAAACAAAAGTTCCCTCTCCCGCCAATTCATAAACAATTAATTTCTCCAGGCAAAAGAAATAACTTACTCTGGTTAATCTGAATTATAAGTAAATACATTCTATTTATTTTTAATGAAAAATTTTCGGGACCTGTGTCATGTTCTCACTGCTGCCCCTCTTCTTCTGGGCTTACTGCACAGAGTAATAAGTTTTCTCATATTCCTCTATTTGCCTTTACGGAGAGATGGGGCAACACTAGGTCTGTTTACTGGTAGTTAGCGCAGGCGGGGAGCGCAGTCAATAGTCACTTTTTTTGCAACTTTATTTTCGCGCGAACAAACCACACGCTATCCTTTGCGGGAGCGTTTCTTTTTATAATTGAATTGAATTGAATTGATGCCTTATTTTACGTGGAGAGACTCAGGCCATGAGACCTGGTCTTCCGTTTGACCACGCAAATTTCACTTTTTTGCAAATTTTACTTCCACAGGCTTCTCTTGGCAAAGGTCGTCTCACGCAGCGAGTGAAGACAGGTAGTCCAGCCACTCGTCTTGGGGGGGGGGTTCAAGTTGCTCGAAAATCCAGGACACGAATATCGGAACTGTGTTGCGACCTGCGTCCAGGCACTGGTGTTGTGTTTGATTCCCGTTTGCTTTAGTTCTGAAACGTGGCACGATAATTTCAGCGAAGGAGAGTAAGTGAAGGATTCACTTCCGGGAAGACAAGTATTGTTTTGTGAATAAATTACCAGCCTTACTCGTCCTGTTGTTGTTATTATTATTATTATCATTGTTATTCAAGAAAGAAAAAACGAAGTATACCTCCAAAGTTACAGCCCTTGGCGCTCTCGCGTGTCGTCAGACATAACTGGCTGGCAAACCCTGCCACAAGTCCCCCTTTACAACTCGATTCATCACAAAACTCTGTATCAGCAAAATGAGATTGGTGTACAAAATTCACTGTCTACATGCCTATGAGCATTGCGTCATTACACTATATAATGAAACCTCGTAACTCCAATTTTAGCCGAAAATATTTTTGGAAAGAATTGCGGGTTATCAGATTCAGAGTGATACTTTAAAGTACTTGCGATTCACAATCACAAAACCACACAATTGCAAAACCAATGCTAGCAATTTTTACTGCACAGTTCAAAATAATCTGCTATTCTATCATTTTGTGAATTTTAGAGTGATACTTTAATGTACTTTCGATTCACAATTACAAAACCACACAATTGTTAAACCAACACTAGCAATTTGTACTGCACAGCTCAAAATAATCTGCTATTCTATCAATTTGTGAATTTTAAAGTGGTACTTGAAAGTACTTTCGATTCACAATAACAAAACCAGACAATTGCAAAATCAATGCTAGCAATGTGTACTGCACAGTTCAAAATAGTTGTGAATGTAATGTGATGTGATAAGTATGTGAATGTATGTAATGTGATAGTTGTGAATGTAGTGTGATAGTTTATCACATGTGTTGTCATGAGTAGAAAATGAACGTAAATGTTAATTTGGAAATTCCTATGGACGCAAAGATGGTGGTGATTACAAGTACATAAATGACGTGAGTGTGTATGCCTGCACGTGAATACAGATATAAATAACTATAGTGAGGGAATATTTAAATATAAGAGATTAAGATTGAATAGGTAAGGACACGTGAGTAATTTTCGTGATAGAGAAATAATTGGTATAACGAAACAATATTGGGAAAGGTCAAGGAGTAAACAGTTGGAGACGGACGGATGATCAACAAATGAAGACAAACGGAAGGTAAAAGTGGGAGAAAAACATTGTACTGAGATTTTTCTAACTGCGTCCCTCAAGGCCACTCAAATCCCATCTTCGCGATGGAATATGTCACGGCATTTCGCGTCTTTTCTCGGTCTTGCCGGTAGAAGTCGCATGATCGCAAGCACTGCTTCATACGGTCGCGATCGTGCGAAATCTAGCGGAACGACTGAGAAAGACGCGAAATGCCGTGACATATTCCATCACCAAGATGGGATTTGAGTGGCCCTGAGGGTCCCGGTTAGAGAAATCGCAGTATAGACAGGCGGTGAAAATGAATCTGAGCAGAGATTATCTCGGGACGCGGTAGAGGAAGCACGCATGTCAGACGGTGTTCGGTCGAGGTGAACTTTGCACGGTGTTATTGTTGTCACGGTAGAACGAACGTGGACGAAATTTACGAAATATATTGACGCAATACATTTTGAGTGTGGTCCCTATGGTCGCCGTAGGAAAAAAGAAGCTGGAACGAGGATGCAAATGGATGCAGGCATCAATCAAGAAGGCTGCCACACCAACAACAAGTAACGGGAGACATTTTGGAATATAGAATACTAAACCCGAATTAATTGTATGAAGCTCAAATTTTGGGAACAAAATAGCTTAAGATTTATTGATTTTAAATTAAATGTTTATAAAAGGGAACGGCCGAGGGGTAGGAGGTGGTTCTCTGGACTCGACTCGTGTCTGCACTCGGGACTGCCTTCGGGGTGCGGCTGGCTCCCTTGAAGGGCCGATACGGTGAGACTCGCTCTCGTGGCTCCAGCCTACCAGGCCCTGTTCAAAGGCTTGCCGCTGCCGCCGCCGATCCCCGACAGCGCGCTGTCTTGCCGCTCGCGCGCCAATTATAAAAGCCATGCGTGACTTGACAAGCACGACATGACAGAAGAACTGGGGTCTGGTAAAGAAAACGTGCATAAACCTGTTGCTAAATTTACAAAAAAAATTCTCTATTTCATGGCGTAGTCAAAATCTATTGTTTGTTGCTTCTTGATACTGCAAAATCGATTGACGGCAAAGCGTCCGTTTATATGTCTGTCCATCTAAACTGTTCAGCCGACTTGCTTCAAAATGGATATTCCCCAATCGTTTTTACTGATGTCAAGGCTCTTGGAATTTGAAACCAATATTTTAATTTTGGGGTGTACATTACATAAACTCAGTCAGAGATTTTAAAAGTATAATAAATTAGCTCCACATTTTATTGATTCAATCTTGTTGTTGAATAGTGCAAAGGACGTTTAAGGGAATGATGTATCAATTTCTTCGATATCCCCAAGTTTTCCAAAATTGCAAAACACAATTTTAACACTTAAAAATTAATTATAGAGATCTTTGCCTCAGACAAAGTCGGTTGTACAAAATTACCTCTGTAAATAAGATCATAAGCATTTTTTAGAACGAGTGGTTTTTACGTAAATTGCGCTTCAAAATTACAAAAAAAATTCTCAAAAACCGCTCCAATTTTTTTCTATATATTTTCTTCATATATGTAATGAAGAACGATAAAATATATGGTGTTAGTCTTACTTCCTGGAAATACTTGTTTTTTTGAAAATTGCAAAAAAAAATTTTTTAAAACTACAAAATTGTAGATAGATATTTATACTTCAGTCAAAGTCTGCTGTAAAAAATTAGCTCTTTAAAAAAGGTTATGGAAAGTATTCTGAGAAACGAGTCGTTTTTGCGTAATTTTTGCTTCAAATTTACAAAAAAAATCTCAAAAACCACTCCAAATTTTTCTCTTCAAATTTTCTCTACATGTGTAATAAGGGACTGTATAGAAATAAATAAACTAGTAGTGCTATATAGTGGCACAGACTTTCTCCCAGTAGTTATTTTTCTAATCTCAATTATTGCATATAGGATTTGGAGTAAGCCCTTCACGTCTGCATTTCTTTTTCACCCAAAAAACGTCTTTTTTTCGGGTTAATAATTACCGGTTTCCTAATGATAGAACTGAAACAATTACGTTTTGAATGATAAATGTCTTCACTTCGCAACTCTCTCTAATGGCCAAGCTGTTTAAAGTGCTCTGAGATTGAGCAATTCACTTCGGAAGATGTCAGGTTCGAATCCCAGACAGGGATTTTAATTTGATGAATGTGTTGTTGAAGAAAAACTATTGAAGAGTCTACAAACTTTATTGAAAATCATTTGCAGTATTTCTACTCACTAATAGAATCAATGCAGATAAATGTACAGGACTTGTCTGTTTTCCCAAATTAGATCACATAAACATTTTTTCTTCCCTTATACATAAGTATACACGGAGTGTTATACGTAGTATAGGGAAAGTTATGTAATGCTGCGCGAAAAAATGGCCAATTTTCGGCGGAAAAAATTCATTGCTGGGCCGTGATACCGAAAAAGTGGATAAAACCAGTTGATAAATTAAGAAAAAAATCCCCTACCACGTGGTGTTGCCAGAAACCCTATTTTGTGGGTCCTTGATATCGAAAAACCAATTGAAAGGAAAACGTCCGTCTGTCCGTCTATCCGTGTGTCCGTGTGTCCGTCCGTCCGTCCGTCCGTCCGTCCGTCCGTGAACACTGCTAGCGACTAAACCATACGTACAATTTCTTCCAAAATGAACATTCCCAGGTCTATCTGGTTTTAGTCGAAGCTTTGAGATTTTGAAAAAGATTCTGTAAAATTTGGGGCTACTTAACATAAAGCCCCCGACATTTTAAAATTGTTTTCAAAAATGACTCCACATTTTCTCTTTAATTTTCTTGTAAGAATAGAGTAAAATACTCTTATTAAGATGGCATAGGTCGATTTTCGCGGATAACTCTGAAATTTTGAAAATTGCAGAAGTTTAAAATTTTTTTGGCGTCATTCTGGAACTACAAAATTGAAGATAAAGATTTTTCCTTCAAATACATTTTTTTCTTCATAGTGAGTTCTTTTTTAAGGTCATTTAAATGTTCTTAAAAATTTTAGTATTTTTCGCGCAATATTGCGTGCAATATGTGCAATTTTAACAAATTACAAAAACAAGATTTTCTCAAAAACGGCTCCAAATTTTTTCTTTAAACTTTTGGTAGGGATAGTGGCAAATGTACTCTATCAGATGACAATAAAGCCATATTGTTCTATCTGTTGGTTTTTTTAAAAAATACAAAAATGTAAATTTTTTCACATGCTTCTCACGTCGATAATATTTACATTAGCGGCGATTTGTTCATATTATTATACTTACGAGTACATGTGATTTAAATAATGTCAAGCAAAGTTTCTCAAAGACACAACCGTTTTCTGTGAAAAGTAGCTCATATTCCGCATAAACTCTGTGGTGGCAGCTGAGATTTTGTGGTATTCCATTATGAATTTCAAGGATAAGGAGGTATCAACCACAATAAAGGATGAAATTTTTTATATTCAGAAAATTTCGTCAAACATGTTTCGGGAGAGTTTTTCCCATCATCAATGACTACAATAGAAAATTCAGTAACAAGTAAGCAAATGAAAATTACCAATGTACATAAACATATAGCACTAGAAGGACCGAGTGTGTCAAAATGACACATTTGTGATTCATACTACGATGTAGTGCTTGAGTTTTAAAAGTTAGAAAACTGGATCTTTGCAAGTGCTTTCCTTAGTGCATGAACTTAATGTGCTGTAAAGCTGAATCCTGGGATTTTTATAGAATTGGAAAAAATGTTTGATATACATAGAAAGACCGCCATGTGTCATATTGACACAGTATACACTTCCAAATCTTGGTAGTTCATTTTTGTATCATACTTCTGTTTCCCATTGGAAGAAGTATATCTCTGGTTTTTAGATTGACTATTTCACTCATGTCTGTCCACGTCGTAAGTAGCCAATGCTAAGTAAGGATATATTCAAATTAAACCAATCCCAGATGTTTATCGCCATCAGCTTGTTTACCTTTTTTTATCGCTGTAAAACCTTTGTTTACCTTTTGAAGATAACGATAGCAATTGTTTCACCTCCAAAATAGCTTCTGTACGTCAATATAATGTGACGTTTTGGTTATGTTTAAAACTCTGAAATAGATTATAATACTGAAAATTCAGTTTCGAAAAACAGCGAAAGGAACAAAGAAAGCGTGTGGAAGCAATTTCAAGAATTTTGTGAAGAAAGAAAATACAAATGGACAGCACAAACTACAAATGAGGAATTTACACATATTTTAGGTAAAAAATATACGGAGATTAGATGGTGAAGAGTACAAAGAATATGCTGTCAAAACACTGTGGAACGTTACATCAAAAATTATTCAGGAAAATACTTTAATGAGTGCACACGTGTGTTCAATCCATTCGAAATCTACAAATTCCGCTGCTAATTCATCTTGTACATCTTCGATTTAAAATACTTACACGGAAGGGCAAGGCTTGGAAAACAACGTCTTACAACTTTAATGATTGTGCTTTTAATAAATGTTCTTTTAAGTAGCCTTATTATTGTTTTTCGAAATTTTTCATTACCATAAAATTGTAACATATTTGAAATTATTTTCTGCATTAAACTGTTATTCAAATGTTACTTGATTATAAGCAACGAGATAGAAATGTATAGAGTGGCGATGTGCCCGCCATGTTTGAAGCTTTTTGAAAGTACAGCCGCCATGTTTTCTGAGGGCAGTGTCAGAACGTACGCGTAATTATCAATTCGATCGAAGTGCATTTGGAAGAGATGTAATATTTAAAACATGTTTAACTTATCCAGATTAATATCATAGAGAATGAAGTTTACTATTGCTTGTTAGTAATATAAATTAAATTTTTCTTCTTAGTAACAAAAGTTTATAAAATTTTAAATTTTGAGTCGTACAATTCTGATTATTATCATTTTTGTAAATTTTAACTAAATTGATATCTCTCTGGAAATGTGCTTACAATAATTTGAAACCAATCAACTGTGTCGCTAACGTCGATGTAAAGAAATGTATTTAATAAACTTGTTACAAATGTTTTACTAATTGCAATATCCTACACAACCTTTAAGCAATGCCTACAGAATGTTGACATAAGGACTAAACTAAAATTAATTTAAATTCACCAGCAAATATATTATTAATTATTTAAAATATGCATTAATAATGCAAAAATTAGTGTAAATTATACCCTTTACTTGGATAACTATTGTATCATATTTAGAAGGAATGGATTTAACTTCCAAATTTGTACTTTCCATTTACATTTGAGGGAAAAAAAGCACAGGGTAAGCTTGACATATTCTTTATTTAATAGTGGGGGATCCATTTACATTTACTGTGCAGAAACAAAACAAAGGGCCATCTCAGCATTTGCTCCATGGATCAGGAGAAACTACACATAAAGCCTGATGGGGGTTCTACGCCCAGATTAAAGTAACAATATAGCATTTAAAACTTTCAAACATTAATACATTATTAAAAACATACAAAGACGAAAATACTATTTACAAATTATTTACAAAACATTGTATTACATCCTCCTTCACTGGCCTTTGAAATGTATTAATTTGGCGAACACTTCTCTGTTAGATTTTCCTTAGTGCTTTTCAGTACTGTTTTTACAATTGTGATGAAGCCGGATTGTGAAGGACTCATGTAAAAGGCGTTGGCTCAAGCGACGAGAAAGTAAATAAAGTAGCTGAGAATAATCACACCATACAGCACTCTCACCAACCATTCTCTTCTCATCAATTTCTTCGTCGTTCAGAGGAAAACTAAAATGTTACAAAACATGTTAGTTACCAACACCAGTTATAGGTAAAACTTCAAAGGCGTGAATTATGAAATACTTACGTAAATTACGATATTCCAATAATTTTGCCGTTTCTATTGATGCAATTGTATGCCGAACAAGAAAACCGCATTTTGATGTCACTAATCTACAAACACTACACCGAAATACGCCAAAAACTTGTACTTTTAACAAGAATCCGTACAATACTTCAATGACCCTTAGTTTGTTTTGCCCTCATAAAACATGGCGGCCAGTAGTTAAAAAAGCTTCAGTCAGGAGCGCTCTATCACTACACATTTCCTCTCTAAGTAATTCAAGCTCGTTGATTATAAGTCATTCCAGGAGGCAGTGATAAGTCGGAGTTGCATGAAAGGTTTTCATTTTTCGGTTGTAATTTTGAGTAATATTTCCCTTTTTCGTAATTCCTGTGATTTAAATCATCCTTTCAAATCATTTAAAGTGTTTATTCGTGAAATAGTCACACTAAATATCACTCGAAGTGCTGTGCTAGCCGGTAAATTCACTCCTCGCTACGCGAGTCGTGAATTTACCGGCTAGCACAGCACTTCTCGTGATATTACTTATGATAAACATATTGTTGCCTTCTTGAAATTCGATGCATGATGATGATAACAATCCGTTAGAAATCGCGTTCTTTTTGAATCCACAGTATTCACAGTATATATACAATATACAGTACAGTATATGTTACAGAGAACTTTCTGTGTGCAGAACGTAATTGCAAGCTGTGAGCGTGTGTGAACATTTGCGTAATGAGTACAGAAAAAGGACTGAAGGTATAATAAATACTTCTTGAACTTTAAAATTTTACTAAAGAAAATAGTGAAGGTGGCAGTAATAGCAATGGAGATATTATTGAGGAAGCAGACGACACGGGTTATGAAATCAAGGATTCTGGTATATATTCTAGTGAAGAAGTAGAACAAGAACTAGAAGAAATGTCCAATTTTATCTAAATAGTAGGAAAAGAAGCAGTCTGAACTTAGTGAGTGAGGGGAGAGGAGTTTGAACATGAACTGCGATAACTTTTTTCTTCTGTGTCACTGGCAGAAAAGCTGAATATGAATAAAATAAGCTTCATAGGTATTATGAGAAGGAATCAGCAAGATCTGACACTTGAAGCAAAAACACTCAAAAATTCAAGGAAGTTTTGTCATAGTGAATTTTACAACTTTGGAGAAACAAAATTTCGGTCATACTCGAACAAACAAAACTTCAATCAGATTATTATCGCAAAAAGAACAAAAGTATTCGAATCCTGTGCACCTTACATGACAGCATCAGCACACAACTCTGGGAAAAAGAAGGCGAAGACTTTTTTTTATAAAAGCATAGGCATACATCAGATGGTTCGTATATATACAGTGCGCACAAGGAGGTGATGATATTCACATTTTATTCAAAAACCTAGATATCCCAATAGCAAATGCATAGATATTGTTGAAGAAAGATGCAAGAAAAGCATCTACTTATAGATTGCAATTTATTCGCAAGATGGTAGATGAAATATCGTCTGAAAATGTTAAATCTTATTCTTCACTCTTGATAAAAATCACTGTTACACCTAATCAGATAAAAAGGAAGCACTGCCAAAGAGAAAGCTATTATAACATAAGCTCAAAGTTTGTTTTCGGAAAATCTGTGAGAAAAAATCAACATGCCTACGTTTTGTTTAATTTTTTCTTTCTCCATTAATATGAACATTAAATTTTCATAAACAAACAGATATTCATTAACGTTTTCATTCATTACTCAGTAACGTCTCTATTGTTTCAAGTTCTGTAAAAGTTTCTACAATTTTGTATTTTGTAACTTCAAATGTTTTTGAAATATAATGTATTAAAATGTTCCAAATATATGTGCATTTATTCATTTATCCCCTTTACATTGCACTGCATGAGAAAAATATATAATATTAGCTTTTCAAGTGCTAAGGATATCATGTGTCAAAATGACACACAACGATCCTTCTAGGTAGAACGAAATTCCGGTCCTTCTAGTGATAGAGCTTGAAAACTAATTAATAAAGGTACTTACCCAAGTAACATAGATTAAACTACCCTCCTCCCTCCCTCCCTCTTCCTTCAGTCTGTTCCCGAACCACGTGCGATGCACAAGTTGGCGGCATACTGGTCGTTGTATTGTTATAACATTTAATTATGAGTGTTTAATCTACGTTACTTGGGTAAGTACCTTTATTAATTAGTTTTCAAGCTCTATAAGCAATTGAACAGAGGTGGCCGTGCTTCTAGAATAGTGCTACCAAATATTGCTGTTATAATATTTCAAATATTGTGATATCTAATTGAATTATCTCAAAATAATCTCATTCTACATCATCTAAATCTACTATTTTACAAAAAGAGATAAAAATCTACGAAAAACTCAAGATCTTATTATAATAGTCATCTCCCTTACGGGAGACGAGTTGTCTTGGACAATACAAACATGTTTTCATCTGATGTTCAAACTTCCACTCAATACGTTGGCATGCAAGCAACTCCAGTTCAAGGCATGGAGTATTCAACCTCACACCCACCAAATTATCAGCAACCTTCTTATCCAGCTACTTCAGAAACATCTTTTCAAGAATCTTCAGCAAACCTAGTACCACAACCTGAAACTAACATAGAAGACATCTCCAACAACGTTCGTCGTCCACACCCCACAGATGCTCAAGAAAACCCTTCCAAACGATCAAAATCATCTACCCCCATGTATAATATTCCAACCCACTCCAGATATGAACCTTTAGCTAATCTACAAGAGTCGTCTACTTCAACTTCATCACATCAAAAAGTTCCACCTATAACAGTGATTGGCATGAACTATCCTTTGTTACTTCAAGACATCGCAAAAGTGGTTCATAATAACTATTCAACCAAATCCCGATTCAACCAAATCCAAATTCTTTTTACAGACATTGATGACCATCGAAATTTCAGAAAATTCTGTGAAAGTAATAATATACAATTTTATACATTTCAAGATCCGAGCAAGAAAGCATTCCAGGTAATGTTTAACGACATTCCAATATCACTAAGTGAATTAGAAATTTTTAATGAACTCATTCGCCTAGAATATCCAGTGCTTCAAGTTCTGCGTCTTTATGACAAACTAAGACATCCTCTTCAAACTTGTGCAATATACTTAACAGACTCCCATCAAGCTAGAACTATTTTAAAATTAAATCGTTTATTTCATTCCATTATAAAAGTTCAACCAAAATCAAATCGATTCACCCCTGTTCAGTGTAAAAATTGTGAAAGTTTTGGACATTCACAGGCGAACTGTAAATTGAAACCCAGATGTGTCAAGTGTTCTCAACCCCGTCATTACTCGGTTTGTCCAAAGCCACAATCCACACCTCCCACTTGTGTAAACTGTGGACAGACACATTCTGCCAATTATACCTCTCACCTCACTCTACCTATTCATTTTACAAACTTGTCTTGAATAATAAGATAAATAAATCTAATAATAATTTACCTTCCACACATACTTTCTCCTCTTCTACCCCCACTAATAACTCTTCCCCCAGCATAAACTCTTATTCCTCCTACTACTTTACCTCAAAACTCTTCAAAACCTTCTTTTAATTTACATACAACACATTTCCCACCTCTTTCTAACACACAAACTAACATTAACAACTCTCCTTGGACAAATAACTTACTCATTCCTACACAACATACCTCTCCCTCTTCTTTTAATATTCAACAAATTATTACAACAATAATATCACAAATTCTTTCAATTCTTCTTCCTCAACTTCAAAATATTATTGAATCGCTCTCTCATAATAAATAATTGATAAAACTACCAATCAACTAACACTTCTCAACTGGAATGCTAATGGTTTGAAAAGACAACAACATACTTTCGAACATTTTCTATACACTCATAATGTACACATTGCTTTTATAACTGGGACACATTTACTCCCAACTGACAAATTATATATCTCCAACTATAAAATTTATCGTTTTGACAGAATTAATTCAGTGGCCTCCGGAGGAGTTGCTATACTCATTAAACACTTTATTAAACACTATTCATTCCAATTTAACAATCATCTTTCTCTTGAAATCCCTTCTTTAATAATCAATATAAATAATCTTGATTACTATTTTTCAGTTGCCTACAAACCCCCAAAATACACATTTCCTCTCGTAACATTTAAAAAAATCTTTAACAATATAAACAAAACCATTCTTCTTGGCGATATAAACTGTAAACATCAAATTTGGGGTTGTAATACTACCAACCCTAACGGAATTAAATTATATAATTTTCTCGTTTCTAATAATGTACAAATACACTCCCCCTCTGGACCTACTTACTATTCATATAATAATAATATTATTCCTGATATTCTTGATATTATTCTTACACAAAATATTCCTTTCCCTATAATACAAAATGTACTTCCTGAATTAGATTCTGACCATTTTCCAGTTCTTATTACTTTATCTTTTTCCTTTAATATTTCTTCTTCTACCTTCACACATCTTTTTCAAAAAATTAGGTGGCCTGACTTTCAACACGATATTGAAAATAATATTAAGTTTCCTCATAATACACAATCTACAAATGATATTGACAATTATCTATCTTATTTTACCACTACAATACATAACACACTTTACTCTCATTCAAGCTTTATACCTAAATTTCCCCCTAGCCCCTATAAACCACTACCTTTTCGTATTCTTAATTTAATCAAAACTAAACACATTTTACGTCGTTATTGGCAAATAACTCGACGTCCCGAAATTAAATCTAAACTTAACAAAATTTCGCGAATAATAAAGTCTAGAATACATTTATTTAAGTTTCATCAATATCAAAACTTTCTTCAACAAATACAACCTCAATCTAAACAATTATGGTCGACAATTAAACGACTTTCTAATGACAAAACTCTCATTCCTGTCCTACAAGACTCTTCCTCCACTGCCCTAAACGATCCTGAGAAACTTAAATTACTGTGCTCTCACTTCCAATCTTCTTTTATTGCTAATCCAATACACAATACTCAACTTCACAATCATATAACCCACTTCCTTTCCCTTCCTAATTATAACGTTCCACAACTTATTCCTTTTATATCCCCTATTGAAGTTCATAATATTATAAAAAACTCAAAATTCGCAAATCAACTGGATTTGATCTAATTACCAACAAATCACTCAAATTTTTAGGTAATAAATCCATTGCTGCATTTACTAATATTTTGAATTCGTCTCTACGTTTTCAATATTTTCCTAATATTTGGAAATTAGTTATAATTATCCCTATTTGTAAACCAAAGAAAGACCCAAGATTTCCTTAATTATCGGCCCATTAGTTAACTTTTTTCTTTATCAAAAATTTACGAAACTATATTACTTCACAGACTTTATACATTCACTTCTCAAAATAACATTATTCAACCTTCACAATTTGGATTTATGCACAAATATTCTACTCTTCATCAACTATTACGTATTACTGAACACATAGAAAATTCTTTTCATTTAAAACAACACTCCCTTGCAATCTTTTTCGATATAGAAAAGGCATTCGACAAAGTTTGGCACGATGGTTTAATATATAAACTTCATCTTGTAGGTATTCCTATTTATCTTATAACTATTATTCAAAATTTCCTATCTAACAGAACTTTCATAGTTAAATATAATAATTCTTTCTCTCAAAAATTTAACATCTCTGCCGGGGTCCCTCAAGGTTCTTGTCTTTCTCCTCTGCTATTCGATATCTATCTATCCGACATTCCAAAATTCGCTTCTTCTAAATTAGCCCTTTTTGTAGATGATACAGCACTTATTAACTCACACACTAATATTCTTCTTGCCAGAAATAAACTTCAAATAGATCTTAATCGTTATTCGGTGTGGGCCCACAATTGGAGAATCAAAATCTATATGGATAAATGCCAAGCCAATATATTTACGTTATGTAAACCAATAACCCCTCCTCCACTTCTAATTCATAACACTCCTATTCCTTGGCTTTCTTCCTCTTCATCTATTAAATATTTAGGTCTCTATCTAGACACAAAACTGAACTGGAAAATTCACATAAAAATGTTATACAAAAAACTACCATTAAAATACAAAATCTTAATTCTCTCATAAATAATAACTCATCTCTCCGTATTAAAACTGCTAAATTAATATACACTTCAATTATTAGATCTACTTTAACTTATGCTTGTCCAATATGGTCAAATGCAGCAAAATCAAATATACAAAAACTTCAAATCATTCAAAACAAATTCTTTCGAAAAATTCTACATGCACCTTGGTTTATTCCCAATACACAAATTCACAATGAACTAAATCCCCCTACAATCCATGATTTGATTACAACTTGTAGTCTCAAATTTTTTAATACTCTTCCTTCATTACATCATGCACAATTTTGTAAAACTTGGTAAAGCTTATCCCTTTCCTCGTAGAATTAATTCCAAATTTCCTAAAGATAAATTTCATCCTCCGTAATTTTATTTATTTTCTCTTCTTTTCTATGTTCCTTAGTCTTATATAATTGTCTAATTATTAAAAATTTACCTTCATAAATCCTCTTACAGAGGTTACTGTTAGTGTACAAAACGACTCTTCATTATTGTAAATTTCAATGCCCTGAAAGACAAATTGTCGAACAGGAAGTAATAAATTAATTTTAAAAAAAGCTCTATATGTTTATGTACATTGGTAATTTTCATTTGCTTACTTTTTACTGAATTTTCTATTGTAGTCACTGATGATGGGAAAAACACTCCCGAAACATGTTTGACGAAATTTTCTGAATATAAAAAATTTCATCCTTTATTGTGGTTGATACCTCCTTATCCTTGAAATTCATCAAATTCCGCATTTTCAGAAACGCTCAAACCCCATTTTCCTATATATGGCTGCAAATTTTTTCTTCAAACTTCTGTAACGGATAGTGCTAATTACACTCTTTAGTATAGCGTCAAGTTTATTTTGAGTTATTTTTTTCTTTTTTCAAAAATTATATAATTGTAATTTTTTTGAAAGATCTCTCACATCATTAATATGCACATTACCAGCAATTTGTCAACATTATTATATTTGTGAGTTTAAGTGATTCCAATAACTTCAAAGAAAGTATTTTGAAATCTCAAACATATTCTGTGAAAATGAGCTACAAATTTCGCACTTTTAGTAGCGCTAAAACGCCATTTTCTCTTAAACGGCTTATAATTTTTAAAACAAAATTGCCATTTATGACTAGCTTTTTGTGTTCTTTAATATTCTAAAATTAATGTTTCCATTCTACCAATAGGAAACCAATAGGAAACCAAACATTCTACCAATAGGAAAAAAATTAAGAAAATTACAAAACAATGTACTTTTGGCGGTGATAGATGGCAGCTGGCAAGAAAGATTTTGTGGCAATTCCGAATAGCTAGCGAAGACCCAAGGAAATAGAAAACTAATACGGAAAGACTGTGCCATTCTGTAGCACCACTAGTTATATATCTGCCTTCGTTTCATTGTAGTGTTAACTAAATTGTTGGGTCATTTTCATTACATCCTTTAGTTGTACAGCAGCTTGAGTTTAATGTGCGTATTTTCGAAATTTCAGTTCACCATCAAGTTGACGTTTATCCACTTTGTGTGGTATTTCAACATAATAGTATGGGAGAAGAACAGGTTTAAGGTAGTAAGAGGAAAAAGGAAAGTGAGTGGAAAAGGAATAAAATTAGGATGGCAAAAATTAAGGGAGCAGAATATGTAAACTATAAAGGGCAGTTCGTTCCTGCGCTAGTTGTAGGTCCAGACTATGCTTGTAAGAAAAAGTGCTGTGAACGTGGAAGAGCAATGAAGTGGAGAGCAAGAGAACTTTTCTTTGTAAATTATTAATTAATATTCATTTAACATAAAAGTTATCAACATTTTTAAGAATAATTATTTTTTTCTTTTTCATTTGATTAACTTTATTGATTTTGTCAAAGAGCATAAGCAATTCTCTAAAATTTGCGTACTTCAATATGAAACTCCATAATGGCATACTAAAATGTTCGAAGTTCGCAACACTTTAATTTACCTGACTAGGTGTTCATAAACTCTAAACCAAAAATTCCATGAGGATTAATTTAGGCATGTATGATATAACATCATATTGTTTTGTGTGAATAAAACGTACATTTTGAAGTAGATGAGTTTTTTTTCATTTCCCCAAAAGTCCAGGCCCTTGGATATCGAACGTTTTTGTTTTCTTCGTATGTGTTTAAATTTTTCGTTTGAATAAAGTTAAATTGAAACCATAAAAAATACTTTCGAACTATTTAAAAAAATGAATACATGCCTTATCATCCAAGGCTTAGTTATTTACTTCCCAGGCAACACAAATCATGACCACGTAACAATAGAATAAAGAGTTATTAGTGTTGGGATTCTAGGAACCGATTTACACTATTTACACAAAATACACTATCGAAAAAGGATAGATGAACCTGTTGCAAAAGATTCTGCATAGAAAACGGTAATGGGTTTGACACAGTCATTATTCACTACCGATTACAACTTTACATCTGATAACTTTTTCGAGTTTCTAAGAGTTTCTTGTGATTCCATCTGAACTGTGAGATTAACTGAAGATAATTATGGTCTAATATTTTTGGAAACCATGAAAATCTGGTTGTGTTATGCAAGCCAAAATAACAAAATTATTTGTCTTCTTACCACAATACATCAGGACCACAACCAAGTAACGACAAAAAAAGAAACCATCAATTATTTTTGCATATAACAAATCAATGATTATATTTGCCCTCACGGATCAAATGGCAGACAATTACACTTTATGAACGCATACTCGTCAATGACCAAAGAAGTTATTTTATGTCAACATTGAGGTTGCTGCTTTGAGTATGTACGTAAGCTTAAAAAATCCAAGATTAATGTCAGAGAGAAAGCTGCTTATGTAACTGTCAAAAGAATTTTCTCGTTCTAATATGGAACCATGAGTGAGAAACCCAAACATCTTCAAAAGAATGCTCTTCACGTCTTCGAGATTCACTGGAACTCTAGTTTGGAAGTTATATAGATCATTTCTAAAGAAATTAAAGAGGTAGTATTTACAAATGTTAATAACACGGCAAAAATGTTATGAATTTGTTCTATTGCGATCGTTACTCTCTTTTCAAGTGATATTTATGCCACTTCGAAAAAGACAAAAAACAAATCACAGTGCTTCGTGTGCGAAAACAAACTTTAACAAAAACATTCAAAAACAGGAGCCTGTGCTATAGTTGAAAACTAAAACACGTGAAACTCTTTATTATGCCTTAAAACTGTAAAATAGAAGTTAATTTAATAATAAAAATCATTGCATTCTTTACTTCTTCATTACGGCCCAAAATTAGTGTTTTATTCAGACCAGGCCTCTGAGGCCCACTAAGTGGATAGCCGCAAAATTCGGGATCCGTAATTCGAAGGGCGAGAGTGGTGGATTAAGAGCAACACAACCGTTGAAACGATACCAGTGTACACAGAGAAAGTAGAACAATAAACCACGTGGGAAAAGATGTTCCGAGAGAATAAAATGTCAGAATCCAAGCGCACAGACACCAGCTTGATTGTTAAAAGAATGAGAATTTTTAAAAGCAGCAGACAAGAGACATTACAAAACTTCCGGATCATTGAAGGTTTCCCAAAAATTGCGTTAAGGTTTTCTGTTCTCTACGGAAAGAGCTAAGTTGATTTAAGATTTTTAAAAACTCGAGTTACTTAAAAATCGCAGAAACGTATTCAACCAAATTATTTCAATAGAATTTAAAAAAATATTCAAAAATGAGGATTGGACATTTATTAGCGCCATTAAACATTAAGTTTCTAATTGTTTATTACTTAGTTCATAAACTTCCTCTCCCACTAAAACACCTGTGAGTTGTATCAGAACGATTTTAGTTCTTCAATTTAAAATATTTACTTTTAATAATTTAAATAAAAAACTTAAGAAAAAATTTAATTATATAAGTTTTGACACATTCGAGCATATTTTAGATACCAAATTCAATAATCCAATAGCCTCCAAGGAGAAATTTATCACTGAACAGAGTAAGAAATATATTTCCAAGCAATACGTCAAGCAAAAGCTGTAAGGCCGTAAGGTCTCGCTGGTACAGTAGTTAATAAAGAAAATGAAATATCTCCCTCTACTACTAACAGATCGAACACGAAATGTACAGAGCTCTGAAATGGATTATGGATTGGATTACATGCAAGATATTACAAGTGAAATGAAACAGTGAATGATCACCTTCACAAATACGAATTATCGGCTTTTTCGCGGTAGAACACTTTGTCCCTCCATCGCGTGGCTGCCCCATCACAGCCCAAAGCTTTGCATAAATTCAGGCGCCGGCGGCTGATTGTCGCTGGCCTTTCCGGTTGGCGGCGCAGATGGATGCGGGCGTGACGCGCGGCGTCGCACGCGATGCTCATCTGTTAGTCGGAGCGAGCGCGTGAGTCGCAGCACTTAACAAGCGGATCTGTGTTTGATGATAGAGCAAAGGCCGCTTTTGATGCCTTTGTACCTCATGCGCGTCGCCTGGCTTTGAAGCCAGAGAGAGAGAGAGAGAGAGAGAGAGAACAAGAGCAAGAGTTAGAAAGAGCGAGAGAGAGAGAACGCGCGCAAGAGAATGCGAAAGAGAGAGAGCGAGAGAGTGGACACGCGCGCGAGAGAAAGAGAGTGAGAGAGAGCGCGAGAGAGAGAGCGAGAGAAAGAAAGAGAACATGATAGAGAGACAAAGAGAGAAAAGGGGCAAGAGCGAGGCAAAGAGAGAGAGAGAGAGAGAGAGCTCGAGCGCGGCGGCGGGGCCGGTAGTGAGGCGCGGGGTTCGCTAAGAGCCAGGGATTGCAATCCGGCACTGTTTTCAATCCCGCGGGAGTTTTGCTGGATTGACTTCAATCCAGCGGGATTGATAGGTTGAACCGTTTTATGGAATTAAAAAAAACTCTTTTCTATGGTAATAATCAAATATTTATTAAAAATTGCAAATTTCAATACCACTTTACTGTACTTAATTGACTAATTATTTTACAGTTCGGCTACTCGTCTACATACTTATTAACAAAAATGTCCAAAAACAATTAAAAATATAAATAATTGATAGTACTTTGTCACAGTTTTGTAATCTAGCTAACGAAATATATTAATTCTAATCTTTCTTTAAGGTAATTAATATCAGATCAGTCTTTTTTATTCACAAGAATTATCATATGAATATAACTTGTTTACTGATAGTCTTTTAATTTTTCTTTCGATTGATCAATCAAGTAATGCAACAAATTTTAAAAAATGTCAAATAAAAAGTCATTTGTCTTTTTGCAAATATGATCTTAACACCATTGAAGAAATTTGTTTATCTCTCAAACTACTTCTTATTGAACTACATATGTACCCAGCGGCAGAAAAGACTCTTTCTGCCTCCTCACTTGTTGGTTTGATACATAATAAATACGAATCTTGTAACAAAGTCAAATACTTTCCTTCAACTCGATCGCTTTCAAATGCTGCCATTTCTTTTTACTTTTTCGCCATACGAATACCTCGTAAGAAGAGAAAGTTATGTGATCGAACGACGGGAAACGTCGAATTTTCGCCAGAAAAACTTATAGCTGGAGTGTGGTAACGAAAAAGTGAATAAATTCAGTTGCTTAATTTAGAAAACAAATTCTCTAATTCGTGATGTAGCCAAAACCCATGTTTTGTTGGGTCTTGATATTGAAAAATCGATTGACTGCAAATGTCCACCAGTACGTCTGTGGTTAACTCTTGCGCCTAAATCATTCGACCGATTTTCTTCAAAATTGATATTCCCCAATCGATTTGACTGATGACAAGGCTCCTGAAATTTTAAACCGATATTTTAACTTTGGGGGATATTTTATATGATGCCGTTGGACATTTTCAAAGGTTAAAAAAAAGGCTCAAAATTTTTTGATTAAATTTTGTTGTTGAATAGTACAAAGGACGTTTAAGAGAATGCAGCTATCATTTTCGTTGATATGCCCCATTTTTCGAAAATAGCAAAACACAAATTCAAAACTGGAAAATTGATGATAGAGATTTTGCCTCAGACAAAGTCGGTTCTTCAAAACTAGCACTTTAAATAGGGTCATGTACACTTTTTTTGACAATACGAGTAATTTGTGGGTAAATTGCGTTTGAAATTTACTAAAATTTTATTTTTCAAAAAACGCTCCGAATTTTTTTAAATTATCTTCACTTATGTAATAAAGGGCAGTAAAAATTATATCGCGCTAACCCTATTTCCAGATGATGCTTGTTTTTCGGAAAATTTCAAAAAATATTGCGCGAAAACTACTAATATTTTTAAAAAGGAATGTACATTACTTTAATGAAAGAACTCACTATGGAGAACAAATTTCTTCTTTAATTTTATAGTTGCAGAAGGCTCAGTTTTAAAATCAAATTTAATCAGTTTTCGAAAATTCAGTCTTAACGATAACTATCAGCAAGAACGATTGGGGATTATCAATTTTGGAGAAAATAGGCTGAACGGTTTATCCGCTAGCGTTGTGCACAGATAGACGGACAGACAGACATTTTGCCATCAATTGATTAATCAAGATAAATAACTCATTAAATATGAGATTTGAATACACCACCAATTAGAGAATTTTTTTCTACATCTAGCAACTGTATTTATCCACTATTGCTTTACCAAGGCTCGGCAATAAAAGATTTTGTGACGAAAATTCGCAGTTTTCCGGGGCATGATAACAATACTTTATCTTCTCGTGCGAGAAAATAAAAAAACACATTTCTTTGGTATCAGCGGACCTCAAAACGTGTTTTTCCGTTGAAATCTCGAAATCGATTTTCCGCAGCATTAAATATCTTTCACTATACTACATATATTATTTCGTATATACGTACGACCAGGAGAGATGGCTCAGTGCATCAACTGATGTCACTGCAGTCCCTCTGAACGGGAGGTCCTCCGTTCGAGTCCCGACGCTGGCAGGATTTTCGACACTAGCTTGTCAGCTAGGTCGAATTCAGTCGCTGTTTGGAGGAGAATTGTAGCGGCCGGCTGCTTTGATAGGTAATTTTCCTTGGTTTCTTCGATCAACACCAGGCGAATGCCGGAGCAGTACCCTAACAAACGGACCGCACGCGATCTTTCCTTCCTCTTCCTTGTCCTATCCTCTCCCTCTTACACACACACCTACACACACACACACTAACATGCACTTCACTACGACACATGTCGAGAGACCGGTCGGGCGCTTACAACTTGTCCCGGCTGCGGTGGTGCCCCGCTGGTGGGAGATACTTGGTTGGGGGGAAAACCCCGCTAGTCGACGGTAGGTCGGCGCCAGATCTCGCCATCCAGCGGGGAAATGATCATCGCCACCTTCCGAAAAAAAAGAGGAAAACAAACACGCACTACACTTACGGGACTAATGCCCTGAGCAATTGACGCCCCCGGAAACGCCAATCAATCAATTGTATACGTACGTATACGGGAAAGTAAAATTAAAAGTAGTAGATGGGATATTTTTACTTTCTCGCCTTACGAATACTTCGTAAGAAGAGAAAGTAATGTAATCGTGCGCCGGAAAACGGGGAATTTCGCCAGAAAAACTCTTATAGCAAGGGTCTGGTAACGAAAAAGTCGATAAAACCTGTTGCTAAATTTAGGGGAAAAATCCTCTACTTCGTGGTGTAGTCAAAATACATGTTTTGTTGCTTCCTGATACTGCAAAGTCGATTGACGGCAAAACGGCCGTCTCTCCGTCTGTCTGTCCGTCTGTAGTCAACTCTAGCGCCTAAACCGTTTGGCAGATTTTCTTCACAATTGATATTCCTGGATCGTTTTTACTCTTCTCAAGGTCTCTAGAATTTGAAACCGATATTTTAATATTTTAGGGTACTTTACATGAAGCCCATTTTGAGATTTTCTGAGGTAAAAGAAAATGGCTCCAGAATTTTTGATTATATTTTGTTTCTTGTGGCTATTGCCATTCTGTGTTGTATATTTTGCCACCATGTGAGTCTTATTAAATAGAATTTCAATGTATTTGACAGTTTTGTTGGGAGGGAGCCAGATGGTTTTGTGATCGGTATGCGAGATTGGGAGAGAAGTCTCTTGTACAGTAGGCTAATTATAATAATATTTAATAATAATAATATTAATAATAATATTTTCTTGGTTTTTATTTGGTTTTATTTCAATGTGCCGTTTTTTTGCTCAGTTGGAAAACAATTTAAAGTGATGTTGCAGATTTTTCTCTGCAGATTGAAGATTGCTGTTTGTAGAATTATGTGCTGTATCATCAGTATAGAACAGATTTCGATAATTTTGCATTTTGTATCGCCTGCTTCTGTGCATAGTTAAATGTAATTTCTTGACATTTCTTTAGAAGATGATGCTATATAGATAAAAATGTTAGTGCATATTTGACCGAATTTTCCTGTTGGTGCATATTTCTGTAATTATAGGCGCATATTCTGCAGGCTTCGTTAAAATACAGATTTAGCTAGAAAACTTTTCATATTTTCGAAGTACCCATTTATTTGTGAGCGTACATTGATTCAACAGAGCTTGTCACTGATTATGTTGTTTTGTTTTCTTTGGGGGATAAAATACTAGTGCAAATGTAGGATAGAATTGATAATATATTTTGTAAACCAGTCAGAAGAAATACAACAAAACACAGTTGTACAATGTACTTCGCTAAGGTGAATATTTACTTGAATTATTTGTCTCGGGAAGTAGGATAGATGTAACATTATGTAGTAATTTTACGGTCTTAGTATGTCGAAAGCCAGTTATGGGCCATAAAAGAAACATTTTTGTTATTTTATATCATGTATTGTTCACAACGTTTCGCGAACTTTTTGTTGCCCATCAACAGGTGTACTCTAAAAATCAATTACACATAACTATTCATTGTCTATGACTATTCTATATTGTTTATATCTAATATATCTAAACCCTTTTAAAAGTAAAAATACTTACAAAATCTATTACACATTACTAACAGTTGTCTGTGACTATTCTGCATGATTCTTATACTATAATACATCTAAAATATATTTAAAAGCATTAATTTGTTTTTAAAAATTTTTAAACATTTTTTAAAAACATATAACAAACCGTAACTCTTTTCTTAGTTTGACAATTATATGTATGTATGTATCAATTTGTTTGGTAGAAAATACAACTGTCAGGCTCACCTCTGTATAGTGTGCATTATATATTTAATGCTGTGTACCTGTTTGCTATCATTTTTAACCGACTTGATCGTCTGATTAGAGGCCGTCGTTGCACAGCCACGCAATGTTGTACGCTGGTGGAGGTCACGTCTGGTGTTTCTAGGAGGAGAGGGGGTTGGCGGTCGATTCATGGAATGCGTAAAACATGACGAGACTGTGAAAGAACGACCTCTCATCAAGTGTGTTTGTATATATATATATATATATATATATATATATATATATATATATATATATATATATATATGCTAAGAAAAGAGTAACGGCACATGATGAGTTATGTTTTCAAAAAAATGTGATTAAAAATGTTTTAAAAATTAATTTAATGCTTTTAAAAGTATTTTATGGTTTACTAGTTCATTGATGTGTGTTTACGGACCTGAAACAAAACACTTAATGGTATATTTAATATCCTTCGGGGCCTATCTGGGCCCCGGCCTTCGGGCCCTTTCTTCTAGGTCCTTGATACCGGAAAACCAATTGAAAGGAAACCGTCCATCTGTCTGTCCGTCCGTCCTTCTGTGAACACTGCTAGCGCCTAAACCATACGTACTATTTCTTCCAAAATGGATCTGGTTCTAGTCAAAGCTTTGGGATTTTGAAAAAGATTATTCAAAATTTGGGGGTACTTTATATGAAGCTCCCTGGCGATTTTCAAAATTTTCTCAAAATCGGCTCCATATTTTTCTTTAAATTTCTTGTATGAATAAAGTAAAATACACTTTTTAATGTGGCATAGGTCCGATTTTCACGGATAACTCTGAATTTTCGAAAATTGTGGAAGTTTGAATTTTTTTCCACGTCTTTCTCCAACTACAAAATTGAAGATAGAGATTTTTTCTTCAAATAAAAATTTGTTCTGCATATCGAGTTTTTTCATAAAGATCATGTAAATGTTTTTCAAAATTTTAGCAATTTTCGTGCAATATTGCGTGCAATATGTGCAATTTTAACAAATTACAAAAACAATTTTTTTTAAAAACGGCTCCAAATTTTTTCTTTAAACTTTTGGTAGGGATAATGGTGAATGGTCTCTATCAGATGACATAAAAGCCATATTGCTCTCTAGGTTGGTTTTTTCAAAAATTACAAAAATGTAAATGGTTTCACATGTTTTTCTCATCGATAATATTTACATTAGCGGCGATTTTTTCACATTATTATGTGTACGAGTACATGTGCTTTAAATAATGTCAAGGAAAATTCTCGAAAACACAACCGTTTTCTGTGAAAAGTAGCTCAAAATTTCGCATTTTCAGAAACGCTCATTTTCTCATATATGGCTGCAAATTTTTTCTTCAAACTTTTGTGACGGATAGTGCTAATTACAGTCTTTAGAATAGCGTAATGTTTATTTTGAGTTTTTTTGTTTTTTTTCAAAAATTACATAATTGTATTTTTTAAGATCTCTCACATCTTTAATATGCTCATTACCATCAATTTGTAAAGATTATTGTATTTGTGAGTGTATGTGCTTCAAATAACTTTAAATGAAGTATTTTGAAAACTCAAACATTTTGTGTGAAAATGATCTTTAAATTTCGCATTTTTCCTAACGCTAAAACGCCACTTTCTGTTAAATGGCACATAATTTTAAAAGAAAATTGTCATTTATGACTAGGTTTTTGTGTTCTTTAATATTCTAAAATTAATGTTTCCGTTCTACCAATAAGAAACCGAAAAATAAAGAAAATGACAAAAAAAATGTACTTTTGGCGGTGATAGATGTCTGCTGGCAAGAAAGAGTTTGTGGCAATTCAGAATAGCTAGCGAAGACCGAAGAAAATAGAAAACTAATGCGGGATAGTCTGTGCCATTTTGTAGCACCACTAGTTGTAATTTTTTTCTTTCCCGTATACGTTTATATGTACGGTGTAATACAGGTATTATAGGGAGAGTTATGTAATGCTGCGCGAAAAAATGGGAAATTTACAGCGGAAAAAAATTTCTTTCGTGCCATCATAACGAAAAACGTAGATAAATCTATTTGCTAAAGTACGAAGAATATCCCCTAACACGTGGTGTAGCCAGAATGCCGGTTTTGTAAATCCTTCATACCGAAAATCCAATTCAAAACAAAAGTTCCGTCCGTTCTTCTGTCTGTTCGTCTGCCCGTCCGTCTGGTGTATTTGAACAACACTAGGGCCTAAACTCTGCATACTATTTTTTCCAAATTGAAGAAACCCCTGTTTATCTGGCCTGTTTAAAGCTCTGAAATTTGAAAACCATTCATTCATTTTTGGGGGTACTTTACATGAAGCCCCCCAGACATATTCAAAATTTCCTCAAAAACGTCGCCAATTTTTTTCTTTATATTTCTTGTAAGAATACGGTAAAATGCACTTATTAAGGTGGCATAGGTCCACGGGATGGGTTTGCTCGCCGTGGTCTGCGCTTCAAGTCGAGTCCTGGCCCTTTGCCTGTCTTCGCCCTGTTCTCCTTCGGAGGGGGCGCGAACGCGCGTGCGGGGACGCCAACGCGCGTGTGGGGCGCGAAGGCGCGTGTGGGGTGGCGAGCGCGGGTGCGGGGATGCGAACGCGCGTGTGGGGTGGCGAGCGCGGGTGCGGGGATGCGAACGCGCGTGTGGGGTGGCGAGCGCGGGTGCGGGGATGCGAACGCGCGTGTGGGGTGGCGAGGGCGGGTGCGGGGATGCGAACGCGCGTGTGGGGTGGCGAGCGCGGGTGCGGGGATGCGAACGCGCGTGTGGGGTGGCGAGCGCGGGTGCGGGGATGCGAACGCGCGTGTGGGGTGGCGAGCGCGGGTGCGGGGATGCGAACGCGCGTGTGGGGTGGCGAGCGCGGGTGCGGGGATGCGAACGCGCGTGTGGGGTGGCGAGCGCGGGTGCGGGGATGCGAACGCGCGTGTGGGGTGGCGAGCGCGGGTGCGGGGATGCGAACGCGCGTGTGGGGTGGCGAGCGCGGGTGCGGGGATGCGAACGCGCGTGTGGGGTGGCGAGCGCGGGTGCGGGGATGCGAACGCGCGTGTGGGGTGGCGAGGGCGGGTGCGGGGATGCGAACGCGCGTGTGGGGTGGCGAGCGCGGGTGCGGGGATGCGAACGCGCGTGTGGGGTGGCGAGCGCGGGTGCGGGGATGCGAACGCGCGTGTGGGGTGGCGAGCGCGGGTGCGGGGATGCGAACGCGCGTGTGGGGTGGCGAGCGCGGGTGCGGGGATGCGAACGCGCGTGTGGGGTGGCGAGCGCGGGTGCGGGGATGCGAACGCGCGTGTGGGGTGGCGAGCGCGGGTGCGGGGATGCGAACGCGCGTGTGGGGTGGCGAGGGCGGGTGCGGGGATGCGAACGTTCGTGTGGGGTGGCGAGGGCGGGTGCGGGGATGCGAACGCGCGTGTGGGGGCGCGGACGTCCGTGGGGGGCGCGAACGCGACTCTATTTCCATTGAAAATACCGGTATAATACCGGTATAACCTTTATGGACGTCCATACCGGTATAGACGTCCTATAAAGGTATTTTACCGGTATAAAAGAATAAAGGTATTTTATACCCGTATGAAAAAATACCGGTATTTACCGCTATTCAATACCTTTCCGGTCCCTGCACGTAACTCCCATAATTGACGGGAAGATTCCATAAGAACGCCATGCTGGGCAAAAGTCACTGCAACTTTAACCGCGCCGAGAAAATGTGCTAACAGAGACAGGCCTAAATAAATATAATTATTCTAAAATTAATATTTCCGTTCTACTATAAGAAAACAGAAAAATTAATGAAATGTTAAAAAAATGAACTTTGGACGGCGATAGATGGCAGCTTGCACGAGTATGTGATAGTTCCGAATAAATAGACCAGACCCACGAAGACCCAAGTAGTTCTGAAAAAATACCTATATCACCTGGGAAAACCCATCCTGATATTTGTAGAGAACTTGAAAGATTACGCATTGCAAAGGCAGAATGTGGTAATCAGCAAATGTGAAAGTAGGCAAAAAAGAAAAGAAAAACTCAGGCTGGTCTAAAAGATATCGAAACTTGTTATTACGATGTAGGTTGCCTTTAGTTACTTGCTAGTGAAAAATATTCTGAGTTTTTCTAAAATATGCTTTTCTGAAAACTTTGATTGCCATTTTCTCAGTAGTTAACATTTTCAAACATTTGCCCCATTATCTCCGAAACTATTCAAGATATCTGCAAGAAATTTTTACTGATGATAAACCTTGTTATACTAAGAATGGGGATCCTCAATCATAATAATTGCTTCTCTAGTTCACGCGTTAGGAATTGTTTTGCATATTTTTTTTAAAAAAAATCGTTTTTGGGAAAAAAGAATTATGAATCGCTTCAGAAAATAGGTAACAACTTAACTGAGAATCAGTATTCTTTATACGTGACTTAATATGTAATGCAAAATTCATCGAAATTTCTTCAGTAGTTCCTGAAAAAATGGGTCACTAAGTTGCTTGTTTTAACATTGAAGGGATAGGGCCTACCGTCTCACCTTAAGAATTCTCAAGAAACAGGACCGGTGACAAACATTTTCTGGAATTTTTCACTGAACCGCACCTTTTTGAACACGAAGTCACTACACTATTAAAACATTGCAGAGTGAAAATATTAAATAATTACGCAGTATGTGCATAAATTTGAGAGGATATAATCGCCTACCCATATATACAAATTTATGCACAGCAAATGTACATCTTATATATCTAGCAGGCACATATTACGAACATAGAGAAGTGTAATACAAGGTAGACATAATTTATTATACAGTAATAGACTGCATTGCGTATAGGGTAATTATATTGCTGTAATAATTGATGTATTATATAAGTGGTCGAAAAGAACACTGATGTTTATTAGACATTTATAAATAAGGCATAAAAAGGCACCATTGACACACATCCCACAAAAATTAATGGCGATTTTTCAACAATACGTAAATGCTCTCTTGTGTGGATCACTCCAAAAAAAAACATATGATAATAGAACACCATACCATCATATTTCAGATAAGAAATATTTTTTTCAATGTTTTCAACAAACATTCGGATTGCACCCATTAAAGAGTTTGTGAAGTAATATATTTCGAAAGTGAAAAATGGATTAGTTAAAATTTCAAACCACTCCCCAAACACCAAGTCACTCAAACCACAAGTACGTATGTGTTGAGTTAAGAGAAGCGTAGTGTCGAAACGTAATTGCAATATTCTGTACATTTGTGATTTTCATATTTTTCCGCTGCAAAAACAAATGGTAAAGTGATAGCAATTTCAAAGCATGTAAATATAATTGTCAAACTTTCTTCCTTTCGTTCAATTGTACATTTTACAAAATGATTTTCACCACAAATGGCAAGAAAATGAGCAGCGCATTGCACATCGTGCCTCCGATATTGTTCTTAGTAGTGTACATCAGTGCAAGTTTTACTCGTTCAACCTAGAAAAAGTTATATAAACATGAGTTAATCATTACATCAGTAGCGTGCATTCAGCTCCAGCACTGCTGGAGTAAGAAAGAATGAGAACTTAATGAATTTTGTGAATTAAAATTATAATGGATTGTATGTGTTCTGATTAAAAATATTGCATGCACTGTATACTCTACTGCGATCTTTGCACCGACCGATTGCTCTTTTCAAAGATCGTTATAAGGGCCCTCTAGGCTCTACCCCAGCTCTGACACCTTCGTTGGCAAAAAAAGCTGATCGCGCATCTACTTCACAGGCCCAGGCGCAGGCGGCGGGCAGGGGGGAAACGCAGTAGGTAATGCACTGAACTCAGCTAGCTGGGGATGGATGAAGTTTCCCCCTCCCTCTGTTTCATGGCCAGGCGTCGACTGGCTCTCCCTGCCCTGCGAACGTGGTTGCAGCACTCCCCGCTAGAGAGCGGATGAGAGCAAATCAGGCATCTCGCATTTCAGCCAGTGCTACCACAAAGCAAAATTATTTTAAATGGCATGTTTTATTAGTATAAATTACCGTAGCGTTTGTCGAGAAGTTAATAACTTATAAAATTATTATAGGGGACATATTTCTCTCTCGCTGTAAAGAGAGTGAACAAAAATGTCCACTAGAAATTTTATTAATTTTTCTGAGCAATGTAGTTCTGACACACGTGATCAAAACCCTAAAATTCCCGAAGTGCTGAGTAGCACAGTTTACTCTTCTTAGCGAATCAGGGTGCGTGGCAGGACCTGGGCAGGGCAGTGCGTGACGTTGTGGTGATCCATTGTAGAGCTTGTGGCGTATTGTTGTCTTTTCTTGTAATTTCGTGAAGATTTGCAGTAACTACGCCGTATAATACGCCGTGTAATACGCCGTGCTTTGCGTAATCTAACGGGTATTCAGGAATAATTGCGTATAGCATGTCCTTCAATGAGTGTACAATTGACGATATTTTGAGGAAATGATTTTCAACGAGGCAGTTCTACGAGAAGAAGCACATAATTGAAAACGGTAGGCCAACACCAGTCAGAACAATTACAGCAGATAACAAAAAATCCTCGAGATATTTCACTTTCTCTGTCTACGAAAAATATAAGTGGTTAGCTGGCAGTGAAAGACTGAACGTACTGTTTTTTGGTAATGTTTGCTCTTTGATCAAATACAAAGAGGACGTGGACAAAAACAAGGAACAAAAAGTTGGGGAGTTTCACAACAACTGCTGAAAGAATCATCACTGCTGGAAGACATAAGACACACATTGATTTTTCGAAAAAAACTATGACTAGCATTTTTCTAGTCATGAAAGAAGAATGGATTTTACATTCTATTCCATTACAAGATTTGCAGGAAGCAGACTTCATTTTCCTGTTCTGTAAGTTACGACGCTGAACTTTTTCTTTCATGAAAATTTATCTTGTCTGAGAGTGATATATTACATGTTGGAATTTTTATTTTCTAAATATTGTTTCACGGTTGTGTTAAAGAATCTAATGTGCGCGACCACTTTGTATGGGGTGGGGTGGAGGGACTTTGGTCTAGCAGATAGGCAATCACCGCACATCCCTACATTAAAGATAGAGGTCAAGGAATCTGACGACACGGAGGAGGGAGAAAGCTGCACTTAATGCCGTCACAAAAACATCGACTGCCTAGCTTTTGGACAGGAAGCATCGGTACAAAAACTGCATTTACATTTCGTCAAGAAAGAACACAAGAAAGAATGAAAGAAATTACTAACGGAGGCACAGACTTTTTCATGACGAATACTACCTCCAAAGCTACCATTAGTTACCCGATGTTTTCTGAACAGCGATGTTAAGCGTACATGGCGCCATGGCGCATGCGCAGTGACTCACTTCTCGTGCGTCTGTTGTACATTGACGTTCGTTGAGTGTTCTAATATTTCGTGCAAACGCTCCATCTCGTGCTCAAATTAAAAAATTTCGAGATAACAAATGAATAATGAGGTAGGGGATCATATTTTCCGAGACAAAAGCAAAGATGTTACACCGATTGATTTTTGAACAGAAAAAAAGATCTTTAGGTGTGTAGTTAAGTACCATGTCAATTGAAAATGGCGCCGTCAACTGTCGCTTAGCAGCTTGGCAGTGGAAGGGGTAAGGAGGGATTGCAGTGTGGTTTTCTGCCCTTCTTTTTTTAGGAAAGTAGAAACAGCTTCATCGCTTGGAAGTTTTATTATAAAAACTCTGCTTAAACTTAAGTGTTTGACGTTTCCTGGAACATTACCTGCAATGGTCATTCCTTCTGAGAGTGGCAGAATGTTTCACCATATGCGATGGCAGAGTTCATTCCCAACTAGAGGAACACACACATTGCCAAAAAACGTTGAATAGCATCGATTTTTCTACTTCTAGGTATCACCCGAACAGAGCTTCGCCCTAGGTCAGAAGCTCTATGAACCCGACTGGTCTCGTGACATGTGTGACAGTGTACTACATATCAGTGTATGAGTGACGGGATATGACAACGTCTGTAGGACGATCGTATAGCGTAGATCTCGGGCAGTTGCGTGTTTCTGGGCTCAGGCACCACGGAAAAGTCCCGATCAGAGCAGCTGGTCAATAGTCCTCTCCCCCACTCTGCAAGTGAAGTCGATCTTCCTATGCAGCTTTGAGCAAAACACCGCCACCGTCAAGACAAGAACATTAAAACTAACCAGACACAGTCGATGAGTCACCTTTGAAATTTTGATTCAGGGAAAACTCAATTGACTAAAAATGTTAATTAAATGAAAGTTCCCTATGTCAGCGTGCAGTTCGCCAGCAGCACAGCAGACGCGCTCTTGACACGAAGCACCCGTTGGCCTGCATGCGCTGCGCCACCTCCACGAAGAAGGCCACGGCCGCCGCCAACGCCCCCACGCCCAGGACGACGGCGGGCTCCACCAGCGCAGAGAGGCGCAGGGGGCGTGGCGCGGAGGTGCGGGCGGGGGGCGCAGCGTCATATTGCGGAGATAAGGCGGGGCCACGATGAACCATGCCATTAAACCTCCATGTCATCCACACGTCGCTGTGAACAAAAGAAATTAGACCGAAAGTTTCCTCTCCAAAAGTGATTGTGGAGAACAAAAAAATTAAGAAGTCAAAAAGACCCAGTCAATTAACATGTGGTTTAAGGAACAAAGGGAATCAAGCTGTCGGAAAGTTTCCATGCAATCCGTAAGTGTCGGTAGGAGACAAGGGAAATTCGATAAACAAAGAAATATATGGTACTAACAGAAAGTGGCGAGGGGGAATTAATCAGTTAAAAGAAGAAACTCTGCTGAATGGTTTACACGCTTGCTTGTTCATAAACGGACAGACAGACGTTTTGCCGTCATCCGATTTTTCGGTATCAACGACATAGGTTCTAGCCACGTGGTAGAAGCGTTTTTTATAAATTTAGAAACTGGATTTATCCACTTTTTCGTTACCAGGGTCCTGTAATAAAAGTTTTTTGGCCGAAAATTCGCCGTTTTATCACGAAGCATTACATGACTTTCTCTACGGCGTATGCGATAGCGAGGAAGTAAAAATGCTGAGGAGAGCAAAGGAAATAAAGCCGGTTTATACACAGCATGTCACACACATATGGCTGCAGAGAACAAAGGAAATTAACAGTCCCGAAAACCTATGTCATAACGACAATCAAACCCTCCAGAAAGTTTTTGCGGAGCAAAGGAAATGAAGCGATCTTACAGATGCCATGTCACGTGCATGCAACTGAAGAGAACAAAGGAAATGTAGCTTGCAGTAAGACGCCACGTCCTTTACCGTGGATTTGTGGATCGAAGGAAATGTGTTACATTGGAAAACAAAGGAAATGGGACGCCATGTGATCCAATAAAAGTGTGAGAAGAACAGAAGTAGATACGTCATTAAGACGCCATAGCGCTAAACAAGCGCGTCCCAATGGTCATAGATGCGTACAAAAATTAGAAGAGTAACAGCTGGAAAAGTTGGGTCAGAGGGGGCACTTGAGAATGGAACCCGAATTCAGGCAATGAGCACCATGAATCAGTTCGCGTCACAATATTAGTAGGAATTTCAAATGCAGCCAGATACCAAAATTAACAGCTTTTTACAAAACATTGAAACAGATATAAGATTTCTATTCAATATTCCATCTTTTACACTTTCGTCGTGTTATTTTAGATTGGTTACCAATAAAATTGTCACTTAATGAAACTTTAAAGAAATTTCTCGCTCTTCATGCAACATGGCGGCCAGCGTCTGGTCTATTTTTTTCAAACGAAGTGCTCGTGTTGTGGCCAGTGGTTCGCGACACAAATTGGGGATGAGAAGAGCGAGCAAAATTCGGTGCACCTGAGAAACTCAACCAAATGTTACCACCATGGGTTGGAAACCTTTCAATCTTAGCGTAATATCCGCATTCATAACGGCTTAAAGCAGTTCATTGAAAAGGAGATGAATATAACGCATAAAAAGGCAACTTAGAAGGCGTATCAGCAGCTATGGACACCAACGGATGTTGGCGTAACACCCGCATTCACAATGGTTGGGAGGTGCTTGTTCAAAAGGAGATGGATGGGCCACATAAAAAGGAAACTTAGAAGGCCTAGCAGCAGCTATGAATACCATTTGATCTTGGCAAATGGATGTGAGGCATTCACAATGGATGGAGGAGCTTGTTTAAAAAGAGATGGATGAACCGCATAAAAAGGAAATTTAGAAGGCGCATCAGTAGATATGCGTACCATTTGATCCTAGCATAATACCCGCATTGAGAATGGCTTCGAGGAGCCCCTCCAAAATGAGACGGATGGGCAGCGTGGAAAGGAAATTAGGAACGCCAAGCAGCCGCTATGGTTGAGTACCTTTCGATCTTGGCGTAGATGCTTGCTTCCACAATGGTTTGGAGGAGCGTGCGCAAAAGGTAATAGATAGGATGCGTCGGAAGAATATTCAGAAAGCGTAGCAGCCGATGTGATTGAGTACCTTTTAATTTTGGCGTAGATGCCTGCTTCCACTATTGTCTGGAGGTGCGTGTCCAAACGATGTTTAAGTTCGTCTTTCATTTCCACGTAGAATGAAAGAAAGGCCGGCGTAATGGGGCATTGAGTTACTTTATGTACAGACGAAGTCTCTGAAGATTTGTCCCATATCTTTGGATAATTTAGAAGGATAAACTGTGCGGAATTAGAGGCGATGATGGCTTGTCCGGTGTCCTGTGAGCGGCTTGAAAATTCACGAATAGCCGTGTTGGCAAGCTCTTGTCCGTTAACAGCTTTGAAGCTATAAACAAAATTTCAATAGTCATAATATTGTCTTTTGCATTCATGGTGGGTACAAATGGCCATTCTGTGCCAGTTTTTTATGTAGTTTATTTACCGGAAATGAATATGACACTAACGTGCATATAATGGCCTGTAACTCAGATGTTCAGTATTTTATCTCATTCAATTGCCTTTTTAAATGTTTACACAGTTTTAGCAATACGTATATATTACGGTGAACTACAAATATTGTGACATCCCTCTACATGGTGAAGCGCATGTTGTGAATAGCAGAATTTATAATTTAAGGCAAGCCAATTGCACTGCAACTTACATCTACTGGTTGCTACTTACATTGGAGGACCACTGGCGATAAATTGATAACGATGAGCGAGTCACCAGTCACGCATTCCTGAAAATGTTCTTTCAGGTGATGTCATCGCCACAAGGAATTGAGAGGCATATAGAATGAAAGCATATACTTAAATCAAAGGTTGTCATATAAAGAAATTACACCGGTGAAATTACTGGTAATGCCAATGCCTTGCGATTATTAAATGACATTACGTTAAATAAGCGTAAGGATGAAACTATTATATTTTTAATTAAGTTACCCACATTTTTTAATTTAATTTAATAAACAGGTAAAATTGAGACTCTGAATTCAGATAAACAGTGAGGCGTTGTAGTCAAAGGTAATTATTCCACTGATTGTTACAAACGCCTGTACATTGACACATTGATAATCAGCTGTTGTAGTTGTGATGGGAGCTTAGCTGAAGGTCACACAATGTCAGTTCCTTTTTTCTCAGCGCTGGCTGTAAACATAACTTTCGCCCAGCTCGGCGCTCTTTGAGGTAATTAGCCGCTTCCTGCCCGTTATGGGCATTCCATGGTGGTGCAGTGAAGTATGGGGACCCAAATATGAATTTCGCGCGTCCCACGCAAAAACCAATTATGCTGTACACGCCAGCCGGGCTCTGTGGACCACATACTATCGTCCTCTGTTGGCGTGGTGAGGGATTTAACAACGCCGACCCCACCCCCTCCCTCCCCCTCCCCTTGCCTGTGGTGAGGCGCGGACGAGAAATCGCTGATTCGAATAGAGTAGCTTAGCGTGGCGCGGCATGGCGGGCGGGGTAGAGTGGCGTGTGAAGAAACAAAAAAAGCACACGGCTTCATACCAACAGACAGACCGGCCATTTTACGCTGAAGTTAAGGGAGGTGCAGTGTCGGAATTCATTACTAGAACTTTCACTATCTTTTCAAGAAAAAGTGCCTTGACTCTCCAATTGGTGCCACAGTTTTTTAAAGTATGCGCGTAAATTGATGTGAAAAGTCAGGAAGTGTAATTTTTTCTGAAAGTGAAGAATACTTTGTAGTGCTTTGGAAATAGTACACGTTTTGTTTTGTGTTTGTTAAACATTCATTCCCTCTCGAAGTAAATATGTGCTTGTTCTACTAAGAAATAATGTTTTTTTAATTTTTTTTCGAAATGTGTTTAGAGTTTTGAAAATTGTTAGAAGAGTTTCCTTTCCTTGACACCAAGCCGGGCGAGCGTGGGTGAGGCTAGTAGCAAATGAGATAGCGCATCTTGCACAGCAGTCTCGTGGGACTAATAACATACCACTGGCGGTGCACGCATATCACTTGCTGCACTGAAGCAATTCTAGGATGTAGCGAACTTCAAGCTAAATCAAATGTTTAGAACGTAAATGTTACGAGCAGAAAAAATGTTGCGTAACATGTTAACTGAAGTTTCAGATTGTATACACAGTTACTTGATCAACCATAAGCACAAGGAAAGATATTGTCAAATCAGAAGCATGCCACTATTGAGTGGTACGTTAACAATTAATTTTTGTACTGTGCAGAAATAATTGGCCACCGTACGAATGTACAAAATGACTGTCATGGATGGCGATATGAACACGTGTTGCGTAACACTTGGGAATGCAGTTCATAGTTACGCGTACAAAGGTTCACTTAAAAATGTTCAAAGTTTCATACAACGTAGTCGATGGCAATGACTAGTTCGTCGTGTGACATTGAACCATGAAGAAAAACTAAAAGGCTTCTTGCACACGCGTATGTATAAAAATGTAGCAATGTGAAGAGAAAATGAGTGAGTGACGCGCACGTCTGTAGCTTGTGGCGTCTGGCTCTGCGTCGGCGGCGGCTTTCGCGCCAGAAGCTAGCGGGAGACAATGGGCGTGCATCCTCGTGTAATAAAGGAGTTGTAAATTGAATTGTAATTAAACAATTAAAATGAAAATGTGAGTTATTAAATATTAGAATTTATAATGTGCTCAGTGCGGTTAACCTTTTAGCGAGTGAATTACTGCGCAGGATGGGAGTTCGTTGCAGACAATTCCGAGTATGAGACAACGTCGGCGGTGGAGAGGAAACAGCCGTTTTGGTAATCGCAATTCATTGGCAACGTGCTTTAGTAATTGAATAAATACAAAATGAAAGTTTGTACAATTAACTTACGCACATGCAATGAACATATAATTAAAATTTGCTTGCTTGTACGAACACAACCTTTTTCTCTCTCTCAACTTATTTTACTCCTAATTTATTTAAGACAGCTCGATTTTTATGTCATTGGGCGTTTCGATACTGACACTGACAGGGCTGCATCTACTGCGTTGTTGTGGGCTGAATATGAACCGCTCATACGAGACTACGCCTGGTGACAACGTGTATTTATGATGGGGAATTAATTTTTCTAATGGTTATTACCTTTTATATAACAACTTAAATAATGAGTCGACATTACAGCGTCAGGAAGAGTCGGTTGACAATTACTCTTTTAATTATAATTTTTCTTAGTTTATTAGTATTAATTATAAGTTTCCTTTTTATACATTATTTTATTTTCTTAACATTAGTGCATTTACACTAATTTCTACCATTCTATTAATGGCGTGTAATCTGTTAACGAAACTGAGCACTGATAAATTAATCACCCACGTTTTTCAACAGAACAATCCATAAACTTCGAAACACCAACCATACATTAACTTTTGTTTTCGGTGACACATCAGATAATATTATGTTCTGCAAACGACAGCGACCAACAACTTGATCCGAAGGTTGACGTCACAAATGCGTCACTAGTGGTTGGGGGGAACGCATGTTATTCTAGACCAGGCTGTTTCAACTCGGGCTCTCGCGGGTATGGTCGCCCGCGTGCAATGGTGTTTAGCTGAGGAGGAGATTGTGGATGGGGAAGCGCTCTTATCACGTTCGCTTTTCTTTCCGTGGAAGCAATGTTAGCAGTGCGATGGCTGGCAGAGGGAGCTACAACGCCTTTTTCTATCCCACCGGATACCTTGCCATCGTCGATGCAGTTGCATTTGGAGATAAGAGATTTGCAGAACTTCCTACTTCTAAACAATAGATATTTTAATCCACTTAATTTATTGCGTTGATATCAGAATTTACATGTGGAAGTCTTCCTCAAGATTGATAAAATGCAGCTAAGATTATATCTATGTTTGCGTCAACAAATTGTTAGCAGCTTTTCTCTGCAAAGAAAATAATAAAAATCAAAGAAAGAACCCAACTTCAGGACAAGACATTGAAGAGCGTTCTACGTAGCGCAACAGCCGAAGGACTGACACCAGACATTGATTGACTTGTTAAGACAAATATGACTAAAGTCAATTTCATGAAATATTGTTTAATTGAATCGAATTTTATGTTTCTTGTTGAACCTCTTCTGAGATTCCTTTCTGATCATGAGCCCCGGCGTGCCCTCTGCTCCCCAACCTAACCACTCCCTGCTTCGGCTATCAGCGACGAATTGTCGTCAACGGCCAAGGCCAACTCGCGGCCCGAGGGCTTATATTTCGCCAGACGCGGAAGCGAATGTTGGCAGCAGTCTGTGCCCGCCAGTCTCCGCCAGTGCCCGCTGTGACTCGCGGGCGCTCGCGTGCCCGCCCGTGGGCAGCAGAGTTGGAACCGCCTGTTGTAAACAGCCTTAAACAAAACAGTACTTTGTATCCACCAAACTGTTACCAAACTGTCACTTGGCAACCTTTACTGCATCGGATTAAGTAATGAGCCATTTTACCTACTCCGCAGACGTAAACATCTCAAGGCAATAAAATAAAATAAAATATTTTGTATTCCAACATTATAAAGATAGCGGTTAAACGCACTCACGACGTTCTTTCTAACAGTTCAAATAACAGTAACATTTTAATAAAGTTCTTCCAAAAATGAACTTGATTCTCTTACAAATTTATAAAGTAGATATATATATAAAAATTGAAACTAAACTAATTTATAGCACATATATATTTATATGTAGTTGTAAGAAATTTAAAACACAGACCTGACGTCGCTCGTTTCCAAACATGTACCTGGTGAAATAAAGCTTAACACTATAAACTAGCTGCACAATCACCAATAGAGTGCGAAATATAGGAGCGTGCGCGACATATCGCTACGTGTGGCAAACCTCCTCTTGCACAGGGTGCGTTAAAAAATTAAACACGCGACACGTGCGTCAGGTGTGTTCGTCACTTCAACCCTAAACGGAAGAACAAAAACATCATACTTACTTAAGAAGTACTGTTCAAAATACTTTAATCCCACTAACGTTTGGGCAACATCTGTATTCTTTAGTTACTACCCGCGTGCTTCGCTTACCCCAAAGAATGCGTGTATATATATAATCATATTCATTAAAAATTAATTTTCAACCCACTTGAGTCCCATTAAAGTTTGCGCAAAACCCCCATTTCCTTCGTTGCTACCTGCCTGCTTCGCTCGCATTTCAACGGCCATCAGAAGCTGAGATATTTTTTACGAACCTTACCCGAAAGAATATATGCAAAATCGTACTCAAAAAGTACTTTTTACAGCAAATGAAGCCCATGAACCTTTGCGCAATATCTCCGTTCTTTAGTTGCTATTCGCCTGCACCGTACGCAGTTAAACAACAGAAGAGATCAGAGATATCTCGTGCAATCACTACATGTTTCAATAAAAAAATCACACATACTTGGCAAATAATTTCCACAACACATCGCTTTCGTCGACGTTCATCAACATAAATTTCATCGAGGGGTACCCATATAGTCTTGTGATGTGACTTGCAGCTTCCTCGAGCGTCTGAATCTGTCGGGGTTCCCTAAGGACTGCCAGGAAGCCCATGAAGGTTCCCGTAAAGGCACTAAGGATCACCATCCCAAAGGTGCTCAGCAGCAGGAACAGGAAGTTGCTTCGGCCGTCGCTCTCGCGAGTCACAAAGACCCCATGGATGAAGGCGTCTAAGACGTCTAATACGACGATTCTGAAAAAAGAAAAAAGAAATTTGCCGCGACGGTTGCTCTCGCGAGTCTCGAAGTCCTCTTCGATAAAAACGTCGAAGACTTTGAGCATCACGTTCCTGAAAAAATGAAAACTCGTCAGTTGGTCTCGAGACAAGAAGACTCGTCTATTAACCTTCTGGGGACGTGACTATTTTACTCACAAAAGCGGGCGCGTATAAGCACTGTATGCTGCATCAAGGAAACAGTATTTTGCGCCCTCAAAACTACTATTATTTAATTAAAGAAGGAAGAATAAAAACTGACAATTATTCATTACATTTTTAATGTTATTACTAGTGCTGTGTACACAGCATTTATGCCCGCCAAGGCGGGCCGAGTGGACCCACCGTGGCCAAGGGAGTGGGTTGCGGCCCACTGTGTGCCGTCCCGGGAGCGACGTCCCGAACACGCCGCCTTCCAAGGGAAGAATGGCTGCTTCCCGAGAGCGCCACCAGGGGCAGGTCGGGCGGCGACGGCCGCACAGAAGCGTCACGGGCCAGCGGCCAGGGGTGGCAGCCCCGCCGTCCCGCCAGAAGGAGCGGGGATATCGAGACTCGCCACGCCGGCTCCGGTGCTACATAAGGGGGGAGCCGGCTCGGAGCAGACAGTTCGGGTTGGAGCGTGAGTCTGCTAAGAAGTGCTTTGGAGTGTTGTGACGGCGGTGTTTTGGCGATCGACGGTGGTAGACGTGACATTATTCTATTGGTTATTTTGGTTGGACTGGCTACGTGTATGGACATCTTCTGGCAAATTGTTACCTCTGGCTTGTATCAGGTTTATTCTTTGGACGGCAGTAATAAATTGATTAATCAGAACTGTTATTTTACTACCCTGCATTTCCCAGTACATAACAACTAGAGACAGGATTTCCATGCAAAATCAAATGCTAAAATATGCATGCAAACATGCACTATCAAATAGCCAGATATGCACGATGCAGGATAAAAATGGACAAAACATGCACAATCAAATTTTATTTTAAATTTTTAGTCATATAGACTTTTGAACAAGTGAAAAATTAACAAATTTTATAATCTGTTCTATGTCAACAACAAGACGTAATTGGAGCATACTTCAAAGACGAAATCTAAGCAAATGTAAAAATATTGCATTTTCTGATTTTTCCCACAAATAATGTTTTTTTTTATATTTTGGAGAAATTTCAAGTCACAATTTAAATTTAACACTTTATGTAATTTCTCCGTAGCATTCTCACTAATATCTCCAAACATTAATTAATATCTCCAACAATTTTTAATGACTCCTCCAGGGAAAGACCTACTAATCCTAATTTCTGAAGATAAGGGAGACAATTTTTTTCCTCATGTGTGTGGGTCCGGAATCCCCTGTCTTACATATTTCTCTAGAAATTCTTTAAACGTTGGATTTGTACTTTTTCGAAGGGTATATTTTCTCCTAATAAAGAAACACACATTTCCATTAAAATGGATTTGCTGCAAGCTTCAATGTTACCTCAGTTTTCACTAAGTGTGACACAGTTTCTTTCCATTCTCTAACTATGACACTACGAGAAGTAGATGCAAGGTGCTGGCCCATTTGAAACTTTTTGGAACATTTAATCTGCATAAATAAATTCAAATTATACAGAGATACATATTTCTTAAGAAGAGTATTAGAATTTTGCTACAAATTACCATGTTTTGAAACGAATGTTACTCAAATTTTGACGCAATTTAATGTCATTTACGACTAGCGCAGTTTACTAACATGTATTTAGCTAAACGTTCAGGTTCAAACTGTCTGGGCAGAAATTACATAGGTTGGAATTTGAGATATGGCCGTAGAAATTATGTTTAGTGCGATAGTACGAACTTTTTTTATCGTACTACTTTTTCTTGTTGATAAAATTATTCTTTTTACAGACACAGCAATGCTACTAGTACTTCAAAAGAAATTAAAAGAAAAAATATGAAATACTCCATGTTATTTAATAACATTAAAAGTAATAGAGGTAAAATTCTGAAACTCGTGAATAATGTTTCGAAAGAATATGCGTATTTGTACACGCAATAATTATTTAAAAACAATGCACCAAACAGTTTCAACAAAACAACTTTTTGAACCTCATAAAAATCTCAAAATTGCAAAAAAATTATTAATAGTATCTCGATAATAATTATTTTCACTTCAATAAAAAATAAAGTTTTTATTTCGTTTCATATCTATTTCGTTTTGACATTGGTTCATCCTTTTCTGAGTTTCACTATTTCCAAATATATAATTTCTGCAGCAACATTAGACATGTGCAGTAAACATTTCGATTAAGGAAACAACATCAGTAGATATATTTTTTTAATTGATCAATTTTTAGAGTACTATCTACTTACTTCTTTATTACAACAATTGCAATAAATTATATTTCCATCTGTCGTCCAGAAAATCGTCGTTTCCAATTTTTTGTTTGACAAGTGTTGCACACGGAGCTTTAGAAGAAAGTATTTTAAATTTAACTTCTCAATTAAAACACTTGTGTAAATCCCTGTTGCACGCAAGCAGACTTAGAGCGTGTCCTTGACTATTTTCCTCTCCCATTATCAGTTAAGAAAGGATATTGAATTTTGGCTTTGTGTATTTTCCGTATCCTTTGCAACGTATGATATGACGTTGTTAATTCGTTTCGCGATCGTTACTCACCGCACCACCTTTGCGTCGCAAATCCAAGTAATGTACAGGAAAGTTAAAATGTGAAGAATATCAATAAGCACCAAAGAGAACTGCGTGCTATGAGGATCTAAGATCAATTTACTTTTTATACCAAGTATGCTTCAGTTGTATTATTCAAAAATTATGCAGAGAAATAATAAGAAAATACTTAAATTTTCTAAATATAAGTCTAAATATACTGTAAATATGCAGTATTAAATAAAAGAAGTCCAGATATGCATTATGCATGAATTTTTCCAAGAAACTACCAAAACATGCAAACATGCACGGAAAAAGTATGCATTTTGTAAACTATTGTTTTCATTAAACATATATTTACCAAGTTTGAAACCTGTACAAAGCTTAAATAAAAACATCATTTGCACGGAAATCCTGTCTCTAGTTATTACTGTTTACAAATCACAGAAATGTGGCTGGTTTTAGGTACAGAATAATAAATAACACATTGTTTCAGAAAACCTTGTGAAAGAAAATATAATAAAGAAAAAATTAAACTAGAAAATTGTTATTAAATAGACAAATTAATTACATGAAATATTTACTGTACTTAAATGTTATAAAAGCACGAACTTTTCATCAGAACTTGTAGTCATAGGTAATTATTCCACGGATTGTTACAAAGGCCTGTGCGTTGACACATTGATGATCAGCTGTTGTCCTGATGGGAGCGCAGCTGAAGGTCGCCCAGTGTGAGCACATTTTCCCCGCGCTGGATTTAAACATAACCTTTCGCCCAGCTCGGCGCTCTTTGAACTAATTAGCAGCTTCCCGCCCGATATGGGCGTTCCATGGTGGCGCAGTGAGGTATGGTGACCCAAATACGAATTTCCCGCCACTCCCAAATAAGTAGTTAGTTCGCTGCCAGAGTGTTTGACTGATGGTGCTGCCGGCCTGGAATTCCTGGAAAAATTCCCTCTCGAAGTAAATATGTGCTTGTTCTACTAAGAAATAATGTTTTTTTTTAAATTTTTTTCGAAATGTGTTCAGAGTTTTGAAAATTGTTAGAAGAGTTTCCTTTCCTTGACACCCAGCCGGGCGAGCGTGGGTGAGGCTAGTAGCAAATGAGATAGCGCATCTTGCACAGCAGTCTCGTGGGACTAATAACATACCACTGGCGGTGCACGTAAATCACTTGCTGCACTGAAGCAATTCTAGGATGTAGCGAACTTCAAGCTAAATTAAATGTGCAGAACGCAAATGTTACGAGCAGAAAGATTGTTGCGTAACATGTTAACTGAAGTTTCAGATTATACACACAGTTCCTTGATCAACCATAAGCACATGGAAAGATATTGTCAAATCAGAAGTATGCCACTATTGCGTAGTACGTTAAGAATTAATTTCTGTACTGTGCAGAAATATCTGGCCAACGTATGAATGTACAAAATGTCACACCACACGTCATATACAGTTTTTTACTGTTTTTTTGACTAAATAAATAAATAAATAAATAAATGACTGTCATGGATGGCGATATGAACACGTGTTGCGTACCACTTGAGAATGCAGTTCATGGTTCACGCGTACAACGGTTCACTTAAAAATGTTAAAAGTTTCATAAAACGTAGTTGATGGCACTGACTTTTTCGTCGTATGACATTGAACTATGTAGAAAAACTAAAAGGGTAATCCCGACTGTACGGTACCCCTCGCTGTCACGGCCTCCTTCCTTAATACGTTCGCACGTATCGTACCGATAGGCAATTTCATGGCTCGTAAAGGTTTGAGACGTCCTCATACGCTTTGTCCCCTTCGCATTATAATGCCAAATTACTGTCAAGGGTAAGTTTTCTCCCTTAGCTCACCCGGATCCAAGTCATGGTGAGGCTCGGGCCTTCGGCCATCGCGTTATCTATAAGCAACCTTGAGTCTATCCATCGCATAATTACCAATTCACTTTTATAAGAAATCACTTCAGTAAGCACATTATAAGAAAGCCTCTACTACGCAAACTGCGCAATGAACGACACTTAAGAACGCCGAGACAGAGAGGGGTACCGTACAATCGAGATCAGTCAACTAAGAGGCATCTTGTACACGTGTATGTACAACATTTATCAATATGAAGAGAAATGAGAGAGCGGTGCATACACGTCAGGACATTGTGACGACCAGCAAAACGTGACGCTCTCAAGCGGCAGGCGACGGCGGCTTAGCGCCAAAAGTTGGCGGCGGCCAATGGGCGTGCGTGTTCATGTAATGATAAAATAATAACTTGAATTGTTAGTTAAACAAACTATATGGAAATGTGAGTTATTAACCATTAAAATTTATAATGTGCTCAGTGCAGTTAACCTTTTAGCGAGTGAATTACCGCGCAGGATTGGAGTTCGTTGCAGACGATTCTGAGTATGAGGCAACATTGGCAGTGGAGCGGGAACAGACGTTCTGATAATCGCAATTCATTGGCAACGTGCTTTAGTAATTGAATAAATACAAAATGAAAGTTTTTACAAATATCTTATTGTAATGAGATGCGCATAAATATTTTAATTTAATTGCGATAGCTTGCTTGCTCGAACAAAATGTAAGTAGAATTTTTGCAAATAAATTGTTTTCGTGTTGAGCTCCTGCGACCGTTGAGGAAGAAGGTGCATAAAACGGAGGCGGGGATGCTGGTACAGGTACCAGTTAAGGAGCCTAAAAATACAGATGTAAATGTAAGCAGGGTTTTGAGAAAAATATTTGTTTTTAGGGTGAGCACCTTCGACCGTTGAGGCAAAAGGCACTTTAGAAGGCGGAGAGGCTACTTCTGGTAGCCTACAAGAGCGAAATGATATAGCAGAGATAAACACAAGAAGGGCTTTTGGGATTAAAATTGGTTTCGTTGGAAGCTTCTGCGTCTGTTCAGGCGAAAGGTGGCCGTGATGGCGGCGAGACTGAGTTCTGTGCCCTTCCATGTGCCTTGTTATTAAGGAAGTTTGAATGAATGGATGCTATTGATGAAGAGGAGTGTTCCTGCGGCCGTTGAGGCGAAGGGCGGCTGCAAAGGCAATGAGGCTGACGGCTATCGCTGTCCACGTTGAGCCGCTGAAGGACTGCAGGATGGTCTGCTGCACCAGTGAACGTCTGTTCACCAAGAGGCAATAATTATCAGAACGGTGTGGGTAGAGGTTTGTTCTTGATATTCCGTCAATATCCCACCCAGAAAGTGACGCGATGTGCGCAATTCCTTTGTGAACTGCGTTGTCAATATCGGCCACTTGTAGACACTTCCACTTTTTGAAACGGCTCAGCAGCACCTGCACACGAAAAGCAGAAGAGCGCCGATTTATATTATTGAAGGCCTCTTTTTATCACAGTGAAATTTGAATAATATTTTAATACGTGCTTTTTTTAAAATCTATCTTAAATTAAAGGAAGTCGTAAAAATTTTGCAATTATCGAAAATTTAGGGTTATCCGTGAATATCGGACCTACATTTCTTATATTAGTGGATTTTACTCTATTTTTACCAGAAATTTGAAGAAAAATTTGGGACAATTTTTAAAGAAAAATTAAAAATATTAAGAAAAATTAATGAATGTGTTTCAAAATTGCAGAGCTACGACTCAGGCCAGATCGACATGGGCTTGTTCAATTTGGAAAAAATCCTACGTATAGTTCAAACGCTAGTATTGTTCACAAACACTAGTCAGACAGACGGACGTGTTGGAAACAACAATTTTTCAGTATCGGGGAACTCCAAAACTTGTATTTCCGAAGAAATTTCGAAATCGATTTTCCGCAGCAACTTGTTGGAACTTTCAACTTTTTAACAATTTTTCAACTCTCTTATTCGATTACTAAAACATATCTCATGTTTAATCAATTGTTGTCTGTCTGTCCATCTGTATGAATCGATTTATGTAAAAACTACTGAATCTATCAATATGGAATTCAAATGCATTATAGACACCACCCATTAGTGTGATATCACTAACGGTTCCGAATATTATTATGGAGCCCTTACGAAGGCATATATCATATCGTGCAATGGTATATTGGTGTAATGGTATATTGAGCTGTGGTAGTGGGGTGTCGGCAAGTTAACTCTGAGGATCTGAGTTTCGGTCTCGGAGCGGAAAAAATTTTGCAGATTGAAAACATTTTTCCTAGTTGAGTAGAGCAGTTCGCTTTGAGCAGTGATGGCGAGCACGTCACTCCTGTTATCGCAGCGATGACCTCACTTCTTACTGCAGTGCCGTTCTTTCTTTAGTTTTCAGTGACTTTGAATCTAAACTGCATTGAAAACCAAGTGCGAATCTCGGCCAAATTTGCCGAAAAGACGAAAGCTCGACAACTAGTGCGATAATATCCAGTGCACCCAATACATTAAATTCTGACGAAACTAACGACGATAAATATAATGTTATCCAGCAATAACTACATCATCAGCGACAGCTATATCTCCAACTACAACAACAATATCATGAACTCGTATTGCAATATCAAGAACTGCAGCAAACTGCTAATGCAGCAATGTCTTCCCCGCTAGTTCAAACACAACAGCCTGCCAAGCAACCTCCAACTACTTACAACGGTCAGCAACCGAATGAAAATTCAACAAATCATACTGCAGAAGATACTTTAGCAGGAAACAACAGTGAACATCAATCAAGTGCACATCATCAGATGACAAAAAAAGAGGACCCCACAAAAGGAAGTGACTATAGTGGCGCAAAGCGTAGAATGCTAAATAACAGTGCAACAAAAAACCTTACTCTAGCAAATAAATACTCAGTTATAGAAACCATAGTTAGTTAGAAACCAGTTATAGAACCAAATGACAACGTAAACAATATAGAACCACAACCAGAAAATGTACAAATACCTCCCATATGCATTAGAAACGCGAGAACATAACACTTCTAACGTAAGATCTCACACTAATAATAGGAAATGGATTCACAGATACGGTAAAAATATTTTTTTTAAATGGTACTGAATACCATACAGTTGGAAAATATTATGATGAAAATAATGTCCCTTAATACTTATACTGTTTACAATCAGAAAAAAATTATCAGTTGCAATAAAAAGCGTAGCTCTAATATTCACTGAGGAGGAGATTTTTAATGAAATAGTAAGCCTAAATTATCCCACAAAGAAGGTAACTAGATTAACCAACAGAGAGCAAATACCGTTTAAAGTAGTTGCATTAGAACTATCAAATTCAATTGAAGGAAGAGAAATATTTAAACTAAATAAATTATTTCATTGTACTATGGAGGTAGAATTAAGAAGAAAACCCAAAGGTCCACCTCAATGTAAAAAATGTTTCATTTATGGATACACAAATATGCCTTTCAGTCAAATTTGTTTGTTTTTTCCGTATTGAATCTCTTCTGTGTTGATCTGCGTCCGTGAATAGAAAGTTGTCGTACCTGCCTACCGTATGATACATCATATGCAAATTTTCAATTGACAATATTGTCCATCAAAACAAGTATAATAACAAAAGCAGACTATCAAAGAAGTGTTTTATAGTCAATCACTTAATGGCTAACTTCTGTCAATAAACGCTCAGAATAGAAAAAATCTGAAAATGAAAGACATGCCTCTCGCCCATCTTCAGCGTCCCGGTTGATTACCTAAAATGAAATATAAAAGTAGAAAGATACGGAATGCTGAGGTAATAGCATTGCTAGAGCAACGCTCAAACATATTTCTACCATTATTTAAACGCGATTCATGACATATGTTGTAATTTAATTGACTTAAAAAAAGAAATTGGCGCATGATATATCATACGATAGGCTGTAATGGTTTAATCAAATAATAGCAACAAATCCAAAACATAGAATCAAACCAGATATCAAATATAATAAGAAATGGATAAGCAGCCCAACTTAAAATCAATAACACTCGTAAATTGTAATGCAAATGGCTTATTAAATAAAAGAAACACTCTTATTCACCTCCTAGAAAATCACTCAATAACAATTGCATACATAACAGAAACACACTTTTTACCAGGACAAACATTTAAAATACCTGGACGTAATTGCTACAGAGAAGACAGAATATGTCGACATGCAGCAGAAGGAGTACCTGTCATTATCAAAAAGAAACTGGACCACTCATTAATTTCTATCCCAAAATTGAATGATCTTGAACTGATTGCAGTGAAAATAATCTTAGGAAATGAATACCTAAATATCATATCAGCATATAAACCACCTAAAAAACAAATCAATGTAAATTAATTAAAACAGATATTACATAGTTCAGAAGGTACTATTTTAATGTGTGATTTAAATAGCAAGCATGTCAACATGTCAAGTGAATACTCCAAATGGAAGAAAGTTACTAAAAGCATCAACAAATTTAAACTTCCAAATCATAGCACCAACAATTCCTACTCACTACCCGAAAAATCGTAACGCCCAACCAGATATCTTAGATATTGCCATCATTAAAAATCTAACTCATACTCTCTATGCTCATTGTTTACCTGAATTAGACTCTGGTCACTGTCCTGTAATACTCACTTCAGATATGAAATATATTAAAACAGAATTGCCTCATTGTATAGATACAAAAAATAGGTTGGATAAAATTCCAAACAAATGTTGATAACGCCGTTCCCACAAACCGATTCATGAAAAATAAGGGAGATATTAATTTTGCTGTAGATACCCTCAACACAATTATCCAAAATACAGCAAATGGGGCAAATACTAATCCTAATCATAAACCTAAATTAATGCAGCAAACCATACCTATTAACATCGAAAAATAATGTTCAAAAGAATCACGGAATACGACGGCAATGGCAACAATAGTGAAGCCCAGATTTAAATAAAGTGCTAAATAAACTAATATTCCAAGTAAAAACAGCACTACATTACAAGACAAATATTGAAAGAACCAACAATTATACCAGAGTTTAAAAAAATTAGAAAAAAAGCTACCTCAAAAGAAAAGTGTGAAATATTAGCTGAACATTTTCAAGAAACATTTGCTCTAAATTCAACTTCAACTAATAACAACGCAAATCAAATTAATAATAATGAAATAGTGACAGTTCCACATCCAGAAAAATAAATATCTCCAAATAAAACATATCAAATAATTAAACACCTACCTAGGAAAAAATCTGCTGGAATAGACCAAATACAAACCATACTTTTACAAACATTAAATAAGAAAGCTATCAGCTACTTAACTGCAATATTCAATTCAGTGTTAAGAATAGGGTACTACCTCACAAAATGGAAATATTCTATAGTAATTCCAAAACCAAAACCAGGTAAAAACCCAGCATTTACAAAAAAATATAGACATATAAGCCTAATCCCATCATAACCAAATAGAAACACTAATTCTAAAACGACTTCTGAAATACATAAATGAAATACCACATACCACTTTTCCAATTTGGGTTTAAAGGAAAACACTCGACGACACACCAACTTTTAAGAATCACAGAACTAAGATATAAAAGTTTTGAACAAAAAAAGCATTCTCTACCAGTCTTCTTGAACGTAACTTAAGCATTCGACAGTGTTTGGCATGAGGGTTTGATATTTAAATTACAAGAAACAGGCCTACCCCATTACTAGGTGAAAATAATAGAAAGCTTCCTAAAAGACAGAGTTTTTTTCAGTAAAAATAAATTCAACCTATTCTACACAAAAATAAATCACAACAGGAGTACCACAAGGCAGCCCATAACCATTTAAAATTTCAAATATTGCGTCCAATATTGCGTAATAACTACTAAAACTTTCAAAAAAATTTACATGACCTCAATGAAAGATCTCACTTTGGACAACAAATTTTCTTGGAAAGGAAAAAAGTCTTCAATTTGGCAGTTCTAGGAAGACGCCGAAAAAAATTCAAACTTTGGCAATTTTCGAAAATACAGAGTTAATCCTGAAAATGGGACCTATGCCATCTTAAGTGTGTTTTACTCTATTCTTACAAGAAGTTTAAAGAAAAAAATTGGAGCCATTTTTGAGAAAATTTTGAAAATGTCCGGGGGCTTCATGTAAAGTACCCTCAAATTTTGAAGAAAGTTTCTCGAAATCAAGGTGTCACGAGTGGACGCAGATCGACCGGGGAAAATCCATTTTGGAAGCAATCACACGTATGGTTTACGGCCTAGTGTTGTTCACAGACGGTCTGACAGACGGACAGACAAACGGACAGACAGACGGACAGACAGACAGACAGACAGATGGACAGACGGACGGACGGACGGACGGACGTTTTTAAAAGACCCACTTTTTCGGTATCAGAGGACCTCAATACGTGTATTTCCGTTGAAATTTTGAAATCGATTTCCCGCAATATTACAAAACGTTCCCTATACTACGTATATTGCTCTGTATATACGTACGTATACGGGAAAGTAAAATGGTACAAAAATTTAATTGAGAAATTTGAGTGAGCGTTTAAGCGAGAATTGAACTGAGGTACAAAACCTAGCATTGTTTGTGTAATTTTTTTTTCTTAAATACTTTAAGTACGTCTCCAAATTTGGATTTCTAAAATATTTTTGTTCAAATATTCTGGGTGACAATTGAAATTACGAGGATTTCTTCGCTGGGTGAAATGATGCAAAACAATATCTTAAGTGCACTTGTACGTCAGTCGCAATTTGCAGATTTCAAGCTCACCGATAAGTGCAGTTTCCAAATGTTCATGATCTGCTACAGGATTTCTCGGCCTCCTATTAGTGACGTCATGCAAGAGCACCAAGGCCTATACGTTAGGTGGTAGTAGCGGAATTCTCTCAATTCATAAAACGTTTCATAAAACTCGTTTCATAAGAAATCTGGCCATGTGCAACGGTCGTCAGAGAAAGTTTTGTAATGTGTGAACAAAATTGGCGATCAATCGACACAATAATTCGTTCTATGGATCACTGAAACAGAATTTAAAACTTCTAAAAATGCATTACGTTTTTCTGTAGCATTAGCCCTGATGATTTAGTAACACCTTTAAAAAAGGTTTAGAAGCTAGTCAATTGTAATTTTGTTTTCCAATCGTAGAATATAAATGACTTACATGTATTACTTCGTAATCTGGTAATAAGAAGCGCACTCTTCGGTCGCAGGTATCAGACGCAACGATTATGAACTCATCTTGAGGGCAATGAGTCACATGGTGTTTCGTGTCGGAGCTTTTGTTATTTGTTTTCGCAAGCGCGGGCAGGAGCAGAAATCTTCCACTGGCTGGTCTTGGGGACGGTATTTCAGCATACAAAGAAGAACCAACAATCGTAATGAGAACCGAAATAAACTGCCAATGGTGAACCATGTCTAACACTGTCCTGGTCCCCGAATCATTTACAACTTATGGACACGTTTTCTGATCATTTGCATGTTTATGTTCAGAAATAATTACGACTCAACAGCAAAACTGAGATATTATTTAAAAAAAACACCATGTTTGCCCTCTGAAGTGTATCTTTTTCTTATTCTCCTGACAATAAAATTTTCGAGACACGGTCTAGAATAAAAGCAAACTGGAATCAACAAACGTTTTACGACACTAGGTCTCAACAAAACTGTAAACATTCGTGGCCGAATTTTTAGAACAACGATAACAATCTCCAAGACGAGCGGCTCGACCACCAGCAAGACTCAACATGTATCCACTGGCAGCGTGAGGCGAACTTCGCCCAGAGGTGGCTGAGATAATTTAAAAAACGCGATTAAAATCGAGCCGGTTTGTCCACGCAAAACAAATTTGCTCAACATAATACGGTTGCCCTACTATTATGTCAGCAAAAGTTCTGTATTTATCAGGAATAAGATCTTGCCAAAGGCACATCTCCCCATGGGCAAATAAAGAAATAGAAAAAAATAACTACTTGTGCTGTAGAGTGAGACCAGAAGGAGAGGGGATGTGGGGTATTATCCCCAACATATTAACATTTTTCATTAAAAACTAGTGGTGCTTCCAAAGCCATACTTTCTCCCATTCTCTCTAAATGTTCGGCAATATTATATTACTACATCAAACAGCAAATATACTTCCGTTCAGAGACGCCATCCCAAATCCACAGATTTAACTTGCTGGCATTTATACCACTACGCCACATAAGCGCCTGTGGACAGAATTTGGACAAAGGAATAAATATGTAAATGTCCGATTGTCCATGTGAAATATAACAAAAAAATTCAGGACAAACTATAAAACAATTTCTCCATATATATATTTTTCCTTTCCTATTCTTATTCAAACCGACAAATTCAACACGAAGTGCTAACAAAGCAGATATTTTTGAATTACTTAAAATGCTCCGCAGTAAGATACACCTACATAAAACAGCAAAAGTGTTTTCAACCAGCAAGTTTTTCCATTGCGACACACGAATACAGTTCCTCAGAGTTAACTGGCTGGCGCTGATACCACTACCCCACACAAGCGCAGGGCACTGGAAAGATAGTTTCATGGCACACGGTTACATAACATTGTCTTCTCACAAAGTATTCGTAAGGCGAGAAAGTAATCAATAATTTCGGAACCGTTAGGGATATATAAATTGATCGCATCGGTTCTGGTTAAATTGTATTTCAATTTAATGTTGAAATACTCATAATTTTATTTGAATAGGTTCGTACAGATGCACACAAGACAACGATTCATTTAATATGACGTACGTTCCAGAAATCGAATAACAGTGTTGAAAAACTGTTTAAAAGAGGCAATTTGGGAAAACACAGACAAGTTGTATTTATCTGCAATGATTTTATTCGTGAGTAGAAGTACTTCAAATGATTTTCAATAAAGTTTTTACACTCTTCAATAGTTTTTTGTGCAAAAACACATTCATCAAATTAAAATTCCTGCCTGGGATTCGAATCCGGCATCTGCCGAAGTAAAGTGCTCAGTCGCAAGCAAGGTAACTTCCTGTCCAGCCGCCTTTTTGCCCTCTGCCCCGCCTCTCCCGACCACGCCCCGAGGTCACCCCGGGCGAGTGGGAGGGGAGCCAGCCTGGTGGGCGGGCAGTGTGGGGATAGGGGCGAGACGGGCTGCGTTGGTGACGGTGGCGGCGGTGCCGGCAGCGTGGGGTGGCCTGGCGTCAGCCGCGAGCCTCCCGATGCACGAGGCAGTGCTCCATGCGTAGAGGCGCAGGGGAAACAATGATTCATTAATTAACTTTAAGTTTTTTAAATTGGGACGCGCGAAATTTATGTTCGCGCCCCCATAACACACTGGTGCACCATGGAGCTCCCATAATTGGCAGGAAGATCAGTAAGAGCGCCCAGCTGGGCGAAAGTCATTGCAACTTTAACAGTAACTTAGTCATCGCAACACTTGCAAAATGCTAGAAATGTGCATATTAATGGCTTGAGAGATCTTTCAAAAAATTATATTTCTGTAATTTTTGCAAAAACCAAAAAAGTTCCCCACAGTGAACGTTACAAACATATTAAAGTGTGCAATTTGCACTATCCCTTCGAAAAGTTTGGAGAAAAAATTTGGAGCCATTTTTTAGAAAAAGGCTTTTGAGCGTTTGTGAAAACGCAGAAATTTAAGCTACTTTTCAGAGAAAACTGTTGAGTTTTAGATAAACTTTACATGACATTATTTAAGGCATATTCATAAATATAATAATGTGAACAAATCGCCGCTAATGTAAATATTAACAACGTGAGAAGCAAGTCAAAAAAATTAATTTTTTGTAATTTTTGAAGAAACAAAAGGATAGAGCAGTATTTTGTGTATGTAATCTGATCGAATACATTCAGCTCTATCCTTACCATAAGTTAAAAGAAAAAAATGAAGCTGTTTTTGAGAAAATCTTATTATTACAATTACTTAAAAGCCTTAGCACCATTGCAACACACAACAAAAAATTCACGAAATATTTTACTTTCTCTGCCTACTAAAAATATAAGTGGCTAGCTAAAAGACTGAACGCTTTGCTTGTTTGGTAATTTTTGCTCTTTGATCAAAAACAAAATACCTCGTGGACAAAATCAAGGGGAGTTTCGCAAAAATTTGTGGAGTTTCACAAAAGCAGGTGAACAAATCATCACTCCTGGAAGACATAAGAAGACATACATTCATTTTTCGAAGAAGCTATGTAGCATTTTCTAGTAATGAAAGAAGAATTGATTTTATATTCCGTTGATTATCGCAATATTTGCAGGAATCAGACATCATTTTCGTGTTCTGTAATCCCGACAATTTACTTTTTCTTTCATAAAAATATATCTTGTCTAAGAGTAGTGTATTGCAACGCCCTCCCCCCATGTAGGGAAGCCGTTGTAACCCCAGCTCCTGTGGGAAGTAGTCGCAACTTACCTGAGATGGGTGCGGACTAGTCTCAGCGGTAATGTGCGATGGAGATTCTAAAATTTAGCTCGAGAGGATGGACGAGGCTCGACTCTTCATTATGGAATAATAACACAGGCTGTTGTTGATTTTGAATAATGAACTTTTAATTAAACTGTTGAATAATTATAATTTAGCATTTTCATTGAAGAAATGAAAAATAAACAATTAATTCCCGTCGCGTGAGCTCAGCGATCGTTGCTTAGCGTCATTTTAAGGCGCATAAAGAAAAAGCAAAAAACACAAATTTCACCCATGTTCTTAAGATTAACACACATGTTTCTGAGACTGGCTAGAATACAATTTTTACTTAGAAATATTTAATGGAGAAGATGGCCAAGCGCGACCTTTCATCTCCGACTAGGAATTTAAGCCGTGCGGTTGCACAAAAAGTTTCCAGGTCAGTGGGTCGCCATGAAAAGGCGATTGTCAATGGGCCCTAGCTGGGCCGTACGTTTACAGTCACCAGAGCGGGCGCTGACCTCTCTGGATTGGATGACCGTGGCAGTCCACTCACTCACTGCAACAGCTGGATTAACGAAATTTCACACGTTCTCGTTCGTAATGCGGTCCAAGGTGTGTAGGCAGAAGCGACACTCCAACGATCAGACGAGGACAACTTTCAGTCAATTTCACCAATTAGTTGACTGATCGCGAGATGACGAATAGCGCGCTTAATCGCAAAGTCATCAGAACAAGACTCAGTGAACAGACGCTCGCCCTACAGTTAACGAGTTCTGTTATAATAATTAGACGGGATACACTTTCCCATGAATTTCGCTGATGGCTCTTCGCCACATCTCCGCATGTTACGCTCTCCGTTCACGACATGTCCGTCTCCTGCCGAGACTTTAACCATAGTTTTCTTCTTTTACAAGTTCGAAATATGTATCGCCCCTCTCTCCCCTCTCCTATCTTTTTGGAAGCTTCTGGAACAGACCTGCACAGCATTTTGCACTTTCACTGACCTCAGGAGCTGCGTGCGGGCAACTCGGGTGCAAATGAGAAAATCGATGAAGGGTGGGGATGAGACCCAATCTAGGAGTAGGGACCACCAATCAGAATGCGCAATTCGAAAGATAGCGCGTAAATTTAAAGAGCAATCGGCAAGAACATGACGGTCATACACAGTTCAAGTAATATTATCTTTTGTATTATATTGCAAATATTTTTTCTCGGTATATGACAGGGCGAAATATGAAACTACAACGAATTATACATATTAGATTTCGACACAAAGTATTATAATTGCTTGTAGGGCTTATAATGTAATTAGCTTTGCTACGATGTAATCACAAATTTAGTGTTGTGCTAAACACAAAATTTTGATACTGAATTGTTTTTGTTTGATGATGACAACAATAAACTATTTTTATTAACTATGTTTAATTGTATAAGACGGTTCTCTCAAAGCAAAAACATATTGTTCTTAAAAAAATATGATTATTTTCTTTTCTAATTTCTGACAAGAGTGTAGAGTCGTTTACAATATCGAATAAAAATATAAAACCCTTTGCATTCTATTTAACCAATACCCATGATTATCTTATGATTGTCCGTAACATATCGTCACAGAAGTTTGCTCGTTGATCTCTTTTATTCAGTTTCATAATGGGCAAAAATGGTCACAAATGTGCTATTCAATATTATCCTTCTTGGAACTGCGACATATTCTATTTTTATGTCAATCTTGATGTGAGAGATACTCTTATGATTTGGTTCATTTTTCTATGATTTGGAGATTTTAACATTCCTGGTAAACAATCAATTATTAAATTGCAATTTTGTGTTAGATATAATTAAATAATATGTTTTTCTTATATATAAGCATATATTTTAAATCTATTGCTTTAAAATAATGCTTAAGAGTCACAATGATCATGTTATTTTCTTTAAAAAAATAGAAAATGAAAATACATACATTGGTGGATATACAGTAGTGCACAGAAGGTAAACAGTGAATTATGACCCTGGTAACTTGAAATACTAGATATAATCCATTTAAACAAATGGGCATATAATTTTGAAGCATGGATCATTGTATTAGACGCCCAGGCATTCAGTCTACGCGCCGCGTCATGCTACGTCAGACGTCTCCCCTCCCCGCAAAGCTTCCCACTCCCCACTACTTGCACTTGCGGCGCTGCCACGGGCAGACGATCTGCCCGCAAGTGCAGAATGCCCGCGGGAGCAGACGTTGTGCAGGTCTGTTCTGGAACATTCTGCCCGAGATCAAAAAGGCTGCTCTTTATTGGCTCTAAGCTACTTCGTCTCAATTTGAGAAGCGCCAATCGCCTTGTGCGTACTCCAGATTTCGGCAATGGAAAATTTTCAAAAACGCTCTCTCTCTCTGGCGATGTTATACGCTCTCTCTCTCTCTCTCACTAGTAAGGTGGTCGTCTGGTCATGTAAAAATTTCCATTGTTTTCCCTACGGAATTGCGCCGCCTCTAGGGTGGAGCCCTGTGCTTTCCCGCGGATTTGCCTGGCACTGGTTCCAGGCATCACGAAAAAGTCCCGATCAGAGCATATAGTCTATAGAACTCTCCCCCACACTGCAAGTGAAATCGATCTGCCTATTTAGCTACGAACGAAACACCGTCACCGTCGAGGCACAATCCCTAGTACAAACAGGACACAGTCGATGAGTCGCCTTTGAAATTTTGGTTCAGAGTAAATTCAATAAAATAAAAATTTTAATTAAATTAAAGGAAACTAAATAATGTTCCGGGAGTCAGTTGCGTGGGGTGCGCCGGCAGCACCGCAGACGCGCTCTCCACACGAAGCACCCGTTGGCCCGCATGCGCAGCGCCACCTCCACGAGGAAGGCCACGGCCGCCGCCAGCAACCCCGCGCCCAGGACGACGGCGGGCTCCACCAGCGCAGAGAGGCCCAGGGGGCGTGGCGCGGAGGTGCGGGCGGGGAACACGACAGGCCACGGCGGAGATAACGCGGGGCCACGACGAACGTCATCCCAGGACCTCCATATCATCCACACATCGCTGTGAACAAAATAAACGACACCAAAAGTTTCTATTACATTCTAATGTGACTATCGAGAACAAAAAATTAAGAAATCAAAAAGAACCTTTCAGTTAAAAAAAACAAAAGAAATGAATCAGTCTAAGTTTCCATTAATCCTTAAGTGGTTGTAGGTATACGTAACTGAAAAGAACAAATGAAATGCAGCTGGAAGTAAGACGCCAACTGCTCATCGACTGTTCTCGATTTGGGGATGAAAGGAAAACAAAGAAAAAAGAATAGTTAATACTTGTAGAACGCCACGCCATCCAGAAATGTCTCTGCAAAGCAAAGAAAATAAAGCGGTCTTATAGCGACCGGGCCACACATATGCGACTGAATAGAAAACAAATAAATTCACACACATTCACAATGGCGTGGACGAGCTCGTTCAAAAGGAGATGGATGGGCTTAATCAAAGGAAATTTAGAAGATGTAGCCGTAGTTATGAGTACCATTTGACCTTGGCGTAACACACGCTTTCACAATGGCTGGAGGAACATATTTGAAAGGAGATGGATGTGCCATGTGGAAAGGAAATTTAGAAGGCGTAGCAGCAGCTATGAGTACCATGTGAAATTGGTGCAATAGACTAATTCACAGTGGCTTGGACGATCTCTTTCAAACGGAAATGGATGGGCCGCGTGGGAAGGAAATTTAGAACGCCTGCCAGCCGCAGTGGTTGAGTACCTGTCGATCTTCGCGTAGACGCCAGCTTCCACGATGGTCTGGAGGAGCGCGTCCAAACGATGCCTTAGACCGTCATTCATTTGCACGAAGAAAGAAAAAAAGAGGTTCGTGATGAGGCATTCCGGCACTATGTATCCAAGGGAGGTCTCTGAAGAATTGTCCCATAACAATGGGTGATTTAGAAAGAAACTGTCTTGGTATTTACTCATGATGAATGCTGGCCCGGTTTGCTGTAGATGGTTCGTAAATTCACGAATCGTCGTGGCAATCTTCTTTTCTAGGTCACAGGTTTCGAAGCTACAGGCAGACAGAAGTTCAAGTGTCATGATATTATTTACTTTAAATTTATTTAAAATAGGACATTCTGTGCCAGTTCTTTATTATTTAGCATTTTTACGGCAGTGACTATTCAACAAACTTGCACAAAATGGATTGTAACCTATGTTTTTAACCATTTATCTTTTCTAATGGCCTTTTTAATATTTTTACATATTTTTTAAAAGTACTTATAAACTAGGGTATATTCCAAATATAGTCCAAATAATATATATAAAAGTCGAAACAATTAAAACGTAAATTTCGTGAACGGCAACGCGTGCCGATTTGCACGGAAACATCGTAGTGTGGGTGATATGTTTGATTCTTTTGTTAAGATAATTTTTGTTTTGTCAGTGGGGTTAAACATGAATTTGTTGTTATGTTCTCTGTATTAGAACGAAAATTGGATTTGCTTATCATTATTTTGGCGAGACGAGAATCGGTAAAATAAATAGCTGCCGACGTTACGATTCGGCAACATTGTTTGAAACATGTGTTATTTTATTTCCAATAGATAGTAGAAGTCAATTGGCAGGGAAAAGAATATGTTAGAGATTCAGGCTCCCCAAAATCAACTATGATATTATTTCGTTATCTATATAGGACGACTTCGCGAACCCATATAAAATCTATAAATCTGTACTGTGATGGTACACTGATAAATTGCAGTTACAGGTAAAGTAATAGGTAATAACTTGCAATTTGTAAGTAAACAAAAGATACAGGTGTGCACGTCACACGCAATTATTATTTCGGGAAATTTCCGAATAAACTAGTACTGTGGATTTGGCGACCATTGTGCAAAACAAATATCTGTTTATTTACGTTATTTTATAAGCACAAGTAGGTCTCACTCGCCCAGGTTGAGGAGAATACAGTAATTTCATCAATTATTGGCTATAACAATTGAGTAATGGTTTATGAAACGTTACAGATGCACCATGACCAATGGATTCCCAGAAAATCTCATTGTTTAGCGCCCAATTGGAAATTACGACCTAAGTGTAAGGCATCACTGTTAGATGTCTACATGTTCACTGTGATATCCCACGTCAAGCCACGGAATTTGGCAATATAAGAACCTTATGAAGATATGTTTTTAAATGTCAATGAAGGCTCACGAAAGGGTTGACTAAAGCATCTTAAAGGCCGCTTTACAGAACTGAAGCCAGCATTTACAGTATATGAATGACGAAGTACCTGTCTTGTCATTATTAAATGAGAATGTGGACCAAGAAACCAAGTAAAAATTGTTGTAAATTTAAACAACAAAAATGTAACAAATATTTGAAAATAAATAATTTTTTTAAAGTGCAAATGTATAACAAAAGGTCAAATGTAAAACGAACAAAGAAATAATATACAAATTGCAAAGTCTAATTTACGATGCGTGCGGGTGTCTGATACGCAATAAATTTGCAGCGGGCTATTATGTTTGTCACGAAATCATATAAAGACTACTCGTATTTTCAAAAACTAGGCATGACCTTATTTGAATATGTATTTTTAATCAATACATTTCATACTAGCTCCCATCTATCGCCGCCCAAAGTACATTTTTTTGACATTTTCTCAATTTTTTCGTTTTTAGAAGGGAGAACGAATATATTAATTTTAGAATAATAAAGAACACAAACATCCCGTCCTAAAAAACAGTTTTCTTTGAAAATTTTGTATTCATTCTTAAGAAAAAGACAACTAAGCGCTACTAAAAATGTCAAAGTTGAAGCTTTTTTTTACAGAAAAGTTTTGAATTCTCAAAAGACCTTAATTTGAAGTCATTTGAAGCACTGACACTCACAAATATGATGATGTTTACAAATTGCAAGTAATGTGCATATTAAAGATTTGAAAACTTTTCAAAAACATTACATTTGTGAAATGAACTTTTATGTTACAAGTATGTTTCTAGTGGTGCTACCGAATGGCACCTTAATAAGTGTATTTTACTATATTCTTACAAGAAATTTAAAGAAAACATTTGGAGCCGTTTTTGAGAAAATTTTGAAAATGTCCGGGGGGCTTCATGTAAAGTTTTTAAAAAAAATCTAAAAATCTCAAAGTTTCGATTCGAGCCGGATCGACATCAATTTGAAAAGAACCGTCCGTATGGTTGAGGCGCTAGTCTATTATTTGGTGTCTATCGGCCTAATGACGTATACTATTTTAACTGTTATTCGATTTCTGAAACGTATGTCATAGTAAATGAATCATTGTCTTGTGTGGATCTGTATGAACCAATTTAAGTAAAATTATGAGCATTTCAACATTAATTGAAATACAATTTAACCAGAACCCATGTGATCAACGTAACATGTACCTAACGGTTCCCAAATTATTATTACTTTCTGGCCTTACGAATACTTCGTAAGAAGAGAAAGTTACGTAATCGTGCGCCGGAAAACGATCTTTGCAGCGCCCTGCGCTTGTGTGGCGTAGTGGTATCAGCGCGAGCACATTAACTCTGAGGAACTGTGTTCGAGTGTCGGAATGGAAAAATAACTTGGTGGCTGAAAACAATTTTGCTGCTTTATGTAGGTGTATGTTATTGCGGAGGATTTTAAATAATTCAAAAATATATGTGCTTTGGTAGCACTCTGTGTTGAATTTGACGTTTGGAATTTAAATGGGAAAGAAAGAAATATATCTGCGGGGGAATTTTTTTATACTTTGTCCTGAATTATTTGTTGTTATATTTTACACAGGCAATCGGACATTTGCCTGTTTATGCCTTCGCCCGAGTTCTGTCCATCCGCGCTGTGGTGTAGTGGCATGAATGTTTGCAAGTTTAATATGGGCGTATGGGATCGTGTCCCGGAGCTGGAAAATACTTGATGGTTTATGTAGTATTATAATATTGCGGAGTATTTAGGAAGAATGCGAGAAAGCATGTGCTTTGGAAGTCCACTTGTTTGGTTTTTTTTATATGGACAATCGTACATGTATTTATGCGTCTGCTGAGTTTGGTCCATGCTCGCAGTGGAACCAGCTCGACTGGAGAATATCCATTTTGGAAGGAATCGTACGTATGGTTTAGGAGGTAGTGTTGTTCACCGACTGACGGACAGACGGACGGACGTGTTGAAAAAAATCACTTTGTCGGTATCAGGGGAATCCAAAACGTATATTGCCGTTGAAATCTGGAAATAGATTTTCCACAGCATTACATAACTTTCCCTATACTACATATAATACTCTGTATATACGCACGTATACGGGAAAGCAAAAATAGAGAGGGGAGAAGCGAGAGATGGAAAAAGAGAGATAGGTGAAAAGCGAGAGAGAAAAAGAGGAAGAGGGAGCGAGGGAGGAAGAGAGAGAGAGAGAGAGCAGGACCTGTCTGCTCGGTTCTGCTACTTTAATATGAAAGGCTTGATCCTATCTCTTGATGGACCTCTAGATGCGATTGTTTCATCCCGTATAAACATATATGAGTTATTAGAATATCACCAATGTTTTCTCTGACGAATGTAATGGCACGTACTCTTGTTAGCAGCAAAGTTCGCTACTCTCAGGGTAGCTCATTTTGTTTTCAACGGAGTGAGTAAACGCGAGATGCCAAAAGAAGTTTTGCAGTGTCATATAGCGATCGCTTGTAAAAGGTTGGTTAGTCCACTCGTCGATACTTCAACCTTTAGAGATTACACTTCCCAAAAATAACGTCAAAAACAATTTTGTGGATTAGTCGACTCTGCTGCTTATTAGAAGTTGGAATGGTAACTTTTTCACAACATGTTATGAACACATTTCTTTCCAGTATACGCACTTATATACGGAGTGTATATGTAGTATAGGGAGCGTTTTGTAATGCTGCGGAAAATTGAATTCGAGGTTTCAACGGAAATGCACATTTTGCGGTCCGCTGATACCGAAAAAGTCGTTCTTTTCAAAATGTCCGTCTGTCAGTCTGTGAACACACCCGTAGCGCAGATAAAATAAGTACAGTTTTTTTCAAAATAAATATTCCGCAGCCGATCTGGTTTTACTCGTGGCGCCGCGATTTAAATTTTTTTTCAAAATTTGGGGGTACTTTACATGAAGCCCTCCGTTTATTTTCAAAATTTTCTCAAAAACGGCTCCATATCTTTTCTTCAAATTTCTTATATGAGTAGAATAAAATACACTTATAAAGGTGGCAAAGATCCAATTTCCACGGTTTTTACCCTGAATTTTCGAAAATTGCAAAAAGTTTGAAATTTTTTCGGCGTCTTCCTAGAACTACAAATTTGAAGATATAACTGTTTCCTTCAATTAAAATTTGTTGTCAGAAGTGAGTTCCTTCATTAAGGTCATGTACATTTTTGTCAAATGTCATGCCTATCCATCGTCGTCGCAATCGTTAATCAGCGAGTATTGGTACAGGTCTTTCGAGGGAAGTTTCGGCGGTTCGTGTTCTGGTCGCGCAATATTATTTGTCAGAAATGTTCTTATTATTTTTCTGAAATTTACTGTTGTCACAGGAAATAATTGAGAATTCTATAAACTTTATTTAAAACCTTGTGAAACAATTTGAATCACAAATATTGATAATTACGATAAATGTACTGGAAGTGTCTGTATATATTTGTTCAAATTTTTTACAATTTAACAATTTTACTTTTAACAATTTTTCACGCCTTTTTAATTTTTAAAGCGTATGTACCATCGTACATACTTTGCTCATCATCAATTGCTCCTTTATCATGCATCTACCATTTTATTGGTCGGTTCGATTCTTTCATGGCTCTGTTCGACCCATGCAGTGCTAGTGTGGCGTAATGGTATAATTGCTGGTTCGTTAACTTCGAGTATCGGATTTAGGGTCTCGGTACGGAAAACGTTTGCTGGTAGAATACACTTTTGCTAGTTTATGAAGTAGAATAATAGCATTAAGGACCATATAGAAGCAGTGCGAGAAAGTATGTGCTTTAGAAGTACCATTAGTTATTTTATTTTTTTACAAAAATGTATTTTATGTGAAACAAAGTACTGTGGTGTTCAATTTTTTATATAATAACCTTGACAATACATTATATTATTGACATAACATTAGTGCCTTTAAAATAATGTCCAACTTTGTATTAATAGAGCTGTTAACGAACCTAAACCCTGAAATTAATACCTTCTTTAACAGCAAAATCCATAAACGTCTAGACATAAACCATATATTAACATTTGTTTTCGGTGAAACACCAGCAAATATTAAATCCTGCGAAGGCCCAGCGACCAACAGCCCGATCCGAAGGTTGACGTCATAAATACGTCACTAGTCACAAATTCACGATTTACTGTTAGGGGCAACGCATGTTATTCTTGACAGCCTTAAACACAGCAGTACTTTGTATCCACTGTATAGTTTGCAAAACTGTTACTTGAGTCATTTTACCTTCTCCGAAGGTGTAAACATTTTGAGGCAATCGAATGAAATAAAATCTTTTGTAAACCGCTGGTTTAGAAAAGATTTTGTTATAAAAGTCACTTTCAACGCATTTAATCGTTTATAAAATAACGTTTTTTGGCATAGATAATCACGTTTATGTCACGAATAATTGCACCAATTGCCGCGGGCGAATAATTGCGAGGTGGCCGTAAACAGCACTGACAAGAACCGTTCTTTCTAACAGATATCAAATAACCGTGACGTTATAATACAGTTGTTTCGAAAAATTAAAAATTGCATTCTCTTACAAATATATAATGCTGTTATACTGAAAATTACGCATTAAATTAAATTATAGCTCATACATATTTATATGTATTTATTGAAGTAAAAAATTGAAAATTCACTCCAAACGTCGGTCGTTTCCAAAAATTTACGTGGTGAAATAAAGTTTAAAACTATAAAGTAGCTGCACAATAACTAATATAGTGCGAAACATAAAGGAGCACGCGCGACATTCGCTAAGCGAGAGTGAAAGCTGATTCGCAAAGGGCGTGTCAAAGAAATGCAGCACGTGCGTCAAGTGATTTCGTCACTTCAACCATACACGGGAGAATATTTACAAAATCATACTTAAGAAGATATTTTCAAAACAAATGAACGTTTATTCTTTAGTTGCTCCTCGCTTCGCTTTGCAAGGGTCATCGAGAGCAGAGATATCTCTTATGAACTCTACCCGAGAGAATATAAACAAAATCATACTCACTTAAGAAGTAATTTTCAAAACCTATCTATCCCATTAATGTTCGCGTAACATTGTTGTTTTTTTAGTTGCCTCTCGCGTGTTCCGCTCGCAATTTAACGGCCGTCGAGAGCAAATAAATCACATACGAATCCTCTCAACGTGAAATATAAACAAAATCATACTTAAAACGTCCTTTTTAAAGCACACAAATTTCATGACCGTGTGTGCAACATCCCTGTTCTTCAGTTGCTCTTCACCTGCATCGCTTGCAATTAAACGATATAGGAGATCCGAGATATGTTGTGCAATCTTTACAAGCCACAATAAAAAATCATATATACTTAGCAAATAATTTCCACAACACATCGCTTTTGTCGACTTGCTTCAACAAATTTTTGAATGCTGGGTCCGCGCAGAGTCTTGTGATATGGCTGGCAGCTTCCTCGAGCGTCTGAATCTGTCGGGGTTCCCCAAGGACCGACAGGAAGCCCATGAAGGTTCCGGTGAAGGCACTAAGGATCACCATCCCGAATGCGCTCAGCAGCAGGAACAGGAAGTTGCCTCTGGGGTCGCTCTCGCGAGTCACAAAGACCCCGTGGATGAAGGCGTCTAAGACCTCAAGTAACACGTTTCTGAAAAAATAAAAACATGAAATTATTTTGACTGTCTCTGTCACGAGTCTCGAAACCCTCATTGCTAAAGGCGTCTAACACTTCGATCATCACGTTCCTGAAAGAAAGTAAACTCGTACGTCGGTCTCGAAAGAAGACGACTCGTTCATTTTGGCAACTAGAAAACCGCCAAACTAGTTCCATAAAAAAACAAGGTATAATCGCTGAGGCGGCTGTTAGAGTTGTGCCTACAGAGGGCACCAGCAAAGGTGAAATGGAGCTCGCAATGGTGTCAAGGCTGGAACAGGTTTAGGAGTCAAATATTGCGAAAAGGGTAATAAATGATGACCGCGTGTTTGGGATTAAAATTGGTTTAATTGTTGATCTCCTGCAAACGTTGAAGCTGAAGGCGCCACCGAAGACAGAGATACTAGTACCGGCATTCTTTCACGAGCCTAATACAGCAGAGATAATAAATATTAGAGGGTTGTTGGGATTAAACTTTGTTTTCGTGGTGAGCACCTGAGACCGTTGAGATTAAAGGCGCCACCGCACGTGGAGATACTGGTACCGGTATTCTTTTAAGAGCCTAACAATACAGCAGAGATAATTAATAGAGGGTTGTTGGGATTAAACTTTGTTTTCGTGGTGAGCACCTGAGAACGTTGAGATCAAAGGCGCCACCGAACGTAGAGAAGCTGGTACCGATATCCTTTAAGGAGCCTAATAAAGCAGCAGAGATAATAAATACAAGCAGGATTGGTGGGATTAAACTTTGTTTTCTGCGACAGTTGAGACTCATGGCGCCCGGAATAGCAGCGAGTCCATGTTATATCCAGAGGCTTAGGTGTCATAGCGGTTTAAATAAATGAATGCTAGGGTGCGTTTTGTTTAGAATTGACGAAGAAGAGCGTACCTGCGGCCGATGAGGCGAAGGGCGCCTGCGAAGGCGATGAGGCTGACAGCTATCGCCGTCCATGTTGAGCCGCTGAAGGACTGCAGGATGGTCTGCTGCACCCGTGGACGTCTCTTCACCATCAGGCAATAACTACTGGAATAGTGTGGGTAGAGTCTTCTTTTTGATTTTCCGGACATTTCCCACACCGGATGCGATGCTAAGTGCGCAGTCCCGTTTCTAACTGCATTAATTTGATCGGCGGTTTTGAGACACATCCACTTTTTGAAACGGCTCATCAACACCTGCGCACATGAATAACATCGATTTGTAGTATCGATGGCTTCTTTTTACTTTCCCGTATACGTACGTATATAGAGAGTAATGTGCGTAGAATTGGGAAAGTTAAGTAATGCTGCGCGATAAAATGGCGGATTTTTGGCAGAAAAAATTCATTGGCTGGCCCTGATAACGAAAAATTGGATAATTCGGGCCAGAATCTCGGTTTTCTGGATACCGAAAAAACAATTGAAACCAAAACGTCCGTCTAGAAGTCCGGTAGTTTGTGAACAACACTAGCGCCTAAACTCTACGTAGGATTTTTTTCAAATTGAAGAAACCCCTGTCGATCTATCTCAAGTTGGGGATTCTTTAAATGAAGCCCCCGGACATTTTCGAAATGTTCTCAAAAACGGCTCAAAATTTTTTCATTAAATTTCTTGTTAGAATAGAGTAAAATACACTGATAAAAGATGGCGTAGGTCCTAGTTTCAGGGTTACCTCTGAATTTTCGAATATTGCACAAGTTTGTATTTTTTCGGCCTCTTCCTACAACTACAAAATTAAAGATAGACATTTTTCTTTCAAATTATTTTTTCCCCGTAGTTAGTTCTTTCATTTAGGTTATGTATTTTTTTAAATTTGAGTAGTTTTCGCGCATTATTACGTGCAATATATGCAATTTTAAAAATTAAAAAAACAAGTTTTTCAAAAACGGTTCCAATTTTTACTTTCCCATATACATACTATACGGAGTAATATATGTAGTATAGGTAAGTTAGGTAATGCTGCGAGAAAAAAGGATGAATTTTCGGCAGAAAAAATTTCGTTGCCTAGCCGTGATAACGAAAAAGTGGATAAGTCCAGTTGTTAAATTAAGAAAAAAATACCCTAACACGTGGGGTAGCCAGAATCCCTGTTTTGTAAATCCTGGATACAAAAAAACCAATTTAAAGCAAAACATCCGTCCGTCCGTCTGTCCGGTGTCTGTGAACAATACTGGCACCTAAACGATACGTACGATTTCATCCAAAAAGGAAATTCCCCTATCGATCTGATTCCACTCGAGGCGCCACGATTTTATAAAACATTCTTCGAAATATGGGGGTACTTTACATAATGAACCCCCGACATTTTCAAAAATTTCTTAAAGACGGCTTCAAATTTTTCCTTTAAATTTCTTGTAAGTGTAAACGGTTCGCTGCTTCTCTATCTTGGTAGTATGGGAAATTTTAATTCCTTTACTATTAATTCATCAATAACCAATTATAACAATCACAATGAAAGCTATAATTCGCCCACCTTGGCGTGCCACTGTAAACGGCTTCTTATCCTAACTTAACTGATGATCATGGTTGGGGTGAATTTTCTTAACTACCATCAATATCATTTACTTAATTAAAATGCAAAGCTGTGCACGAGCATATGGCCCACTACATGAACCGTTGCAGAAAATTTTTAAGATCGTGGGGTGCGAAGCCGCCTATACAGGATACGGTGCTTATCGATATTGCAGGATCTATCTGCCAATGAAACACAAGATGTTCAGTTTTAAAAGCCACCAATAATGGAGTATGAATTTATTCATTTATTGTTTTCCTGAAATTATTTTCCTTTGAGGTGGCTAACTTTAGCAGATTTTGCTAATGCATGTAAATATTACACTTTAAATAATAAAAATAATAAACAATACATTGAAACATTTAAATACGAATACACTATTTCTAATTCTTTTTTATCATTTGGGATAAAGTACCAGAGTGACGTGCGGCTGCTCAAATGAAAGAGGAAATATATCTTTCTGGTACCACTTAATTTTTACAAACGTTTCTAAATTAAATTAGAACAATACAATTTTAAAGAAATTTGTGCAAGTTAATTACAGTGCAAGCTCTAATATTCTGTTACTGACTGCAAACGGTATTAAGTTTATTTACGGAAGTCAATAATAACATTATTACAATCTTTTTTTTCAAATTCCAATTTACGTTTCTCTGTTACTCGTTTTCCAATATTTTAAAAACAAAAACGTGTCACCAATAAATTAAGTGATGTTTTCAAAAACATCAGAAAATGTAATGCTTTCCTTGTTTCCTCACAAAAACGTATGTTCGTTTACACACAAACTTTTTAAATTTGAAAAATTTGGCATTTCACCGACAATAGGGGAAGATTTTACTCTTATCCGTATTTTTTTATATTTCTTTTCCTTCTTTTTAGTTTTTTCTTCTGTGTTAGGGCGCTATAAGTAGGCAAATGAAAGCGTTCGCTATCCTCTTAATTTGCTTTCAAAGCCTTGACACAGTGCAAAAGCGCGAAATGTCACAGCGGCCCACGACCGCTGATATTGCGCTCCGGGGACCCATCTCTCTCATCACCTTGTGAAGGCCGCGTCGCCAATACGTGGGGATCGCCGCCGCGCAGCTTGTGATCCGCAGTAAGCGAGAAGTAAGAGCTGTCACAAATCTCAGAAGGCCAGGCTAGAAACATCCTATTGATACCGCTGGTTTGAAAGTCTCCGGGAAAGCTCTTTCCCATTAGGAAGTTAAAGGTTAAAATAATATTTTGGTTATACTATTAAAAAACCGACAATTTAAGAAAATGTCAAATAGTATAGTTTGGGTGACGATAGATGTCAGCTGGCAATAGTATGTGTCAAGTCCGAATAGCTACCAGAGACCAAAGGAAATAGAAAACTAATACGGGAAAGTCTGTGCCATTCTATATAGCATCACTAGTTATTTCAGCGAAATTTAAATCATTTTTACCATACGCATTTTTTAAATCTATCTTTAACATGCTACAATATCAGGCTTTTAAAAAAACAATATAATCGAACCTCTTACGGTTCGTTAAGTAAGTACAGCAATTTAGCATTAGCCAATGCCATCGAATGCAACGCATCCGTGGTAAGATGGGCGGAGTCTAAACGACAGCAATCTGCGTCATTTTCAAATATTAACTTTTTCACCTCCGGACCTAAATAATCTTTGAAATATAGTGTAATAATTTGAATGATACTCTGATGATGCTAAATGTGTTTTTATGATTGTATAATGGAGTACATTTCCTTTCAGCAAAAAATCTATGGTTTCTCTAACAGTGATTAAGATTAGTGTTCATACATGCTTTCTTTTCTTTGTAATCCATTCTGCAGAGTATCTTCCCCGAAAGTCCTGGTAGGTTATATGGAATATTTAACTCTTAGCTCTAGGACTTAACAAGTACGCAATGATCACTTAGTTCCTAGACTATTGTCTTGCCTTACAAATTACTTCTTAATAAGACAATGTTATGTAATCTTGCACTGACGAACGCCAGAAAAACTGTTATTGCCGTACCCTTGTAACGAAAATACGATAAATCCTGTTGATAAATTTAGAAAAAAACAACATCTCTAACACGTGATGTAGCAAGAATCCATGTTTTGTGGGTACTCTAAAAATCTATTGACAGCAAAACTGAAAGTCCGAGTTCAACGTTAACTCCTAAACCGTTTCGTCGACTTTCTTGAAAATTGATATTTCCCAATCGATGTGAATGAACTCGAAGCTTTCGGAGTTTCAAATGAATATATTTATTTTTGATGGTACTAACATGAAATCTCAAAATTAATAATAATTAATCACACTTACAACAACATAAAGTAACACACACATCATATCCTTTTCATCAATATTATTATTATCATCAAATCAATATCATTAACCAACATGTCTATCAATAAATTTTATCTGTCAGTTCAAAGTAACAAAACAAACAAACGTCCAGTAGTCCAATTATAATTAGTAATTTGAAAAAACCAACGAAATGCACATTCATTACATACTTTACACTAAAATTTTAGTGATGGCATTAAGCATTCCACTCATTAAGATGAAATAATTAGTTGCTATCCATGTGTGTGTAATGATCTCGAAATGCAATACTTTTTGTGGGAACTTTTCTGCTGTTCTCCTTCTGTGCTATATAATTGCATGAGTTCAGCTAGTTTATAAGAAAGTTCATTAAATACTTTAATCCTAGAACACTCACACTATTTTACATACTCAACTTGGGACCCACCCATCTTAATGATTACTTTTAACTTACTCTTTTGCAATGATGCCAGTATTTTACAAGTACTATAACTTTTCAAAACATTATGATTCTTAAATATACAATTTCATCTACTTAATACCATATTATTACGTTGTTTAAATCACTTATTATAATTTACAAAGACATATAGAGGAAAACGTAAATTTATTTATTACATTTGTGCTTATTCTTGTAACTAAAGAATGTTCATTACAGACATTTTGTTTACATTTGCCAAGCACAATCTTTTGCTTTCTACTAAGTTTTGGATTACATAAATAACATCTTTTCTTTTTCGCTGGTTCCATATAAGAGTTGGAGATGATTTGGGTTTCCTCAGAAAGAATGCTCAGCATTGACTGAGTGACTGTTTTTGACCAAAAGAAGCAAATAAATAAAATCATGTGGTGCATTGTTGAAAGTAGTACACTCTTTTTTGTCTTTGATACATACTATACTACGACAGAATGATCTGTCGTAAAGCCAAAGAGGGATCTTTCAATTTCTCTGCTGTTGCTGGGTGGAAATCCCTTGGAATAAATGACTTATTTTGGCGTACTGTGCCAACCAATGTCAGATAATTTTTCAACAAGTCATCAGCTAAATCTTTTGAAGTGAAAAAAATTATCAACAGTGATATTACGATGGGTGCCATGAAAATCAGAAGAAAGAATTTCTACAATCTTGAAGCTAATATTTGTACCTTTCACGTATCCTTCTTTACCTAAGAATGGCAACCCTCTCAAAGGCATGAAGTGTTTGGAGTCACATATCCAGAATAATTTTATTCCTTATTTAGCCGGTTTTGATTTCATATAAAGGCGAAAATTACAGCGTCCTCGGAAAGGTACAAGCTGTTCATCCACAGTCAGATTTTCTCCTGAAAAGTAGTACCTGCCGAGCTTGTTGCTAATGAGTTCCCACGTTTCACGAAAAGCAGCGAGCCCTATGCCCACATATCGTTGACATGTTCTCAAAAAACACTCGAAGAGTAACAGATCTTCAAACCTTTTTCGCCTCATTGTTGCTTGAAATATTGTTGGGCCCCCCCAACGAGGCGCCACAAATTTTACTCCACAAAACCCGAACATTTGTATGGTTCATTATCATGTGTTCCACTGTCACCACTAAATCAATAAGATTAGTTATATCAAACTTACTTAGCTTTCTATTAGACATGACGAATAACAATAATAATAATAATAATAATAATAATAATAATAATAATAATAATAATAATTTCCCAAGATGATAAATGCCGCATTTGCCAGGAGCAAGTAGAAACAATTGATCATATTGTCTCAGCTTGTCCAATCCTAGTAAAGACCGAATACTTAAAAAAACATGACAGGGTGTGTAGCTACCTTCACTGGCAGATCTGTACCGCCCTCGAAGTTCCAAACACATGCCCCAAGTGGTACGAACACTCACCAAAACCGGTGATATCTGTTGGATTGTGTACGATATTGTACGACCAACAAATTCAAACTGATCGCACGATAGCGGCAAACAAACCGGATATAGTCATCCGGGATTTGGCGAAAAAATCGTGTTTACTTATCGATGTTGCTGTACCTTGCGATCAAAACGTCGTTACCAAGGAGGCAGAGAAACGTCTTAAATACAAGAGTTTGGAAATCGAGATCAGCCGATTGTGGGACGTAAAAGCACAGGTCGTCCCGATAGTTATCGGAGCTCTGGGATTTGTTCCGCAAAATTTGAGTAAGAACTGGTCTAAACTCTCTGGTAATTCAAAAGACTGGGAAGTGCAAGAAATTGCTTTATTTGGAACAGCCCACATTTTGCGTAAAGTATTGTAGAGGCACTGATAGTCACCGGATCTGCTCCTTAGGTAGCTGGTTGCAACCTGGAGTAGATTTTATATTCAGCCGACTCATAACATCTTTAGTCGTGATGTAATGGGAAAATAATAATAATAATAATAGTGATAATAATAATAATAATAATAATAATAATAACAAGAAATATCTGTAATGATTTAATACCTCAAAAAGAAAGATCACGGTAGTCACATTCCCTCTATTTACATCAGTAATATCAATTTATGTATGCAGAATATTTACGTACTGCCAGATTTTCAACAAAAAACTAACATAAACGCAATTATTACAGAGTGAAATCGTGTGAAATGTAATGAAAACATTGTAATTGTAATATATGAATGATGTTTTCATCTAAACACAGATGGTGTCCGTAGTACAGTTGTAAAAACCTGAGAAGACGCTTTGAGCCTAACGGACCCACCATGGGAGGAATACAAAAAGCGGTACTTCCCAAATTCCGATATAAATTACTAAAAATGCTATTGATATACTGCCATGGGTCCGATACCTCATTTGATTTTGATACCTCATTTGATTAAAACCTTTCACTGGGAGCTAAATAGAAGGGACATCAAAATCGGCCTCTGTACAGAAATAATATCTATGACGATATAAAAAATAGATCATCCTGTTTTAATTGAGAAGTACAAAACTTAGCATTGGTTGTGTAAATGTTTTTATTCTAAAATATTTAGAGTTGGTCTCCGAATTTAGATTTCTTTTGTTCAAATATTTTCGGTGAGAATTGGGGTTACTAGGATTTCATTGCTTGGTGAAGTGATGCCAAATAATATCTAAAGTGCGTCTATATATCACTCTCATTCTGCAGATTTGAAGCTCGCGGATAAGTGCAGTTTCCAAAGGTCTGCTACAGTTTCTGAGTCTTCTACGAGTGACGTTACGCGAGAGGGCCAAGGACTATAATTTAGGTGGTAGTTGGAGAATTCCCTCGATTCATAGAACGTTTCGTGTACGTTTCATAAAACTCGTTTCGTAATAAATCTCCAAAGTGCAATGGGCGTCAGAGAAAGTTTTGTAATGTTAAAAGAAAATTGGCGATTTTTCGACAAAATAACTCGTTCTACGTGTCACTTAAACAGAATTGAAAATATTTTAAAAAATGCATTACTTTATTCTGTATCGTTATCCCTGACGATGTACTAACACATTTAGAAACCTTGACAAGCAAGTAAATAGTAATTTGGTTTTCCAATCGTAGCACATAATGACTTACATGTATTACTACGTAAGGTGAATGTATGGAGTGGATTCTTCGGTCGCAGGTAGGAAACGCAACGATTATTAACTCATCTTCAAGACGATGAGTCTCATTGTGGTTCGCCTCGAAGCTGTCATTATTTGTTTTCGCATATGTGGGCAGGATCAGGAATCGTCCACTGGCTGGTCTTGGGGACAGTGTTTCAGCGTGCAAAGAGAAATCAATCATCGTAATGAAAACCAAAATAAACTCGAGATGGTAAATCATGTCTAAAACTGTCATTGCCCCCGAAATGTTTACACTTCTGGTCAAGTTTTCTGACGATTTGCGTGTTTCTGGTCAGAAATAGTTATAACTCAACAGCAAAACTGAAATATTAATTAAAAGACACTATGCTTGCTTCCTGAAGTGCATCCTTCACTTATTCTTCTGCCGATGAAATTATAGAGACACGTTCTAGACTAAAAGAAAACTGGAAGGAACAGACGTATTACGACACGATGCCTGGGCAAAGGTCGCAACAAAACTTTAAATAATCGTGGCCGAATTTTTAGGACAACGCGAACACCCTCCAAGGCGAATGACTTAAGCACCAGTAAAACTCTACACGTCTTCACTAGCTGCGCGAGGCGAACTTTGCCAAAAGGTGGCTGAGATAACCTAAATAAACGCAGTTAAAATCGAGCGGTTTGTTCACGCGAAAAAACAACAATTTGCTCAAAATAATACTGTAGTTCGGTTATCTGTCAGGTAAAGGTCTGAATTCATCAGAAAAAAAGATCTCACCATGCCCCATCACTCCAAAGGCAAATAAAGAATTAGGAAGAAAAACGTATTTTGCTGCACAGTGAATCCAGAAGGGGAGGGGCAGCTGGGAGACCTTCCCTAACCCCCAAACATTTCTCATTAAAAATAAATAAAGTGTATTTTCTTTTAATAAAAATGGCACATACAAGTCACATGTTGTGCCTGGAGAAATGAATCTTTTTTTATTTTCTCGCCTTACAAATACTTCGTAAGAAGAGTAAAATATGTAATCTTGCGCCGGAAAACGGCGAATTTTCGTCAGAAAACCTTCTAAAGCTGGGGTATGGTAACGAAAAAGTGGATAAAAACTGTTGCTAAATTTAGGAAAATAAATCCTCTATCTTGTGGTGTAGTCAAAATCTATGTTTTGTTGCTTCTTGAAACTGCAAAATGGATTGACCGCAAAACGTCGTCTCTGTGTCCATTGTCAACGTTAGCGCGTCAAACGTTCAGCCGATTTTCTTCAAAAACTTCAAAAAATTGATATTTCCCTAACGTTTTCACTGAAGTCAAGGCTCCTGGAATTTCAAACTGATATTTTAATTTTCAGGGGTACTTTACATGAAGACCGTTGAAGAGTTTCTAAATTTAAAAAAACGCTCCAATTTTTTAATTAATTTTGTTGTTGAATAGTGCAAAGGACTTTTAAGGGAATAATGTAGCTATCATTCTTGTTGATAGTCTCAATTTTTCGAAAATCGCAAAAAAATATTTCAAAATTGCAAAACTGAAGCTAGTGATTCTTGCCTCAGACAAAGTCGGTTGTACAAAAATAGTACTTTAAATAAGGTAATGTACAATTTTTTTGATAAAAGTTGTTTTTGCGTAAATTCAGCTTCAAATTTAAAAACAAATTCTGAAAAACCGCTTCAATTTTTCTTTAAATTTTATTCATTCATGTAATGAGGGACAATAAAAAATATTTTTTTAGTCCTACTTCCGGGAATTACATAGTTTTTTGAAAATTGCAAAAAAATATTTTGAAAACTACAAAATTGTAGATAGAAATTTTTACCACAGACAAAGTCTGTTGTACAAAATTAGCTCTTTAAGGAAGGTTACGTAGAATTTTCTGAAAAACGAGTCGTTTTTGCGTAATTTTCTTTTCAAATTTACAAAAAAAATTTCTGAGAAGCCGCTGCAAATTTTTTCTTTAAATTTTCTTCACATGTGTAATATAAGGGACGGTAAATAAGTAAATAAAATAGTGGTGCCATAGAATGGTACAGACTTCCTTGCAGTACTTATTTTTCTAATGTCGTTTTTCGGATATATATGATTTGGGGTAAGCCCTTCACCGCTGTCTTTCTTCGTCGCCCAAACAAGTTGACAATTACCGGCATCCTAATGATCAAGCTGATACAGTTACGTTTTGAATAATATATAAGTTTCCAGTCCACAACTCGCTCCAATGGCCAAGGTGGTTAAGGCCTGCTGCGACAGAGCGCTTCATTTCGGAAGATGCCGCGTTCGAATCCCAGAAAGGGATTTTAATTTGATGAATGTGTGCAGAAAAAAATACTGAAGAGTGTAGAAACTTTATTGATAAAACAGGCCAACGACCAAAAATCTTTCTGTGTGTGTTCACCTAATTTTCATCATTTTAAGTATGCTGATTCCAAAAATAACAATAAAAATGCCGTTTCACCCACCATTTGTTCACATTTTAACTTTCATCTGTATAAATAAGGAAATGCTGCTCTGAGGATCTAGATATGTATGAGATGCAGGATGTTACAAATTCCCATATTTTCTATGTGAATGGGATAGCAGGGCACGAGATTAGCATTAGTCTAGAAAGAACTGGCCTGTAACAAAATCTTTAAACCCAGGGGAAAAGAACATTCTACGGGTACATATGGTGGATCAACACAAGATTCTCCTGTCTCCATTGCAAATAAAATTAGGTCTCACAAAACAATTGCCTTACCTAAAGATGAGCAGTGTTTCAAGTAGCTTTGTGAAAAGTGTACGCAATTTATCTGTAGCAAAATTATTGAAAGAGAGTATCTTCATTGAGACTGATATTAGAAAAGTGATATTTGATCCTTAATTTGCACTACATTTTATTTAGATATTTTCATTTACTTTTATGATTATGATTCATCAAATACATTACGACATCTATATATATTTGTTCGGATCTGTCTACTAGCGTACCCATGCGCGAACTCTCGGATGTTTCGTATACTCCGCTTAAAACAGCAAGTCCCTTCAAGGTCACGAGTTGGCAGGAGATAAATCTTTTTAATCTTTCATTCTAAATAGGATGGAAGAAAAAAATAAAAAAAGAGATAGTTTTACAATTTGGCAATTTATTGAAAATATTGGTATAATACATAAAACTCCCTCGACAGCCTACTACGGGCCTTAGTTGAGGGGCGGGGACACAGCCTCTCGGGTAAGGGATAAGGAGTTCGAGTGGTTGGCACGAGGACATCCCTTTTCCGTTTACACTGGTCTTCTTAACCTTAGGATGCGCTTTCTCATCGTCACACAGAAATCGATACTGGGACATTTGTAAGGAAAGCGCACAGTTCTAATTTACCCGGCCGGGAATCGAGTCGAGCTCGGAGTTGTTTCGTGGAAAGCGAGCACGCTAACTAATGAGCCACCGATGGCGGGCTATAAAACTCCACAAAAAGAACGTGAGTATACAAGTATTTTGTATTAATAATTTAGATTTGTCAATTTTTGTACTTATAAAGTGAGGAATGTTTGGGAGCTGAAACTTCCAATAATAAAAATGTAAACTTTCTTTAGTAGGAAAGTGAACGAGGCACACCGGAAATTTCCTAATAGGTGGCAGACAAGATAGGACAGGGCTAGCTTAGCGGGGCAGGGATACAGTGGGGGTATGCAATGTAGGCCCCACTGCAAAGCGTGAAAAAATGGAATTCCACTTCCTGGCTAAAAATTTACTGAAATAAATGTCTGTGCAACACCGGGCAGCTCAGCTAGTGAGTCATAAAATAAACACTTTTGTTATTTAAGCAATTATTGTTCACAAAGTTTTGGGAACTCACCTTTTCCCATCATCAAGTGTACTCTAAAAAAATCAATTACACATTATTAACAGTTGTCTATGCTTATTCTACATTATTCATATATAGGGTGAGTCACGTAACTTTAGCATCTCCTTTAACTTTTGAACGATTGAAGTTATTACGATGCAGTTTTCATGGAAATGCATGAAGGAATGGGACTAATTGATACGTGTATTCATTTCTATTTTATAACATATATTTTACGAGATATTTGAGATCACTTTGTTTTTTCAAATGGAACCATACATATTTTTTCAGTCCAACATGACGAGCGTAAAAAGACGAATCCAATGATACACATATTGTCATAAGTTACATGATTTTTGCAGCTAGTAATTAACGGATATTTTGAATGAAACCGTCCGCCACACAAGGTCACGCAGCTCTCCACCAGCAAACGCGCTCTCGGGAAGTTAGTATTTGATGAAGATACGAAACATATTCCAAATATTCACAAAACTGTTACTGTTTTTTCCTGAATTCTCCTCTCTATCCTTTAACATTTTCAGATTTTTTGTCTGTCTTTGATAGAAGCAATTGAAGGATTCAAAATAAGGATTTGTCGAAAGTAGTATATTGTAATGAAATTGTTTATTACTTCAACTAATTTTAATGAGGTTTTGTATCACAGGATAATAATGGGATCTTGAAACAAAGCACAATAAGAATAAACTAGCGTACCCGTGCGAGAACTCTCGCATGGTAAACCCTTTCCCTATCCATTTCTCTACCCTTATCATTAAGAAGGAAAGTTGTCAGTGAAACGTGTTTGTTTAAAAAAATGTATAAATGCAACTTCGAATGTACTTTTGTACTTAATTCTAATGTATTTCTAGAATATCAAACAAAAATAACAATGCAATTGAATAATTAAGACTTCTCAAAGAATATTGCATATTTTGAGCAAACAATTTCAATGTTCAATGTTTCAATGTTTTACGCATTCCATGAATCGACCGCTAACCCCCCTCCTCCCAGAAACACCAGACGTGACCTCCACCAGCGTACAACATTGCGTGACTGTGCAGCAACGGCCTTTCATCTGACGATCAAGTCGGTTAAAATGATAGTACGCAGGTACACAGCATTAAATATATAATGCACACTATACAGAGGTGAGCCTGACAGTTGTATTCTCCACCAAACAAATTGATACATACATGCACATAATTGTCAAACTAAGAAAGAGTTACGGTTTATTATATGTCTTTAAAAACGTTTTAAAATTTTAAAAACAAATTAATGCTTTAAAAAGTAATTTATATATATATATATATATATATATATATATATATATATATATTATGTACGAACAATGTAGAGTAGTCGCAGACAACTGTTAGTAAAGAGTAACTGATTTCTTAAGTATTTTTACTTTTAAAATATTTTAGATATATTAGATGTGAACAATACATAATAGTCATAGACAACTGTTGGTAATGTGTAATTGATTTTTTAGAGTATTTTTTTAGAGATGGGAAAAAGTAAGTTCCCGAAACATTGTAAACAATAACATAAAATAAAACTAGTGGTGCTTCCAACGCACATACTTTCTCGCACTGCTTCTATACGGTCCTAAATGCTACTCCACTACTTCATAACCAAGCAAAAAAGTTTTCTACGAGAAAACGTTTTCCGTTCAGAGACCTGAAATCCGATCCTCAAAGTTAACGAACCGGCATTTATATTACTACGCCAAACTAGCACCGTATAGGTCGAACAGAGCCATAAAAAAATCGAAATGAGCAATAAAATAGTAAATGCATGATAAACAAACAATTGATACGATGGTAAAATACGATTTACAAATCCAAGAAGAGACGTGAAAAATTGTTGAATGTTAAAAACTCGAAAAAATATAGACAGACTCTTCCAGTTCAGTTATCATAATTATCAATATTTGTTACTCAAATGCTTCGCATGGTTTTCAATAAAGTTTTTAGTTTTCTCAATTATTTCCTGGGACAATAGAGAATTTTGACTAATAATATACCCCGATCAGAACTCGAACCGGCGCAGCTTCCCTCCGAAAAGCTGTGCCAATTCTCGCTGATTAACGACTGCGGCCAAAATGGCTCTGCATGACGTTTACACTTGTATAATAGTAATAGCGAATGGTGGTTTCATTTCTAGCATTAGGAAGCTGAAAAATCCAGAGAATGTGAAACAAAATGTCCTTTGGGCACCCAAAGAAGGTATCTCGGAAGATTATCATTCATAACAGAAAAACTGATTCAAATTATAGAGATTAGAAAACTAAGTTCTGCGAGAAAGTGTGCGCCATTATATTGCACCACTAGTTTCCTAAATTTAGAAACATGTTTCATCCAATTTTTCCTCACCAGATTCCAAAGTTTTTCTGGCGAAAATAAGCTGATTTCCGGCGCACGATTACATAACTTTCCTTTCTTACGAAGATTCATAAGACGAGAAAGTAAAAAATATTCATTTTATGACCCATAATTTGCTACCAATATAAAAAAGACGTAATATTACCACGTAATATAATCTATCCTACTTTGCGAGAGAAATAAAGTAAATATTCACCTTTGTGAAGTACACTGTATGTATTGTTGTATTTCTTCTGACTGGTTTATATATATTACCATGTATATCCTGCATTTGCACAAGTATTTTATCCCTTGTAGAAAACAAAATAACAAATTTGTGACAAGCTATTTTGAAACAATGAACGCCCACTATATATATATATATATATATATATATATATATATATATATTGAAACGAATTGTTATCACTGATGCGATAACAATGCGTTCCGATGCATATCGTACGTTTGAACTGCGCGGCAGAGGCCGGCCCGCCGGCGGAGTCGGGGGGCCAGAGCCGGTTCAGCGCGAAGAACCGGAGGCCACGAATCACGAGCACGGGATCGAGTAGAGCAATGGCGAAGGTAGAGAACGGACGTTTAAGTGTCGTGCGGAAGGAAGAGTGAACAGTGGCGGAGAGAATAGAACTGGAAAGGCGTTGTGACAAAGAAAGTGTGTGACAAAAGTGGAAGTATTAGTTGAGAAATGAGACGAGACAAAGCGGGTACAAGAGAGTGGTGAAGTATTACAAGCGGTGGATCGCGGTGGATGGTTAACAAGTGGAGTGGGCACAGCAGTGTAGAGGAAGGGAACATTGTATACAAGCATTCGACATCATGAACTGCCATTAAGGTGAACAGTCGATGACAGTTACAATAAAAGTTAGAAACTGTGATGTAAGAGAACGAGAAAACAGTAGTTGGGGAGGACGACGTACCGATGCAGTCGAAACGTTCTGGTTACGTTTTGAAGTAGACCACTGCGACCCCGAGTGGAGTGGGAAGCGACGACGGCGGCGCAGGTCGGCCGCCCTTCCGAGCGCAGCCGAAGGAAGCGGACTTACCCGAAAGGCGAGGTGGCGCGGCAAGACGCGTCAGAAGACAACGCATAGAACAAGTGGCAGGAGCGGCACTGCTGGGCTCCCCTCCCCGCGCTGGCGTCCTGCGGCGCGAGGCGTCGACCCGACGGCGGACGGGCGAACATAAAACGGCGTGAAACAAACTGGATTCTTGTGAGTAGAAGCGGCCGGAAGATTGGGAGGGAAAGTAATTAGCGAGTAGAGAACAGTGATCTTGAGTTGAGCTCCCCCCCAAGTATTGAAATTATTATAAAAGAGTGAAGCCCCAGGGTAATGGTGAAATTGTTAATGGGATGTAATTTAACACGGGGAAAGAACAGAGTAAATGCTCCTGTGAGCACCGAAAGCAAACAATTTTGTATGGCGATTGTTTTTGTAATAAAGAAAAGTTCTTGTTACCCACTAGTTTCCATTGTGTATGTGATTGGATCCGGAACCCATTCCCGAATAAGAATTCCTGTCCCCCTCTTGTGTGAGTTAATCTACGACTCGTCTCAATATATATATATATATATATATATATATATATATATATATTTGTATTCTATTTTTATATTTGTATTTCTGAGTTAAAGCGCTTACTCGAAGTTATTTTGCTGCCTATGTACGTACCAACATTTCTGAAACTACAGAAATTACTGTCTACGCAATCTACAAAAATCTGCGCAATCTACAAAACATAAATTTATTCATATACATTTATCATATCTATAATAAAATTAACTGGTAGTTATAAAGAAATTTAATTTCTTTGATAAGGTTGCACTAGAGATTTCAGATCCTGTGGAATCTTAAGAACGAACCTGAAAGGATAAAGTCTTAAAATCTTAATGCTATTGTATTCTTATTATTATTATTATTATTATTATTATTATTCCATTACATCACGACTAAAGATCTTATGAGTCGGCTGAATATAAAATCTACTCCAGGTTGCAACCAGCTACCTAAGGAGCAGATTCGGTGACTGTCAGTGCCTCTACAATACTTTACGCAAAATGTGGGCTGTTCCAAATAAAGCAATTTCTTGCACTTCCCAGTCTTTTGAATTACCTGGGAGTTTAGACAAGTTCTTACTCAAATTTTGCGGAACAAATCCCAGAGCTCCGATAACTATCGGGACGACCTGTGCTTTTACGCCCCACATTCGGCTGATCTCGATTTCCAAACTCTTGTATTTAAGACGTTTCTCTGCCTCCTTGGTAACGACGTTTGGATCGCAAGGTACAGCAACATCGATAAGTAAACACGATTTTTTGGCCAAATCCCGGATAACTATATCCGGTTTGTTTGCCGCTATCGTGCGATCAGTTTGAATTTGTTGGTCGTACAATATCGTACACAATCCAACAGACGTCACCGGTTTCGGTGAGTGTTCGTACCACTTGGGGCATGTGTTTGGAACTTCGAGGGCGGTACAGATCTGCCAGTGGAGGTAGCTACACACCCTGTCATGTCTTTTAAGGTATTCGGTCTTTGCTAGGATTGGACAAGCTGAGACAATATGATCAATGGTTTCTACTTGCTCCAGGCAAATGCGGCATTTGTCATCTTGGGAAATTTTGAGAACCGCTTTATCATAATGTCGTGTTCTCAAGGCCTGATCTTGGGCAGCTATTACAAGTGCTTCCGATTCTGGCTTCATCCTTCCCCTTTTAAGCCACATAAATGATTGATCTTTATTGATCTGCACCTTGTCCATTCTTTTTAGGTATTGACCGTGGAGTGGTTTGTCTCTCCACGATTTCTTTAACATTTTTTGTGTCTCACACTTCATGTTTAGCAGCATCAGAGGTTCAGTGTCTGTGTTATTCGACGTGTCTTGCCTAGTTTTCTTCGCAATGTTTCTTGCTACAATAACAATGCTTCTGTTTCCCATTCTTCGGTCAGATTTCATGACCTGCCTCATTAGAGGGTCGTCTTGATGGCTGACTACATACTTACCCAACCCGACTATTGCGTTGTGCCAGGAGGCCTCAATTTGTCTGAGGGCTCTTCCTCCTTCCTTACGTGCCACATAAAGTCTATGTATATCAGCTCGAGGGTGGGAAACATGATGCATTGTCAGCAGTTTTCTGGTTTTTCGATCCATGGTGCGAATTTCTTGCACAGTCCAGTCCACTAGTCCAAAACTGTATTCGGCTACATGTACCGCCAAACTACCTATTGCAGATATTTTATTCCTGGAATTCAGAGCGGACTGCAGGACCAGTCTCACTCTTCTATAATACTCCCTACGAATTCTCTCTTTCATTCTGTCATTCGAGATGGTTTCACATTCTTCAATGCCCAGATATTTGTAAGTTTTACCTGGCTCAAGATCTTGAATCACAGTGTGCGTATCAATTTCAATGTTCTCAGACGTTGTGAGTTTCCCTCTTTTTAAATTGATTTTTGCACACTTGTCAAGACCAAACTTCATGCAGATGTCATTGCTAAAGTCATTCACGACAGACAGCATTTGGGAGAGAATCGCTTCATTCTTGGCAAACACTTTCAGATCATCCATGTAAAACAAATGTGATACTGGCCTTTCATCACCATGGAGCTTAAAACCAAATTCAGCTTGCGACAACTGTCTCGATAGTGGGATCAAACTAATGCAAAATTATTATTATTATTATTATTATTATTATTATTATTATTATTATTATTAATATTATTATTATTTCTCTATATCACAACTACAGATGTTATGTGTCGGCTGAATATTAAATCTACCCCAGGTTGCAATTAGCTACCTCAGGAGCAGATCTAAGGACTGTCGCTGCCTCTGCAATACTTTGCCAACTGTAACATTATTAATTCATAATTTGGAGCTTGGTAGCCTTCTATGTGGATTTAAACGCCTGATAGAAATTTCGAGAGTTATTTTTAACAAAATAGTTTTTTATATCAAGAAGTTGTGACTTTTCGAAAGATCGTTAAGCTCTCTTTATTATCCTTGCTGTTTCCTTCTTTTGCAATTTAAATTGATGAAAGTGTTTTGTCTTCCCAGAGCATTTCCATTTTTTCCATTGTTTCGTGCTTTCCGCAACCGCTACTTCACAAGTCACATTCCACTACATTTTTTACTTCATTTTTGTTGCCTCAAATATGTTCCTTGCTGCCCAGTTGATTTCTGTGGATAATTCGTCCCAATTTCCTGAATTAGCTAACTTAATTTCTTCTTGAAAATACTTTATTGCTTCTTTTGTGATGTTAAGCCTAGCTGTGTTACACTTAATCAATTTTCGCTGTCGCTTGGTTTTTCTTGGGGAGTAGTTTCAGCTGAATTTTTGTAAGGTAATGATCAGAGTCAAATTCCCTTTTCTTGTTACCTTTACATTCATGTTTCTTTAATGTTTCTTTGATAAATATCCACGTGATCTAACTGAAACTCCTCTAGCATTGGATTGAGAGATATCCATGTTTTTGATTTTCTTGGTAATTTCTTGAAGAAAGTTGACATTAATTTCAGATGAAACGTTTTACAAAGATTAATTAATCTTGAGCCTTTTGTATTTGTTCTTTTATGGGCTGGATATTCTCCCACTGTTTTTCGAAAAGCTTTTTCCTTCCCTATTTGTGCGCTCCCCCCAGTACTATCATATCATTTGATTTTGGAATTGTCGATAATTCCTCGTCCAGAAGTTCGACTTTACTCGGATTTTTCTTATTGTCATCATTAATTGGAGCATGGCAATTAACAAATGTTTTCTGTTTGTTTTTACATTTGACTGTTAAAAGAGATTCTTTCTGAACTAGATTTAAATTCCGTAACATTATCTACTAAGTTTTTATGAATATAGACGGCGGTGCCAAGTATTGGCATGCTTTTCATAATTTTTATTGCTGGTTTACCCTTAAACATTGTGTGTTTTCACCTTCAGTCTCTCCCCTTCAAATTGTTCTTCGTTGAATATTTCCAATGAATTATCAGCATCTCTGTTATCCTTATTCATCCTGGGTCAAACTCAAAATATTTCAAGAAATCATCGTCGTTGTCTGCCACGTCGTGCAAACTCAGTATGTGTTCGTAGCCTTCACTTAACCAAACCTGGTTAACCCTCTGGCGAATGAGGAATACTTAAGGCCACAGGTGACCTTCCTTACAAGAATGAGTGGTTACTAGTACTTATTCGTCACTCATTTGAAAATAAGGACTCTATAATGTAGTGATCCTGAGCTTGCTCAGTCGCTAACAATTTGTCGATAAGAAAGACCTCGTCTGCGTGGTTCGCCGCGCAATCGCGTAACCCGTCACCTTATCAGCGGTGCTGGAGGGGTGGCGGGGGGGGGGGAGACAGTTGTCGCCCCTACGCGGAAAAGAAGGGGTAGTAACGGTCTGAGTGAGGAGAGGCGCAGAATGTTTCGAGAAGCGGAGGTGTGAGTTTGGACTGAGCGAAAGGCGTGGCCGCGAGCCCAGTCAGCGGAAATTGTACCACATTAAGGCGGACGCTGTCAGGCTTGTTCTTCCAGCACGCTTTGTTGTTTGAGCGAACTAAATCTACCAGCGGACTAAGGTCGGTATTACGATTCTTATGTGCCACATCGGGCACATTTCATCCGAACTGCCCGATTACGAGTTCACGCTGTTTACTGTTCGAGATAATTCCACGGACACAACCTCCGAATTAACATTGAGGTGTAGTTCACCTTCGGAGATTGCTTCGCCATTATAAACGTGTTCCATAACTGGTATACCATTCATGTGCATTCTCGTAGTTTCTTTGTAACATGTGCAGAAAATAGTTGCAGTTATGGATTTTTCGTGTGGGAGGACTGTACTGATTTTTGAAAGAATTTTGCCATGTTAATAAGCTAGAGGTGCAAGTTCTGTTTTTGAAAGGAGTATCATGGATGGTAGTGTTAACACCAAGGTGAAGTTATAAATCAATAGATTTATTGAAGGACAATTGACGAAGTCATAAAATTATATTTTTTAGGAGGCATTAAAGAAGTTAACTGAACTTGAATATTACACAAGAAATGTTGTAACAAAGGGTAATTTAATATAGTTTTTCAAGTAACTTCTTTTGAAGATGTTCGAAGTTATTCATGTGCAATTAAAAGTGTTGTAAAAATTATATTTGAAACGAACTATTGAAGAAGATGAGCAAACTTGAATTTTGTACAATAGATGTAAAATGGACTAAATTTCTGTAGTTATTTTTTTTCAAAACTTTCTATTGAACGTTCTGTCTTTTGTTCAAAAACTATATTCATTCACTTCAACAGAATATAAGATATTTTTTGTAATTTCATTTTTATAGTTTTACACGAATTTCTGTTGAACATTCTGTGTTTTCAAAAACTATAATTTGTTCACTTCAATTGAAGACAAGATATTTTCGTTGGAATTCCAGAGAATTTCGTGCACGAAATTACATGAGTGTTGACATAGTGTATGTTGAGGGATAAATTGACTGCAATTTTCACCAACAGAAAGCAGTATGATATTCTGTCAGTTGAAATGCAAGAACTCCTCCCTATGACAGTGCATTTTCAACACTCCTCATCTCATCTGAGATCTCATTGGTTCAATTAATTGAATTTCCATTGCATTTAATCACAGAATATACTACTGTGATTCTCATTCTTTTCAATTAAAAGAAAAATTATTTTAGATAATCTTGCAGTTGATTTTTCCTCCAAGGGTTTTTTTATGTTGTTCAATGTTATATTTTTCTTTTGTTTATTTGTTTATTTGTGCATGTTATGGTATTTTTGCAATGTGTGGTTTGGTTGTTTTTTTTTTGAAGATTTAATTATATTAATGTTTGTGGTTTCAACTTTGTGTTTTTTTTTTCAAAATTTCAAAGAAAGCCAATTACCCACGAAATTTCCCCACAGCCGGCCTACACGTTCGGTCATAATAAATCGGAATCTCTTTCTTTTAAGTAAAAGAGATTTTTTCGAAAACTCACGTATTTGCTGTGAAAAAGAGCTACGAAGTTTGCATTTACAGTAGCGCTTAAACGCTATATTCTTAAAAACGGCTAAGATTTTTCAAAGAAAATTGCCATTGAGATGAAGGTTTTATTGTTCTTTAATATTTTTAAAATAATATTTCCGTTCTACCATGATATAGCCGAACGATTAGGAAAATGTAAAAAAATGTTCTTTGCTCAGCGATAGATAAATGGAAGCTGGTTTCTGAAAGTTGGAAGCAAATGGTAGAGCATTGTACAAAAATAGTAATTTATAATAAGTGGCGGTGATAAAAAAGAAACGATAATATGATGAATAATGAATGACGAATCTAATAATTTCTATATAATTAGTTCTATTTACTATCTCGCCTATCGAAAACTTCGTAAGAAGAGAAAGTTACGTAATTGTGCGCCGCAAAACGGCGAATTTCGCCAGAAAAACTCTTATAGCAGGGGTCTCGTAACGAAAAAGTGGATAAAACCTATTGCTAAATTTAGAAACAATCCTGTAACTCGTTGTGTAGCCAAAGTCCATGTTTTGTTACTTCTTGAAACTGCAAAATCGATTGCCGGCAAAACGTCCGTCAGTCCGTCTGTGGTCAACGCTAGCGACTAAATAGTTCAGCCGATTTTCTTCAAAATTGATATTCCCCAATTGTATTCACTGGTGTCAAGTCTCCTGAAATTTGAAACCGATATTTTCATTTTGGGGGGTATTTTACATGAAGCTCGTCTGAGATTTTCAAAGTTAAAAAAAATTATTAAATTTTGTTGTTGAATAGTGCGAAGGACGTTTAAGGGAATGATGCCAATTTCATTTTCATTGATATCCCTAACTATTCGAAAATTGCAAAAACTTTATAAAAACTGCAAAATTGAAGGTAGAGATTATTGCCTCAGACAAAGTACGTTGTACAAAACGAGAACTTTAAATTAGGTCTTGTACAATTTTTTGAAAAAACAAGTCGTTTTTGCGTAAATTGCAATTCATTTTAACAAAAATACTCTCAAAATCGCCTCCACATTTTTTCTTTCAATTTTCTTCACTAATATAATGAGGCACAATAAAAATATGGCCTTAGTCCTACTTCCAGGGATTGCTTGGTTTTTGAAAATTGAAAAAAAAATTTTATAAACTACAAAATTGTAGAGAGATTTTTACCTCAGAGAAAGTATGTTGTACAAAATTAGCTCTTTAAAAAAGGTTATGTAGAATTTTCTGAAAAACATGTCTTTTCTTGCGTTATTTTCCCTTCAAATTTACAAAAAAAATTTTTTGTGAAAAACCGGTCCAAATATTCCATCTTTTAAAAATTTTTTCAACTGTTATTTCTGAAACGTGTGTCAAATCAATCGTTGTCTTGTGTGCATCTGTATGAACCAATTTCAGTAAAATTATGAGTATTTCAGCATTAAATTGAAATACAATTTAGCCAGAGCCCATGCCATCAACTTACATATCCCCAACGGTTGCGAAATTATTATTACTTTCTCGCCTTACGAACACTAAGTAAGAAGAGAAAGTTCTGTAATCGTGCGCCGGAAAACGATATTAACAGGCGTAATCGTATCAGCGCCAGCACGTTAACTCTGAGGTAATGTGTTTGAGTGGCGGAATGAAAAAGAAACTTTCTGGTTAAAACACTTTTGCAATATGTCTGCCAACGTCTGTCTGTCTCCCTCTCTCCCTCTTTCTCCCTCTCTCTCTCTCTCTCTCTCTCGCTATTTCGTTCTCTTTCTATCTGTCGCTCTCTCTCTCCCTCTCTCTCTCCCTCTCTCTCTCCCTCTCTCTCTCCCTCTCTCTCTCCCTCTCTCTCTCCCTCTCTCTCTCCCTCTCTCTCCCTCTCTCTCTCCCTCTCTCTCTCCCTCTCTCTCTCCCTCTCTCTCTCCCTCTCTCTCTCCCTCTCTCTCTCTCCCTCTCTCTCTCCCTCTCTCTCTCTCTCTGGCTTCAAAGCCAGGCGACGCGCATGAGGTACAAAGGCATCAAAAGCGGCCTTTGCTCTATCATCAAACACAGATCCGCTTGTTAAGTGCTGCGACTCACGCGCTCGCTCCGACTAACAGATGAGCATCGCGTGCGACGCCGCGCGTCACGCCCGCCGCCATCTGCGCCGCCAACCGGAAAGGCCAGCGACAATCAGCCGCCGGCGCCTGAATTAGTAAAGCTTTGGGCTGTGATGGGGCAGCCACGCGATGGAGGGACAAAGTGTTCTACCGCGAAAAAGGTGATAATTCGTATTTGTGGAGCTGCTCATTCACAGTTTCATTTCACTTGTAATATCTTGCATGTAATCCAATCCATAATCCATTTCAGAGCTCTGTACATTTCGTGTTCGATCTATTAGTAGTAGAGGGAGATATTTCTTTTTCTTTATTAACTTCTGTACCAGCGAGACCTTACGGCCTTACAGCTTTTGTTTTACGTATTGTTTGGAATTTCTTACTCAATTCAGTGATAAATTTCTTCTTGGAGGCTATTGGATTATCTGACTTGGTATCTAAAACGTGCTCGAATGTGGCAAAACTTATATAATTATTTTTTTTCTTAGGTTTTTGAATTAAATTATTAAAAGTATTTTAAATTGAAGAACTAAAATCGTTCTGATACAACTCACATATGTTTTAGAGGGAGAGGAAGTTTAAGCACTAATTAATAAAAATATAAGAAATAAATATTTAATGACCCTAATAAATGTCCAATCCACATTTTTGAATAATTTGTGAAATCTGTCGAAATATTTTGGTTAGGTACGTTTCTGAGATTTTAGAGTAACTCGACTTTTTAAAAACCTTAAATCAACTTAGCTTTTTCCGTAGAGAACAGAAAATTTTAATGCGATTTTTGGAAGTGCACATCGGAAAACCTTCAATGATCGTGAATTTTTGTAAATGTCTCTTGTCTGCCCCTTTTAAAAATTCTCATTCTTTTCACAGTCAAGCTGCTGTCTGTGCGCTTGGTTTCTGACATTTTGTTCTCTCGGAACATCTTTTCCAACGTGGTTTATTGTTCTACTTTCTCTGTGTACACTGGTATCGTTTCAACGGTTGTGTTTCTCTCAATCCACTACTCTCGCCCTTCGAAGCACGTATCCCGAATTTTGCGGCTATCCTCTTAGTGGGCCTCAGAGGCCTAGTCTGAATAAAACACTAATTTAGGGCCGTAATGAAGAAGTATTGAATGCAATGGTTTTTATTATTAAATAAACTTATATTTTACAGTTTTAACGCATAATAGGGAATTTTAAGTATTTTATTTTTCAACTATAGCACATGATCCTGTTTTTTAATGTTCTCGTAATAGTTTGTTTTCTCACATGAAGCACTGTGATTTTGTTTTTTGTCTTTTTTGAAGAGGCATAAACATCACTTGAAAAGAGAGTAACGACCACAATAGAACAAATTGATAATAATTTGGCCATGTTATTAACATTTGTAAATACTACCTCTTTATTTTCTTTAGAAATGATCTACATGACTTCCAAACTAGAGTTCCTGTGAATCTCGAAGACTTGAAGAGCATTCTTTGGAGGATGTTTGGGTTTCTCACTCATGGTTCCATATTAGAACGAGAAAATTCTTTTGACAGTTACATACCCACTGACATTAGTCTTGGATTTTTTTAAGCTTACGTACGCATTCAAAGCAGCAACCTCAACTTTGGCATAAAATAACTTCATTGGTCATTGACGAATACGCCTTCATGAAGTGAAATTGTCGACCATTTGATCCGTGACGCCAAATCTAATCTTTGATGTGTTATATGCAAGCATAATTGAAGGTATCTTTCTTTGTCGCTGCTTGGTCGTGGTCCTGATGTAATGTGCTAAGAAGACAAATAATTTTATTTTGACTACAACCAAAGATATTCATGGTGTCAAAAAATATTAGACCATAATTATCTTCAGGTATAATCACACAGTTCAGATGGTATTTCCTACAAAATAGCTTGTAATGTTACGATTCTTCTCCATTAGAAATTCATCCACGAATATGGACGTAAAAATGTATCACTAAAAACTCTTAGAAACTCGAAAAAGTTATCAGATGTACAGTTATAATCGTCAGCAAATAATGACTGTGCCAAACTCTTTACCGTTTTCTATGCAAACTCTTTTGCAACTTGTTCATCTTTCCCTTTTCCATAGTATATTTTACTATTTAATGTAAATCGGTTCCCAGAATCCCAGCACAAAAAACTATTTCTTATATAGTTATGTGGTCATGATTTGCGTCTCCTGGCAACTGAATAACTAAGCCTGGGATGATAAGGAATAAATTCCAACATCATAAATGTGTTTCTTATGCGTTGGAAGGTCTGTGAACGGAAAACAGACTGCAGGGCCTCGGAGGCCCTCTTCGTGGAAAGCACGACTCCCTGCAGAAACGTTGAAAAATATGAAAAATTTCATGGCTTACTAGCCCGTTATTTGCCATAAGAAAAGAAACATAACTAACTAGTGGTGCTACAAGAGCACTTACTTTCCCGTATTAGAGGAAACAGCTAAGTAGTACTGTAATATTGCACTTTATGCGCTACTAACATCTTCGCTTGGAACTCACTATTTCCATTGCAGTGTTGTCAGAACTATGTGAATTATACAACTTCACAAAATAGAATGCAAAAGTTTTGTAACCCTGTATTGGAAAAAGAAGCCTGATACCCTGGAAATATAGAAATGCCTTCCATTGGGCCATGATTAGGGAAGAGTATTTTAAAACCATGCAACAAATTCTCTACTCACTACAAATGGTACAGCATTTGGTGCAAAACTAAATATTTGCCTCCAAATATCAACATAAATTAGACAATTATAACTCCTTTTCATACAGCTCCATTAGGTCACAACAATGACACTAATTCACAGATATTCGCGAGCGCAAAGTGAATTCCATTGTTGTAGACCCTGCATTGTCGCTATTCTGAGAGCTATTAATACTTTTTACTTATTTCAAATATTTCAAAATAAACAATTTCTAAAATATTAAAGTGTAAGTCTATAACAAAGTTCGAATGTAAGAAACGAAGAAAGAAATAATATACAAAATTGCACATTCTAATTTACGACGCATCCAGCTGTCCAAAGCGCAGTAAATTTACAGCGGCCTATTACGTTTGTCACAAAATTAAAGAAAAACTACTCGTATTTTGAAAAAATTAAACATGACCGTATTTATTTTGTTTATTTATTTGTCAATATTCGGAATTGCCACATACTCTTTCTTGCCAGCTACCGTCTATCATCGCCAAAAGTACATTTTTTTGTCATTTTCTTAAATTTTCGGTTTCCTATTGGTAGAACAGAAACATTAATTTTAGAATATTAAAGAACACAAAAATCTAGCCGTAAATGGCAATTTTCTTTTAAAAAGTATGTGCCGTTTAAGAGAAAATGGCGTTTTAGCACTACTAAAAATGCGAAATTTGAAGCTCATTTTCACAGAAAATTTTTGAGTTTTCAAAATACTTTATTTGAAGTTATTTGAAGCACTTACACTCACAAACATAATCATCTTTACAAATTGCGGATAATGTGCATATTAAAGATGTGAGAGATCTTTCAAAAAATTTACATTTATATAATTTTTGAAAAAAACAAAAAAAACTCAAAATAAACTTCACGCTTTACTAATGAGTATAATTAGCACTATCCGTTATAAAAGTTTCAAGAAAAAAATTGCAGCCATATACGAGAAAATGACGTTTGAGCATTTCTGAAAATGACGAAATTTGAGCTACTTTTCACAGAAAACGGTAGTGTTTTCGAGAAACATTACTTGACATTATTTAAACCATATATACTCGTAAATATAATAATGTAAAAAAATCGCCGATCATGTAAATATTAACGACGTGAGAGACAAGTAAAAAAATTTACATTTTTGTAATTTTTGAAAAAACCAACCGATAGACCAAAATGGCTTTTATGTCATTGATAGAGTACATTTACCACTATCACCACCAAAAGTTTAGAGGAAAAATTTTTAGCCGTTTTTGAGAAAATGTTGTTTTTGTAATTTTTTAAAATTGCACATATTGTACGCAATATTGCACGAAAACTACCAAAATTGTGAAAAACATTTACATGACCTTTATTAAAGAACTCAATATGCAGAACAAATTTTATTTGAAGAAAAAATCTCAACGATCTCAACGAATCTTCAATTTTGTAGTTGGAGAAAGACGCCGAAAAAAATTCAAACATTCACAATTTTCGAAAATTCAGAGCTGTACGTGAAAATCGGACCTATGCCATGTTAAAAAGTGTATTTTACTCTATTCATACAAGAAATTTAAAGAAAACATTTGGAGCCGTTTTCGAGAAAATGTTGAAAATCCCCGGAGGCTTCATATAAAGTACCCCCAAATTTTAAAGAATCTTTTTCAAAATCAGAAAACTTCGACTAGAATCAGATCGACTGGGTAATATCAATTTTGAAGAAAATCGACCGAACGGTTTAGGCGCTAGCGTTGTCCACAGACGGACAGACGGACGGAATGCCGTCAATCGATTTTTAAGTATAAAGAAGCAACAAATCATGGATTTTGACCACACCACGAGATAGAGGATTTTTTTTCTTAATTTAGCAACTGGTTTTATCCACTTATTCGTTTTCACGGCCCGGCAATTAATTTTTTTCCACCGAAAATAGGCCATTTTTTCGCGCAGCATTACATAACTTTCCCTATACTACGTATATCACTCCGTGTATACGTACGTATACGGGAAAGTAAAATCAATTATAATATCATAAGATGCAATACGTTTTTGAGTTGAAGTGTACAGCAGGATGTTCAGTTCATTATAACACACACGTACAGATATCATTAAAACATTTCAATGACTTTTCGTAAACATGTCTAACAATACTTAAAATGAATAGCGATTGTATTGTTTCAGAATGAGTAAGATGCAGCCATTTAATCCATTTTGCAAAATACGAAGAGAACGGTATGAAACAACATTTTTCTTGAGATTTTCTACCTTTCCATGCACTTTTATTGTAACTGAAGTACATCACTTATTTTTTGCAATGTAGTTGCAACTGTTCAATTGGTAAAATATGACATTGGAAAATACCTTTATTCAAAATTTGTTTCAAACAATAATTTCATTGTTCTTTATTTTTATTTTAAATTCTATAAGTACATTTAAAGTTACTGGAGTTTAAAGACAAATTGGATTTTTGAGAAATTCTTGTTTTTAACTTTTTTAATAATAATGCCCATAGTTCTCTTGAAATTGCACGCAAAATTCCAAAATTTTCCAGAAAATACACAAAACATTGTAATGATTTCATCTATTGCATAGAAATCCCGAAATTCCTCAGTTTCTAAATAAATGTAAACATTGAATAAACTATAGCAGGAAGCGGCCCAACTATACATGAAGCATAGTTAAGCGGCCGGCCTGTACTTGAATCGATAGTGACAAGACAAAAGAATGACGCGCCGCGGAAAAATCATATTTTATAATTTTTGAAAACGCGTACAGAAATAAAGTCTGACAAAGTAGCGAATTCAAGATGGAATAAATAAACATTTTGGTGTTTGTTTGGACGCGATCGGAGGACGGGTTCGCTTAAATTTTGAATATGTAGAAATGGAAGAAAAAGTTTACTGAGACATTCAAATATAGGTCAAGAATTTATAGCATAAATATCAAGAATTTATGAAGAAACCTTGATGTGGGCGACGAAAGGCGTTGCAAATCAGCATAATTTAAAATTAGCAAAATTATGGAATGCTTAAAAGAATTATAGAACGTCGGAATTATTTATTTTGAAGAAATCTTGTATGTTAATAATGTCGAAAACAATTGCCGAAGCAGAGCATAATTTCGACATAGAAATTCATAATTTTCGGCATATTAAGCGTTAGAAACGTCTATTTTGGCAATAAAATTCGGACGTTGAGCACAAGTAGTAATAAGGAAACGTAATGGCATGTCAAAATATCTAATATTTTAGATTTTAGAAAATTTTATGAGAGGATGCAAGAATGGAATTTGCCGGCATTTGTAAAAAACAGTAGACAACACGAACTTAGGTGGTGAATCAACGCTAATTTTAAGTCACTTTTGAGTCAGAGATCGTGGAGGCAAGACACCGAATTCATGTTAGGCTGTTTTAAGATTTTGTGAGCAAACCGGACTTAGAATATTTTTTATCGAACAGTGCAGTGCTAATGGACATAGAATTTTTGTCGGAGAAACGTGAACGATTTCGGACTTAGTGCATTTGCAGCTAATCGACGCGGCAAATATGTTGTAACATGTACATGAAAAAAACCCTGCAATTATTTCTGTGAGACACGGTCGAAAGTTTTATCGAACGAATTGTAATTTCATTTTTACATAGTGAACTTTATTTTCGCGAGGCAGCGACGGCGTCCATTGTTGTCGCAAGAATTAGATACTGACCCGACAAATACTTAAAGAAGAAGTTTATTTTGTATGTGCTTCACAAAAACGCAGTCGCGAGTAATTAAGAAATTCTTGGAGGATATGGTTCTCTTTTGGAAGTTGGTGAATGCAGTTTTGGTGTAAGCTGATTTGTCGGCGCGTGCAATTGGGCACCAAAACTGGTGACCGTATTTGGAGCAACGACGACGTGCTGGCTGCATTTCGACAAAGGGACGTGCCCGCATTTTTTTGTGTAGTATTCCCGGTTAAAATCTGTACAAGACCAAGAATGTTTAAGACAAAATAATTTAAATTCTTTACATATTAGTTGAGAGAGATGTTGTGAAGTATTTTATAAAACATAATACATGCGAGTTGTTGCTGAGCAAAGTTATAAAAAATAAATGTTCTTATTAACAAATGGTCAACGTACGTACAAAAAAATTAGATAAATATTTTTACAAAAAAGGGGAATTCCTATATAAATTAAATAGTCAGTCAGTTGGTTTTGTCATTTGGATTTTTAAGTGTTATTGTATCATATTGTATTGTTGATGTTGCAAAGCGAGTGTGTATGTATGTGTCTTCGTATTGTTGCATTTACATGTTGTCTAGTTACTGGGTAAGGGCTTTACGAAAGCGAAGAGAATTCCATATGAATACTTATTTTTGAAAAGAAATAAATTAATGAGAACGGAATTTCCGAAGTTCTCCTTTCTCTCACAGAAATGTGTTATTATTTTGAATGGAATAGAAGCCTGGGTACGCTGCAGTATTAAACGTTAGCGTACAGGTAATTCCCGTAGGGGGCAGCCACGACCTGCGACCAAAGACATTTTCTGTAACCACGTAATAAATAAATTGTAGTAATTTTGGCTAGAGAGTAAGGAGAAGATTAAATGAAATAACCGTTACAACATTAATGAAAAAAGTAATTGATAATTACGAATTCAATTTCAAAAAAAATTATTTTCAATGTTTTAGTTGTGGGGAGACTCCTAAAAAGCTCAAACTTTTGTAACTTCCGAAATTTTAGTTGACAGTGAAATTCGAACCTTTGTCATCTCAATAAGTAAGTTTCGCTCTCTTCATTCACAAGAAATTTAAAGAACGGTTTAGATATTTTTGATAATTTTTTTGAAAATGCCCCAGTGTCGTCACCTAAAGTAATCCCAATATTTAAAATTTGTTTTTAAATCCACAGAGCTTCAAGTTGGGCTAGATTGAACGGAAAATATTCATTTTACAAAAAATGCATGAAAGTATGATATGATACGGATGATGCATGAAAAGTATACGTAAGTGTATGAAAAGTATAAGTTACGTATGATGCATGAAAGTAAAATTGGAACAATTTTTGAGAAAAGGAATTTTTATGAAATTTGCAGGGTCTGTAACGATCACTCCGTGCTGAATACGGACCTTGTGTTGTTCACAGACGAACGGATGGACAGAAAGTGTAAAAAAAAGTCTTTTGCGAATCAGTGGACCCCAAAACCTGCAATTCCCATAATTATGTCATCAATTTTCAGCATTATTTCCTTTTTCCTTACATTCACTACGATTATTACTCCGTATATATGTACGTATAAGGAGATGTACGTGATTCAGAAGATAAATATTTTTTAGTCCTTGCTCTAACATAAAATTAACTTACGGATGATGGTAAAGAACCCTAATCATGTACAAGTTTGTGAAATTGTCTCTTTTTCGAGCGTGTGAGTTACGAACTGAACTTACGCATGTATAGAGCAATCTAACATTTCACTAATAAGTGTGTCTTCTGTTTGCAGCTCTTTTGATGTACTTCGTGCTGATTTCTGGCTGGATTTGGCTGACGGTTTTGTGTGTAAACATTGGAGATGTCAAGCATGATGAACTGGGCGCCGATAACCATAGCTGTTTTAACCCGGCAACGGATGGGTTAGGTCTGTGAGACCCACGACGTAACAAAAACTTCAGCCAATCACGTACAGATAATACCAGAAGCCTGTTCGTCTCTCTACCTTTCTTTTATTTTCGAATGAAATGTTCAGTGTATAATGGTCATTGTTGTATATGTTCTATACGTGATTGTATGCGTAATTTGTTTCCTGCTTGGTCTCTCAGACCCAACCCATCCGTTTGTGTAACTGTAATCGAGTAGAAACGTATTCCTACTTTTAGAATTATTTATTTTTGCGATATATAAAATTATGTTACTTTTATCTAGAACAAGGTATAACTAAAGTCAAATTCAACTGTAATTTCATAAATCAGTTAAACTTTTCAGTGGAATGACGAGGATGGTATAAGGAAGGTCTCATTGTGCTCCTTCTTAAATTTACGAAATAGTTTTTGATAAGAATAAGAAATGCATAATTTATTAACACGTTTTCTTTTAAATCAGACCAACATAATGAAGTCATCTAACAACGATGTAAACAAAATATTTGCTATGTAAATCTTGTTTTTTAACCCAGATCTCTCAGACACAGCCTATTTGTTCGTGTTACATTTTTTCACCCATCTGTCGCCGGGTTAACAATTTCACTGATACAAACAGCCATCTTCGAACAATCAACCAATCAATTTAAGATGCCTTCATTGCTGAAGATTTCATATTCCTCTCCAATTACTCACGGAGCTACGGAAAGTAAAGAGAAAAGGCCTTGGGGTGCACTCATCGCTAGCGAAACCAACGTATGAGGGAAATGTCTAATACTTCTCTTTCTGCTGTAGGTTGAACATGACACGCATGAATAAGGAAAGCGGAAAGAGATTCCTGGTGATTTCAGCCTTCACTTGGGAGCTGACCGCAGTGTTCACAATAACGTGTTCCTTATTGTTTACTCAACCAAATACGAGGAAGACACCAGCATGGTTCACCCCATCGCTTATGGAGACAAGAACGTGTTACATTGAACCACTTCAAAAACTTTCAGGACCTGTAGGTAAATAAAATAAACAGTGTGTATGAACAGGAGAACTATCTGTGGATGAATTAATTTTCTCTCGTACACATACTGCCGACAGACACTTAAATACATGCCTGTTATGAAAAACGTAATTAGAAGACTGAAATACTTATTCGCTGGGGGACAAGGATACTATAATATTGAATAATTTGAAAGCAAGATAAAATAAACAAGCCAGAAATACAGTGAAAATTACTCGTTTTTTCAAAGAATTGTACATGGCCATTTCTGACAAGCAAATTTTTACAACAAATATTATTTAAGGCAAAAATCTGTATCATTAATTTTGTTCTTTTAAAATATTAACATTTACAACTTTCGAATATACAAAGTTCGCCAAAAATGGGACTAGCACCATATTTTTACCGTCTTTTGATGCATACGAGCAGAAAATTTAAAAAAAGATCTGGAGAAGTTTTTGAGTTTTTTTAATACATTTTATTAATACCAAGCACAAATTACGCAAAACTACGTTTTTTTAAAAAAATGTAAACGACCATTTGTAAGATGTGTTTCTTTTAAATAGATTTGGTTGAAGGGCAGGTGGTACATTTTAGCTCCAAATGATGCCATAATTTAAAGCTTTATATCTCTGAATTGATGCCAAAAATACAAATGGGCTTTTTAAAAAATGTGGGCTTTTCTTAGGTCAAACGTTGAAAACTCAAAATTTCTTTTTTAAAAAGGCCTTCAAATTTCGCATTTTTAGTAGCGCTTAAACGCCATTTTCTTAAAAACGGCTACAAATTTTTAAAAGAAATTTGCCATTTAGGGCGAGGTTTTTGTGTTCTTAAATATTCTAAAATGAATAATTTCGTTCTATCATTAGGAAACTGAAAAATTAAGAAAATGTCAAAAAATATACTTTGGGTGGCGATAGATGACAGCTGTTTTCTCAATGAAATGTATTTATCAAAAATATATCTTCAAATAAGGTCATGATTAATTTTTTGAAAATACGGGTACTTTTTCTACACTTTAGTGACCAACATAATAGACCGCTGCAAATCTATTGCACTTCAGACAGCCAGGTACGTCGTAAATTATAATTTGCAATTTTGTGTATTATTTCTTTGTTCGTTTTTACATTCGACATTTTGTTATATATTTACATATTAATCTTTTAGAAATTATTTGTTTTGAAATATTTGAAATAAAAATTGCTAGCTCTTTAAGGGTGTATCGACATATAACTCATATAGCTTCATAAGTTATCAACCGTAACCAATAAGTTTTCGGAAATTTCAGGGTATTTCGAATACGATCATTTGATTGAGCGATTGGTCCCCCTTTTGTATGTATTCCACTGCGCAAGTTACTGCGCGCTGCGGTCAAGCGAATGTTTCAGAGCTGAGAAAAAACTCCGCGGCGTGCGGGAGGCCAGACGTCACGTAACTTTTATTTGGTTAGTTAAGGTCCCATCAACATCAAGGCCATTAGCAATCACTATTGGGTTTACCGTTACGTAACTGAAGATGACATGATATGGGGAAGATAGGGGGTGAAAGCACGAACGCAAATACAACCATGCCCGAGGCGGGACTCGAACCAACGCCGCCTGGATATAGGAAGCCTCCACACCGATTGGTGACGTCATCAAAGGTAGTCCGACCGGCCAGCTGCGCAGATCGCAGTTATACTAGAAACCCTTACTTCGTTTGCAATTACTATTCTGGAAATGTATTACAAAAGATATGACCATATTTAATGTTAACATCAGTGAAATTGTATACTATATTTGTTTCAAGAATCCATAAGAAATTCGTTTGAATGCATTTACCTTCAAGTTCGTAAGAGTGACCTCAAGAACATATTTCTACAGATACTTTACACCCTCAAGCATTGAACACTATTACAAGGAATATAGTGAAAACATAATAAAGGTAGTAAGTTATATATAAATCATAATGTATGTGCAGAAAGTCCAGTCACATTTATTAATACATTAACTCATATATAATATTATCAAATTATAAATTATCCAGTCAGTTTTTTCAACTCTCTTTCATCAATTTTATAAAATATTTGGTCATTGATCTTCTTGCAATATTTAAAAAAATGTATTCATTGCTGCCAACATCTTAATTATGTGTTCTAAATAATGTTCACTAGGACAAATACCATCAAAAAGCACGCATTCATTAGCAAGCTTTTCATGGTGAAAAAGCAATCTATAACCACATTGGTACAAGCTACCACATCCACAGTCACTATGTGCTGAGCATTTCAACTTCCAACAATCAAATCTCTCAATTAAAATAAAATTTAGTCATGTGATGAAATTGCAAGTAAAAGTCGGCAACATACTGTATAATTAAGATGAAGATAAAATTGTTTTTATGAACAAGAATTAGTTATATTTTTCCAATAAAAAAATTGAAATAACTTTTATTTTCAGTTATCTGCTTTACTACATGGAGAGTATTAAATTCCTGATAAATTTTCAGACATAAAGTCATCTTCAGTAAAACATTTTTCTAATCAAAAACATATTCAACACATCTTAAATTAAATTAATATTGTTTATGTTTCTTGGATATCATGATTTCTTAATTTCGTCACTGGAGCATTTTTTTGTATAAATTAAAATTCAAAACACTATCTACAACTTCCGAAAATCATCCATCTAAAGCTAGCAACGCCCAGAAACCAATCTCAACCAAACCATATCCAAAATTTTAGACTAATTAAATGCTCTATTCCCGAATTTTAGGCTTCTCTGGATTTCCCGAAATCGTGGGTGCTGCTAGCTTTAGACTAAAGCTAGCAGCGCCCACCCAGAATCAATCTCAATATCAATTGTAAAATCTGAAACCCTTCCCAGAATTTAAGAATAATTTTAGGCTCTTGGAATATAATTATCCCCGCGTTCAAATTCCAAAAATCAGGGCTGTACAAAGCGAAACAATTAGCATTTGTTTTTACGGGGGAATAAACACCAAAATCAAAAAACCTTAGGAAAAATCTGAAAACCTTCCCAAAAGTTAAGAATAATTTTAGGCTCATTTTGAGAAGTGGAAGTCACGTCGTTGACTAGGACTACCCTGAGCGCCACGACACTACGTCACAAGCTCGGTGTGGAGGCTTTCTTTATTCAGGAGGTGTTGCTCGAGCCCGCGAGCATCGGGTCCGAGATCGCTGCGTCTCTACTGTCTTATCGATCTCGGCCACCGAGAATCGGCACGTAAACTTCATTGCGCTAGAAATCCTACTTAAGGCAGTCACGACCAAATGCAAAGGTGTGCACGGCATCTCAAATGTATTTACCGGGAGAGATGGTTCAGTGCATCAACCTGATGTCACTGCAGTCCCTCGGAGCGGGAGGTCCTAGGTTCGAGTCCCGACGGCGGCAGGATTTTCGACACTAGCTTGTCAGCTAGATCGAATTCAGTCGCTGTCTGGAGGAGAATTCTAGCGGCCGGCTGCTCTGATCGGTAGTTTTCCGTGGTTTCTCCGATCAACACCACGCGAATGCCGGAGCAGTACCCTAACAAACGGGCCACGGACCGCGCGCGATCTTTCCTTCCTCATCCTTGTCCTATCCTCTCCCTCTTACACACACACTTACACTAACATGCACTACACTACCACACATGCCGGGAGACCGGTCGGGAGCTTACAACTTGTCCCGGCTGGGCGGTGCCCCGCTGGTGGGAGATACTTGGTTGAGGGAAAACCCCGCTAGTCGACGGTAGGTCGGCGCCAGATCTCGCCATCCGGCGGGGAAAAGATCACCGCCATCTCCCGGGGAAAACACGCACTACACTTACGGGACTAATGACCTGAGCAGTTGGCGCGCCCGGAAACACGAATCAATCAATCAAATGTATTTCTGGAATAGTGTGTTAATCGCTCAAATGTATCGTTTTAGAATCCGAGTGTTACGGGATAAGAACTATGAACTGTGCGGTTCATAGCTGTGCCGAGAGCGACATCGTGACCTCAGTGACCGTGAAGAATCTAACTTGCGTCTCGTGAAGTGTTGCGCAAGGAAGTTCTACTGAGCTGATCAGATTTCCTGTTTCGCGTTTCTGGGTCCCCTCACACTCCGCCAGTTCTACCAGCCTCTTAGTTCAACGTGTTGTCAAAGCTTTATCAGCAAGACCTTCCTTTAAAAGTGTCATTTTTGGTGATGCTATATTGTGAATAAATGTTGTTTCTGCTTAATTGCATGTAATGTACGTACGTATGTTGTACGAATTAATCCGTACCGTGTATTCCATTGTAGCCGCATATTATACTATCTTAGGGTTTCAGCAGTATCTGCGAAATTACCTTTCCATACAGTCTTTTTCATTATCCATCGCATTAGGATTAACATTATATTTCTCCGAAAGACACGAATATCAGCTATGGACCATTTCTCATTCACTAAACACACAAACACATTCAGTTTCTGATCAAAGGGACTCACACTGTGAGAACATTTGAGTATTTCCATCAAAATAATTAACTTTACCAAAACACACAATTAGAGATACTGCGATACTTCAAACAAAACTGATTCATTTTTATAACTCTTATTTTTTTAAGAAAAAACCCGTAATATTCATTTCATATATTTTATCTGTGATTTTGACATTCAGATAATTCTAATGTATATTTTTCTAACCACTTCGATGTTTCAGTATTTGATGATATAGTTCCTTTTATAAAATCTGAAACCGCACTATTCTACTATGGCCCTGTGTGTTGTCTCGTGCTGAGTAACATTATCTGCCTCGTGCTGACCCTAAGAAAGGTGCAGTCCCTCAAGCGAGGTAACTCTGAACTTCGCCGAGAGGAAGAACTGATCCCCCTGGGTCAAATGCACACGGAGGGAAACAACCCTCCCACGGCACACACTGCGACGGGCAATGGACAGACACCAGAGGGCAGGAACAAAAGGGCCATTACAGTCGACGCGAAAACGTAAGACATTATTTGATCATTCTCTAAAATACTAAAGATACTAATAAAATACAAAATATCTCGTCTCTTTTGTTACAGGATTAAACTATACATAAAAATGGTACTTATTTCCGGAGGCATTGAACTTCTTACTGAGGTTATAATGTGGTCCATTACTCACGGGAATTTCGTGATCCCTCTTGGATTCAGCAATTCGTATTCTCGTGTGGATAGGGACTTGGCTTATCGAGCGGCGGGTTACGTCACGGACTTCTTCCGGGCGGCGGTCGTCACGTGGTTGGCCGCTCCTGAAGGGGGCTACTTGGGCCTTATCAAGAGGATACTGCGACGGGACTGAAAGAAGAAATCAGCAGGAGCAGGCAACACAGTCGGAAGGCGTTAAATTTATTGGCGAAAATTCAATTTGGACATAAATAGCTAATGCGGTCGCCAGCCACCAATACGTGGCAATTGAAAAATCAATAGTTTGATTTCCTAAGGCAGACTCGAGAGAATAAGTGAGAGAAGGAAAGGGAATCTGACACGCATGCCTGCAGGAAGTGGGCGAGGTAACGTGAAACCCCTAGGCAATCGTCGAATCGCCACTTCAGATCGTACAAAGTTTTTTTATTACTCTTCTGCAAGTATCGACTGAAGCTTCATGCCAGGTACCTACTCAGGAAATCCTAGCAGCGGGAGACATATGTAGACAAACTTCCAAATAACAAATAACATTTATTCAAAATCAGTCAAAATGCTTAAAGCATGTACATTGAAATAACATTAATAACATTCAGAAGGCTGAAAATCAAAAAGAACACATTTACACAATAAATCATTTCAAGTTTTCTAGAAAAAAAGTGTTGCTTTTAGACAATAGGGAAAAGCAACAAAAAAGACATTACATTGCTGCCCTCTAGCTTCCGTTTTCCACTTTAGGAATTAACAGAGAGGCGCAATCAGAAAAAATCAATAATGACAAGGCGCCACCATTTGGTCACCTTCCATAAATAATGGAAAATAATTAACGTGCTACACAGTTTTTCCATTAAACTGAATTACTTGTGGTTCTCTTTTTCTTTCAATACCATATTATAGATAAATTGTGCCATGCCATTACATTATGACATAAGTCTCGTTGCCGAAACACATTTGGGCGGACCGGGGATCGACTACCACATATGCCGTCCCACAACTTCTAACGCTAGGCGGCGGCACCTCTGCATGCAAAGAGTCGACAGATGCATTCAGCAGAGCTGTCTCGGACATGGACAGATCCGATTTGAACAAACCACTGGGAGCTCTGGTGGAAACGCCACCTTCTCCAGGACGGGTTTTCAGATCTGCCTCTCAATATGTGAAAATTTCAACATAAACATTAATTTGTTGAAAAGCATACAACATTATACATACGCCACAACCACGGCCGAATACCAGGGTTGCCAGATTGGGCGGAATTCTGCGTTTAGGGCTGGAAAACCGCTCTCTCTCTCGCGGGACAAAAATTGACTTCGCGGAACACCGCCCAAAGGGCGGAAATGCATCAAAACAAGTGCGGTTATGGACGGATTTTTAAATGACGACGAAATTTTTAAACATAAACCACAACAACGTTGACAGTAAGTTTGATTTTTTAGGTATTTACATTGTATATAATTTTTCATTAATCATTTATTAATTCGTTCAAATTTACTTTGAGAAGTGTGACGTTAGCTTTTAGACCTCTCGTATATGGTGTGTTCTAAGTCACGTCTTTGTCCTGCACAACATGAGTATATAAATTCTATATCACATTGGCAGAACTTGCAGTGAATTTTAGAACACATCATTTAAAATTAGTCATCTTTTGGACGTACGGTGTCACTTCCAGCATTTTCCGTTAATTCTGAGGGAATAAGCATGTATGTGTAAGCTTAATTTTAAATATTAAGTTATAACTTATTGTTATAAAAAGTTTTTACATAAAGTATTATTTTCAATGTTCAAACCAAACTTAATCATGCATTTCATAGGGTCACTACCTTAAAAAAAATTCAAATACCTATTATTTTAATGCAAATTCAAAAATTTCCCGCTTGGAAAGTTGAATTTTTCTTATTGGGCGTATTAACAGCCATCTGACGGCGGATGTTTGTACGAAACTTCTGGCAACCCTGCCGAATACAAGTTGCCTAGGCTGGGCACAAACATCGATGCGAGGAGTAGCCTGCGCAACGAACAACAGACGTAAACAAAGCACAATCAACATAACTTATACTCATAGCCACAAGACATTTCGAAACACCCAAATTGTGGGTATGACAGAGAGACCACTATTACCACAACTTCAAAAACAAACATTTTAACGGTCCTAGCGACCGGGCTGACATTTCAATTTAAAGGTTACGAAATTCAAAAGAACATCCAAACTACACAAGAGGTTGCGACAAGTAGCGATCAATATAAGCTCGCCGCACGTATTTATAGGGGCGGCAGCGGATTACAGATCATTCCGCTGGACTACATTGTTCAGCGGCAGTCAGTGAACTTACAACATTCGATTTGAGCGCTACAGCGCCCCGTGGGCAACACAGCAAGTGGTGGACAACTGAGTGCAGAGAAGCGTGAGTATGGCAACATGCCTGCCACCTAGCAGATAATGGTGTAACTAGTACATGCAAGGCAGGATGCATAAATAATTTAAATTTACATGAATTAAAGCCTGTAGATGGTTTCCTGCCATGAAAGCTATGCAAATAAACATTGTTAAATAATCACTGAACATTTTTATGCTCAATGGATACAGCAAAAGTGCTGAAAACTGTCATAATTAAAAAGTTATGCATGACAATAAAATATTTTAAGTTTTCATAAAAAATATTCAGTGATTAATATTACACAATTACCAGTTGACATATACATATAGTTTGTACGAACACCCTAAATGTGACCACACTTTCTATACCCCATTGAGACTTATTAATAACATTAAACATAATACAAAATTGAAATAAATATGTTTTATGAAAATGATTTTTACACCCTTACTACAGCTCATTTTTGGTGAAGAATCTCTTGAAGGGAAACTCTTCAAGGGAGGCCTTGCTTTACAATTATTAACAAATTTGCACTAAAAAATAACAATTTGAAGCTATAATTATAGAGTATAGAGATCTTGTTGCTTGATGCATTGCATACCAGTTTTGAAATATTTCAGAAGGAAGCACAACGTTGTGCAGAGGATCCCAGACCAGGACGTCTCCTGGCGAGCATGAGCGCACACGCTCGTTGAAGTCCCATTCACAATGCAAACATAAACATAAGCATGGCGTTAACATAAAAGTTGGGACTACGTCCATAAGCGGATTCATTCACAATGCCTTCGCATAACCATAACACATAAGACGTTATCTTAAAAGCTTGCAAGCTTCAAGCTTCTGTGCTTATGCTTATGTAAGAAATAAGAAATATACCAATCACAGTACGTTTAACTCAAAATTGAGTATCGAAATAGGATCGAAGTCGACAGATCGAACAAAAGACTGGGTTTCCAAATTGCTTGATTGATTGATTTTCGACGGTTTTCTGCGTTGTTTTAAAGCGTACAATCTTTTTGTAGTTTAGGTTTTTGTAGTTTTCATTGTAGTATCATTTTGTTTTAATTTTTATTGGAATTAAAATACCTAACCTAATCTAACCCATGGCCGCAAGGCCGAGACGCCGCTGGTAGGCCTTGGCTTGTAAAGAGCTGTTGTGCCACAGTACATACGTACATGTACATATAATACATGTATACATACAATAAACTATGCTTTATGTATGCCATAACTATGTAATGGAATACAAGATGTTCTTCTTGTAATGTCATTTCTTTGGTTTTAAGGAAACTTCTTTTGAATGTTCTGCGTTTTCGGGAAAACATTATGTTTGTTCATTTAATTGAATGGAGATTTTTTTGGGCGGATTCTAGAGAATTTTGTGCACGAAATTATTTGCATGTGTTTTGATGCAGTGTATTTTGAGGGAATGTTAACTGCAATTTCCGTAAACGGAAGGTACTACGACATTGAGTCATGCGAGAAGCATGTGCCCTTCACTCATCCCAACCGGGATTTCATTCTTTCCATTTGTTGAGCATCAACTTGTTTTGTCATGGAAGATATTGCTGTGATTCTAAGTTGTGCAAATCTTAAAATTAATTCGTGATAACTTTGCAGTTGATTTTCCCCTTTTTGATATTTTTTTGGAATTGTGTTAATTTTTGTTTGTTTGTGTATTTTCTTTGTGTATCAATGTTATTGCCATTCTTCAAGACTTTTTGTGGTTTCGCTTCAACGCGTGTCCAATTACATGTTGTTCTGTGGTCACGACTGTGGTACCCACAGCACGTTCGGTTAATATATGTATATATAGTTTCTTCCGATAGACACTTATCGGACATTAAGCTAATAATTAGAAAAGGTTAGGACATAGGACACAGTCCTACATGCTTCCTGGATTCGTAGCGGCTGAGAAGTTAATTGATTAATTGATGTAAGATAGACTGGGGGTGGATATGATGAAGATGGTGTAATTGCAAGTAATTACCATTCCATGTAATTTGTTCTTATAAGAAGCTCAGTAAATTCTTTCCAAGTTATTTCGATTTTTTGTGATTTTGCTGATTCAATTACTTATTACAAGTAAGTTCTATCTTTTTTTTCAGATTTAACGAAATGCCTTCCAATCTCCTTCATATTTTGGCAATTCATTCGCTTTGAGGTTAAGGCAAAACCAGGTAAGTGACGTTTTGCTTCTGTAGCGCCGCCATCAAACAGCAGGGTAGCCAGACATGGAAGTCTGGGTCTCCTCACTGAGACGAAATTAATTTAACGTGGGAGGGTACCTACCATGAAATGGGTCAAATTATCTTTTTTTGCATTTTAGGCTAAATAAATAGTTCGATTCTTGTCCTTTCCAAATATATCCACATTTTTCTTCTAGGACCCATGGAAGTCCCTTTAACTCTTATTAAAATATCGTAGTGCGCATGAGCCACGCCCCCTTTCGTGACTCTACATACACGTACGTCAATTGTTTTGTAAAATTGAACGCACGTTGTGTTGTAATTGGTTATTGAAAACCACTCTTGTTCATACGTTGGTAGCATTGGTCTTTTCCGCTAAGAATGACGATTCAGAAAATGATGCAGGAATTTTCTAGTAGAGCAGTGGCAAGTACAGACATTTTTAACCCTTCGACTCAGTTTCACAAATACTTACGTAGACTCTGTTTGGGATCTTTTTTACCCTAACGTTTTTATTTACACAATAATTTACAAATATTTGATGCAGGAATGTTATTTGGAATTATTCATTCAGAAAACGATGCCATTTATTTGCTTTATTTATTATATTGTACAAAAGAAGAAAAATGTTATTTTTAGAAACAATATTCTAGCATATCCTCATTACTAGGCATAGGTGGAGAGAACACTCACTTACAAGCATCATAATAATTTGAAACAGAGCTACCAAATTGTAATAGACAAATACACCAAATTCTTATTCGGAAACCGCCACATAATATTACGAAACGGAAATGGATACGTTTTAAGAATGCTTCCTTTATAATTTAGATGTAAAATTTTGCATTTCTGACCTAATCGCATAAAAATTAAATTATTTCCAACACACAAAAAAACTTTTAAAACTGAAAAGTTTAGAACTCATGACATGACAAAACTGGACATAAATAACATAAGGAGAAGTTCATATGAATAATTTTCAGTGTTGCCACATATTATTTCTCCTTGGGGTCAAATAAGACCGCAAATAAAGTCTAAGGGTTAAATTACGTTTGCCGAACATGTACTTATTTTGTAATTAATGTAACTTTTCCCAGAAACTATTCTTCGCAAGTTATTACAATTTACAGCATATTTTTTATCGTTGTATTAGTAATAAATTGACATATTTATATAAACATTCTTCAATAATAAAAAATATTACAAAAATCATGTTTGTCCAAAAATTCTGAAAGATTATGGCAAAAGTTACAATTGAAAACAGATACTATTTTTAGATAGCTCAAAAAACGTCAAAATAATAACAAAGGCTGTATCTTTAATTGTTCAGTAAGTTATAGTTTTCTAGTTAACCATTTTCTATAAAAGATACATCAATAATAGCAAATTTAACATGGGCGGTATACATGGTACCCTCTCCCCTTTAAAAAGTTTGACTTTTGTTTCTTTCAGATGCAGTTTTATTTGTTGGTTTGAGTCCTTAATCTCATTGCATAGTGTTGGTCGGTTGAACCAGAAGATTGGACATATAAAAAGCATTTGATATGGATTGAGTACATTATATGTTAGTAAAATACATAGGAATCTGAAAAAAGCGTTTGAAATAATTAAAAAAATACTTAAGAATCGCAGCATCAGAAGAAGAGTCAACGGTGAACTTCTTGAAGAAATAAGAATTGAAAGCGGCATCCCCCAAGGTAATGTTGAGCGTCATTCTATTCTTACTAGCTATAAATTAGACAGAAAATATTTAATCGCCAATGATTTCAAAAAGGTTTGACGACAAAATAACTATTTTATTGCGACATACTATGTCGTTCTGTTAGGCACAGAAGACTTGGCTGCCGGTTAGCTCAGTGGGTAGAAAGGCGTACCGGAAATGGTAATGATGGAGGAAGTCGGTGGTCGGTAAAAAAATGAGAGTCTTGTAATCAGGTTAACAAAATAAGTGGTATTTATTCAATAAAAAAAGAAAAAAGTCATGGTAATACCACCTATATTGGCGAGCATCCTCTCCTTTTCCCCAATTCCAAAATTACACACACAAAAATTAAGAAAAAAATAACACTGATACAATAAATTTGACAAAAATTTACGCTGATTCCCTCTTGATGGCCAAGCGCGGCCAGGAATCTTAGCTCATCCGCCTGGTCAAAAGGCAGTGCAAATTCCTCTTTCAATAGTTCGTTGCTTTTGACCACGGACGCACCTGAAGGGCGTAGTACCGCCTCAGCGAAGCGACCAGCGGGTTGAACGACCTCTTCTGCCAGCTGGCAGGGGCGCCGGGAACGGCGCGCACACTGGGGCGCCGCTCGGAGGGGAAGAGCGGGCGGCGAGAGCGGGCCGGGGTAGGCGGGACGAAGCAGGTATCGCTGTGACGGGTTCTCGGGCGCCGACCAAAAGCACAGCGCCGCTCACTCACAGATACTAATCACCAGATAATGTCCACGCGCCTGACACAATGGCCTCTATACTTTCAGTCCACGCGTCCCGGAGGCAGTCCGCGCTCCGCACTTTGAAGATCGCTACAAGTCCATAAACGATGTAATTACTTCATTAGAATACACTCAGGCACGAGTACGCAGCAGTCACTTTCTCTCCGCTAACCTGACTATAAATGAGGCGTCTTAAAATCCACGTTCTACTGCTATTTGGAGGCCGTGCACATATCCCCCCCCTAATGAATTTGCTTATTCTCACAAGTCCAAAAGTTAGAAAAATTTATCTCTCCGGCGCCGGACGCCGCGGCGAACACCGACCTTCCTCCTTGACTGCCTCGTACGTTCTCTCTTGGCGCTGTGCTCACGATGTCTTTCCAGCCTCTCTTCCCCCACCAAATTCACCCAAAATGTTCTAGAAATTTCCAGAATTCTGTTTAAGTTCGGTGGCTATTGGCGAAAGGTTAGTGCGTCGCAAAATAATTTCGTCCAATCATCGGAGGCTTTCGAGCCGAGAACTGAGAGAGAAACTTACACTCGTTCCCTCTCACTTCAATTGTATGTCAAACAGGGGTAGTAATTAATGGCCCGGGGAAGAAACTGAGAATCTCAAGGGAGGAGGTGGGCGAGGGGCGCCGCGGAAAAGTACCGTCGGGGACAGGCGCGGGCGCACGTGCAGCTCCTAGCGCCTCGAACATCTGCGCGTGTCTAATGGGGGGGGTGGCCAGCGGGTGCTCGGACAGAATCCTGGCGCCGCCACCGGTTTCTCTGTCGTGCTTCGTGGAAAAAAATTCTTGTGTTTGCAGCTGTAATTAATTCGGTGCCACTACATTATGTAAAGGCAAAAACCCTATTTGCACCAAAGACATGATTCAGCATGAACTGCCAAAAATTATTAAAAGTTGGCGCCATCCGGGTAAATCAAGTATTGGCATTAATTACCAGCTCAGAATATACATTTTAAATCTCGCGCGCTAATTCTAAACCAAAGAGCAGAATCACTTCTTCCACGAAGTGCTTTGGGAGACAAGTTCTTTAGCGCCAGGTTTTCAACTGTAAAATGCTTTCAAGCACGACTGCAAAATTGCAGCACTTACTGGTCATCTGGCAGGCCGGCGATTTCCTCTATCGCAATTCTTAGGAATTTCGCGACCGAGCATTGTTAAAAAATTCAAAACTCCATAACAATGATTTCATAGCAGTCGAATTCTGGGCTTAAAGAAGCAAGCATGAGTGCGTATGCATTAGCCAATGATATCTATATCTATATATCTGTATCTATATATATATGTGTGTGTTGGAGCGAACACCCAATGCTTTGCAAACATGACGCCAGAGCTAGTAGGCCGCCATATTGCCGACCGCATCCCTGGCACTTTGCCATACTAGTGTTGGGGCATGAGAGTAGCTAGAAGTTTCGTCAAAAGGACAAAAGGAAATAAGAATTATTAATAATAAAGCACGTGCTAAAAAATAATATAATGAATTTAAATTGGATACAATTAAAATTAAATTTCTCAGGGTTACTAAATTATCATTAACATGAAATCGATAATAAAGAAATTTAATTTTCTTCAATTGTCAGAAATATTTATAAAGAAACTAAAACATTAAACTAACTTCCTCAATTTCAATCAACAATCAAATGTTTTTTTGCTCATCAGTTTTGTACCCTCTCATGGACATTTCTTACATACATAAATAACATTTCTTACACACAATTGAAAATAATGGGAATACTTGGGAACAGCATTATCCACAAATGTCAATAAAATAATATTATATTTCATAATTAATAACATCACTCATTCAAAAATGTGAGAAGCTTATTCAGTTTCTGTCTTACTGTGCTTTTTTTTCAATCTTCATTTATTGTCACATTTCCTGGCATTGTTCTTAATTGTAGGGTAGTGTACACTCTTACAATTTCTTTCAGCAATTCTGTTTCATGTAAATCTACAATTGCAGAATTAATTGAGTGACAACAGAAATATTTATTGAAGTTAAAAATAATAAATATGAACTCAGAATGTATGTATTATCCGTACATTTTTGGAGCCTGACCTCCTTTGCTAGTTCTTGTTCCTTAGATGCTATGCCTCCCATGTTGACAGATAATCTTTTTTTTTTGCTGGCATCCCAGATCAACTGCTTTCTTATCGACATACCATCAAATATAATATCATATTCCTTCAAATATATCTTGTCACTGTTTTCATTTCAATATTTGAAAACTTCACCAATTCACAATTTACCTGCTTCACAATTTACAGAAGAAATCCCTGACCTTACTCTATTTGGATAAGGGGATGAAAATAATAATCAGGCATACTTATATGCTCTAAGAGAATAAAAATGCAAAGTATGAGAAAACTGTTTCACAAGATCACTGGCTCGTCCTTTTTTACCACATTTAGAATTTTGATGAACTCAAAACACAAAACCACTCAAATTCTCTTCAAGAGCTACTCCCAAGTTAAAATTTGAATCTTCTTTCTTTTTCAATTTTTTTATTAATTCCATTACGTTACTAATCTTATTACTGCAATTCAGTCTCATTTGCAGAAGATTCATTTTCTTCCTGAGGATGGCTTTGGTCTGTGACGGTGGAATAGGGTCTCTCTGTGTCTCCTGACATTTTTGTTTGCTAGGAGATTTGCTCTGAGAATCAATTTCCACATCAGAATCGCCTTCTTTGTCCTGTAATACTTACTTGAAAATTTCACTGAATCACTGCTGATTAAGAAAATACTGGCACAGGTAAATCAATCCAATTCTAACAAGACAGTCATCACTCAATATCGTTTCTTTCTTCTTTTTGACAAAGAACCTCCAAAGATTTAAGATCACTTTTTCCGTCATAGTTTGTATTAGTTTCTAAGCTCTCTGATAATGCCCTTCTTCAATTTTCTTGAGCCTTCTACCTTATCTTTTGGATTCACACCAGCGGCGTAGCTAGGGGGGCAGGGGGGGCGGCGCGCCCCGGGTTACACCATTCTAGCGGTGACACCAATTTTATTAGTAGTAACTATGTAGCTTAAACATTTTCCTTAAAAATTTTATATATTTATAGTTAGTTTTCTTAGTTTTAGTAGTTTGAAAATTTTATAGTTGAAATTATATAATTTTTATGTTTTAGTTAAAAATTATTTATATTAATTGAAGAAGTATATATTTAAACCACAAGCATAAATTATGATTTAATTGCAATTATTCTTAATTTCATAGAATGTGTTTACATATTATAAATAACTATTATGTGCAAATATGTTTGTATTATTAATAAAATTATGTATAAATAACATACCCTTGCAAGAACTCTCGCACGGTAAACCCCACCCTTTCCCTATCCATTTGTCTATCCTCTTCATTAAGAAGAAGCATTAATGAAACGTGATTGTTTAAAAAATGTATAAATGAAACTTTGAATGTACTTTTGTACTTAATTCTAATGTATTTACAGAATATCAAACAAAAATAACAATGCAATTGATGTTGGAAACTAATTTTCAATAAAGGTTTATTCAGCATTACAGGGATATGTTCTTGGAACAATTCATACTTCTTTAAAAAAACATTTGAAGAAATGATTCAGACTTCCTTGAGAGTTAGCTTCTCGCTTTCTTCGATAGTCACAAAAAAAATTAGAAAATGTATTTACTCTTGATAAAGCCTAGTAAAGTAGTGCGAAATACCAAATTGGGCTAGTTGAACCCTCTTATTTGCAATATTATTTAACTTTCCTAGATTTGTTAAAAGGAACAGATGGGGCATTGGAGAAACAGGGTGTCAGATTGCGAAGGTGCGGAAATTGAAAAATTATTTGTTTACTAAAAAGTATTGGATTATTTTCTGCGTTGTTACGTATCTCAAGAAAAGCAATTCAAACTAATATTTTCACCATTGAGTACTAAATACCATTTGTTACCATTAGAAACAATTGGGTTTACATTTCACTTCGGTGCATGGAAATGTTACTCAAACTTTTCCATTATCTTAACGAACCGACACCTTGAGTTTAACATCAAACGCTATATTATTTACAATATGAGTTTGCAGCTGGGGGTTGATGTTCACACTTTCAGATACCGCCAACATTTAAATCGTACGTTTGGGCTGAGATCGTTTGTAGTTGTCGAGTGACTTGCGCTATTCTTTCCATAATTTTAAATTTATTCAGGTATTATAGCCTACCGCGTTTTGATTTTTGCTTTTCATTTATTTCAAGCTATTTTACTTCAACTAATTTAAAAAGTTTTCTCTTTGTGTTGTGCCATAGCACACGTTTTCCCTACAACCTCCGCGTAACCCTGTGAGAACTCTCGCATGTTAAACCCCACCAGTGGCGTAGCGTCAGGGGACGCTAAGATGCTGAGCATCCCCACGTAAAATATTAATAGAAGAACCCTAAATATTGTATCGATAAACTTACAAGGTGGTCCGTTGAGCGAAACACGTTTTGTATTAATTTTATGTGATTTCCTAAGATTGAATTCGGCGCGTTATTACAAGCTGGCCTTCGATTGCTTGGATGCTAAAATGCTTCTAGCGTCTGCCACAAGATTGCGAGGGGCAATGACGCATGCGCAGACGGCGAGGTTCCCCCTCCCCTCCTCACTCCTCCCCAAGAGATTCGCGAGTTTCGTATGCTAGCGTACGACAGAGCAAAGTGGCGTATGAGAATTGCCCGTTTGTGCACGAGAGCACAGCACACAACGTCTGTGAAATATTTTCTTTCTCACTTGGGATTCTCTGCTTGGTCGTGGTCATAAACAGGAGAAATAGTGCTTGCTTAAGATACTAATTCTTAATTAATATCTAAGAAGATGAATAATTCCTTAATTATATTAAATATTATATTGATCTGAAATGTATAAATTCACAAGTGATCTCATTGCCAATCGCGCATTTGAATTAAAACTGAGTCATTGCATAATTTCCTTTCAAGAAGTCTCCTGACATAAATCTGTTGAAGTATTGTAACATTTGTTTCGATAACATAGATTCTAGAAAACATTAAAGACCATGATGTGTTCATTTGGCGTTATTGTTGAGCATCCCCAAACACGCGAGTCACGCTACGCCACTGAACCCCGCACTCATCTCTATACATCTATTTCCATTCTAAGAAGTTAAGTTGTTAACGAAACGTGTTTATTTGCTTAAAACGGTACAAAGGTAACTTGCAATGTACTAACACAATATCAAATACTAATAAAAAGCAATGCAAATGATGTTTAAAACATTTTCACTAAAGATTTATTCAGTATCATGTAGAGTTTTCTTCGGACAATTCACAACACTTCTTTAAAGATATTTGAAGTATTTATTCAATATTCTTTGACAGTTAGCTTTTAGCTATTAGTGATAGTCACAAAAAATATTACCTTTTTACTTTTGAGAAAGCTACGTGTCTGAACCCGCTGACTTGAATATTTCATCTAATGATAACAAAAATATTGGTACGTACAGGTAAAACACAAAAACAGTCTTCACTCTTCACTGTTCACCCACATCCCTCCACAATTGAGTACACAGCACTTACAGACTATGGCAAAACGTTAATTGAATAGTTTCACTACACGCATAAGAAACAATCTTCGTAGGTATCAAGCAACTATAATAGTACTTCTGATTGTTGCTGGAGAGCAAATCTTGAATTTATGATTTTGCAAATAAACCTTATCACACTGCACAAACCACTGTGTATACAGAAAGCGTAAATATAAGATTTTCTAAGCGTTTCGCCACCAAAATGGCTACCGGCATCAAGGGCTGAAATTTTGTGGTGGCCTTGATAGTATTAATGCCCGGAACCGAAAATTTAATTAATGTCGAGAAATGTCTCATCTTATAGATTTTGATGTGAAAAACGTTTCTTTGAGGCAGTTGGCCTCCAAATTTTAGTTTTTAAGGCCTTAAACCGCTTGTTTTAGGAGTTATTTGACGAAAACTTTGTCAAGTGTTCCGGGTTGCATTTGACTTGAATATTTAGTACTTGAATAATTATGCGTTTTTTAAACAAATCCTTCGTATTTTTAAAGTCAAAGTGCAATTTGTCAAGTCTCCGTGAAATTCTCTTTCTGTAGAGACCTTGTTTATAAAGATTGGTTACATGTGAGAGCCGCAACGGAAAGGTATACTACTGAAAGAATACAGGAGACGAGGATAATGCAGCAATAGATATTTTTATGATTAATTTATAGGAAGGGTGACACCATAAGCTTCGCCCCTGGTGACGCCAACTGAACAAAGCCACAGAATCACATGTAGATCATTCTGGCAATTTTGTGGAGGTGGTTCCTTCCTTGAGTCTCGGTCGTCTCGTAGTACACTGTAGCTCCTTTCGTGACTTTTCATCATAGTGTAAAGACTTGCAGGGAATTCACCTTTCATCAAAGAACCCACCTTCAAAGAAATGAAATTGAATAAACAAGGTAAAACAATTAATTTTTATTTTTTTAAATCCACCACACCAGAAAAAAATAAACAATATTGTGAAAAAATATGGGCCTAAACTTTCAACACATTTCATTTTTAATTCATGATAAAATTTTCTCTCTTCAGTAGCTCTGTCCATGAATGTATATTGTGCCACAGTACTTCGCCCCACGTTGTTGCGCCAATGCAACTGTCCTCTCCTTTTTAACCTCCAAACCCCACGTTATGGTGCCAAAGCAACCGTTCTATTCCCTCCTCTTTTCAATTAATTAATTAACCTAGCCACAGATTGTGAAGCCAATGCAATCGTATATATTACTATACCCCTCCTCTTTTCAATTAATCAATATTATTATATTACGACGTTGCATAAAATTATTTTTTGATTGTAGGTCGTGTCTGGCCCCGTACGGGAAATACCTGTAAACAACGTTCCCTATTGCAGCATACTTCTAAATACTGAAATAAGAACACCTTTTTTTTCATAAAAGAAAGAAAGAACTTTAAATCCTGTCCTCTCTCGTTTATTCTCTCATCAACATGTATCACTACGTCCCCTGTTGCATTCTCTCAACAACAATGTAACAATGAGTAAAGATATAAATGTACTCGTGCTTGGCAACATTGCTATAACTCAAATACCATTACATTTAAATAAAATTAATATTAATCAGCTGATTTATAACTATTATGCGTCCAGGAATTTCTTTTACCAAAAACCAATGTCATTAAAAAAAATTTCCCTCGTACGTACGTACTTATAAATTTAACAATGAGAAAACAAGACTAAATTTTGCATTGCTAGTTCGACAACAATTGCATGCATTCTTCTTTTACAATTTCAAGATTTCAACGGTCTTGTCAAAGTTTATTTAGTTTACTTGGGTGTTCTCGAAAACAAATATCTAATTTGATAATTACGTCACGAGTGCGACACTTTCCTGTTGTTGAATTTCGTCGAGACAGCGCCGTTGCCAGCCCGGTCGTCCCGTGCGTGCCCACTTGCACGCGCCGATGTATTCGCTCCAATCTTGCGTATGCTGACTTTCTTCATAAGAAATTCCCCGTGAATTCCAAAAATTGCTCGATCACTTCGAAGCACAGAGACACAATAAAAAATAATAAAACAACTTCTTCTCTCTTCCACTTCATTCACTGCATCAATGGCTGTTTGCACTACCCGTCCGCATGTCCATTGCACGGTACCGATTCGTCACAAAAATGTCTAAGTCCAAATTCTTAAAAAATCTCGAATTCGTCGAACATGGATTCGATGTTACTGTCACCCCTGACTCGGAAGAAGTGTTCTTAAAATCATGTCGATTTAACACGTCACCTCGTAAGAGAAAAAATGCCGACGAATTCCATTCTTGCATTTTCATTGTTGTTTTCCTAATTTCTCTAAAATGTACAATATAAGTTATTTTGACATGACTATGCGTTTATTCATTAACGCTTTTGCCCAATGTTAAAGTTTTTTTGCCCAAACATATATTTTTGATATTTTATACGTCGAAAGTGCTAAATTTCTCTGTCGACATTATATACCAATTCGTCGCTTGTTTTGATAATATTAATTTGTAATATTTCTTCAATTCAGAAATTCAACGTTCTATAAGTCTTTTGGATCAGCTATAATTTTTATTAAATTTAGACAACGACGATTTACACGCCTCTCGTTGCCTAATTAAAACTTCTTCATAAAATTTTGATATTTAAGTTATTGCATCTGACACGTCACTGGGACTTTTCTCTAATTCTTCATATTCTAATTTTAAATGAACCCGTCGTCCGATCATGTTCAAATAAAGACCACAACGTTTATTTATTTATTTTCCAACTAACTGTACGATCAGATTTCTTTCCGAAACTACCGAATCCACTGTGTTTTCCTAAATTGTCGAAATATACTTTCCGCGTCGCGCTGTTCTTCTGTCTTGCTACTATCGATTCACGTACACGTTGTTTTATCAATTACAGTTTAATAAATATTTATCCTTTTTTCACAATTGTTTTTGGGGAATGTGCCAGAAATGAAATCATTACAATTGACATAAATTACCGGAGTTTGAAATAAGAGGGGCGAGAGATATAAACGGGGAAAAAGATTTTTAGTAAGAATAACATGAGCGTTTTGTGATTAACCGTACTAAGTGCATGAGTACTGAAGGTTATATCACACACTTTTCACAAAAATAAGACTGTCAATACTTACACTCGACAGATGAACGGTTGCACTATACACATAAAAAGCAATCTTCTTCGATATGAGGCAAATATTTAATACTTTTAATTGTTGCTGCGAGAGCATTTATGTTTATTTGCATAATCTTGAATTACTGAACACAGAAAGCATACATACAATATGGAGAAATCTAATTCTTCTAAACATGACGTCACAAACAAAGAACGCCTCCAGCGCCGAGTAATATAGTTGGTATTGGATAAAATCGATATGTGCCGGTCCAGTAAAAATGTAATATAATGTCCAAAAGAATCTTATTTCGTAAATTACTGCGTGAGAAATGTTGCCTTTGAAATGAAATAAAAAATAACTTTGGCCTCAATTTTTTTTATTTTTAATTTTTAAGTCCCTAATACGCTTCGTTTAGGAGTTTTTCAACCATAAATAATATATTGTGACACACCGTCGTGTGATGCGGGTTGCATTTGAAATGAATATTTAGATGTGTTTTTTCTTTCTCGCCTTACGAATACTTCGTAAGAAGAGAAAGTTATGTAATCGTGCGCCGGAAAACGGGGAATTTTCGCCAGAAAATCTCTTATAGCAGGGGTCTAGTAACAAAAAAGTGGATAAAACCTGTTGCTAAATTTAGAAAAAAAACTCCTCTATCTCGTGGAGTATTCAAAATCCATGTTCTATCACTTCTTGACATTTCAAAATCGATTAACGGCAAACGTCTGTCCGTCTGATCGTTTGACCGTCTGTCCGTCTGTGGTCAAAGCTAGCGCTTAAACCGTTCAGCCTATTTTCTTCAAAATTGATATTCCCCGATCGTTTGTACTGATGTCAAGGCCTCTAGAATTTGAAACCGATATTTTAATTTTTGGGGGTACTTTACATGAAGCCCGTCGGAAATTTTCAAAGTTAAAAGAAAATGGCTCCAAATTTTTTGATTAAATTTTGTTGCTAAATAGTGCAAATGTCATTCAAGGGAATGATGTAGGTATCATTTTCGTTGATATCCCCAATTTTTCAAAAAATGCAAAAAACTATTTCAAAACTGTAAAATTGAAGATATATATTTTTCCCTCAGACAAAGTCGGTTGCACAAACTTAGCTCTTTACATAAGGTCATGCATCATTTTTTGGAAAAACGAATGGTTTTTACGTAAATTGCGCTTCAAATTTACAATAAAAATATTTCTCAAAAACCGCTTCAAATTTTTTCTTTAAAATTTCTCCACTTTTGTCATGTAGGACGATAAAAAATATGCTCTTAGTCCTACTTCTGAGAAATAGTTTTTTGACATTTGCAAAAAAAAATATTTCTTAAACTACAAAATTGTAGATAGTGATTTTTACTTCAAACAACTCTTGTACAAAACTACATCTTGTACAAAACTACATCTTTAAAAAAGATTATGTAGACAATTCTAAAAAGCCGAGTCGTTTTTTCGTAATCTTCGCTTTAAATATACAAAAAATTCTCAAAAACCACTCCAATTTTTTTCTTTAAATTTTCTCCACGTGTTTAATAAGGGACGATAAATAAATAAATAAACTAATGGTAGTAGAGAATGGCACACACTTTCTCGCAGTAGTTATTTTTCTGATGGCGTTCGTAGGATATAGGATTTGCAGTAAGCCCTTCACCGCTGCCTTTCTTTGTCGCCCAAAAGACAATTTTTGGCATGTTGACAAGTACAAGCTTCCTAATGATAGAGCAGATACAATTATGTTTTGACTAATATATCAGTCTGCATCTCACTCCAATTTTGACAATATACTCCACATTTTGACAAAATACTCAGTTCGCATCTCACACCAGTAGCAAAGGTAGTTAAAACGTGTTGGGGCTGAGCACTATACTTCGGAAGATGCCCAGTTCGAATCCCAGATAGGGATTTTAACTTGATGAAAGTGGAATTGCAAAAAAACATTGAAGAGTGTAGAAAGTTCATTGAAAAACATTTGAAGTTTTTCTACTCAAGAATACAACCGCAGATAAATTTACAGGACTTGTCTGTGTTTTCCCAAATGGCTTTTAAACATTTTTTCAACTCTGTTGTTCGATTTCTGAAACGTATGTCATATTAATTCACTCGTACTGTTTGCATTTGTATGAACCGATTTAAGTAAAAGTATGAGTATTTCAACATTAAATTGAAATACAATTTAACCAGAACTCATGCGATCAACTTACATATCCCTAACGGTTTCGAATTATTATTACTTTTTCGCCTTATAAATGCTTCGTAAGAAGAGAAGTTAAATAATCGTGCGCCGGAAAACGATCTTCCCTGTGCACTGCGCTTGTGGTGTATGTTAGCGCCAGCACGTTCACTCTGAGGAACTGCGTTCAAGCGATGGAATGGGACAAAAACCTGCTAGTTAAAATGCTTTTACTCTTTTATGTAGGTGTACGTCATTGCGGAACATTTTAAATAATTCAAAAATGTTTATTCTTTGGTTGTGCACTTCGTGTTGATTTTGACGTTTTGAACATGAATGAGAAGGGAACGTTTCTACGGTGGAATTTTTTAGTACTTTGTCCTGAATTGTTTTTTTACTTGGACAATCGAACATTTACTCGTTTGTAGTTTTGCCCAAGGTCCATGCGCGCTTACGTCGCATAGTAGCATGAATGCCGGCAAGTTAAATCTGTAGATATTGAATTGCGTTTCGGAGCGGAAAAAAATGCTGATTTATGTAGTAGTATAATATAGCTGAGCATTTAGAGAAAATGCAAGAAAGTATGTGTTTTGGCCAATAGCTTTTAAATGCAATTCTTTAATTTCTTCGATTTCTTCTACATGCAAAAAAGCACATATTTGCGATATTATAATCAAACTATAATAAATATAATTATTTGTAGACCCAACTGAATTTATGATTATTGGTAATTTTGGATCAATTTTTCCAATATTTTATACGGGATTTATATACATTAAAATAAATATTATTTCAAATTTTGAAACTTTATGGTTGGAAAACATTGGATTTAAAGACATTTTTTGGAACTATCAACAAAATATGAAAAACGTTATTAGTGCATGAATTCTTGAGACATAGTTTTGAATATTTTTTGTAATAAGCACATTAAGCTAGTAAATAACTAGTATTGCTACAGAATGGCACAGAATTTCCCGTATTAGTTTTCTATTTCCTTGCGTCTTCGCTAGCTATTCGGAATTGCCAGAAACTCTTCCCTCCCAGCTGTCATCTATCACCGCCAAAAGTACATTTTTTTGTCATTTTTGTCATTTTCTTAAGTTTTCGGTTTCCTATTGGTAGAACGGAAACATCAATTTTAGAATATTAAAGAACATAAAAACCTAGTAATCAATGTCAATTTTCTTTTAAAAATTCTGTGCCGTTTAAGAGTAAATGGCGTTTTAGCGCTAATAAAAGTGCGAAGTTTGAAGCTCATTTTCACAGTAAATGTTTGAGATTTCTAAAAATACTTTATTTGAAGTTATTTGATGCCCTTACACTCACAAATATAATAATGTTTATAAATTGCTGGTAATGTGCATATTAAAGATGTGAGATATCTTTTAAAAAAATTAAAATTAAGTAATTTTTGAAAAAATAAAAAAAATAACTCAAAATAAACTTTACGTCATACTAAAGAGTATAATTAGCATTATCCGTTACAAAAGTTTCAAGAAAAAAATTGCAGCCGTATATGAGAAAATGACGTTTGAGCGTTTCTGAAAATGCGAAATTTTGAGCACCTACCAAAAGTTTAAAGAAAAAATTTGGAGCCGTTTTTGAGAAAATCTTGTATTTGTAATTTTTTAAAATTGCACATATTGCACGCAATATTGCACATAAACTACTAAAATTTTACAAAACATTTACATGACCTTGATGAAAGAACTCAATATGCAGAACAAATTTTAATTTAAGAAAAAATCTCCATCTTCAATTTTGTAGTTGGAGGAAGATGCCGAAAAACTTTAACAATTTTCGAAAATTCAGACTAATCCGGGAAATTCGGGCCTATGCCATGTTAATAAATGTATTTTACTCTATCCATACTGTAGCGGTCCTGAGCTTGCTCAGGATCGCTAACAATTTGTCAATAAGGATGACATCGTCTGCGAGATTCGCCGCGCGCTCGCGTAGCCGCGGCGGCGACCCCGTCGCCTTATCAGCGGTCGCTGGAGGGGAGGCGGGGGGGGAGAGTTGTCGCCCCTACGCGGCGAAGGGGCTGGTAGTAACGGTCTGAGTGAGGAGAGACGAACAGAAAGTTTCGAGAAGCGGAGGTGTGAGTTGGACTGAGCGGAAGACGTGGCCGCGAGCCCAGTCAGCGGAAATTGTGCCACGTTAAGGCGCACGCCGTCAGGCTTGTTCTTCCAGCACGCTTTGTTGTTTGAGCGAGCTAAACCTTCCAGCGGACTAAGGTCGGTATTACGATTCTTATGTGCCACATCGGGGACATTTCACCCGAACTGCCCGATTACGAGTTCACGCCGTTCACTGTTGGAGATAATTCCACGGACACAACCTCCGAATTAACGTTGAGGTGTGGTTCCCGTAGTTCACTTTCGGAGATTGCTTCGCCATTATAAAACGTGTTCAATGACTGGTACACCATTCCATGTGAATTCTCATAGTATCTTTGTAACGTGTGCAGAAGATAGGTGCAGTGATGGAGTTTTCATGTGGGAGGACTGTACTGATTTTTGAAAGAATTTTGCCATGTTAATAAGCTAGAAGTGCAAGTTCTGTTTTTTGAAAGGAGTATTAGGGATGATAGTGTTAACACCAAGGTGAAGTTATAGATCTATTAGAGCTATTGAAGGACCATTAAGGAAGTCATAAAATTATATTTTATAGGAGTCATTGAAGAAGTTAACTGAACTTAAATATTACGCAAGAAATGTTGTAACAAAGGGTAATTTTATATAGTTTTTCAAGTAACTTCTTTTGAAGATGTTCGAACTTATTCATGTATAATTAAAAGTGTTGTGAAAATTATATTTGAAACGAACTATTGAAGAAGATGAGCAAACTTGAATGTTGTACAATAGATGTAAAATGGGGTTAATTTCTGTAGTTTTTTTTTCAAGAATTTCTATTGAACATTCTGTTTTTTGTTCAAAAACCATATTCATTCAGTTCAACAGAATATAAGATATTTTTTGTAATTTCATTTCTATAGTTTTTACAAGAATTTCTGTTGAACATTCTGTGTTTTCAAAAAAAATTATTCAGTTTAACAGAATATGAGATATTATTTTGTACTCTCATTTCTATAGTAAAAAACGGGGTGTTGAATATTGTTTTCAACGACTATAATTTGTTCATTTCAATTGAAGACAAGATATTCTTTTTGGAATTCCAAAGAATTTCGTGCACGAAATTACATGAGAATGTTGACTTAGTGTATGTTGAGGGATAAATTGACTGCAATTTTCACAAACAGAAAGCAGTATGATATTCTGTCAGTTGAATTGCAAGTACTCCTCCCTATGACAGTACATTCTCATCACTCCTCGTCTCATCTGAGACCCCATTTGTTCAATTAATTGAATTTCTATTGCATTCATCACAGAATATACTACTGTGATTCTAATTCCTTTCAACTAAGAGAAAAATTATTTTAGATAATCTTGCAGTTGATTTTTCCCGCGAGGTTTTTTTTATGCTGCTCAATGGTATATTTTTCTTTGTTTATTTGTCTATTTCTGTATGTTGTGATCATTTTGCAACTTGTGGCTTGGTTTTTACCTATGAAGATTCAATTATATTGATGTTTGTGGTTTCAACTTTGTGTTGTTTTTCAAAATTTCACAGAAAGCCAATTACCCACGAAATTTCCCCACAGCCGGCCTACACGTTCGGTTACAATACAAGAAATTTAAAGAAAATATTTGGAGCTGTTTTTGAGAAAATTTAGAAATTCCCTGGGGGGCTTCATATAAAGTACTCCCAAATTTTAAAGAATCTTTTTCAAAATTTCAAAGCTTTGACTAGAATCAGGGGAATCCATTTTGAAAGAAATCGTACTAATGGTTTAGGCGCTAGCAATGTTCCCAGACGGACAGACGGACGTTTTCCTTTCAATTGCTTTTCAGTATCAAGGACCTAGAAGACAGCCTTTTCGCGAATGTTAAGAGAACTCCTGAAGGAATTGGGTTAGGGTTTGGCAGGATAAAAGAGAAAAAATTATCAAAATTTTTGAAGGTAGTTACTATTTTGGAGGATGCCCAGGAGGCAAAATCGACATTAATTGCTAAATTTCCATTCAGGAACAATGCAAGCAAAAGGCATGTTTTCGTGACGTCATGAGATGATAAGTCATAGTTTTGGAATATTTAATTCAATAAGGCGTTGACCAACGAATTAGACGATACAGCAATTATCGTAGGAATGTTGGACACGATTTAGAAACAGCGACAAGTCAGAGAAACGTTGGTAAATGAGAAAATATCAATATTTTTCGTTATGTTATTCGGGGCTGCAAGCGAGTGATCCACTTTTGTTCACCCAGAAACTATGTAGGCGAGATTCCAACAATGCCCTTCAGTCAGAGAGAGAGGAAACCTTGCTCGAGTGTGAATCCACGTTGCGCGGTGCGAGATTTTTGTATTGTTACGAGTTTGTAATTTTAAAACATTTTATTTTGTGGCGCGAGCTATAGTTTAGTTGTGAATCATTTAAACGCGCATATAAATCGATAGACGATGGCGATACAGAATATTTCTGCATATCATTATCGCGAGATAAGCAATATCTGTCAAAACATTGACAATTATTTATATCGCAAGGGCGAACATTTCGCGGTCGGACATTTTGTGTGTTTTTTTTAATTTCACGAATGCGAACGCGATCAGGAATCGCCATCTGGTGGTGAAGGTGATTTTCATCACACACCGCGACGCCGGACCAGCCAACAGGCAAGTACAAGAACTACCTTTTTTATTTGCTACAAAGACGCATTCATGTTGAAGGCCAAGTAATGCCAAATTTAAGTAGTTTGAGAATCAATACGGCCGTATTCAAAAAGCGTATTTGGTATGAATGGAATTTTGCGAATTATTCAGTGTGGTTTTCTTTTTGTGTCAATTTAATTTTAAGTTATGTCAGTGAAGGGTATTTATGTTTATATGTCAATTGTATTGTTTATCGAAAATAAAGAAATCGGTTATTGACAAATGTGAGGCTGATTGAATAAACGGAGATGAACACAGTCGTGATTGTCAATAAAACCTCTTCATGCTGTGTTGTGATTTATAGTAATTAGATACTGACCCACGCGCGCGTTGCAACGAGTACCAGGTTTCAGTCCCTGTACAGGGGCTATCACAAATTCAGGCCCCCAAAAAATTTTAAATGTTATAAGAAGTTAGCTAGCATAGAGGCAAATTTGAGCAGTCAATAGAAAGAGAAGTGTATTAATTAACAGGGCACCCAACGCAGACGTATAAAGGGTATAACGAAGCGTAGAAGGCACGTAACATGTGCTATCGCGCAGGGGTATTTCATTGTGGTCACGGTTTATCACATCAACCGCCCATCTTGGGGCTGAAGAAGTTAAGTTGAGTGAGAGCAGAGTGGTTAGAGCCACTCATACGAGGCCATTCATTACATTGCCTTGTCCAAACGTGGGACAAAGTTAGTGAAGGGACACACGCACCCCCATTCCATTACACTGTCTTTACACATCTGTACACATCTTTGAAGGTATTGCAATGTAAACATGATTTTCATCGCAGAGAGGTGTAAAACTAAGATCTTCACTTGCACTTGTTTAAGAATATTGAATTCCGTCAAGTTTAGAATCGATACCTTCTTGACTCCACCTATTTATCAAAAATATAATTAATTCGTATTACCTCTGAGGCTTCCAATGAAGGATGTAGTTTGGAAAAAGTTAAGAATATGGAATTCCAAAAGGATAAGAAACGGGTCGTGTACATACTGGCATTCGACATTTTGAATGAAACACAGAGTTAATTGGCAAAGTTTTTATTTTCCCTGGTAAACCTCTTTTCATTACCTGCCCATAAGATATGACTTCTTATTGCAAGTGATTTCAATAAAAAACAACAAATGAAAAAGAATTTGCTGACAAGTCGTTCATTTGGCGATGTGATAATGTTTCACTCTACATTATCCTGCGAAAATAGAAATGTCGTACACCAGTATTTACAGCCTCAAATAACAGAACTAGAACGACAGTTTTATAACTTTATTTTCAACACTGCAATATTCATTACAGAGCATACAGAATAGCATTTTATGATTTTTAGTTCTCGTGGAAGGATAAACTTAATCAACATAATCATATTTCTCTTAATATTTCACCTGTTTTTGAGGTATAATATTTGAGGTCCTCTGAGAAGTTGCTGCTAAAACTTTGCTTATTCAAAATGAAATAGTAAATTAAACATCTATATTGTTTTTAGAGGAAAAAAAACTTACATGACTAAACTAAGAATAACAACTATAACATCTTTTCACACATGATGAAATGCAACATAAAAACTAAATGTTAATCACAACATTGTGAAATTCAATATAAAAACTAAATCTTATTGTAAGTGAAATTTTTCATGCATTCATTTTAGCAACAAATTTTCATTTTTATTGAAATACAATTTAAAAATTAATTGTTACATAGCTACTAGAATAGTTTTGAAACCTCTGATCAATAATATTGTCATCTAAATTAATCATTCTACGACGCATGTTACTGAAATGATTGAAGAAATCACTTCAAAACACTACTATTTGGCAATTTATTTTAGACACAAATCACACAGTATTAAAACTCAAGTATATTCGTAAAATGGGCATACGCAATATGACTGCAAACTTCTGTTAATGAAAACTTTTTATTAACCTTTTACAAATAAATACTTTCAATCTAAATTCTGTGTGATTGGTGTCTAAAAATAAGTGGTGATATATTGATGATATGGGACAGGAAATAATTAAACGATCATACCCTTAAAATATTGCATTGTTATTGGCAAAACAATATACTGTATTCCAAAGCCTTGGTTTGATATATAAACACCTCTGGCCGTTTTACTGATAGTTATAAATAGACTAAGTACACAAATTCAAAAGACATGCGTTTCAAGAGCTCACCATAAATATTGTTATTGAATTCGATTTCCATTACAAAGTTTTAACCCTTTTAAGAACACTGTTATTTTTGTGAAATCGAAAAGCCACAAACCGCAATAATATATGTTAAGAGCTATAGAGTGCAAGATAGAACAGATCTAACTCAAATGGGATAATGTTGATCTCGAAGTTCTTTATCTGGAATCACAACTGTTGAGAAATCAAATTATTACCTAAATTGCCATATTTATCCCAATCGTTACAGAGAAATAGCATTATTGCACTCCAAAATCACGACATGGAACTGATTTCAGGCATGCTGGGTTGTTAGATCTTTAAAGCATTGAACTCAATGATACAAAATGTCCTATAAGTTGATAGTTTGGTTCGGCAAAAACAGAAAATTTGTACAAACGATGGAAACTCCGAAAACATCACCGATCATATCAAGCTGCACATACAGCTGTCACTGATTATTTGTCCCGCATATATAGCTAACTGTGCGGGACAAATAATCTGCTATTACAATTTATAAACCTATGAAAGAGTATTGGCATCATTTTCCCATTAAACCTAGACGGAATTAATTATTTGAAACGTTGAAACGACTTACGAAGTCATTACAACATGGTTATGATATTGCCAATTTCTCTCTCACCCTCTCTCCCTCTCTCTCTCTACCATCAAATTCTTTTTCTGCAAACTCTTGCTTGAGTACTTTATATAATATTTATACGATACGATATACTAGTACAATGACTCTTGTTATATTTTGATTGTCAGATACGTACTTTTATTACTGACACTGAACTTTCTTTTGCTCATTCTTACATTATAAAGTAGATATCGAACATGCCATACATATATGTCCTCGCCTAAATATGTTTGTAAATCCAACAGTCAAAAGCAAGCAAATCCAATGGGACGAACGAGCAAATACGTGACAAAGGAGCAAATGTGACGTGACGAAGCAGCAAATACAATGGGACGAAGGAGAAAATACAACTTGTCGAAGCAGCAAATACTACAGTGACGAACCAGCAAATACAACGCGATCAAGGAGCAAATACATATCGAAGGAGCAAGTACAACGTGACAAAGGAGCAAATACAGGGAGACAAAGGAGCAAATGCCACGTGATAAAAGAGCAAATACAACGGTGACAAAGGAACAAATACAACGTGACGAAGAGCGAATCCAACGTGACGACGAGCAAATAGAACGGTGACGAAAGAGCAAATACAACAGTGACGAACAAGCAAATTCAACGGTGACGAACGAGCAAATACAACGGTGACGAACGAGCAGATACAACGGTGACGAACGAGCAAATACAACGGTGACGAACAAGCAAATTCAACGGTGACGAAGGAGCAAATACAACGGTGACGAACAAGCAAATTCAACGGTGACGAACGAGCAAATACAACGGTGACGAACAAGCAAATTCAACGGTGACGAAGGAGCTAATACAACGGTGACGAACGAGCAAATACAACAGTGACGAACAAGCAAATTCAACGGTGACGAACGAGCAAATACAACGGTGACGAACAAGCAAATTCAACGGTGACGAAGAAGCAAATACAACGGTGACGAACAAGCAAATTCAACGGTGACGAACGAGCAAATACAACGGTGACGAACAAGCAAATTCAACGGTGACGAAGGAGCTAATACAACGGTGACGAACGAGCAAATACAACGGTGACGAACGAGCAGATACAACGGTGACGAACGAGCAGATACAACGGTGACGAACGACCCAGATACAACGGTGGCGAACGACCAGATACAACGGTGACGGAGGACAAGATACAATGGTGACGAACGACCAGATACAATGGTGACGAACGAGCAAATACAACGGTGACGAACCAGCAAATACATCGTGACGAAGGAGCAAATACAACGAGAAACGTTTTGAAAAGCTTTCGAGAAAAACCTCTCTCTCCCTCTCTCTCTTTCTCTCTCGTTCACATTCCTACGAGTCTATGTCACACGTAATTTTCATTTTTTCTTCACTATGTCCTGTTCTTCCAACTACAAACATTCATGGCAGGAGCAGAGGGGTGAGCAAACACAGTGGTGTGCACATGCAGATAGCATGACCAAGCGCTGCTGCATTCAGAGAACACTCAAGTTTTTGATTCACGTCGACAATGAACAGCGCTGACGGCTGGACGTCTCGCCGTTGGCTTTTCTTCTCTCTCTGGTGAGTTCACTTCTGTTCAACATTTCTACTCGTAGTTTTGAAACATGAATAAATATGTACCTTTTATTTTGAAAATACCTTAGTTCTCTGTTATCTCGCTGACTGTGCGATTATTTATTTAACCCTTATTCTTATTTCCTGTATACGAAATTTGGTTGTTAAAGATTTCACTGTTGACTTCGCTTTCATTAGGCGCAAAATCTATTAATCAAAGCGGATAATGCTACATAAATTTAATGAAATATTCATAGCAATTCTTCTCACCTAAAATCATGAGTGGCGACCGTGGATAATTAGCTTAAAGACATTACATTGAATTTGATCCTCAGTGTTTATCTGTGTAACTTGCTTTCAAATACATTTATGTTCTTTCATCAACAAAATCATTTGTTTTTTTTCTTTCACCAAGCTCCTCCTCTGCCTGTTAGAGTGAGTGCGCGTCTCTCTCACAGCCACAGCGCGCCATGGTCGGCCAAAAAATATGAAAACGCCTTTGCGATGCATTAGAGTGCTCTGTACACAATCGTGGACATGTATTGTCGTGAAGACGCTGCGGTAGCATTGACATACGTGCTGCACGGGTTAGCACTTAATACTCGCATCGCTTTGAACAAGTAGTTATACCGGAGTCAAGATCCATTTCGTGCAACAACAGTGTGCCAATGGGCACCTCTCCTTTCTTTTCCTTAAAAAATATATGAACACATGTTTGCACTTCATTGGAGTGCTTTGTACACAATCGTGGACTTCCTTTGTCGTGAGGACCCGGCAGCTGCACGCGTTACCACGTGACTCTCGCTTCGCTTTTCCATATAAACTGCAACACGGCACATAGCGAGTGTCAGTGCTTCGTCTGCGGTGATCTGCTTTACATCCCTTCACACATGAGTCAATTTTCGCCTACTATTTAGTACAGGATAGAGCTCAGTACTAGCAGGTTCTACCTATCATTTTCATTTCTAGACACTTACGTCACCTGAAGTTAAACTTTGTAACCTTAGATAGAAATTTAGTAGATATTATTTAAATAGAATTTAGTTAGAAATTTATTTTCCGTTTTGTCACTCCATCTTTCTTTCGGCATGACACTTGACAGTGGTTTATTTCCCATATAAACCGTCCCACTGATCAGAGCGAGTGTCAGTGCATCGCCGCCTGTCAAATTTTGCACATGTCGCCTTCTGCACGTCGCTTCACTGGTGAGTTGAAATCTACGTCTCTCTTTTGCGCAGTATAGAGCCCAGTCCTCGTTTGCATTTTCATTTTCTAGACACTAAACGACTTTTGTAGTTACTTTAATTTTTTAATCGGTAGATAAAAAATTTATTTTTCCTCTTGGACAAACCATTTTTTCATCTCCGCATATCAAAAAACTATTTTGACGCCTCTCTGTTTCGTTGCTGTTGCACATCAATCTGTCCCAGTCTTAAAAGATGGAGTCGACTCGCCCATCCGCTGTCGCTGATCGGTAAGTATACTACAGACACTTTGCTTTTCCTTTATTGATTTCTTTTGGTGGCACGAATCCCTATTCATTTCTTGCAGCGCGAATTCCACACCTGTCGGAGTTGGGCGTGGCGTATTGCGCGGTAAGGCAAACAACACTATTTTATCTTATTCCCATTCACATTTCTTGTGGATTTCCTTTTACTTCATTGCCTGCCGCCTCTTTACAGACTACCATCAAATGACCCAGTAGCTGCTTTAAATGCTCTCGCTGAAGGCGAATCTTACGACATGATTAAGTTGAGATTTAGAGATTAATAAACTCTATAAGATCACCCATGCAAAATCGGTTCAAATTCACGAAAAAACAGCAATTGTTGTTACTCTCGACAATCTCTACGACGTTTTCCTGCCCGATCGCTACGCCTCCCATGTTCCTAGCGATTTCCTCGGTTTAACGTTGGTTTATGGGGGCAAGATATCCAAAACCCCTACCATCTCTGTACATGTCCTACACTTTGAAAAGAAGACCTAAATAGGTGAATCCACTTTCCATTTCCTTTTCTTGAAATTTTTCCTTTTTTTATTCCCAAACTCGCAATTTTCTTTGCTTTCATTCACTAATGTTTGTGTTTCTTTTTACAGGTTGGCACCATCAGCGCCTCTCCGACGCCCACGCACGATGGGAAGGGGGAGGCGATGCGGCGCTTCCTCATGGAGCGGTCTACCCGCCCTGTTGAAGTTGTCGACTTGTCACCTTCTCCCCCCCTAATCCCGCGTTCCGTGCTGGTCACTCCCCCACCCCCACAACCCCCATTCCGTCTCCTCATTCCCTCCTGACTCCGCCGCCCGCCTACGCCAGCCTGTTCCCGGACGCACCGCAATCGCTACCTTCTCCTGTCTCCCCGACTGCCGTACCTGCGCCTTCTCCTTCGCCCTTCCCCTACACCCATCTACCTTTCCTTCCTCGTCCAACGGCCGATATCTTTTGTTACACCATGGATATGATCGAGATGGTCGGGGTGGAGGCGTCTTCGTGTCTTCGCGCCATAAGTCGTATCGATCCTGTGATTGAAGAAGTATGGTACGCGGCGACACGAATGCGAATTCTGTTTAACGACCTGCAGCGCGAGCTTCTCGAAAGGGTGCTCGCTCGGCGTCGGTCCTTTCCTTCCCCTCCCCCTCTCAGACCCACCTCACCTATTCCTTCTACTTCGTTTGACCCTCCCCCTTCCATCCCCGGCCGTACTGTACCCGTTCCCGGGCCGCTCTCTCCCTTCCGCAACCATCCCTCTCCGCTTCCCGAATTCCCTTCTACGTCTCTCTTACCCGGGGCGCTCTCTCCCGTACGACACAATCCCCCTCCAAGTCCAGCTTTCCCATCCACATCTTCTCACCCCACAGGCTCTCCATCTAATTTCCATTCCCTCCCCGTTTTTCCCGGCAGTTCTTCCTCTCCCAATCCTGCTCTTCATACAAATATTCGTGCCCCTCCTTTTCCTTCCCATTCCCCAGACGGATCCCCGACCAGCATGGCGGTGGGGCGTCGGAATTTGTGAGAAACAAAATCTTAAAAATAAAACAATTAAAAAAATTATTTCTAAAAATTGTCTATTGTCTTTCATTTTTCTTCCAATCCACATCATTTCTCCCCCGACCGCTCCCTACTGTTCCTCTCATACGTGATTGCCTAAGGTGTCAAGAACTTAAAAGCAATAAGAAAAAAAGAAACAATGAACCCAAAAAAATAACTTGTAAAAAAATAATAATAAACGCACATATTCCAATTTTAATGTGTATTATTATTTCTTCACCTCCACTTCCTCTGAGTTCCCTTCGCGACCGCTAGAGTACGCTGCAATGTCTCCTCACTGCACCTAGAGCGCGCCAGGGTAGGCGAGAAGCCGGTTGAAAGACACCGAGCTGTTGGGTAGTTCTGAATGGAGAGCACACAGAAGTACATTGCCTTACGTCATCTGGAGTTTTCTTGGCCGGTACAACCGCAGCCTCTAGTGTCATCGGGGTGGGGGGTTCGGCAGAATTTGGTCTCCCGGCGCTCTCGCAGAAAAGACAGTATTGTTCATTTCCTCGTGCAGCGAGAGACACATGGGCGCGTCGCTACGTCACCTCGGGCATCTACAATCTTCAAATCAACACTCTATGAGTATTTCTTGCAGCGTGCACGGGAGGGTGCACACGAACCTGTGCGTGTGTTACGCGAACTGTACTATGTGTTACGAGAAAGACACTATCGTACCCGGCATATTTTTCCCCATGATGAAACGGTGTTTCCATGGGTGTACGGTGAGGGTCGTTTGGAGACGGACATGGATTTATTCGGTCACTTCCTATGTGTTGTGCTAGAGCACCGGAAACCAGAACATCCTTTTTACGGAAAAAGCAATTCCGTATTATTGTCCTTCGTGTTAGGATCGTGCACAACTGCTTATTTTTTGGAGATGTTAATACTGCGCATATTTGAGTCATTTCCAAGCCGCTATTTAGGACGTGCGTACGAACGTGTGTATAGATCATTTTCTGTTTATTCGAACGTCGCCGCACTCACAGTGCTCGCAGGTAGGCATCACGTGAAGTCACCCGTCTGGTTGTGCGCAGTGTTGTCATCGGACGAGACGACAGAGGAGTGTAGTGACGCGTAGTGGTGTCAATGCCTACACTTTTGAGACATCCCCCCACACACCACCATGAGCCACGCCGCACGCGATCCCGTAGACACTGTCGTCTTGCAGTGGTGGAGCGCAGCTCACCGCACACTGGCCATTCTCTCCGACGATCAGTTGCGGCTTTTTCCGAAAAGCCTCGTACTCACGATCGCTGCCCCAGATGTATTCTGGGTGTTTCATCGTCTGCCGCGCCATCTGCAACTGGACCCGTTTGTGCGTGGTCGTTTGTACTGCCCGGGGCATGCAATGCCTATTGTTACGTCGACGTGGGTGTCTATGCTGCCCACGTCACAGTCCCAGCGTCCCCTGTAGGCGAAGCGACGCGGACGGTCCTCCACCCTTTGTGCGTGACTGCCTTGCCTGCAGCCCTAGACTTGCGCCGCCACCAACTCTTCCCGAAGGTACGTAAACAATACAATACCCTCCCTCCTCCCCCTGGGACCTGACTGATGTATTGAGCAGTCTGTGTGTGTGTGTGTGTTGTAGCTCGGCAGCTGCACGACGACGGGTTTTTAGTGTGGTGGTGGACACAGCGCCGCACCCTCTTCAATTTAACACCTCGTGACCTAGCGTGCATCCCCAAACCGGTGTTGCTCACCTTCATGGCCCAAGAAGTCGACTTTGTGTTTGACAAACTTCCACCGGCAATGCGACTGGATCCGCGTGTTCAGGAGTGCCGTCGATGCTTTAGACATATGCCCAGTTGCTACTGCCTCATCGTCGGCTACCCCCCCTCTCGCGGAACTGCGTCGAATGTCGCCGTGAACGGGCAGCCACCACGGTTCCCATTGTGTGCCGCCGCGTGTCGGTATGTATGTCTGTGCGTCTTTGGGTCTGTAAGTGTTTTTTTTAATTTTTGTTTGTTTGTTCACACACAAGTAATTCTGTCTAGCAGGTCTGTGTGGGCACCGCCACCCGCCGCTGCCGTCACCGCGTCCGCCCTTCGTCCTGTACCACAAACACTTGCATCAGGCGACCGGTCTACCTCGAAGAGTTGCAACGCACTCGTTTCCCCAAAGACTTACTGGTGGAGCGTGTGCTACGTAAAAAGGTTCCTTTGCGCTTCGTCAAATGGTTGGGTTTCCGCAGTCGCCATAACTCGTGGATTCCTGTCAAAGACTTACACACTTCATAGCATTGCCCTCATGTTTTATGTTCCCCCACTGTCTCTGGTATAAGTGGCAGACCGGATCCCACAGAACCACACTACGCCACCACCGTCTGCACCGCTCACACCCATCACAACGCGTCGCTGCTCACCCTTCGCTATGTCCACGTCCATGACTGCGAAACGTGGCCGTTGCGTTTTGCATGGTTGTCTACTCGTAGACGTGCAAGGTGTGATGGAGGGGTCAACGTTTACCTTTTAAGAAGTGGGTGTAATGACACTGTCTTCAAACCCTTCGCACACCCCTCCGATCAGGACTTTCGTCTTCCAGTCCCCACAAACCTCTTCGGCTGCATTGAGCATGCCATTTCGATGTTGTAGGACTGCAGGCGGCAACACCATCCCCTACTTGGAACTCCAAGCCACGCTCACTCATGCCCTGCGTGACGCCTACGTCATCTTTGTGAAAGGGCTGCAGAAGGTGGGCTGGTTGCGACCGTTTGCACCTCCGTCTTGCCAGTTCGTCGACCTGGAGACGTGGGGCTGCCCACGACTCGAGACCTGTGTACGACGCGCATTCACCCCGCAACAGTTGGTGAACAGGCGTGGCACTACACGCCATCTCCTCGCTGTCTTTCACTGGCTTCAACACACGTCATTGTGGGATAGGATCACTCCATTGCAACGCATCCTACTCCGTGTGCACTGTGACGACCTAACGCCTAGCGCGCTCACGTGGTCGCCGCAAGGAGTGGAGAACAACGACCACTTTTAAACTGTAGTGCCCGCCACTCTCACATCACAGTCTGCGCGAGGTATTCGTACACGTCGCAACATGACGCAGGAAAGTCTACATTATATGCGGGGCCGTCAGGAAGCTATGGCCGATGTCAACCGTGGGCTCATTACCTTTCTTGCTGAGAGTAATGGACTCCAGAGCCTAAACTACGTACACGGGCGCCAAGAAGCCGTGGCGGATGTCGAACGTGCACTCACAGCATTCATTGACTGTGACAAAAATAATTTACCACTTTGTGACATGCCTGCGAGTGCCCTGGAACATTTACCGGCTTGTGTGTTCCTGCTCCTACGTCCGAACGAGGTTGCTGCAGCTTGGAAGTGAATACCCGCTCACCTACGGCGTGAACCCTGCTTCCGTGAGTGTCGCCCGTGTGTCCGTCACCACACGCACCTGGCGGGCGGTGAGACGGGTGAATTCCTAAGGCGGCCCCTAATACGTGATTGCCAACGGTGTCAAGAACTTAAAAGCTATAAGAAAAAAAGAAACAATGTACCCAAAAAATAACTTGTAAAAAAAATATTAATAAACGCGCATATTCCTATTTTACTGTGTTTTATTATTTCTTCACCTCCACTTCCTCTGAGTTCCATTTCCGACCCTAGAGTACGCTGCAATGTCTCTGCACACTGCACCTAGAGCGCGCCATTGCGCTTCATTGCAGTTGCTCATCACTCTTTAAAACATTCCAAAATGGAGTCGACTCGCCCATCCGCTGTCGCTGATCGGTAAGTATACTACAGACACTTTGCTTTTCCTTTATTTTGGATTTCTTTTGGTGGCACGAATCCCTATTCATTTCTTGCAGCGCGAATTCCACACCTGTCGGAGTTGGGCGTGGCGTTCCTGCGCGGTAAGGCAAACAACACTATTTTATCTTATTCCCATTCTCATTTCTTGTGAATTTCCTTTTACTTCATTGCCTGCCGTCTCTTTACAGACTACCATCGAATGACACTGTAGCTGCTTTAAATGCTCTCGCTGAAGGCGAATCGTACGACATGATTAAGTTGAGAGATTTAGAGATTAACAAACCATATACGATAACCCATGCAAAATCAATACAAATTCACGAAAAACCAGCAATTGTTGTTACTCTCGACGATCTCTACGACGTTTTCCTGCCCGATCGCTACGCCTCCCATGTTCCTAGCGATTTCCTCGGCTTAACGTTGGTTTATGGGGGCAAGATATCCAAAACCCCTACCATCTCTGTACATGTCCTACACTTTGAAAAGGAGACCTAAATAGGTGAATCCACTTTCCATTTCGTTTTCTTGACATTTTTCCTATTTCTTTTCCCAAACTCGCAATTTTCTTTGCTTTCATTCACTAATGGTTTTGTTTCTTTACAGGTTGGCACCATCAGCGCCTCTCCGACGCCCGCGCACGATGGGAAGGGGGGAGGCGATGTGGCGCTTCCTCATGGAGCGGTCCACGAGCCCTGTTGAGGTTGTCGACCTGTCGTCTCCTCCTCCCGTTAATCCCGCGTTCCGTGCTGGTCACTCCCCAACCCCCACAACCCCCATTCCGTCTCCTCATTCCATCCCGACTCCGCCGCCCGCCTACGCCAGCCTGTTCCCGGACATACCGCAATCGCTACCTTCTCCTGTCTCCCCGACTGCCGTACCAGCGCCTTCTCCTTCCACCTTAACCTTCACTCATCTACCTTTCCTTCCTCGTCCAACGGCCGATCTCCTTTGTGACACCACGGATATGATCGATATGGTCGGGGTGGAGGCGTCTTCGCGTCTTCGCGCCATACTTCGTACCGACACATCGGTTGAAGAAGTACGGTCAGCGGGGATGCGAATGCGCATCCTTTACAACGACCTGCAGCGCGAGCTTCTCGAAAGGGTGCTCGCTCGGCGTCGGTCCTTTCCTTCCCCTCCCCCTCTCAGACCCACCTTCTCTATTCCTTCTACTTCGTTTGACCCTCCCCCTCCCATCCCATTCTGTCCCGGCTACACTGCACCCGTTCGCGGGCTGCTCTCTCCCTTCCGCAACAATCCATCTCCGTTTCCAGAATTCCCTTCCACATCTCTCATACCTGGGCCGCTCTCTCCAATACGACACAATCCCCCTCCAATTCCAGCTTTCCCATCCACATCTCCTCACCCCACCGGCTCTCCGTCTCATTTCCATTCCCTCCCCGTTCATCCAGGCAGTTCTTCCTCCCCCCTTCCTGCCCTACATACTAATTTTCACGCCCCGCCATTTCCTCCCCTTTCTTCAAACGGATCCCCGACCAGCACGGCGGTGGGGCGTCGGAATTTGTAAGAAAAAAGTCTTAAAAATATTTTTTTTAAAAAAATTATCCATAAAATTGTCTATTGTCTTTCATTTTTCTTCCATTCCGCATCATTTCTCGCCCGACCTCTCCCTACTGTTCCCCTAATACGTGATTGCAAACGGTGTCAAGAACTTAAAAGCTATAAGAAAAAAAAGAATCAATGTACCCAAAAAAATAATTTGTAAACCAAATAATAATAATAAACGCGCATAATACTATTTTAATGTGTTTTATTATTTCTTCACCTCCACTTCCTCTGAGTTCCCTTTCCGACCGCTAGAGTGCGCTGCAATGTCTGTGTACACTGCACCTAGAGCGCGCCAGGGTGGGCGGGAAGCCGGTTGAAAGACACCCAGCTGTTGGGTAGGTACCTCATTGCTGCATTCGTGGCGCAACGGTTTAGGTGTTCGCCTTGTAAACCCGAGATTGCAGGATCGAATCCCGCCAAGACGGCATTTTTGAAGCCACATCGCCGGCCCGTGTGTAAATCCTGGTCCTCCAGGTTGGGGGTTGGGACGTAGGGCAAGCACCCCACCTGGAAAAACACCCCACCGCTTCCGAACCTAGCAATAGAAGCTGGACTCTCAATCGACAACGACTTGGCGATAGAAAACGGACATTGAATATTGGTACATGGAATATTCAAGGATTGCGAACTAAAAAGATCGAAGTCTTGCAGGAAATGAAAAGATTTAATACGGATATTGTTGCTCTTACTGAAACAAAAAAGGAAAAGGTACTGAAGATTTAGAAGGTTTTGCACATCTATACAGCGGAGTAGATATAACTTAACCCTTTGCGGTCCTTTCACTTTTCCGTCTTCTTCGTCTGGCGGTCCGTTGTCCCGCGTCACGGGACTTTCTTTTTTCCTGGCTCTGGTCCTTTGTCCCGTGGGGCGGGACCTATATTTAACTCAGTATTATTTCACTCAGGTAAATGGCACCTGTTTCCTGTACAACTAATTATCTTCAGAAGAGATTAGGCAGCATTTTCCTTCTTTGTAGCCAGACCTTACCCATTTTATGTTGTTTAAAATCAGTTTGCTTACGAGGTTGCAGTTGAACTTATGGTGACATCGAGAAGTAAGTGTTTGAGATTGTCGAAGCTTGAATTGCGTGAATCGGTAAACAATTCTGAGAGTTAACAATCTTTAGGAAAGTATGAATTTGAAAACATTTTCTCGAGATATTCCGAGGAGTGTGAAGAAAATGACAGTAATGATAACTCGTACTTCGTTCATACAATGCAATATACAGGCGTTATTCGTAATGAGGTGAAGCTCTCCGCACCAAACATTAAGTTACAAAATTATGTATTATGAATTAGGCAAATAAATTAAAATGTTTTGTTTGTAATAATACGAAAAATAATTTGAAACCCGAGTACAGTTTCTTACGCCGCGGCACGCCTGACTGGTGCAACCAGCTACCTGGGGATTTAAAGGGTCTGCAACGGGGAAAACGCTGTGTCCCGCCACACGGGACAGAGGACCGCAAAGGGTTAAAGAGCTAAAGCAGGGTTTCCATTTTGTTGAAAAGTAAATTGGCCCGAAATATCAAAGATTGGGAGGCTATCAACGAAAGAATATATTAAAGTGGAGCGTGTACTGAAAGGATATAATATTGTAGTCATTGGCGTATATGCACCATCAAATGATGAGACTATTAAGGTTAAGGATGAACACGAACTATTGGGCCAAATTTTGGACAACATCAGTAGCCGAAAGGAAATAATCTTGCTGGGGGATTTTAATGCTAGAGCTGGTTCGAAAATAAGTGACGCAACTGTAAGACCTTATGGAGAAAATCAGGTAAATAACAACGGGGAAAGGATAATTGACATCTGCCAACAGTATTCCCTGAAAATTCGAAATGGATTCTACCGACATAAAAATATCCATAAATTTACCTGGATTCAACCTACTCTTCATCTACAATCAATTATTGACTATGTGATTAGCAGACTAAATACAATGCTAAAATTTCAAGATGTCAGAGTATATAGAGGCGCAGAATGCGGAACGGATCATTACCTCGTTAGAGCAAAAATTGTTCTCCCATGGAAAGTGTTTATCGAGATGTGCTATGAAGATGATTTGGATGTGATATGCCAAAAGCCGTTCAACATAATCTTCAATCCCTCAATGACAATTCTAATAGGTTTTTGTACAAAGCTAGACTGTGTTCCAAACTGAACGATGTAACCTATTCTGATGCAATAAATATGTACTATGGTATAGTAAGATGTGTCAGTGAAGCCGCATTAGAAGCTCTTGGAGAACTGCCAAAACCTAATAAAAATTAATCGTGTAAAAATCCTTGGTGGAATGATAATGTGGAGAAAATCGTAAATAAGAAAAAGGAAGCTTATAATACATGGCTGAGAACTAGGAACCATGAGGATAGAAAATACTATTCGCAGTGTTGTAAGGAAGTAAAGAAAGAAGTAACGAAAGCCAAAAATGAAATGTGGAATAAAAAATGTAAGACTATTGATGAGCATGTAGGATATAGAAAGTCAACTGAAGCATGGAAAACGTTGAAATCTCTTGGAACAAATAGAAAGGAGACTATGCCCATAAGACTTATTCCCTTAAAAGAGTGGAAAATTTATCACCAGAAGCTGACTGATAGTCCAGAATTTATTACTCAATTAGACAATGAGATAAGTTTCTCAGATCAGATTTTTACTTAAAATGACGTCATCTCAGTTAAAAGAGATAAAGGAAGCTCTTAGATCCATGAAAAATGGACGCTTGCCTGGACCGAACGGACTCCACATAGAACTTTTTAAATATGGCACGGACTTGCTTCACGAGCTGTTAGCGTATGTTTTCAGCTGTTTCTTGAGGGATGAAATTGAGCCCCCTGAATGGAAAACTGCCTATATCTCTAACATTTACAAGAATGGAGGGAGACGAGTTTGTTCCAATTACAGAGGAATATGCGTGACTAATGCTCTTTCAAGACTTTATGGCAAAATTATGAAACAAAGAATTGAAAATCAGATACACGAGCTAGAAGAACAAAATGGATTTCGTGCCGGAAGATCATGTATGGATTGTGTTTTCTGTTTAAAGCAGCTTTTAGAGAAACGGTTAGCAAGAGGTCTTCATCGATTTAGAAAAGGCATATGACAGTATTCCCCTCTGCAAATTGTGGTTAGCAATGAAAGCAAATGGAGTTAGTGACCTATATATAAGAGCAGTGAAAGTACTGTACGTTAATTGTACTAGTAGTGTGAAGGTAGGTGGAAGAATATCTGAAGAATTCCCTGGCACCAAAGGTCGGCGACAAGGATGTGCAATCGCTCCCACACTCTTCAAAATATATCTAACATCTGCCCTGGAGAGATAGAGATAACTTGCGCGAAAATGGGAGTTTCAATCAGGAACGGATAAACTGTTCACTTTGCTTTTTGCTGACGACCAATTGATATTGGCAGAAGATGAAGATGATATCCATTGCATGTTGAGAAAACTGTTTGAAGAATATCAGAAATGGGGGCTAACAATAAATATCTCTAAAACTGAATACGCTGTAGTTGATAATGTAAGCAGAAATTTGATGCTAGAAGGTGGTATTATAAAAGGAGTCGATAGCTTCAAGTACCTTGGAGTAATGTTTACCAAAAATGGTAAAAGTGAAGCTGAAATTATTGAAAGAATAAGAAAAGGGAAACAAGTTACCAAATAGCTGCACAATACTATATGGAGTACACAAATAAGACCTTGCACGAAGATAAAGGTATAAAAGTCTATTGTAGAGAGCATTGTTACCTATGGAGCATCAGTGTGGGCAACAACGGAACAACTAAAGAAGAGATTAAGAGCAACAGAAATGGATTATTTTGCGACGTTATTGTCAGCTCACGATTCAGGACAGAATAAGGAATGAAGATGTGCTTGCAAGGCTAAACACATGGACTACAATTTTAGACACTGTGGAGGCAAAGTGCCTCCGATGGTATGGACATGTACGTCGAATGGATGAGGGAAGGTGGCCGAAAAAACTGATCGAATGGACCCCTGCAGAAAGAAGAAGAAGAGGGATACCGAGGACACTTTGGAAGGATCCAGTAAATAAAGCGATGGACGGAAGAAACCTGCAAGAAAACGACTGGAAAGATCGTAGCAAAAGGAAGCTAGGATGCGATAAGCGACTCTAAGTTGCAACTAACTCGCAAATAATAAAAAAATAATATAAGGCAGGAAATCGTTATTCTCTCAAAAAATTGGACAACATAGCTACAAAAAATAACAAAATTCTTAAGGTCCTCACTGGCAATCTTCATACGTGTCTCCTGACACCCCTATGCACCAGTACTCTAAGCTTTTATAAACGAATGTTGCGGACATTTAATTGCACGATTCATGATTCTTATGGCAATTCAGTAAGTTGTGTTACGTGAGACGAGTTGAAAGCTGGGCGTGGAGAGAGTGAAAGTGCCTCGTGTGTAATGAAGTGGGCTGATCAAGTAATTCCTAATAGCTTTATTAATGAAATAACCTTTGGAGTGATTAGTGCTATGAACGAAATACAAATATTAGTGTTATTATTTGTTTTTCCCGGATTTTGCACAAAAATCAACAAGTGAAAGTTATCAATCAAAAATTTCTTCTTAAGAGCCACATACACAAGGAAGCAGATGCTGTCAATGAAATTATTGAAAGGAAAAGAAAACAAACCAATCAATTTACAATGTTCCAGCAACAATTAATACGACAATGTTCGAGAAAATATAATACAACCAGAGGCTATCTAGGTATTCAGGCGCCCATGGCAAACATAGAATCTGCGTCCTTGACAGATTACTTCAAAAGAGGGTTGCTGTTATTTGTTTTGGCGGGTATACTCTAAATAACGCCCCTTGTGAGTGACACCCATGGTACGTGCCATATCTTCTATACCGTAGATATGTCTCTGCATGCAACAGGGAACTGTTAGATGTACCCACAAAGAAGAGGGGAAATCGAGAAACTCGGAAAACCACGTCAAGAAGTCAAAACAAGAAATCCGCTTCATTTGTTTACAGAAAGAAAGATCGCAACGGCCAGCCACTATTACTGTCACAGTGTAGCCACCTACAAGTTGGACAGGTAAAATTTGGTACCCTTTAGGTTAAAAGAAATATTTGAAGATGCCAATTTTAGACAAGTAAATTTTCAAAGAAAATCCAAAAGTGGAGTTACTGAATTCCCAGAATAACTTGACGCAATTGGTGATGCTCCAAAAGAAATTTCAAGACAAAAATATAATGATCTTGTGTCGCTTTTACAGTTCTTGCCAACTGAATGTCATTAATATTTCAAGAATTTACGACATTCCAAAAGTGTAGTGGATTTTCTTCAGGAAGATGAGAATGAACAACTGCTAATTCTAATTTCATTTTTGACAGAAGTTTGTTATTTTGTCATTTTTTAAGAAATTGTTTGTTAATTCACTAATTTTTACAATGTAATTTGTGTGTTGACTTTACATTTAATGTAAGGAATTTTAGGTAAAACAAAAAATGTGTGAATGCATTGATTTATGTATTTCTCTACATTTTGAAGCTTTTTATGTTATTGATTCTCTACACTGTATTCACTTCTCTGAAGGATATTGTCTTTGGTATTAATATTACCAAAACCATAACAATTTTCATACATTTAAAAAGTAAATTGACTTTTTCACAGTAGCAAGTATTTTAATATACCTATATTTACATTGCTGTAAGACTGCATATAGAATTGTGTATTTTGGGAATTCAGGTTTGAAAAAAAACTGTTAATTTGAATTCGGGAGTAACATCATTGGTATAAAATGCAAACGATATGAGCCTCAATGCAAAATACCTTTTCTTTGAACTATTTACTACTATGAGAAACATTTTTTATATTAGAATGGAGTCTCACATTTGATTTTGTTTTTTATCTGAAATTTGTTCGAAATGTTCAGAAATTTCACTAATTTTTGGCATAAATAAAAACAAAGTTAAAGGTCAATCTTGTGCACTCAATAATGATGTTACTAGCTTCTTTTACATCACATTGTACAAGTCAAAAAATTTGTAGATCAATCAGAAGGAGTCATGCTTTTTTCGACCGACTTCACATGGAAGAACCCATATGCTTAAATTAATTATTCATGATGGTGATGAAGATAAACATTTTGTATCATCTATAATCGAGATATCTTTAATTTATTGGGGCATTCAATATGGTTCTAAAATAGTATAAGAGGAAGAAATAGAAGTAGATTATTTGTTAACAAGACGCGCACTTCTTAGAAGACTTCGCCTTTAGTATCTTATCCTTCACCTCCACCTTTGCCTTTGATGCCAGATTGCCATCAGCTCAGCATCACTGCCTTTGCTGCATTAGCATCATCGTCTTCAGTGTGAATGGTATCCCTGTTACATACAAGTAAGTCTCTATGCCACCATTTCCTCCAGCACCAACAAGTACACCACAAAGTACTCCAGCAGAAGAGAATGACAGAGACAAACCAACAACACAAAATAGCAGAACTTCCATCAGAACAACTGCTACAAGAGAAACCTCATGCAGACAGACCCTGAACGCAGATCCACATTAACGGAAGAGATGCGATGTGAAATACAACCTATAACAGACAATTTGGTATCAAAAGAACTCATTTAATCTTCAAGCCGCGTGAAATTTTTGTAAAGATGTGTCGCTAACTCGAGAAAAATTAGCAGCAGAAAAAAAAAGAATTAGAATATTTAGCACTCGTTTATTCAAATTATCAGTTTTTTATTGACCAACATAAATCATATTATTGTGAAAATTGTTCCTCATCCCCAATTCCACCCCATCTCATCATATCCCTCCTCATCTACCCCCAACTCCACTCTCCACTACATCTCTGCCTATGCAAATGAACTATGAAATAGATTAAAATGAATGGATCCCATTCATATCGGAGTCTCTAGAATCTCTGGAGCCAGAACCATCAATTGTGGAATCATCGATGCCAGTGTCACCAGAATCTCTGGAGGGTCCAGCAATGATGGGACCAGCACATGTTAGTAAACTAATATTGATTGACAACAGAAAAACATTTACTAAAGAAAGTTAATAATGTACACAAAAAATATGTTACAAATGGATCTGACAAGTTTCACGGTTTTTTGCGTTTATTGGCAATCATTGTTGCTACTGACGAGGTACATTTTGTATATGATAAAAATTGTGTGGCTTACGCTGGTGCTTCACCTCAGTTATCTTTTCTTTACAAAGATGAACTGTAACTAACAGTATTTGGAAACATTCTCAGGCCTCTTCTATAAGAGCACAATGCATTAGCGCGTACCCATTGATTGAGCTTTGAATTTAGCACTATATTTTATCAAAAGTTTTGCACATTCTCATAATTGTTTCCAAGAACTACACGATGGAGTGGTGATACGTAGTTTCCATCTGGCAAATTGATATCATTGTGGATAATACCATAAATCACTTTTTTATCGATCCTATTTGCAACTGCTTGATGGAAACTTGCTAGAGTGTGATCATGACAGTTTGCCTTTGCATTCATATGCAGTATGTTGATTGTTTGATTGGTTGTGATTCCGGGCACGTCAACTACAGAGGGTATTAGTTCCGTAAGTGTAGTGCGTGATTTTTCCGTGGAAATAAAATAGTCACAAACTAAGAAAGGTGGCATGACACCTTAAATTTACTATTAGTATAAAGAATCCTTAGAACAGTTAGACTGCATAAGGGCACAAGATACTGATTGGAATTCTGAACAAAACCAAGATTACTAGTCTTTATCAATATTTTCACTGCTTTGTTTCTTTTTTCTCTCACACAAGAAGTAATCAACGCTACAGTACAAGATTGTACCATTTTGCCAATAACCATGCAATGATCTGAAATTATAATGTTGTAAGTACACACTATCAAATCCTTTCCTGTCATGTATCTGCCTTAAATTTCACTTTAAAGCGTGTGAAAGGTTTGCAAATGATTTCTTTCAGAGTTAAAATACACAATTTGATTTAAAGGCAATTTCTCTACTTCAATTAAACACATTGCATGTATGTTTTTAACTCAGATAAGCAGACTGTCCTAAACTAACAGCAGCCAAAGACATCTTGGAGGCTGAGTACTCTTTTCAACACAACTTTAGGCAATTATTTTAATTGAATTTATAACCAGAATTATGTCCCAATCTCATGAAATATTAATTTTTGGTAACAAGCATGGCCGATTTTCTTGTAATGCCTTCCCCAGTAAAAGGACAGCTGATAGTTCGACAGTAACATAACAAATTAATTTTTACATTTGATTTAGAAAATAGCCAATATTTCAGTAATAGAGAAATCATCATGAAATATAAAAATATTATATTTTTGAATCTAATACATAGTAATACTACTGGTGGTACTGGAAATACTATGGTATATCCGAGTTAAAAATTACATCTCCAGATGAACTTGTACATTCCAGTAATAAGTGCTCCAATCAAATCAGGAAAGCCAGTTGTCTTTAAACATAATCTAATCACCAATTTTCTGAACGCAAGATGATCTGAGGCACACTGATTGATTATTCACAAATGAACTGATTCTTTCTTTGTCAAGCTTTTGTGCGTTTCTTCACATTTCTTTGTCACTCTTAACTTACACTAACTATTAAACTTTTTGGAATTTTTGAAGTAAATATTTCCCCGATCCTGATAAATTAGCTGATAAGTCAACTTTCCTACATAATATGAAAAGTAAGAATCTCCAAGATTCTTCTAATTAATTCTCTACTTCAATTCATCAGCTTATTCAAAGGGATTAAGAAAGAAAAAGAAAAAAACCCAACAATCACACATCCTTGGACTAAACCCACTTAACACTTGTTTTCATTGGAGGGTACTAAAGGAAACATTAATTAATAAGTGTAAACCTCCGGGAGGTGGCGGTGATCTTCCCCGCTGGCTGGCGAGATGCGGCGCCGACCTACCATCGACTAGCGGGGTTTCCCCTCAACCAGGTATCTCCCACCAGCGGGGCACCGCCCCAACCGGATAGGAGACAACACACGCAGAAACAAAATACTCGAGAGGAGTCCTTCATGAATGTAAAGGGACAAGAAAACAGTGCTAACCATGCTTCAACCACACAATAAACAAAGTTTTTTTTAATACAGATGTAGCCTATCAGAGGGCGTCAATATACTTCTTATTGCTTTCTTCATGCACACTGGTGCTATGAACAAGTTCGTTCAGCATTTGATATACACATGTTTTTTGGAGAAATTCTAACATTTTTCTTACAATTGTGTGGAACATGGATTAGTACTGCGTTGCCTGAATTGCCTGAACTACACACTGTACCAATCCTCTCTGTGTTCCATGGCTGTACCTTGCCACATTCGCACTGCAGACACACTCGCTCTTCACTGCCAGGCCAACTTGCACTGCTAGCCCCTTCCCGTCAGCCACAAGGAAATATTAAGTCATCGAAGAAGCTACTGCTATCACTTGCAGCTAGGTAACTACTGACAGTGTCGGGTTAATCCCAAATGTCGACCTCAAAGAAAATGGTACAGTGTTTAGCTACTCAACAACTGCTGTTCAAAGTACGTTTCTTTGATGCAAAGGCAGAAATCGACAACTTTCTATCACTCTTCACAAGAGAATGAGTCCTAAAGACACTTTGAAATTACAGCTAAAAATACTAAACATCAAATCTTTACATACTTTCTCACTAGGAAGGTTCCTGTTTGAGAAATGAGTGCTAAAAAGACACTTCTTAAGTAGAACCTTAAGCATACGATGAACATTTAGATGAGATTTCCATGGACTTCAGAGCCAAATTTCCCCTCGAAGCAACTGGGAAGAAAAAAATCTACCAATGTCTCAAAGGTTGGAGGACATTGTTCCACCCCACATCTTTTAAAAGATAATGAAGTAAAGAAGAGAATTTAAGATAATTAAGTAAGAGAATGAATTTCTTACTTATTCCAGATACATTTAATTTCAGTTGCTTATAATCCATTCTGTCTGTTTTGTAAGTTATTTTAATTTAAAAAATATGTCCATTCTGAGAATGTTTGTCTCTATACAAATATCTTCCAGAACCTTTTTAGATTTAGAAGTTTTAATACGCCATAAAACTCCTCAGGAATAATTTTGTTTCAACTCCCAACATGCAGAATGAACAACTTGCACATATCAGCTTACATTACACGTTCACAAGAGGTGAAGGAACGTTGTTGACTCTTTTTTTAGCTTCCTTGGTCTTCGAAGAACACAAGGGTAAAGAACAAGAGTTGAAGGAACTTCCTTGATTTTCAGCTGCTTCCTTGGTCTTCAAAGAATACCCTCAAGGGATGCACAGGCTGGCAGGTAACACCTGCAACCAAACACAGTATTCAGGGTATTTTAGGATATTTTTACTTTCCCGTATACGTACGTATGCACGGAGTGATATACGTAGTATAGGGAAAGTTATGTAATGCTGCGCGAAAAAATGGCGAATCTTCGGCGGAAAAAATTAATTGCCGGGCCGTGATAACGAAAAAGGAACGATAAAATCAGTTGCTAAATTAAGAAAACAAATCCCCTAGCCCCTGGTGTAGTCAGAAACCCTGTTTTGTTGGTCCTTGATACCAAAAAACCAATTGAAAGGAAAACGTCCGTCTGTCTGTCCGTCCGTCTGACCGTCATCAATTCTTGCCAAAAACACTCGTTTCCATCTGTTTTCAGAATTAAGCTTGTAAATGGGTTAGAATAGGGATCCCAGAATTTAAGAAAACGTCCACAGAATCCGTTTTTAACAGTAAATAAATAAACAAACATTAGTTCCACAAAACCTCTCCAATAAAAATATACTTCATTTATGATACGAGAGAAGTACAATACTAATTCGCCAAACTAACTGCTCATGAGTAAGAAATTAACACATGACTTCTTTCACTAACTCATGATTTACCCCCGCTTGAAATTTGTCAGTGAAGAAGCAAGTCAGTTTTGTCAGTTACACATTTTCTACATTAATCATTAGTACCGCTCAGAAATGCAAGACCTAAAATAGGCAGGCAAAAAGGCATTTATTCTGGCTCAATTACGGATGCAAAGAGGCATATAAGAATGATTATTTTGGATCCCCTCCCCCCCACTGAACTTTCTTTAAAAAATCATGATAGATCTTCATAATATTAAATAATCTGAAATTATGCAAATTGATCAAAATGAAAGACTGAGTTCAGAAGAGTGGCAGAGAAAAATGCAAATTGAAGGACAACACTAAGGATGAGCAGGAAGCAAACTATTGAACCTTTATTGAGCCAATTTTGATTAATATTCTCTCAAAATGTGACTTGAGACACCATAACTTAATCTAACACTTCCACTTGTACTCCAGTAATACTGAAAGGAGAAAATTCTGAATTTATTGTACGTTACACTTACAAAAGAAACATGAAAAACAACTTAGCAGTGCCTCTGATGGCTGGAATGGTATCAGAAATCTGGTTTCAGAACTAGGACTGAGAATGAAAGCAATCACTACACTGTCAGGAACACACCACACCAACAAGTAACTACAGAGTTTACAGCAACAAATATTTATCCAATAGAAAGAGGGTATTGTGTGGCAGTGTTACAAACCTTTTTTTTGTAAAATAGTTGAGACATTGAGTAGTCACCAATAAAAAACATTTGTGAGGGGTGGAGGATAAAACTTTGGGACATTCATTTGCTTTGTATTTTCATTGTTCAAGTATTTTTCATATTACTGTTAGCAATAGAAAAATAGGTGTTTAAGTGCACCTATCAACCAATGGTGTAAGTTGATAGGTATTTCTGAAAAGAACATGTAACATCTCGAACTTGACAACTAAGGGTCTGAGAATCCATCATTTTCAATCAAAGTTTCAGGTACAAGGAAAGAAGTAATGAAATTTGAAGAAAAATACACTAAAATTAAAGATTTGTAACTAGATAAAAGTAAATAAATGCCAAGCACTGTCTTTTAGATTTGGTGGGCCATGGACATAAAAGTGACACCAAATAAGAGAATCCTGCACAAAACAATGAAAAATCACCATTTGAGAGGAAGTGCTGTGAAAAATTAATAATTAAATAAATTTTTAAAATTAACAATTAAAGTATTCTTTTCTTTTCTGTCCATAGATTTATCAACTTTGTCAGACTGTATTTGGTCTGTTACGCTTAGTGCACAGAACTGTTATACCCAAAAGCATCACTTCATCATAAGATCATCACTTCATCTTGGAAGACCATGGACTTGAATGACATCCAAACTCTTTTTCCATTGATATTTTGTGATAAAATGTTTCTATGATAAGGGAAAATGTGATTTTTTAAATAATTAACCATGTTCGTATTGAATCAGGTTGTGTCAGATACATACTACTGCCTGTATATTTATTTATTTATTTATTAACTGGTTGTATAAGTATAAAATAGTTAACATGATTCACGCATCTGTCGCTACTTCATGAGGATAACCTGACTACGTATGTGAGACCTGAATACAATCTTAGTTATTTAAATACTAATTTTGAGTTGTCACCCTTTTTTTTCTTTTAATATAAATGTGTACATATAGAAGACCATTAAATAAGAAAAAAAGGATTTATTATACAGAGTACATATAAATGCTGAACAAAATAGCTAATGAATACAAGAAAAATGTTATATTTAGAAAAAAATTATACAGTGAGAAAGAAGAAAAAATGAAGATATCCTATTTTTGCTTAAAATAATTATTGAAACAATTGGTGTAGATTATTAATAATTCTATCTTCTCATTTTATAGGCCATGTTCTCAGTGTTATCTATGCTTTTGTCTATCAACATCACAATCTTTCTATTCGGTACTCAACAAATTAAACACTTCTCAACCGATCCATTTATGGTTTGTTCTCGATATTTGTTTATTGAATCTCATAGTTGGTAAAACTACCTGCTGTTTTTATTTCACAAATTGTCGAAATTCATTTTGGATATTTTTGTAGTTAAATGTTATTGCTTTTTATACAAAAATGTTTAATAGTAACTAGACATTACTTTAAATAAATAAGTTAATAAATAAATGAAAATTCTCAGATTTGACACTAATTTTGCGTACTGTAGAATATCCAGGGTTCCTCAGGAGAATATTTTATAATTTGCTGTGCACTTTGTCAGCTACCTGACTATGAGCTCAACCGAACTCTTACTGCACATGTTGAAACATATTCAGGGCGTCACACAACAGAGTATTATCTGCGCATGTTTTCTTCAGCCCTCATTTCACTACATGTAAGAGGTGTGAGAGAGTTTGTTACTTTGTTGACAGGACAATTATATCAATCTGTAGATCATTTCTCAATGCAAAATAGTTTCTGTTAGACAGGAGCAAACACATCTGATTTTGTCAACAACCTTAGTTGCTATTATTTATTCTTAATTCATCTAATGTTGGTAAAGGAGAGAAGCTATTCCGGGGTTCAAGAAAGCATGTGCATATAATAACAGCATCTTTGAGTCGTGTGGTGGATTTGATACTACTGAAAAGTTGGCGCCATTTTCCTGACAAAGAACTGTAAAGACTTTTTTCACAGCAAGACTATCTCTAAAAATCCTTAAGAAAACAATTGCACTATTGAGGATACATCTGTCTGCAGTCATTTCCAGCACTTCGCTTCACACAGCTGCGTGTTCAGAGATATTAGACCTACTTGTTTTTGCACATTAAATTCTTTCTCTGCACTAAGTTTAACTTCACAGGGTTTACAAAATAATATTTCCCGGACAGTGCTATAGAACTTTTTTCCCAATCTCGCTCAAAATTTCGGAACTTCAACCTGTTGGAAGACTTCATCTTTGGTATTTTAAACCCCATTGAGTTAATATTCAAATTGAATAACATGACTGATGTGCTATGTTATTTGTTTCAAATAAAGTTTTGTACTGTAAAGGTTTATTTTAATCAATATTTCTTGGAACATTGTCATACGAGACCTTTTTCTTGTATCCTAAAAACAGGACAAATTAGAAAAGTTTGTTGAAATACCTTACATTTTCGAATACAGCCCGTCCTCGAATATTACCCGCATAATTTTACGAGAAGTAATCTCGAAAAAGAAGCTTGCTTCATACGATAGCGATTATGCGACATCTAGCGGCACGACCGAGAAAGACGCGAAATGCCGTGACGTATTCCATCGTGAAGACGGGTCCTGACCCGCCGCGTTATAAAAACCTGAAGAACAAAGCACGCCTCCATGTAACCACGTGCAGTTCGCGGTACCCACCTTGACGGGAATATGACCCGCACCCCAATTTTCAGCTATAAGTACTAAGTAATTTTTGAAAAATATATACGGGTTATATTCAAGTATTTACGGTATAACGTTTTACTAAAAAGGCATATGCACACTAAAAATGCATTTTTCTACTCTACAGTATCTGGATCCGTACATAAATTATTCTAAAATTCACCGTAAGGTTCAGAAAAAATATGACTTATCATTAAGGTCTGACTCGTAAAGATGGCAAGTTTGAAATTTGGGAAGTAATCATTACTTCCTTTTTTAGTCACCATTGTAAATTTATTTTGGTTAATAATATGTTAATATCAGTGACCTAAGTAAAACAATTAATATAATAATAAGTCACTTGGAAACTATCTCTATACCTAACTGTAAATTTCAAACAGCAACCAAACAAATTTTAAGATTTCACCAAATTACCTCAACTCTAATCTGTAGCATTCGGTTTGGTAATTTCAGTACCATTCTGTGCAACAGTCCTTTGGTTTATGTTCCGTATTTGAAAAAAATGTGTTCCATATGTTCCACATGATTCAGTACTGAAGATGGTAACTTCTCACACCAAAGCACCACAAGTTGCATTTTTTTCTCAATGTTATAGATATTTCACTCTGAAAAAAGAAGGGATTAAAAAAGTTTTTGTGAGTTTCAACAACAATCATTCAAAAAGAATAATATACAAAGATGTTCAACCGAAAATGAAAGTTAATCACTCTTCCCATATTACTTACCCTATACATACGTATATACGGAGTAATATACGTAGTATGAGAGTTACAATGTTGTGGAAAATCAATTTTGAGATTTCAAAGGAAATACACGTTTTGGGGTCCCCTAATACGGATACTGTTTTGTTTTTCTCTCAAAACGTCCGTCCGTCCGTGATCACAACTAGCGCCTAAACTATACAAACGATTCTTTCTCAATTGAAGAAACCCCTGGCTCGAGTCGAATCTTTCAGATTTTGAAAAGAAAATCTTTAAAATATGGGGATTCTTTACATGATGCCCCTGGGATATTTTCAAAATTTCTCAAAAACCGCTCTAAACGTTTTATTTAAATTTCTTCTAAGAATGGAAGAAAATGCACTTATAAAGGTGGCATAGATCCGATCACGGTTTCACGGCACACTCTGAATTTTCGAAAATTAAAAAAAGTTTGAATTTTTTTCGACGTCTTCCTACAACTATAGTGCGATTTTTCAAACTCTGCCCCTCAAACCCCTATGGCCACGATGGAATATCACACGGCATTTCTCGTCTTTCTTCGTCGTACCGCTAGAAGTCGCATGATCGCAAGCACAGCTTGATAGTCACGATCATGCATTACCTGGCAGCATGACTGAGAACGTCGCCAAATACCGTGACATATTCCATCGTGAAGACGGGCCATGAAGGGCAAATTAAGAAAAATCGCAGTCTACAAAATTGTAGGTTTTTCCTTCAAATGAAATTCGTTATCCATAATTCGTTGTTTCGTTGAAGTCATGTACTCTACACCTAATGTATTCTACGAGATGACATAAACATCAGTTTGCACTAATCTTTTGTTGTTTTCTTTTAAAAATTACAAAAATGTTTTTTAATTGTAATATTTGCATTAGCGATGATTTGCTGTTATTATTATACTTACGAATACGTGTGCTTTAAATAATGTTACTTAACGTTTCTCGAAAACTCAACCGTTTTCTATGAAAACTCGCTTCAAATTTCGCATTTTCAGAAACGCTCAAACGCCATTTTTTTCATTAATGGTTCCAAATGTTTTCTTCAAACCTTTTAGTTAGTGCTAATTGCACTCTTATTATGACGTAAAGTTCATTTTGGTGTATTCTTTTGTATTTTCAAGAATTACACAATGTAGTTTTTTAATGATTTCTCATACTGTTAATGTTCACATTTCCAGCAATTTGTAAACATTTCTTCATTTGTGAGTAACAGTGTTTCAGATTACTTTTAATTAAGTTTTTCAAAACCCAAAATATTTTCTATGAAAAAGAGCTTCAAATTTCGAATTAAAAGTAGCGCTCAAACGCCGTTTTCTTAAAAGAAGGGCTCCGATTATTACTTTCCCGTATTTGTATGTATATACGGAGTAATATACGTAGTATAGGGAAAGTTATGTAATGCTGTGCGAAAAAATGGCGAATTTTCGTTAGAAAAAAAGTCGTTGCCGGATCGTGATAGCGCAAAAGTGGATAACTCCAGTGGCTAAATTAAGAAAAACAAACCTAACACGTGGTGTGGCATGAATCCCTCTTTTGTCAGTCCTTGATACCAAAAACCAATAGAAAGCAAAACGTCCGTCTGTCCTTTCGTCCGTCCGTCTGTGAACATTACTTGGGCCTAAACCACTCTTAGGAAATTCTCCAAATTGAAGAAACTCTCATCGAACTGGCTCAAGTCGAAGCTTTGAAATTTTGAAAAACCTTCTTCACAATTTAAGGGTACTTTACATGAAGTCCCCCGGACTTTTTCCAAATTTTCTCAAAAACTGCTCCACATTTTTTCATTAAATTTCTTGTAATAATTGAGTAAAATGCACTTACAAAAGTGGCATACGTCTGATTTTCACGGTAAACTCTGAATTTTCGAAAATTGCAATACTTGCAATTTCTTTCGGCATCTTTATAATACAAAATTGAAGATAGAGATTTCTTGTTCAAATGAAACTTGTTTTCCATAGTAAGTTCTTTCATTAAGATCATGTACATTTTTTTGAAGGCGTTAGTAGTTTTCGCGATACTGCGTGCAATATGTGCAATTTTAAAAAATTACAAAAACAAGATTTTCTCAAAATCGGCTCCCAATGTTTTCTTTAAATGTTTGGTAAGAATAGTGTCTAATGTATTATATGAGATGACATAATCGTCATGTCGCCCTATTCTTTTGTTTTTTCAAAAATTAAAAAAATTAAATTTTTTGATTTGTCTCCCACGTCGTTCATATTTACATTAGTTGGGATTTGTTCACATTATTATATTTATGCGTACACGTGCATTAAATAATGTCTTATAAAGTTTTTCGAGAACTTAACCGTTTTCTGTGAAAAATATCTCCAAATTCCGCATTTTCAGAAACGCTCAAACGCCATTTTCTCAAAAATACTTGCAATTTTTTCGTCTAACTTTTTGAACAGATAGTGCTAACTGCACTCATTAACGTGACGTAAAGTTTATTTTGAGTTTTTTTTGTTTTTTGAAAAATTACACAAATGTAATTTTTTTGAATGATCTCTCACACCGTTATAATACATATTTCCAACAATTTGTGAACACTATTGTATTTGTGAGTGTAAGTTCAAATGACTTCAAATGAAGTTTTTCGAAAACTTAAAAATTGTCTTTAAAAAAGAGGTTCAAATTTCTCATTTACAGTAGAACTTAAACGCCATTTTCTTAAAAACGGCTCCAAATTTTACAAAGAATGTTGCCATTTAGGAAAAGGTTTTAGTGTTCTTTAATATTCTCAAAATATTATTTCCGTACTACTATTAGGAAACTATAAGAAAATGTCAAAAAAATGTTCTTTGGGCGGAAATAGATGGCAGCTGGCAAATGAATGTGGCAAGTCTGAATAGCTAGCCGAGACCAAAGGAAATAGAAAACTAATACGGGAAAGTCTGTGCAATTTTGCAGCACCACTAGTTTCAAATTATTTAGGACAAGGTTTTATTACTGTATTTAAATATTCTTAATATATTTTGGTTCTATTAGAAAACCGAAAGGTTATGAAAATGTCGAAAAATATGTACTTTTGGTGGTGATAGATGGCAGTTGGCAACAGTATGTAGCAAGTCCCAATAGCCAGCCGAGACCAAAGGTTGCAATTTTCGAAAATTCAGAGTTAAGCATGAAAATCGGACCTATGCCGCTTTTATAAGTATGTTTTACTTAATTCTCACAAGAAATTTAAAGAAAAAAAATTGAAATGTTTTGAGGAAAACTTTAAAAATGTCCGAGGAGCTTCATGTAAACTACCTCAAATTTTGATAATGTTTTTCAAAATCGCAGCGCCTTGAATCGAACCAGATCGACTGGAATCCATTTTGGAAACTAGTGGTGCTACAGAATGGCACAGACTTTCCCGTATTAGCTTTCTATTTCCTCGAGTCTGGTCTATTTGGAATTGCCACATAATCTCGCCAGCAGCCATCTATCACCACCCAAAGTACATTTTTTTGACATTTTCTTAATTTTTTTTGTTTTCTAATGGTAGAACGGAAAATTTAATTTTATAATATTAAAAAACACAAAAACTTCGTACTAAATGACAATTTTCTTTTAAAAACATGTTTCTGTTTTTAAGAAAATAGCATTTAAGCGTCTCTAAATTTGCGAAATAAGAAGCTCATTTTCATAGAAAATTTTTGACTTTTCGAAAAACTTCATTTGAAGTCGTTTGAAGCACTTACATTTACAAATTCAATAGTGTTTACAAATTACTGGAAATGTGCATTTTAACGGAATGAGAGAACTTTTAAACAAATGACATTTGTGTAATTTTTGAAAAAACAAAAAAATATCCCAAAATGAACTTGACGCCATATTAAATAGTGCAATTAGCACTATCCATTCAAAACGTTTGAACAAAAAAATTGGAGCCATTTTTGAGAAAATAGCGTTTGAGTGTTTCTGAAAATACGGAATTTTGAAAATTTTTTTCACAGAAAACTATTGAATTTTCGAGAAAGTTTGACATTATTTAAAGCACATGTACTCATTAATATAATAATGTGAACAAATAGCTACCAATGCCTCTCACGTCATTAATATTTACAAGTCAAAAATATTACACTTTTGTAATTAAAAAAACAAACAAAATAATAAAGCAATATAGCGATAATGTCATTTCACAGACCATATTTAGCACTATCCTTACAAAAAGTTTAAAGAATAAATTTGGAACCTTTTTGAGAAAATCTTGTTTTTGTGTTTTTTTAATTGCAAATATTTCGCGCAATATTGCCAGAAAACTACTAAAATTTTCAAAAAATGTACAGGACCTTAATGAAAGAACTGACTTTGGAGAACTAATTTCAATTAGAGTAAAAATCTCTATCTTCAATTTTGTTGTTGTAGGAAGACGCAGAAAAATTCACATTTGTAATTTTCGAAAATTTAGAGTTAACCGCGAAATTCGGACCTAAGCCACCATAATAAGTGTATATTACTCTATTCTTACAAGAAATTTAAAGAAAAAATTTGGAGCAGTTTTTGAGAAAAGTCTGAAGATGTCCGGGGGGGTTCATGTAAAGTACCCCCAAATTTTGAAGAAAGATTTTCAAAATCGCGGGGCATTGAGTGGGCCAGATTGACAGGAGAATATCCATTTTGGAAGAAATCACACGTACGGTTAATCGCTAGTGTTGTACACAGACTGACTGACGGACGGACGGACGGACGGACGGACGGACGGACGGACGGACGAACAGACGGACGGACGGAGGTTTTGAAAAAACACACTTTTTCGATATCAGGGGGCCCCAAAACGTGTATTTTCACGCTAAAATCTCGAAATCGATTTTCCGCAACATTACATAACTTTCCTTATACTACGTATATTACTCCGTATATACGTACGTATATGGGAAAGTGAAAATCTTACATAGAATGGTTTAAGCGGTAGTCGTGATCACAGACGGACGGACGGACGTTTTAAAGAAAAAAAACAACACATTTTCGATATCAGGAGACCCCAAAACGTGTATTTCTGTTGAAATCTAGAAATTGATTTATTCGCAGCATTATTAACTTTCCCTATTCTACATATATTACTCCGTGTATACGAATGTACACGGGACAGTAAAAACATCCTCGAGTGTGGAGAAAGCCAAATTACTATCGTAATTATAAGCTAAAACATATATCCCTTTCCTTCCTGGAACATCCGTCGCCAAGCCAAGGAAGTTTAGTAGAATACGATGTGAACTCACCTTTCTAACCCGGTGTAAAAACTGGCAGACACGCCCAACGTCCGTACTGCGTAGCAGTCTGCTTGCTTCTGCACTGCATAAGCGTAATATGCAGCTCCTGCTTTGTAGACTTCGAGGTCGCAATCGTCGATGACGTTTCACTTTTGACGGGACACCAGGGCTGCCAACCTAGACTTGGATTTAAACATAGCGGCACTTGACAGACGCTCACTGAAAGGAGAGGGAAACACGGTCATCCAATCGAAAGCTTCGTTAGGACTCACATTTTCGGTTTTGGAGCTTTCGATTGGATAACACTGCCCCCCTCCCCGTCGTGCCCGTGACTTTGAAGTGCATTGATGTTTAAATTAGTAAACAGGTATTGTTGAATTTAAACATAGTCACTCCTCAAAATTAGAAGCTGGAGGAGGGGATCATCCAACCGGGAGCTTCAATAGCAAAAAGTTCAGTGAAACGAAGCTCTCGATTAGATGATTGTCATCTCTCCTTCCAGCTCATGACTTTGAAGAGTCACTACATTTAAACCGACCAAGTGTGCCGCTCTTAGAGTCGGTTTGCTATTATTAGTTTACCACCTCACGTCACATATAATATTAAGTATTATTATAGTAAGTTAATTAAATATAATAATTATTGTTTATTATAGAAAATCGACTCTGAAGAAAGTATGTTTAATACCACGTAATCACCACATAAATCTTACACCGTGTTTAAAACGAAGTTTGCCAGCCCTGGTGCCACATCAAACATCGTACACCATCATACAATGACCTGATTACAACGCATTACGGAATACAGTGGTGGAATAGAATACCCACAAACCACTCCCTGCAGCGAGATATGGTATAGAAATAATATGGAGCCACCTCACAGTCAGTCAGAAATTCTAGAAAATCTAAAAGAAGCCTTCGTATTAAAAGCTATTGGAGTTTCCAAGTACACACGGGATTGTCGTATGTAATTGAACGTAAAAGAAACTTTGCTGTTGGAAGACGTAAGACAAAATAACAGCTGCCCAACACAAATGCGCCAAGAGAAGTTCTGAACGAAATAAGAGACAGCAAAAATACGGCCAGAATTCTACTGCACTGATGAGAGGACCAGTGGTACATGCAACGGTATATTACGTACTTGGTAGGGCACGAGTTCAAAGCCGGCTCGTTGATTAAGAAGGCTTCGGCTCCACAATCGGATACGTCACATAAATAGCTTCCACGGATCACATGATAAATGCATGTGTAGTGGATGTCACTGGCGGATCCACGCGAGGGAGCTAGGGGGCCATGCCCCCTCCCCCCCAAAAGGCCTAGAGTTTTCGTTTACCTTCCTTTATTTGACAACATTGATTTAAATATTCATTTATATTGGAATTATGTAATTGTTTAAACAATACAATTGTGTAGTATATTAACAGTACATAAATAAAGCACTATATAATAACAAATATGTTTATTATTTAACAAAAATTTAAGATGCCCCCCCCCCCAATAATTCACTGGATACGCTCTGGTGGATGTGAAATACAATTTGAGCTTTATCACATAATAAATTGCATCAAACGGACAAAATCCATAACAGTGTATGCAGACGAAATCTAAATGCACGATAAGTGAGAGTTTCTATCATTAAAAATTACGGAATAACATGAATTATTAGAACTAAGCAAGCGAGATTAGCAACACTTAAAAAACTAGAAATTTTCGCTTCCCAGTTATAGAAAACGTACTATTTGCAGCGGAAACGAACTACAAAGCGGGTAGCGGAATAAGATATGCAAATCTGTGTCCCGGGGATACAAAAAGTTAATGCTGAAAATCGAAATTGAAATGTAAAAGCAAACGTTTTTCCCGGATTTAATTCAATTTATCCGGAGTACTTCGTACAAATGGAAAAACGTGCTTTTTAGCTTATATAAGTTTAAATTTTTTAACCCCATTACGCCTATGAATATTGACTTTAATTATCATTGCGACTTTCTGTAGATGATACAGATGCTTCGACAATCTTTTTAGACGTTCATATCCGATTTTAACCTTTACAATCAACAAAAAGAAGAGGAAAGTATACTTTTTCCCTTAGTTTTTCAACAATATTTCATGTATTACGCATATCATCAGAAGGACTCAGTAATACAAATTGTAGCCCTACAAATTATCTTCGGCTTCCCAAAATTTCAACCTTTTATCTTATAATTTGTACCCGACAGCTCACTATAAATAAAACAAATTTTTAATACTTTCTGGTTTATTTTCTTAAAATTAGATTTTGTATTATTAATTTTCGTAGTTTTTGTTTCATGTTTATTAAAGAAGATAAACAACGAAAAACAAAATTAGGGTTCGCCTTTCCTTGGAAAACGCAGTAATTAACACTAACCGTTAAGCCCCGGCAGCGAGCACAAGGCAAATAGCGTGCGAGGTCAACGCAGCACATTCACCTGGCGAACAGTTCATGCGGAGAGATTACGAACTTCGCAAGTCCAGTGGGTGCAGCACTTGCGCAGTGCAGTGCAGACTTACAACGTCCTTCTGAATTCTCGAGGCATTTCCTGCGCAAATGCAAGGAAAACTATAAATTTCTAAAACTATTCTTTGGGCAGAAGAAGCGTGTTTTAAAGAACTGGAACACTTATACTTCGGTTTTTCTTTCTTAGCGCACGGGGGTGTGTCAATAAAATGGAATATCTCACGGTATTTCGCGTCGTTCTCAGTTGTGCCGCTAGGAGTCGCATGATCGTGACTATCGAGCAGTGCTAGCAATCATGCGACTCCTGGCGACACAACGGAGAACGACGCGAAATACCGTGAGATATTCCATTTTATTAACACACTCCCATGCGCCAAGAAAGAAAAACCGAAATATAATGTGCATAATTTGCTAGTGTGGGCCGCGGAGAACTCACATGTTGCTCGCGGCGTAGCTACCCAAGAGTGATTCTCTGTAATTGCATGGGTTGGCAGTATGGATGAATTTATCATTAGCCCTCACTTATTACCGGGTGTTCAATACGATTTTTCTAACTCAGATACACAGAAAGTGTTCGAGAAACCTGATGGAGAATGGAGGTCATGGACCCAGAAGGTGGAGAGATTCCTTGAGCCAGGGCTGCCAAACGTCTTAAATCCCGCGACTAGCGCCATCCCTGCCTCATTGCTGCGCTCGAGCGGGTGGTACCAGTGCCGGAGCTACACAATTTTGGATCCGGGCCAATGCTGAAATGTAGCCCGTCCCCCCTCCCGCCCCAAAATGTGTGAAAGTTGTATCAATAAATTACGAATTATTTCACTTCAACAAATAACAAAAAATACGTTTTTTGGAAATATATTTTAAATAATAGTTTTAAGTGAAACAATTCAATGATCAAATAAGCTTAAAACGATAAAACTATGTGTTGCGTTTAGTTAGGGTTTAATAAACTCACTTGTTGTTAAACTAGTGGTACTACGAATAACACAGAGTTTCCCGTATGAGTTTTCTATTTTCTTTGGTCTCTGTAATTCGGACTTCCCACATTGTCTTACCAGCTGCCATCTATCGCCGCCCAAAATAAATTTTTTGACATTTTCTTAAATTTTCGGTTTCCTAATAGGAGAATAGAAATATTATTTTAAAAATATTAAAGAACAGTAAAATCTCGTTCTAAATGGCAATTTTCTTCTAAAACTTTGGAGCCTCATTTAAGAAAATGGCGTTTAAGCGCTACTGTAAATGCAAAAATTTGAAGTTCTTTTACACAGACAATTTTTGAGTTTTCGAAAAACATCATTAGAACTCTTTTGAAGAATATCAACTCACAAATATAATATTGTTTACTAATTGCGGGAAATGTGCATATTAACGGTGTGAGAGAACTTTCAAAAATATTACATATGTGTAATTAAAAAAAATGAAAAAAATACCCCAATTGAGATTTACGTCGTATTGAAGAGCGCAGTTAGCACTATCCCTTCGAAAAGTTCAAAGAAAAAAATTGAAGCCATTTTTGAGAAAATGACGTTTGAGCGTTTCTGAAAACGAGGAATTTTGAACTACTTTTCACAGAAAAAGGTTGCGTTTTCTTCAAACTATACTTGACATTATTTAGAGCACACGTACTCATAAATATAATAATGCGAACAAATCGCCGCTAATGTAAATATTAATGACCTGAGAGACAAGTCAAAAAAATTTATTTTTGTAATTTTTAGAAAAAACAAAAGAATAGAGCAAAATGGGGTTTATATCATCTCATAGAGTACATTAGGAACTAACCTTATCAAAAGTTTAAAGAAAAAAATTGGCCCCGTTTTTGGGAAAAGTCTTGTTTTTGTAACTTTTTAAAATTGCACATATTGCACGCAATATTGCGCGAAAACTACTGAAGTTTTCAAAAAAATATACATGGATTTAATGAAAGAATTCACTATGAAAAGCAATTTTTATTTGAAGAAAAATCTCAATCTTAATTTTGTAGTGTTTGGAAGGGACCGAAAAAAATTCGAATGTCTGGAATTTTCGAAAATCCAGAGCTAACCATGAAATTAGGACATATGCCACCTTAATAAGTGTATTTTACTCTATTCTTACAAGAAATTTCAAGAATTTGGAGCCGTTTTTGAGAAAAGTTTGAAAATGTCTTCATGTAAAGCACCCCCAAATTTTACAAAATCTTTTTCAAAATCTCAAAGCTTTGAGTCGAGCCAGATCGACAGGGGTTTCTTCAATTTAAAAAAATGTGCCTATGGTTTAGGCGCTAGTAGTGTTCACAGACGGACGGACAGACGGACGTCTTGCTTTCAATTGGTATTTCGGCATCAACGACCCACAAAAGACGGATTCTGCCAACACCACGTGTTAGAGGATTTTTTTCTTAATTTAACAAGAGGTTTTATCCACTTTTTCATTATCAGGGCCCGGCAATGAATTTTTTTCTGCCAAAAATCCGCCGTTTTTTCGCTCAGCGTTACATAACTTCCCTTATAGCACGTATACTACTCCGTATATAGTACGTATACGGGAAAGTAATACATGAAATAGCAAATATGATTTTCAGTAGACCCTATTTTAATGTGAACGTCATTTGATTCATTTCATAGAGTTCTATCTTATAAGTAGGAGGCGTATTTTGATGTCCTAAATCATCGACAAAATGATCAATAAAATTCCCTTAAAACAAAGAAAAATTACGTAAATATGTGATCAAAACCCGTTTGGATGAACAGCTTAAACTGTTGGTCACGTTTTAGATGTAATCGAGACTTTTTCTACTCGTTTACGTGAACTCAGCTTTCAAACTTCTGATTTGGACTGTTCTTCACCAGAAAATCTGTCTTTAGTTATCCCGAAATCGGCTGAACTTGCAATGGCGCTGAGAGGCGCCAGAGGCAGAGACTTTAGATTCCACTCTCTCAATGGCTGACATTACAACGTCTGAGCGAAGAAACCGAAACCAGGTGCAGGTGCTCAGAAATTCATTTGTTGCACCTTGTAACTATTATTTGAAACAAGTACCATTAAAATATTAAAATCGATTAAATAAGCGAAAAATTCAACAAAAATGTCGGGAAAAGGTAAAAAATAATTTATTAGACGAAATCGAGGAAAAATGTAAAAAAAGACGTAAAAAATGGGTTTTTCCTTTTGTCATAACATAAAATGATTTTTTATAATAAACGCGACTGTTCTAAAGTGAAAAAATGATATTTCATTAAAATCCGTTCCCTACTTAAAAGTAACAGTACAATTATTTACAGCAAGTACAATTACAAGTTTACATGTACAATTTTTTACAGCAAATAATTAATTGAAAATGCAATGAAATATCAGACTACTGTACAGCGACTTATAAAAATTCGATAACGATTTTCAAGAGTTCTAATTTCTTTTTCAATTTTTTTCTAATTTTCCCCCATCTGCCCCATCATGGGGCACCTCGATTTGCGGGGCCCCGGGCGACCGCCCGGTCTACCCACGCCCAGAGCCGGCACTACTGGCTGGTGCTGAACTACGCGGGGGGGGGGGGCGAAGACACAACACTCTCGACCAATCGTGTGTGTTCAATATGACCTGCGGTATTTTTGAATGTGCGTTTTATTGCAGATTTACAATTTATTTTAGGATTCTGTAGGAAATGTAGGATAACCTGCCATAAAGGTCACTCAGAATGAAAACCAATTTACTAACGTGAGACAGATTTATTTAAAATTAAATCATAAATCATTTCCTTTTAAGAGAATAAATTAAAATTCTCAAAGTAACAAAACTTCAAAAATATTGATTTTAGAAAGAACATCAAAACATCAGATAGGATGGATTTGCCTGCGGCAGCTTCTGAGCTTTTTTTGCTCAGCGCGTGGTTTTAGAAAAAGAATAGGAAATTAGTTAATAGGGGAAAAACGTGTAGTGAAGTGAAGTGAAGTGAAAGGTGCGATTATGAGGAGCCTATCTATTAATATTTAGGTAAAGTATTTTGAGGTGCAGTAAAGTGTAGTGATTTGATTTTGTTCTGTTTGTTTCTCAATTCAAAAACATCTTTTTTCTACTCCCGTTGTATAATGCTGTCATTGGATGGCTGCAACCAGTTGCATAATGATAGCCATTTCGATACAGTTTTCATTACGATACAGGTTCTTGACCAATTACAGAGACGCTTACAAACCAAGTATTGGCACTTCATTAATCATTAAGAATCGGTGCCGTAAATGTTTCGTTCGAGTGTGTACATTAAAATTGCATTTAATATTATATTATGCTTCTCAGTTTTAATTTCTTTTATCTGTAGTAATTTTTACGTGACATTTTATTTAAAATAAATTGGATCGTAATTTACCTTTAATCCTATTTGACTAGCGCAGTGGTTGTTATTGCAGAGAACATTTGAGTGACGTCATGATCTGAACGCAACCCGTTTTGTGTTATTTGGTGCTACCGTGTGGTTGTCCTTAAAAACCGGCCAATTCTTTAGTTTCAAATATTTAGTGAATGGTAGTTCTTTCTGGTGGTGTTGACGTTTCCAGAAATGAGAGAAAATGCGAAAATGGTGACGTCGGAATATTATTGCAGCAACCTTTGTAATCGCTCGCAAGCGCCGTGGTAAAACAAAGCCAACTGCGGGTGTAGGGTAGAGAGGTGTCCGCTAGGTGGCCTTGGCTGAATCTTGCATGTCGACTGCCACGAAACTATTCAGTGGAGAAGTTTAACTTATAAAAGTTACCATAAGTCGTAGAAAAAGTACCGTATGAAACTCGATGTAATGGGTATTAATACACTCGTGTGAAGTTTACGATACTCGCTCGTACCTCGCTCGTATCGTAATATCACACTCGTGTATTAATACCCATCATTACATCATCGTTTCATAATGTACTATTATAGGCTATTCTGACAAACGGTGGTATTTATTGATACGATTTACGATTAACGAGTGTTGCACCTGTTAGACATGTAATAATTATTGTAAGTATTGTATGTTATTATGTTGTCGTGTTAGGTAAACATGCTTATACATATTTGTCTGAAAATAATTACGAGTGAAGGTGCAGGTTGGCGTGTATGAGAGGGTTCCTAGGTCTTTGTATGATATTATGTACGCGTGTATGTTTGTATGTATGAATGTTGTGTAATATGTAAGTTTATTTATTTAAATGTTAGTATATATGTAATTTCATTTGTTGTATATGTATGTAAATGCATTTGCATGTTCTAGGTAGTGACAAAGATAATTTGTTTTTTATATTGATTTTTTATATATTGTTTTTGTTAGTAATTGTAAATGTACTTTCATGTTTATGCATTCTGCCACCGGGCAATATTTGCCCAATTGTAGAATAAAGCTTATATCTATATCTATCACAAATTCTCCACAATCATCTAATACAAATAATTAGTCAACAAAATGCAATGAAATAATTAGACAATATTAATTTGCACAGTAATAATGAATGCGGCGCGCGTGTATCCTGCGGGCAGCGGCCTGAATGCGGTGCGCAAGAACATTCAAGCGAAAAGGCGTGTTCCTGTCCTCGGGAGATGGCTGCCTGCTCGCCCGGAGGCCTCGGCGGCGAGTGCTGCTGCTGCTGCTGCTGTTTGCACGGCGCGGGTGGAGAGCCACGCAGCGCAGGCACTCGACTCGGGAACGCCTCGGCCCAAGGCCCCGCGCACACTCACGCGGGCTCCGGGCGGCCTCTGCAAACCGGGGACCAGGAGGGAAAGTGGAAAGGGGAGCAGAAGGAAAATAAGAGTTTAACCCATACGTAATTTTTTTCGAAGAACATTTTGATAGCCATTATTTATAACGAAACACTGCCTTCCCAATTTTCCACTCTTTGGACTGGCATATTCGTTTCGAAATATGGTTTGGTTCAAGTTCGTTTTCATTGAATTGAATGAATTCTGCTGATCATGCCATTTTTATATTGTTCCATTTTACTTCCCGTATACTGTGATGCAACCGCCCACGTCGGATGCCGATTTTTTTGGAACGGAATCGGGGGGGGGGGAGGTCACACCACAGAACGGGAGCGCCGACACACTGATGGTATGACGGTCGTTCCCATATAGCAGGGGGTACACGCGCTAAATTTATTTAAAGGGGCGCTAAGCACGCGCCCACTCACCTGCTATCTCACTGCCGGCGTTGAGCATCTCAGGGGTGAGTGCCCTGGGTCGAGGGATTGCAATGGTTTCTTTGTTTTAAAATAATAAACACTTGACTCAGAATTCAGTCTTTTTCACCCGTCCAAAATGGCGGGGACACATTTATTATAAAAACTGTTCTTGCAAACACTGAATTACTGTTTTTGGCTATCAAATAAGTGATGATGATGAAGACGACTTACAAGTTGATGATGGCGTAATGGCTACGTCACCGCGACGGGATTGCTCACCGATCGATGGACTGATGCGGCAGGACCCACAGGAACGCCGCTGGAGCGTTGGAACGCCAGCCTCACAATTGTCCCTCGGGATGAAGGCGCCGGCGCTCGGGATGTCGGCGGCGAATGTCAGCGCAGCAATTACGTAGCGCTGGCGCGCGTCTCAGGCCGTCACACTACACCTGGACCGCGTATGACGTTGGAAGCCAAAATCTGGCTGTTTGGAATAAATTCCGCGGTTGGACGAAGGCCGGGTAGATCTCGTGGTGGTCGGCTCAATGTTTGCCTCTCACCAACCGCTATTGTCGTCTTTTACCGTTGCTCTCACTAGTGATTTCTCTAAAAGTCGATATTCGGCCGCTCTCTAACTGTAACATTTAAGTTGTTGAAAATTTCGACTGTCCTATGCTATTTCTGCTCGACCACTCTCTCGTGATTTTCGCCCGTCTGAAATTCCAGCTTCTCGCTGTGTTTCTCCCCCCTTTCGTTCTTTCGCACCATGCAAGGGTTATCACGTGCTTCCTGCCCAGCGTTTTCATAGGTCGGTTTGTTGAGTTCCAGAATTTTCTATGTCGTTTGTAACCTGGTTGGCTAAGATGATCGCTTCCTTTCGCGGCCATTGGATGTCTTTGTTTAGCACAGAGAAGTGCGCACATGGTTCTTCTGTTCTGACGTGATGTGTTTATTGGACTTAGGGAATTATCTTGCTGCGTGCTAGCGCCAAGACTCTAACGTAGTTGTTCCAGAAGTCAATCATTCTGTAGTATGGACAAAAGGGGGTTGAATTTATGGTGGAGGGTTTCGGGAGGCCTACGCAGCTGTGCGGAACTGATTCAAGCGGCGCGAGGGACGCGTTGTCCTTGCGAGCTTCTTGTTAATCTGGCGTGACACTGGGGTGGCATAGTGCGATGGTCAAACGACACATCGCAATACTTACGTATATACGGAGTAATATACGTAGTATAGGAAAAGTTATGTAATACTGCGCAAAAAAATGGCGAATTTTTGGCTGAAAGAAATTCGTTGGCGGGCCGTGATAACGAAAAAGTGGATAAATCCAGTTGCTAAATTAAGGAAACAATTCCCTTAACACGTGCTGTAGGCAGAAACCCCGATTTGTAAGTCTTTGATACCGAAAAACCAATTTAAAGCATAACTCCGTCCTCCGTCTGTGAATGTGCAGAACACTAGCGCCTAAACTGAAGAAACCCGAGCCCATCTGGCCTGAGTCGAAGGTCTGAGATTTTGAAAAACAATCATTAATTTTGGAGAGTACTTTATATTAAGCTCCCTGGACATCTTCAAAATTTTCTCAAAAACGGCTTCAATTTTTTTCTTTAAATTTCTTGCAAGAATAGAGTACTGTACACTTATTAACGTGGTATAGGTCCGATTTTCAAGGTTAACTCTTAATTTTCGAAAATTGCAAAAGTTTGACTTTCATTCGGTGTCTTCTTCCAACTACAAAATTGCAGATAGAGATTTTTCATTCAAATAGAATTTGTTCTTCATATTGAGTTGCTTCTTTAAGGTTATTTACATTTTTTGAACATTTTAGTAGTTTTCCCGCAATATTCCATGCAATATTTGCAATTCCAGAAAAAAATACAAAAACAAGATTTTCTCTAAAACGACTTCAAATTTGTTCTATATACCTTTGGTAGGTATAGTGCGAAATGTAGTCTAATGAGATGACATAAGCGCCATATTGCTCTATTTTGTTTTATCAAAAATTGCAAAAATGTAAATTTTTAGGCTTGTCTCTTACGTCATTAATATTTACAGTAGCGGCGATTTGTTCACATTACTATATTAATGAGTAGATGAGCTTTAAATGATAAAGTCTGTGGAAAACTCAACCGTTTTCTGTGAAAAGTAGATCAAAATTCGGAATTTTGAGAAACGCTCAAAAGCCATTTTTCATAAATGGCTCCAATATTTTTTCACTTTTGGAACAAATAGTACTAACTGCTCTCTTTAATATGACGTGAAGTTCATTTTGGAGTATTTTTTGTTTTTTAAAAAATTCCAGAAATGTAATTTTTTTTAAACATCTCTCACATCTTTAATATGCACATTATCAGCAATTTGTAAACACTGTTCTGTTTGTGAGTGTAAGTGCTTTAAAGGAGGTTTTTCTCAGGGACCGAAAAGGTATTGAATACCGGTAAAAATACCGGTAAAATACCGGTATTTTTTCATACCGGTATAAAATACCTTTATTCTTTTATACCGGTAAAATAGCTTTATAGGACGTCTATACCGGTATGGACGTCCATAAAGGTTATACCGGTATTTTACCGGTATTTTCAATGGAAATACTGCCGCGTGCCCCACACACGCGCCGCAAACACGCGCGCGCGCCACAAACGCGTGCCAAACACGCGCTCGCGGCAAACCCACGCGCGCGATAACTACACGCGCGCGCCAAACGCACGCGCGCGCCCACACACGCGCGCGCCAAACACGCGCCCCAAATACATGCGCGCGCCAAACACGCGCGCACGTCAAACACGCGTGCACGTCAAACACGCGCGCACCGAACAAACACGCGCGCCCAACAAACGCGCACGCCGAACAAACGCGTGAGCCGAACAAACGCGTAAGCCGAACAAACGCGCGCGCCGAACAAACGCGCGCGCCGAATAAACGCTAGGGCGAACAAACGCGCGCGCCGAACAAACACGAGCGCGAACAAACGCGCGCGCCGAACAAACGCGAGCGCGAACAAACGCGCGCGCCGAACAAACGCGCGCGCCTAACACACGCTTGCACCAATCATACACGCTTGCACCAATCATACTCATGCGCTATAGACTGACGCTCTATACACTCTCGCGCTATATCTCTCTTTCGTTCTCTTTCGATTTCTTTCTCTCCCTCTCTCTCTTTCTCTCTCACTCTCACTCTCTCTCACAGTACACATTCGGCAAAGCGTTTGTTGGGGCCTACGGTCAAACATCCTTCTCTCATATTTCAATTCTACTCACTGCGAAAAGAAATTAATAGCCTGGAGTATATAGGTCGAGTGCGTTATCCTCTGCCGAACCGGAGACGCCCATGGGTCGAAACGCTGACCTCCGGAAACTGCCTACGCAACGGCGCAGCTCTGGCAGCTCTTACAAAGGGAAACTGATTCCGAGAATCGGAATGCGCCAAGGAACGTTGCATGAAGTCTTATCAACCGATGTCAGATTTCTATCGCCTTCGTTCTTTCACAACAGATGTCGAAGGTCATATCCTGGCAGAGTCCGCAGGCCCGACCACGCGCGCTCCCCAAACGCGCGTTCGCTCGCCAAACGCGCGTTCGCTCGCCAAACGCGCGTTCGCGTCCCCACACGCGCCTTCGCTCCCCCAAACACGCCTTCGCGTGCCCAGACTATTATAATAATTCTTTCTCAACCAACAACAGAACTCGACCTAGGTTGAATGTCCGGTGACGAAAATACGCCAACGTTGAGACTCGAACCCTAGGACCCCCGATCAGAAACTCTGCGGAGTCCATAATTGTTCCTCTGAGCCATCTCAGCGTAAAAAATCAGAATGTTTCCCCTCCGAAACGTGTATGATTATACTGAAATACCGGTATTTTCTCATGAAAATACCGGTATTTTCATAAGAAAATACCGGTAAAATACGTCTAAATAGAGGTATTTTACCGGTATAGACGTCGAATAAAGGTAAAATACCTCTAAAAATACCGGTATTTGACGTCTTATACCGGTATTTTTAAGGTATTTTGAATAAAGGTATAATAGAGGTAAAGGTATTTCTATACCGGCATAAATACCTTTACCGCTATTATTTCGGTATTCAGTCCCTGGTTTTTCTAAAACTCAAATATTTTGTGTGAGAAAGTGCTTCAAATTTAGCATTTGTAATAGCGGTTAAACGCCATTTTTTTAAAAAAAGGCTGCAAATTTTTAAAAGAAAATTGCCTTTTAGGACAAGGTTTATGTGTTCTTTAATAATCTAAAATTATTATTTCCGTTCGATCTTTAGGAAAACGAAAAATTAAGAAAATAACAAAAAATGTGGTTTGGGCGGCGATAGATGGCAGCTGCCAAGAGTATGTGATACTTTTGAATAGCCAGCCCAGTCCCAAGGAAATAGAAAACCAATGCAGGAAAGTCTATGCCATTCTGTAGCACCACTAGTTTTTTCTACTATTCTGTGAAGCTGAATATTAAAGCTGGAGACTCTTGCAGTGCTTCCTTTGTTCTTCCTTTCGAGAAAGGAACGAGTCTGGAAGAACTTCAAAGACACCCAATAGAAAGCTGGGCCGCAGCGCGGCGAGCGCAGCTGCTGTTTGCACGGCGCTTTTGGAGAGTCACGCTGTGCAGGCACTCCACTCGGCGGCGCCCACTCCAGGTGGGCTGCGGGGCAGGCACGGCTCGGGAGGTGACGACATCGCCAAGGAAACATCCGGGTTAATGAAACGTGCAACCGAAACCGTCCGTGTTATAAACCCGGCAACGAATGGGTTGGGTCTGCGAGACCCACGACCAGAGGCGTATCTAGGTATTAAGGCGCCCATGGCAAGCATAGAATTTGCGCCCCTCTAGGGATGCTTGAAATTAAGGTGGATGTTATTAGTTTTAACGGGTATACTGTAAATAGCGCCCCTTGTGAATGGAGTCTATGGCATGTGCCATGTCTGCCATACGGTAGATACACCACTGCCAACGACGTAACAAAAACTGCAGCCATTCACTTGCAGATAATCGATAGCGTAGCTTCAGTTGGAGTCACCTGGGGCAAAGCTATCGGTGTCACCCCCCCCCCATAAATTAAGCATAAAAACAATTACTGCAAAAACAGCACATACTTTCCCGCGTTATTGGAAACAGCTTAGTACTGAAATATTGCACTTGATGCGCTACTGACATCTTAGCTATTATTTGAAAACATCCAACTCAACCAAGAAGCAAACAACTCGCTGTTTCCGTCGCAGTCTTGTCAGAACTATGTGAATTCTACAACTGCACAAAAATAGAATACAAAACTTTTGTAAACCTGTATTGGAAAAAGAAGACTGATACCCCGGACAATATAGAAATGCATTCCATAGGGCCATGATTAGAGAGGAGTATTCTAAAATCATGCAACAAATACTCTACTCACTACAAATTGTACAGCATTTGGTGCGAAAATTAAATATTTTCGTGAAAATATCGACATAAATTAGACAATTATAACTCCTTTTCATACAGCTCTATCAGGTCACAACAATCGCACGTAATTCACAGATATTTGCAAGTACAAACGGAATTCCATTGTCGCAGACCCTGCATTGTCGCTATTCTGAGAGCATTTTTTTTACATTTTATTTCAAATATTTCAAAATAAATAATTTATTTAAAATTAATAACAAAATGTCGAAAGTAAGAAACGAACAAAGAAACAATATACAAAATTGCAAATTCCAATTTACGATGCATCCAGCTGTCTGAAGTGCAGTAAATATGCAGCTGGCTATTACGTTTGTCAGAAAAAATTATAGAAAACTACTCATATATTAAAAAAACTCAACGTGACCTTATTTGAAGATCTGTTATTGATGAGCATATTTCATTAACAAAAACAATTGTAATTTCACAATTGTAGTTGTAGAAAGGCTCCGAAAATATTTTAATTTTTTAAAATTAACAAATATTAAAACTCGCACCATTCTCTTAAGCTTCCTTTATGCTATCTCCAGCCCCAATTTAATCAAACAACGTTGTGCGGTTTTTAAGAAAAAATGGTTTAAAGAAAATAAAAAATTGTCTATGTTTGGCACCATTTTTCGAAAAAATACTTATGTTTTTGAAAAATGGAATATGACCTTATTTGAAGACCTTTTTCCTATGAACACATTTCATTAAGAACGAAAATTGTATTTTCATAATTGTAGTTGTAGGAAGATGCCAAAAAAGTTTGAATTTTTTCAATTTTCGAAATTTGCCTTTTCAAACGACATAAGACCTACGCCATTCCCTTAAATGACATTTAGCCTATACAACAACAAAATTTAGTCCACATTACTGGCGCAATTTTTTTGAAAATTACGAAAATGTCCCAGAGGCTTCATGTAAAGTATCCTCCAAAATTAAAATATCACTTTCAAATTCAAGGGGCCGCGAGATAATTCAGATCGATCCATGAATATCAATTTCGGAGAAAATCGGCTGAACTGTTTACTCGCTAGCGTTGTTCACAGACATACGGACAGACGTTTTGCTTTCAATTGGTTTTTCGGCATCAAGGACCCACAAAATAGAGATTCTGGCTGCACCATGTGTTAGGAGATGTTTTCCTTAATTAATCAACTCAGTTTATTCACCTTTTCTTTACCAGGGCCCTGCAATAAGAGTTTTCTGCCGAAAAAACGCCATATTTTCGCGCAGCGTTACAAAATATTTCCTATACAATACGTACGTACGTATAGTATGCGGGAAAGTAATATCTATTGTTATTAAACGGATCATTACAAAACTTCCACTTCTTAGCGCGAGAAAGTAACACGGCATTTGGCAAAAAAGGCAAATTAACACTTTAAAATATTCCCTCAGAAAGCCGTATTAACTGGCATTATCATCCTCACTCATACTGTACATTGCGTTTTCTCGTAAAAAGACGAGGAGCCCGGAAAGGACTCATCATTGCCTATACTTCGGTTTTTCTTTCTTGAGGCGTGCGGGTGTGTCATAAAAATGAAATATCTCACGATATTCCGCGTCGTTCTCGGTTGTGCCGCTAGGAGTCGCATGATCGCCAGCACTGTTCGATAGTCGCGATCATGCGACTCCTAGCGGGCATAACCGAGAACGACAGGAAATACCGTGAGATATTCCATTTTGATGACACCTCCCAACGCGCCAAGAAATAGTGGTACTACAGAATGGCACAGACTTTCGCATATTAGTTTTCTATTTCCTTGGGTCTTCGCTAGCTATTCGGAATTGCCATACTCTTTCTTGCCAGCTACCATCTATCTGCGCCAAAAGTACATTTTTTGTTATATTCTCAATTTTTCGGTTTCCTATTGGTAGAACAAAAATATTAATTTTAGAATATTAAAGAAAACAAAAATCTAGCCCTAAATGGCAATTTTCTTTTAAAAATTATGTGCCGTTTTAAAGAAAATTGCGTTTTAGCGCTACTACAAAGGCGAGATTTGAAGCTCATCTTCACAGAAACTGTTTGAGTTTTCAAAAAATCAAATTGCTGGTAATGTAAATATTAAAGATGTGAGAGATCCTTTAAAAAATTACATATGTGTAATTTTTGAAAAAACAAAAAAATCCTCAAAATAAACTTTACGTCATATTAAAGAGTGCAATTAGAACTATCCGTTCGAAATGTTTGAAGAAAATATTTTAAGCCCTTTATGAGAAAATGGGGTTTGAGCGTTTCTGAAACTGCGGAAAAATGAGCTAGGTTTCACAGAAAACGGTTGTTTTCGATAAACATTCTTGACATTATTTAAAGCACATGTACTCACAAATATAATAATGTGAACAATCCATTGCTTGTGTAAATATTAAGGACGTAAGACATAAGTCAAAAAAATTAAATTTTTGCAATTTTTGAAAAAACAAAAGGATTCAGGAATATGGCGTCTCTGTCGTCTCATAAAATACTTTAGGCACTATACCTACCAAAAGTTTAAAGAAAAAGTTTGGAGCCGTTTTTGAGAAAATCGTGTTTTGTAATTAAAAAAAATTGCACATATTGCACGCAATATTACGCGAAAACTACTGAATTTTTCAGAACAATGTACACGACCTTAAACAAAGAACTCACTTTGGAGATCACATTTTATTTGAAGGAAAAATCTCTACTAAAAATTACATTTTACATGCTTACATTTTTGTAATTTTTGAAAAAAACAACCGATAGACCAATATGGCTTTTATGTCATCTGATAGAGTACACTTATCACTGTCCCGACCAAAAGTTTAAAGAAAAAAATTGGAGACGTTTTAAAGAAAATCTTGTTTTTGTAATTTTTTAAAATTTCACATATTGCACGCAATATTGCGCGAAAAATACTGAAATTTTCAAAAAAATTTACAAAACCTTAATGATTCAACTCACTTTGGAAAACAAATTTTATTTGAAGAAAAAATTTCTATCTACAATTTTGTAGTTGGAGAAAGACGCCGAAAAAAATTCAAACTCACAATTTTCGAAAATTCAGAGTTATTCGTGAAAATCGTTTTACTCTATTCATACAAGAAATTTAAAGAAAACATCGGAACCGTTTTTGAGAAAATTTTGAAAATGTCCGGGGGGCTGAATGTAAAGTACCCCCAAATTCTGAAGAATCTTTTTCAAAATCTCAAAGCTTCGACTAGAATCAGATCAACCGGGAAATATCCATTTTGGAAGAAATCGTACGTATGGGTAACGCGCTAGCAGTGTTCCCAGACTAACAGACAGACGGACATTTTCATTTCAATTGGGTTTTCGGTATCAAGGACATTGAAAACAGGGTTTCTGGCTACACCACGTGTTAGGGGATTTTTTTTCTTAATTTAGCAACTGCTTTTATCCACTTATTCGTTTTTCACTGCCCGACAATTAATTTTTTTCCGCCGAAAATTGGCCATTTTTTCGTCCAGCATTACATAACATTCCCTATACTACATATATTACTCCGTGTATACGTATGTATACGGGAAAGTAGAAAACGATGTATAGCCTCTCTGCGAGAGAGAAAGAAAGGAGATGCTATCTCTTCCCTTAGAGCAGTGCAGGAGAGCATGCTCCACGCCGTCTCGCAGTCAGAGGCAGTGCAGTGACATCAGTGGATGCCCTGAGCCTCCCAAGCACGGAAATTACACATGCCGGCAGATTCGACTGTTCTTATAAACATCCAAAAAGCGGATTCAACCACGGGTTCTGTGGTACAAAGGTTGGCTTATCGGGCTGTTGTACCTTGGGTTGCGGGTTCGATCCGTTCGAACCAGTGGATTTGTAAGGGTAAAAAAAATATTTCTTCGGTAATCTTTCTTCGGTGTGGGAAGCCGGCTGTCCCACGAATATTTACTGCATGTAAAAGATCAAGCGAAAAGAAGCCTCTGAGTTAAATTCAAATCGTCTTTTTCGTCGAGCGAGTAATACCTTCTTTCTCCGCAAGATAGCGGAGAAAAATTTGCGAGGTTAGACGGAAGAGCGGGCCTGATGGCCCGAGTCTCGCCACGTAAAATGAGGCATTACCTAACCCACAGATATGCGACTGTTAACCCGGTATGATTCATTTAGCCGAGCCCTTCCTATCGTTCCCCTACTCGATGCAACCCGCTTCACTCTTAGGCGTTACACGTTGCAGGGATCCCTGCTGACGTATTGACACACGGAATGCTAGCTATTGGGTCTTCGCTAGCGATTTGAAATTGCCACATGCTCTTTCTTGCCAGCTACCATCAATCACCGTCAAAAATACATTTTTTTGTCGTTTTCTTAATTTTTCGGTTTCCTATTGGTAGAAAGAAAATATTACTTTTAGAGTATTAAGAACACAAAAACCTAGCCCTAAATGACAATTTTCTTTCAAAAATTATGGGCCATTTTAAAGAAAATTGCGTTTTAGTGCTACTAAAAATGCGCAATTTCAAGCTTATTTTGACAGAAAAGTTTTAAATTTTCAAAATACTTTATTTGAAGTTATTTGAAGCACTTACACTCACAAATATAATTATGTTTACAAATTGCTGGTAATGTGAATATTACAGATGTGAGAGATCCTTTCAAAAACTTACATATTTGTAATTAAAAATATGACAAAATAAACTTTACGTCATAGTAAAGAGTGTAATTAGCACTATCAATGAAAAAATGGCGTTTGAACCGATATTTCAGCTAGTTTTCACATAAAACGGTTGTGATTTTTATAAACTTTACTAGACATTATTTAAAGCACATGTACTCATAAATATAATAATGTGAACAATACGCCGCTAGTGTAAATATTAACGACGTGAGAGAGGAAATCAAAAAAATTTTTTTGCAATTTTTAAGAAATTATTGAGTTTTTAAAATACTTTATTTTAAGTTATGAGAAGCACGTACACTCACAAATATAATAATGTTTACAAATTGCGGATAATGTGCATAATAAAATGTGAGAGATCTTTCAAAAAAATTACATTTAGATAATTTTTGAAAAAACAAAAAAAAAATGAAAATAAAATTTACGTCATATTAAAGAGTGTAATTATCACTATCTGATACAAAAGTTTCAAGAAAAAATTTGCAGCCATAGATCAGAAAAGAGGTGCTACAGAATGGCACAGACTTTCCCGTATTAGTTTTCTATTTCCTTGGGTTTTTGCTAGCTATATTGAATTGCCACATACTCTTTCTTGCCACCTACCATCTATCACCGCCAACCGCATATTTTTCGACATTTTCTTAATTTTTCGGTTTCCTATTGGTAGAACGAAAATTATAGTTTTAGAATATTAAAGAATACAAAAACCTAGTCATAAATGGCAATTTTCTTTTAAAAATTATATGCCGCTTAAGAGAAATTGGCGTTTTAGCGCTACTAAAAATGCGAAATTTGAAGCTCATTTTCACAGAAAATATTTGAGTTTCCAAAATACCATATTTGAAGCACTTACACTCACAAATATAATAATGTTGACAAATTTCTGGTAATGTGCGTATTAAAGATGTGAGAGATCCTTCAAAAAATTTACAATTATGTAATTTTTGAAAAAACAAAAAATAACTCAATATAAACTTTCCGCTATCCTAACGAGAGTAATTACCACTATCCGTACCAAACGTTTAAAGAAAAAATTTGCAGCCATATATGAGAAAATGGCGTTTGAGCGTTTCTTAAAATGCGAAATTTTGAGCTACTTTTCACAGAAAACGGTTGTTTTCGATAAACTTTACTTGACATTATTTAAAGCACATGTACTCGTAAATATAATAATGTAAATAAATCACCGCTAATGTACATATTATCGACGTGAGAAACATGTGAAAAAATTTACATTTTTGTAATTTTTGAAAAAGCCAACCGATAGACCAATATGGCTTTTATGTCATCTGATAGTGTACATTTTCCGCTATCCGTACCAAAAGTTTAAAGAAAAAATTTGGAGCCGTTTTTGAGAAAACCTAGTTTTTGTAATTTCTTTAAATTGCACATATTGCACGCAATATTGCACGAAAACAACTAAAATTTTGAAAAAACATTTACATGACCTTTATAAAAGAAATCAATATGCAGAACAAATTTGATTTGAAGAAAAAATCTGTGTCTTCAATTTTGTAGTTGGAGAAAGAAGCCGAAAATATTCACTCTTTCACAATTTTCGAAAATTCAGAGTTATCCGTGAAAATCGGACCTATGCCATGTTAATAAGTGTATTTTACTGTATTCATCGAAGAAATTTAAAGAAAAAATTTGGAGCCGTTTTTGAGAAAATTTTGAAAACCCCCGATGCCTTCATATAAAGTACCTCTAAATTTTCGTTTTCAAAATCTCAAAGCTTCGACTAAAACCAGATCGACCGGGGAATATCCATTTTGGAAGAAATTGTACGTATGGTTTAGGCGCTAGCAGTGTTCACAGACGGACAGACCGACGTTTTCCTTTCAATTGGGTTTTCGGTATCAAGGATCTAGAGAATAGGATTTCTGACTACTCCACCTGTCAGGGGATTTTTTTGTTAATTTAGCAACTGGTTTTATCCACTTATTCGTTTTCACGGCCCGGCAATTAATTTTTTTCCGCCGAAAATTGGCCATTTTTTCGCGCAGCTTTACATTACTTTCCCTATACTACGTATATCACTTCGTGTATTCGTACGTATACGGGAAAATAAAAATGAAATAAAGCAACTTTTGAAACATATTTCAAAGTTGAAAGTGATTGGATATAGGATTTTTCCATCACCCTTCTAGTTGTTCTAATATCCAAATATGGAAGAGTTGCTGCTTGTATTACTCTCTTAAATTGCGAAGTGATTTTCATGTTGATATCACATTCTAATGCTCTCTCCACCAGAGCTCATTGAAGTTTTAGGACGCCATTTAGACACTGAAGTTGCTCCAAGGTTTCGCTTCTTTTACTTCCTCATTACCTTAGAGGAGGTTTTCTGCACTGATGATTTCCCGAAGCTCTTCTTCAATGAGATCATTATAATGAACTTTTCACTGATCCTCAATGGCTTTTCTGTTCATGTGGCCCTCACCTTCCATTTGTCGCAAATGAATTGAATTATTTTACAATTGTGTGATTGTGAATAAATGTGAATTGACATTACAACTTTGAAAATTTTACAAGTGATACTTGGAGCTCCGACGTCTGCCAAGTTCTTTTTCCAGATGACACTGATAAAGGATATGCAAAATGCTCGCTTTAAAAAAAAAATGAAGTACCACCAAACGACGCACTTGCAAATGCTGAAGTCGCGAATGTTAAAATTGGTAGCATTTCTCTAATCCCGAATGTTCAGAACTCGCCAATAGCAAATTCGCGAATGTCGACGGATTACTGTATTCAAACAAGATATTTTAGCTGTCAGACTCTATCCTCGATCATCAGCCAAACTAAAATTCTCTAACCGGATTCGGACTCAGCGACAGTAAAACATTCAAATAAGATCTTTTAGGAATGGTGAAGCTGAAGGGTAATCTGTGAGTAGTGAATTGTAGTTTCAATTAAAGTAAAACTAGCGTACCCGTGCGAGAACTCTCGCAAGTTAATCCTTTCCATATCCCTTTGTCTATCCTTTCTATTAAGAAGGACCGTTGTTAATGAAACGTGTTTATTTGTTTGAAAATGTATACATGTAACTTCTAATGAACTTGCAAAATATCAAACAAAAATAGTAATACAATTTATCTTGGAAACAAATTTTCAATAAAGATTTATTCTGCATTCTAGAGAGATGTTCCTGGAGAAGTTCATATTTCTTTAAAATATTTGAATAATTTTTACTTTCCCGTATACGTACGTATACACGGAGTGATATACGTAGTATAGGGAAAGTTATGTAATGCTGCGCGAAAAAATGGCCAATTTTCGGCGGAAAAAAATTAATTGCCGGGCCGTGAAAACGAATAAGTGGATAAAACCAGTTGCTAAACTAAGAAAAAAAATCCTCTATCTCGTGGTGTGGTCAAAATCCATGATTTGTTGCTTCTTTATACTTAAAAATCGATTGACGGCATACCGTCCGTCTGTCCGTCTGTGGTCAACGCTAGCGCCTAAACCGTTCGGTCGATTTTCTTCAAAATTGATATTACCCAGTCGATCTGATTCTAGTCGAAGCTTTGTGATTTTGAAAAAGATTCTTTAAAATTTGGGGGTACTTTATATGAAGCCCCCCGGGGATTTTCAACATTTTCTCAAAAACGGCTCCAAATTTTTTCTTTAAATTTCATGTATGAATAGAGGAAAATACACTTTTTAACATGACATAGGTCCGATTTTCACGTACAGCTCTGAATTTTCGAAAATTGTGAAAGTTTGAATTTTTTTCGGCGTCTTTCTCCAACTACAAAATTGAAGATAGAAATTTTTTCTTCAAATAAAATTTGTTCTGCATATTGAGTTCTTTAATAAAGGTCATGTAAATGTTTTTCACAATTTTGGTAGTTTTCGTGCAATATTGCGTGCAATATGTGCAATTTTAAAAAATTACAAAAACAGAATTTTCTCAAAAACGGCTCCAACTTTTTCTTTAAACTTTTGGTAGGGATAGTGGTAAATGTACTCTATCAATGACATAAAAGCCAATTTGGTCTATCGGTTGGTTATTTCAAAAATTACCAAAATGTAAATTTTTTTACTTGTCTCTCACGTCGTTAATATTTACTTTATCGGCAATTTTTTTACATTATTATATTTACGAGTATATATGCTTTAAATAATGTCAAGTAAAGTTTCTCGAAAACACTACCGTTTTCTGTGAGAAGTAGCTCAAATTTCGGCATTTTCAGAAATGCTCAAGCGTCATATGGCTGCAATTTTTTTCTTGAAACTTTTGTAACGGATAGTGCTAATTACACTCATTAGTATAGCGTGAAGTTTATTTTGAGTTTTTTTGTTTTTTTCAAAAATTATATAAATGTAAATTTTTTGAAAGATCTCTCACATCTTGATTATGCACATTATCCGCAATTTGTAAAGATGATTATATTTGTGAGTGTAAGTGCTTCTAATAACTTCAAATAAAGTATTTCGAAAACTCAAAAATTTTCTGTGAAAATGAGCTTCAAATTTCGCATTTTTAGTAGTGCTAAAACGCCATTTTCTCTTAAACGGCACATAATTTTTAAACGAAAATTGCCATTTGCGGCTAGGTTTTTGTGTTCTTTAATATTCTAAAATTAATGTTTCTGTTCTATCAATAGGAAACCGAAAAATTAAGAAAATGACAAAAAAATGTACTTTTGGCGATGATAGATGGTAGCTGGCAAGAAAGAGTATGTGGCAATTCCGAATAGCTAGCGAAGGCCCAGGAAAATAGAAAACTAATACGGGAAAGTTTGTGCCATTCTGTAGCACCACTAGTTTTTCTTAATTTAGCAACAGGATTTATCTAGTTTTTCGTTATCAGGGCTGGGCAAAGAATTTTTTTCTGCTGAAAAATCGTCATTTTTTCGCGCAGCATTGCATAACTTTCCCTACACTACCTATATTACTCCATATACATATATATATATATATATATATATATACACATATATATATGAATAATTAATTTAGGCAATAATTAGTTGTAAAATACGTTTAACATTTAAAACAAATTGTTCAAAAATATAATTATATTGCAAGCATCGAAGAAACAGACTAATGAAATATAATCTGTATCTGTGGTCTTTCAGTACAGAATATCCTGTATATAACTTGCCCACATTTTACTGAGAAGCATATGCGGCACCCCAAGAGTTGAAGAAATTATTAATATTACTTTATTATAAATTTATAATATTGACAGACACAGAAACTGTGATAGAAACTTTGAAACTTTCTACGATAATCCATGTGGTAATAAATATCTACTACAATCTAATATTAAGGGAGAAACAGTCTCTAATTGATTCCTTCTCGTACAAACACTAGAATAAATTTAATGGTTGGCAATATTGCTGGAGAATTCATTAACTGATCTCTCCTCAAGCACTATGAATCTCATGCTGATTTTAAAAAAGAGCTTCAGCGAAGAAATATATAATGTTCGAATCCCGAATAGTTTATATCACCTCCACACCAAATGTTCCAGGGTAGAAATGTAATTCTTAATTTTCATCCATTTTTTCTTCAAAATGGAAATGAGACAATTCTCAGTCGCCGAAGAACAGGACATACAGAATTATCTCAGCAGCATCTACTAACGAAGGAAAATCAAAAATTATGTATGTTTTGCAATTCATCAGTATTTTAGTCCTTACAGTCCAATCACTAGGCAGTCGGTCTAGGAAAAAATTCCATAACTTTTTTGTCACTGGCTGTACGAATTTTTTTTGCGTAGCTGAATTAGAATTTGAGATTTTTCACCTCGAGAAACGATGGCTTCACAATGTTAATTGCAAAAACGATTTGTTTAAATATACAAAACCATGCAATTTATCGGAATAAAATTCATTTATACATAATTAAGGTAGACAAAATTCTCTACGATACATATTTTCTCATCAATGTTCAGTTGGTACCATTTATTATTTTTTTACTTTTATAATTTTAAACATTTTAATATTTTTTTATTATTTAATATTTTAAATGTGATTGTATTCAGAAACCTGTCAATCGAAATAGAAGTCTAAGAAGAAATAAAGTGTTCAAAAAGTTAAAAGTATCATATACATTTTGTGAATAAATAACACTTTTTATTATTTAATATCTTCCAAAAATTGAAGACCAAGTAGAAATATGTGTAGTGATATAATACTTTTTCCAACACTATATTCTGCCGTGAGCAGCATTATGTTGAAAATGAAAAAAAAATTGAAATAAAAAAGGAAACTTTTAAAAATCAATGTAGAATAATACGACGGTAAGGATTCGCCGGACATTGTCATTACTATTTCTTTTCTTCAAGGACGTGAGTTATCACTGTTATCCCTATGATCAATTATGCCAATGTCAGCCGATCGCTGACGTAGACAAAAGATAATATGACAAAATACAGCCATTTATCACGGTAGAAAATCTCCAATTCAAATTCAGAACCCCCAAGAAGTGGACAGAACTGGTGATAAAATTTTTCTGGAATGTTTCCCTGAATCGCGCCTTTTTCAACACGCGATGACTGCTCTATTACAACATTGCTGAGTGACAACTGAATAATTGCGCAGTACGTGCATATTTTTGAGAGAAAATAAAAACGTACTCGTGTATACAAATTTTTGCAAAGCAACCTTGTATATTATGTACCTTGAAAAGTGTAATGCAATACATGGGAAATTCATAATTTATTTTTTTATTAATACATTACATTGCATACCATATAATTATATTGCTGTAATAATTGATGTATTACGTTAGTGGTCGAAAATGACCGCAATGTTTATGATATATATACATATATATATATATATATATATATATATATATATATATAGGTATATTTATAAGGCATATAAAGGTAAGATTGATCCACATCTCACAAACATCAATAGCGATTTTTCAGCAATACGTAAGTGCACACTTGTGTCGATCACTCCAAAAAAGCAATATAATAGTAAAACTAATTACCAATATATTTCACAAAACACATTTCTTTCTTCGGTGTTTTGAAGAAACATTAAGATTGCACACATTAAAATTGGTGATGTAATATATTTCGAAAGTAAAAAATAATTTTTTTTAAAATTTCAAATCACTCTCCAAACACCAAGTCACTCAAACCACAAATATGTTGAATTAGCAGAAGCATAGCGTCGAAACGTTAATGCAATATTCTGTTCATTCGTAATTTTCATATTTTTTCCTACTGCAAACACAAATGATGTCGCGATAGCATAAAAGCATGGAAAGATAATTGTCGCGCCTTTTTCCTTTCATTCAATTATACATTTTACACAATGTTGTTCACCGCAATTGACAAATTTTCAGTATTATGAATTCTATCTCCCTTTTCTGGCAATTTTGTGTCACTATTGTAGATAGAAAATGAATCATCTTCATAAACCTAGCTTTTACACAGGAAGTATCACGACGAAAAATACATTTGCATTTCGTGCAAGAAAACACACAAGAAACCAATTAAAACAAATTACTAACGCAGACACAAACAATTTCTGGACGAATACAATCTCCAAAGCTAGCGTTGGGTACCCGATGTTTTCTGAAAAGCGATGTTATGCGTCGATGGAGGTACAGCGCATGCGCAGTGTCTCCCTTCTCGTGCGTCCGTTGCACATTTTCACACGTCGAGTGTTCTGATATTTTGTGCGAACTCTACATCTTGTGCTTTTGCGCGGCTCATCTCAAATTAAACATTTTCGGGGTAAATAATACGGACTCGGATCATAATTTCCAAGACAAAAGCAAATATGTTACAGCGATTGGTTTTCAACACAAAAAAATACATTCGGTGAATTAAAAAAAACGTATCAATTCAAAACAGCACTGTCAACTTGGCAGAGCAGTGGGAGGTGGTAGCGACGGTATTTTTCTGTTCTTTTTTTGTTCTGTTTGTTACTTATGGTCGCATCAACATCAAGCTCGTAAGCGACCACTATTGGGTTTAACGTTATGTAACTGAAGATGACATGATATGGTGATGCTAGGGGTGAAAGAACAAACACAAATACAATCATGCTCGAGGCGGGACTCGAACCCGCGATCTTAAGAGTCCGTGTTTGCTACGACACTACTGTCTTAGTGATCTCCGCCTCCAGGGATCGGTATTGTTCTTCTTTGTTTTGCAAAGTATTCAGTGCTTCATCGTTTACAAGTTTCACTATAAGAACTTTTCTTAACCCTACCCTACTTATTGACGCTCCTGGGCCCGTCACCTGCTGTGGTGATTAGTTCCGTTAATGTGGTGAATGTTGTACCACCAGACGTGGCCGGGTTGCTCCCGCGCTGGCTGTAAATATCCGTGGCCAAACCTCACACGTCGGCTTTCATGGATATTCCCACCTCTAGGTATCACTCAAGACAGACCTTCGCCCTCATGACATGCTCTAATTACCCGACTGGTCTCATGACATTGTGGTAGCGCAGTGCATTTCAGTGTCTATGTAAGTGGGAAAGAGGGGGGCAATGTCCCGAGTAAATTGGTTTCTGCTTCATCGTTTAGAAGTTCTATAAAAGGAACTCTCCTTAACCTTAAGTGTTTGATGTTTCCTCGCAAGTCACTTGCTGTGGCCGTTCGTTCCGAGAGTGGCTGAATGTTTCACCACAGGAGATGGCAGAGTTCATCCCCTGCTGGAGGAACAAACACAATGAGAAAACGCATGTTGTCTTGCAAGGATATTTCCACTCCTAGGTATCTCCCCAAAAGAGCTTTTCCCTACGTCAGAAACTCTAAGCACCCGACTGGTCTCGCGACATGTGTGGCAGTGTACTGCATATCCGTGTGTGAGTGATGACGTACGACAACATCTGTAGCCCATTTGTACAGAATAGATTTCAGGCATTCACCTCGTACTGGTCTCAGTCATTACGGAAAAGATCCGATCAGAGCAGCTGGGCAATAGAATTCTGCACAGTAAATGAAATCGATCTGCTTATGTAGTTACGAACAAGAACCCGTCACCGTGGAGACACAAGCCCTTGCACCAACTGCTCCAATTCGAAGAGAATTAAATCAAATTCCATTCCGCCTCCAGTAGTGTCAGTTGCGCGGCACAGCTGCAGAGATAACAGGGTCATTCCATGCAAAAAAGGAGATTTTATGACATGACTTCTTCAAACTTGAAAATATTTTGGGATATTGCTGTCCATGAAGCCTACATCGTCGAGGGACAAAATTAAAATTTTATAACTGATTACTCGGCAACAATGCACTCTTAAAATCTAAGACTTCTTGTGAACACCCTTATATTCTTCAATTTTGTTCGCCCTCATATATACGTTTCTAAAAATTCTAAAAAATTGTGAGTATACATAAGATACGTAGTTAAATTATTCATTAAAAATAAAATGTATATCGTGCCATTCTTGGCATACAACAATAAAAAAAGTTTTTAAAACGCAATTACTCCAAAGTCAAGCCTTTTAAAATTATGAAAATCTGCAGTAATATTGAGTTTAGGATTTTGTTGAGGCTATTACATTTTTTTAAGGCTATTAAAATTGTTGAGGCTATTAAAATCTTTCAAGCAACAAAAATTATCATAAGTATTATCACGAGAAGTGCTGTGCTAGCCCGTAAATTCACGACTCGCGTAGCGAGGAATGAATTTACCGGGTAGCACAGCACTTCGAGTGATATTTAGTGTGACTATTTCACGAATAAACACATTACATGATTTGAAAGGATAATTTAAATCACAGGAATTACGAAAAAAGGGAAATATTACTCAAAATTACAACCGAAAAGTAAACTTTCATTCAGCCCCGACTTATCACTGCCTCTTGGAATAGCTTATAATCAAGTAACATTTGAATAACAGTTTAATGCAGAAAATAATTTCAAATGTGTTTCAATTTTATGGTAATAAAACTTTCGAAAAACAATTATAACAAGGCTACTTAAAAGAACATTTATTAAAAGCACAATCATTAAAGTTGTAGGAAGTGGTTTTCCAAGTCTTGCCCTTCCGTGCAAGTATTTGAAATGGAAGATGTACATGATGAATTAGCAGCAAAATTCCTCAATTTGGAATTTGAACACACGTGTGCACTCATTAAAGTACTTTCCTGAATCCTTTTTGATGTAACGTTCCACATTGTTTTGATAGCATATTCTTTGTACTCTTCGCCATCTAATCTTCGTATATTAATTACCTAAAATATGTGTAAAATCCTCATTTCTAGTTTGTGCTGTCCATTTGTACTTTCTTTCTTCAGAAAATTCTTGAAATTGCTTCCACACGCTTTCTTTGTTCCTTTCGCTGTTTTTCGAAACTGAATTTTTAATATTATATTCTATTTCAGAGTTTTAAACATAACCAAAACGTCACATTATATTGATGTACACAAGCTATTTTGGAGGTGAAACAATTGCTATCGTTATCTTAAAAAGGTAAACAAAGGTTTTACAGCGATAAAAAAGGTAAACAAACTGATGGCGATAAACATCTGGGATTGGTTGAATTTGAATATATCTTTGCTTAGCATTGGCTACTTAGGACGCGGACAGACATGAGTGAAATAGTCACTAAAAATAATCACATGAGCCAAGGGGTAGTATGCAACCTGCCACAAATATTTATTGTTTGCAGCGCCTCTGCTAGACTGGCGGCTGATGGACTACTTAGTCAAAGGTGTCTGTTGGAGAAAAACTTCCCTAGGCACTTCAGGTGAATTTGGGACAGGTTTTACTGAAAGTTTGTTTTCACTGACTGGAATGAGACAGATTTTTTGAAAATTGAAAAAGCGCAATATTTTCAAATAATATTTACGAGATCAAACAATTGTTCTCGGCAGAATTCCTTGGTATACCTATACCTGATAGCTCAGAAGTTGTAAGTCCGTCATTGTGAGTATGTAATCCAAGGTTCCTGTGAAGCCTATCAGCACGGTTCAGCCCATCTTGGGATAACTAAAGAAAGATTTTGTGGCAAAGAACAGACCAGACAAGAATTTGGAAAGCTTACTTCTCTGGAACGAATAAAAGCAATGTCGATAACATCAGTATCGTATCCAAAAGCTTGAAATTTTCGTCGGAACTGGTTTTGATACCATTTTTTACGTCATTTTAAAATTTTAATATTGTACCTCGACGATGTAGGCATCATGGACAACAATATCCCAAACTATTTTCAAAATTGAAGAAGTCATGTCATAAAATCTACTTTTTTGCATGGAATAACCCAACAATGATTTGGTTCAGAGCTAAGTAATCAGACAACTTAAATTAAAAGAAACTCAATGAAGTCCCCGGAGCCAATTGCGTGCAGTGCGCCGGCAGCATAGCCGACGCCGTCTCCACACGAAGCACCCGTTGGCCCGAATGCCCAGCGCCACCTCCACGAGGAAGGCCACGGCCGCCGCTAGCGTCCCCACGCCCAGGACGACGGCGGGCTGCACCAGCGCAGAGAGGCCCAGGGGGTGTGGCGTGGAGGTGCGGGCGGGGGGCACGGTGTCAAATGGCGTAGATATGGCGGGGCCATGACGAATCCACCCCTGATACCTGTATGCCATCCACACATCGCTGTGAACAAAAGAAATGATACCGAAAGTTTCCACTCCATTCAAATGTGACTTTGTAAAACAAAAATGTAAGAAGCCAAAAGGACCCACTCGATAACATACGATTTAAGGAACAAAGGAAATGTGGCTGTGGGAAAGTGTCCATAGAAACCATACGTGTCCGTAGGGAACGAAGGAAGTTCGATAGTCAAAGAGATATACGCTGCCAAAAGGAAGTTGCGAGGAACAAAGGAATTAAGCAGTTTAAAGGCGTTATTAATTAAACGTTGGCCGCCTTTAATAGATTCCTCTCCCAGAACCACTGTGTAATGGGTCATTACATGGAAGGGCAATATTGACAATATTAAGGGTAAATAAAAGCATGACGTCAGCAACAATGCTGACGGGAAACGATGTACGACGTGAACAATTCAAACAGAAATGAGAGAGAATGCGTATGTAAACAGCACCTGTGAAAATTAAATAATATTGTGACGGGATTAAATAAATATTATGGACTCATGAGCAAAGGCTATGAGGGGGAGAATAAGTAAATAAAATAATTACAAGAAACAAGGAATAAACAAATAGTGCACATAAACGGAAATGACTAATAGGAATACATAAAGAATTCGATAATCGAATTCGAGATGAGCGAGTATGACAGGGAGAGAGGCAGTGTTGGCTAGTTCGTGAAATATATTGTTGCAGACAGTAGACAGGCGCGCAACAATGGAAAAGCGCGAGAGATGAAGCTGAGCTCCGTGGAGACGGGGCCGATGATGCCGAGATCTGTAGACAATGAGAGATATTTTTCATGTGCGTAAGAGTTGAAACGTAGCTTGTACGGAATGGTGAAAAAAAAAGTAAAACGCAATAGTCACGTCACAGTTGCAACTAAACAATTGATTAACTGATTAATTAGGAAATTCGATGTAATTGTGAGCATATGAGTGAGCGTACAACACACACATTTTTTGTGGTGAGGAACACATTGATGATGATGGAGTGAACCTGTAACGGCGATCAAGGGTGCGGTCCTGCTGCAAACGGGAGATAACGCCAGGGAATTCTGCTTAATTTCGACAATGTATGAAGACCAAGTCCTCTTTAATAAATTAAGAATTAAATTAAAATAGGAAAGAAATTAATGGTCATGCCTGCATCAAGAGAGATAATATAATCATAATATTGTAGCTTCATGGTAAAATAGAGGGATTAAAGTTAATATTTTTAATAGTTTGAATGTTGGATTATTTGTTTTGTATCGGTAAAAACAAAAGAATAGCTGTTGTATGAATGTCATTTTTGGCAGAATATAGTAGCATAAGTTATTCCAGGAGTAAGTGGTGTTCCTATTATTATTATTATTATTATTATTATTATTATTATTATTATTATTATTATTATTATTCCTCTAATTCATGACTATTGAGTTAAGATTCGATTAATTATAAAGTCTACTCCGGGTTGCTATCAGCTTTTTAAAGAGTAGATCTGGGACTATCGATGCCCCTACAATACATTGCGCAAAATGAGGGCTCTTCCAAATAAAGCAATTTCTTGTACTTACCAGTCTTTTCCATTACTTGGGAGTGTAGCCACGTTTTTACACAAGTTATGCGGAACAAATCCCAGAGCTCCAATAACTATCGGGACGAACTGTGGTTTTACGTCGCACATTCGGTTGAGCTCGATTTTTAAACTCTTGTATTTAAAACGTTTCTCTGCCTCCTTGGTTACGACGTTTTGATCGCATGGCACAGCAACGTCTACAAGCAGACACGATTTTTTCTCCAAATCCCGGATAACAATATCCAGTTTGTTTGCCGCTATTGTGCCATAAGTTTGAATTGGTTGGTCGTGCAATGTAGTACACAGTACAACAGACATCATCGGTTTTGGTGAGTGTTCGTACCACTTGGGGCATGTGTTTGGAACTTCGTGGGGTGTACAGATCTGCCAGTGGAGGTAGCTACACACCCTGTTGTATCTTTTCAAATATTCTGTCTTTGCTAGAATTGTACAAGCTAAGACAATATGATCAATGATTGGTACTTGTTCCTGGCAAATGTGATTTAACATCTTGGGAAATATTGAGAACCGCTTTGTCATAATGTTGTGTTCTCAAAGCCTGATCTTGGGCAGCTATTACAAGTGCTTCCGATTCTGGCTTCATTCTCGTTTTAAGCCACAGAAATTATTGATCTTTATTGATTTGCACCTTGTCCATTATTTTTAGATATTTTTCACGGAGTGGTTTTCCTCTTCACGATCTCTTTAAAAAATTTTCTCACATTTCATGTTAAGAACAATCAAATGTCCAGTGTCTGTGTTATTTTGCGTGTCTTCCATAGTATTGTTTGCAAAGCTTCGTGCTACACTTACAATTCCTCTTTCCCATTCTCCGTTCAGATTTCATGACCTGCCTCATTAGAGAGTCATTTTGATGGCTGACAACATACATTCTCATACAGACTAATGAATTGTGCCAGGAGGCTCCAATTTGTCTGAGACCTCATCCTCTTTCCTTACGTGACACATAAAGTCTATGTACTTGAGCTCGAGGGGGAGTGACTCGAGGCATTACAAGCAGTTTTCTAGTTTTTGATCCATGATGCGAAGTTCTTGCTCTAATACTACTAACAACACTCTAATATTCCCTGCGAATTCTCTTTCATTGTGTTGTTCGAGATGGTCTCACGTTCTTCAATGCTCAGATATTTGTAACTTTTATCTGGCTTAAGATTTTAAATTACAGTGTACATATCAACTTCAATGTTCTCTGACGTTGTTATTTTAGCCATTCTTTAAGTTGATTTTTGCACACTTGTCAAGACCAAACTTCTTTTTTCAGTTTTTTCAGTTTTTACTCAGGAGTCCTGATTCGCACAGTTTCACCACACTAACAACTTGTCCGGCTTAACAACAAATGCTCGGGGTATCCGCTTTTCTCTCAACAACACCTTGTCAAGGCGGCCATCATACAAATTTAGCCGCAGAGAGCAAAAGAAATACGTAGGCATAAAAAAGGCTACGCCATCTAAACGAGCTTTCGAGGAGCAAAAGAAATTAAACACTCATAAAGAAGCAACATCATTTAAACTAGTGTTGCTCACACAGCACCTACATTCTCGCTCGTATTTCAAGAAAAATTAGGCGGAAAATAATTAAGTATTTGAGAAATTGTACCGGAATTTATTTCAAAATATATCTTTAAGGGAAAAAATCTCACTTCTTAATTTTAGTTAAAGGAAGACGAAGAAAAATTATCAATTTCTGCACTTTTTGAAAAATCAGGGTTTTTAACTAATCGGAGATCTACTCAATTTTTATAAACGACCTTCACACTATCCAACAACCAAATTTAATAAAAATTGATAGTCATTTTTTTATAAATTTTGAAAATATCTCATGGCTCCATGTAAAGTATGTCCCAAGATTATAATATCGGTTTCATATCCAAGGGGCCGTAACATCCGTTACATTGATTTGAGAACATCAATTTTAGAGAAAATCGCCTGAATGATTTAGCCGCGCCTTTTTCTAAATTTAACAATTGGATTTATCCAACTTTTCGTTTACTACGGACCAACAATAGCGAGAATTACAGGCAACAATTCGCCGTCATAAGAGAGCTCATCGTTACACAACTTCTCTCTACTGCGGCAGCGAGAATGTAAAAAAGCAGAGGCGAGCAAAGCAAATGTGTCTGCAGGGAACAAACAAAATTAAACATTCCCAAACACCCAAGTCTTTTAAATGTGGTTATAAGGATCAAAATTTATTAAAGTCATATCGAAGCCACGCCATCCAAAAAATGTCCCTGGGAAGCCCAGGAAATGAAGCGGTCTTGCAGACACAATGCCACGTGCATGTGACTGAAGAGAACAATGAAAATGCACCTGACAGGAAGACACCACGCCATTCACTGTAGCCTTTGAGAGTCTAAGGAAATTCCCTCCATTGTAAAACAAGGAAATAGAACAAATAAGACACCATGCCACCAACATATGGCATGGAGAAGCTCGTTCGAAAAGAGATGGATGGGCAGCGCGGGAAGGAAATTTAGAAGGTTTAGCAGCAGCTATGAGTATCATTTGATCTTGGCGTAACACCCACATTCACAATGGCTGGAGGAGCTAGTTCAAAAGGAGCTGGACGGGTAGCGTTGGAAGAAAATTTAGAACGCGTAGCAGCTGCTATGGTTGAGTACCTTTCTATCTTGGCGTAGATGCCTGCTGCCACAATATTCTGGAGGAGAGCGTCCAGACGATGTCTTAGATCGTCGTTCATTTCCACGAGGAAGGAAAGATAAAATGGCTTGATGAGGCATTCGGGCACTTTATATCCAAAGGTAGCTTCTGAAGATTTGTCCCATAATAGTGGGGAATTTAGATACATAGCCGTTTGGTATTTATTGACGATGATGGCAGGTCCGGGTTGCTCTGGATGGAACCGAAGTTGAAGAATCGCCAACAACAGCGCTTTGTACTCACACGGTTCGAATCTAAAGGAAGACAGAAGTTTAAATGTCATGAATGTACTTGTTATACATTTTAAAGTTAGGTAAAATAGATACTTTTGTGCCAGGTATTTATTGTGTAGTTTGTTTAGCGGAATTGAGTATGCAACTAACGTGTACATAGTAATTGTAACCCATGTCTGAAACAATTTTTCTTATACAATAACTATTTTCAACGTTTTTCTACAATTTTGAGATATACGTGTAGATTAAGGTGTTCTAATTTTAAAGTATTTTTTCTCTTTTTTTCAAGTAAAGAAAACTGTAAATTAAGTTTTGTGAACGTAGGCCCATGGCAACCGGTGCCGACTTACATCGAAGCTTGTCCGTTCTTGCAGTTTGGCTAATGCGAGAGGGCTATCGGCGTGCAAGGTGTTACTTGCTATTTTGCTCGGAAGCGCTCCGTTTTCAAACAGTCAACATGCAGGTGGATTTACTCAGTTCTAAAAAGACTTTAAATGTTTTTTAAACCTGCCCTCACTCGCGCATATTTTTCTTACGCGATTACTCGCGTGTTAGCTTTTGTGCAATAACTAGCGTTGTTCTGCCCGTTATCTCCCTCACTCTCCATTTTCCCGTCCCTCGCTCTCCGTCTCTGCCCCTCCCTCTCTCTGCTTCTCTCTTACTCTCTCCGCCTTTCCCTGTCTCTCATTCACAAATAATTGCAGATTCTGCACGTATATGTGCAGGTAGGGATCCAGCGCCGGACCAGAAAAAAGGCAATAGAATGTTCAGGAAGTCCCTCTTCCTCCTTTCCTCTCCCCGTCTTTCTCCCTCTCCCCGTCTCTCTCTGTCCCTGTCTCCCTGTGCGTCTGTCTCTGTGTGTGCCTCTCTTTGTCTGTCTCTTCTCTGTCCCTCTCATTTGCATTTACTTGCTGATTTTCCACGTCTCTGAGCAGGTGGAGTAATAGCGAGGATCGTCGGACCATCAAAAATGTAATAGAATGTTCAAGAACAATTTATTCTGTAGAGGTGTGAGAAAAGTTTTGTTTAGCCTCAAAAGTTTAGTTTATAATGCCTAATAACGCTTCGTTTGGAAGTTATTTAACGATTTATATTCAAAATTCCTACCGTGTGTAGCGAATTGCATTCGACATTACTCTAATCCAGTTTAAATATTATTTTCAAATGTTCACTATTCTAATTTTCTAATCAGTGAACCAATAATTGAAATAGGGAACAGTTCATTCAAATAATGAACACCCGACAATCCTACTTACAACTGTTGCTTCCTCTTTCATGACAACACACTTTGCAATGACGTCTTGAGAGCTGCCCGCCTTATCGCTTCTACCTCGAAACGCAACCCTCGTCCACGTTGGCTCAATATCCCTTTACTGTAGTTACTCGTGTGCTTCGCTCGCAATTCGAAGGTCATCGAGAGCAGAGATATTTCTCATGTACCCATCACCAGAGAATATAAACTAAATCATATTCACTTGAGATCTATTTTGGAAAACCTGGAGCCCAAGCATCTTTGCGCAAGAGCTCTTTCTATTGTTGCCCCTCGCGTGCTTCGCTCGCAAGTCAAGGGCCGTAGAGAGCAGAGATATTTCTAACGAATTCTACCCAAGAAATTATAAACCAAATCACATGCACTTCGGTTATTTTCATAACGCATGAAGCCTGTGAACGTTTGGTAACTTGTCCATTCTTTAGTTGCTCTTCGCCTGCATTGCTTACAATTTACCTATACAGGAGATGAGAGATATTTCGTGCAAACATTACATGGCACAGTAAAAAAGTCATACATACTTCTCAAATAATTTCCACACCACATCGCTTTTGTCGATATTGTTCACCAACAGTTTACTTGAGGATGGGCCGCAGATCCTGGTGATATGTCTGGAAGTTTCCTCGAGAGTCTCAATCTGTCGGGGTTCCCCAAGGACCGTCAGGAAGCCCATGAAGGTCCCGGTGAAGGCACTCACAATAACCATCCCAAATGCGCTCAGCAGCAGGAACAGGAAGGTGCCTTGGGGGTCCCTTTGTAAAGTCGCAAAACCTCCGTGGATGAAGGTGCCTACGACTTCGAATACGACGTTTCTGAAAAAAGAAAAAAAGGAATTTGCCCCGACGGTCACTCACGCGAGTCTCGAAGCCTTTATTGATGAAAGCGTCAAACACTGTTGATGAAGGCGTGTATTTGAGCATCACGTTCCTGAAAAATGGTAGTAATATGGTAAGTCGGTCTCTAGTAAAGAGGTCTCGTTAATTAAGGCGACTATAACTCCGACAAACACGCACCAGAAGAAAAAACAAGTCCAAGGTTGTTAGAATGGCTAAAATGGGTGGTTGAAATTGTGACTCGAGATCACAATAGCCAAAGAAAATTAATGCAGACCGCAAAGGTGTCAAACCTGCCACCGCTTCAGGAGTCAAATATTGCAGAAAAGATAGTAATGACACTCAGGTTTTTGAGATTAAAAATGCTTTCCTGTTGAGTTCCTGCGTCCGTCGAGGATGAAGGCGCACCCGGAGGCGAAGATGCTGGCAAAGCAAGAGCCCAATGAAACAGAAGAGATAACAAACGCAAGATGGATTTTTAATAAAATTGCTTTCGTGTTGTGCACTTGCGACCGTTGAGACTATGGACGGCCTTGAAGGCGGAGAGGTTGGTACTGGTAGCCGCCGAGGAGCCAAATGGTACAGCGGAGAAAGTAAACATAAGCGGGGCTTTTGGGATTGGTTTCTTGGGAAGCTTCTGCGTGTGTTCAGGCTAAAGGTGGCCGTGATGGCTGGGAACTTGAGTTCTTTGCCCATCCATGTGCCTTGTTATTACAGCAGTGCGAATGGATGTGTACCTGCGGCCGATGAGGCGAAGGGCGCCTGCGAAGGCGATGAGGCAGACAGCTATCGCTGTCCACGTTGGGCCGCTGAAGGACTGCAGGATGGTCTGCTGCACCCGTGGACGTCTCTTCACCAACAGACAAAGATCATAGGATGCGTGTGGGTAGAGATTTCTTTTTGATAGTCCTGATATTACCCACGTAGGAAATGATGCGATGTGCGCCCTTCCACTGTAAACTGCCTGATCATCATTGACGTCTTGCAGACACTTCCACTTTTTGAAACGGCTCATCAGAACCTGCACACAGAAAAGCATTGATTAACATTATCGAAGGCCTCTTTTCATCATCGTTTCTTTTATTTGTCATTTTTTATAATACGTAATTTCTTCAAATCCATCTTTAACACGCAACAATACTGGACTTTGTAAAAAACAATAAAATCGATACTCTTATTGTTCTTTAAACAATGTAAATACAGCAAACTAGAATTCGCCAAATGCAACGAATCCCGGGAGACGCAAAGACCTTAAACGAGAACAACCTGCGCCATTGTTAATACCAACATTTTTACCTCCGGACATAAATAATGTTTGTAATCTACCTGATGTTTTGGGAAACCTACTGGTCTCTCATACCAGATAGCCCCAGTAGCGTATTTACTGCGTAAGGTCTGTCGACTGGATTACTCCAATAACGGGTTAGTTGAATCTAACGTTTAATGTATAACCTATAAATCTTTTGCCGTTTGTCTACGAAGGTTATGTCAGGTCTGTTGGGGTGAATGGTTTTATCTGCAATAATCTCTCTGTCATAGTACAACTTATAGTTTGAACTTTCAAGTACAGAATCGGGAACATATTTGTAGTTATTATTATTATTATTATTATTATTATTATTATTATTATTATTATTATACCGCGGAACCTCATGCAATTGCATATTTTTACTGACTGTGCATATGGAAAGTAAATGGATACAACTTTACCTATCACCAAAAATAAAACTAGTGGGGCTACAGAATGGCACAGACTTTCCCGTATTAGTTTCCTATTTCCTTGGGTCTTCGCTAGCTATTCGGAATTGCCACATACTCTTTATTGCCAGCTATCATCCATCATCTCCAGAAGTACGTTTTTTGTCATTTTCTTAATTTTTCGGTTTCCGATTGGTAGAACGTAAATATTAATTTTAGAATATTACAGAACACAAAATCCTACCCGTAAATGACAATTTTCTTTTAAAACTAGTGGTGCTACAGAATGGCACAGACTTTCCCGTATTAGTTTTCTATTTCCCTGGGTCTTCGCTAGCTATTCGGAATTGCCACATACTCTTTCTTGCCAGCTACCATCTATCATCGCCAAAAGTACATTTTTTTGTCATTTTCTTAATTTTTCGGTTTCCTATTGGTAGAACAGAAACATTAATTTTAGAATATTAAAGAACACAAAAACCTAGCCGTAAATGGCAATTTTCTTTTAAAAATTATGTGCCGTTGAAGAGAAAATGGCGTTTTAACACTACTGAAAATGCGAAATTTGAAGCTCATTTTCACAGAAAATGTTTGAGTTTTCAAAATACTATATTTGAAGTTATTTGAAGCACATACACTCACAAATATAATCATCTTTACAAATTACGGATAATGTGCATATTAAAGATGTGAGAGATCTTTCAAAAAATTTACATTTATATAATTTTTGAAAAAAACAAAAAAAACTCAAAATAAACTTCACGCTATACTAATGAGTGTAATTAGCACTATCCGTTACAAAAGTTTCAAGAAAAAAATTGCAGCCATATACGAGAAAATGACGTTTGAGCATTTCTGAAAATGCCGAAATTTGAGCTACTTTTCACAGAAAACGGTAGTGTTTTCGAGAAACTTTACTTGACATTATTTAAAGCATATATACTCGTAAATATAATAATGTAAAAAAATCGCCGATAATGTAAATATTAACGACGTGAGAGACAAGTAAAAAAATTTACTATTTTTGTAATTTGTGAAAAAAGCAACCGATAGACCAAGTATGGCTTTTATGTCATCTGACTAGAGTACATTTACCACTATCCCTACCAAAAGTTTAAAGAGAAAATATTGCAGCCGTTTTTGAGAAAATCTTGTTTTTGTAATTTTTTAAAATTGCATATGCACGCATATTGCACGAAACTACCAATATGATCCTTTATTAAAGAACTCAATATGAAGAACAAATTTTAATTGAAGAAAAAATCTCTATCTTCAATTTTGTAGTTGGAGGAAGACTGCCGAAAAAAATTCAAACTCTCACAATTTTCGAAAATTCAAAGCTATACGTGAAAATTCGGACCTATACCGTGTTAAAAAGTGTATTTTACTCTATTCATACAAGAAATTTAAAGAAAAAATTTGGAGCCGTTTTTGAGAAAATTTGAAAATGTCCGGGGGGTTTCATATAAAGTACCCCCAAATTTCAAAGAATCTTTTTCAAAATCTCAAAGCTTCGACTAGAATCAGATCGTCCAGGGAATATCCATTTTGGAAGAAATCGTACGTATGATTTAGGCGCTAGCAGTGTTCACAGACGGACAGACGGACGGACGGACGGACAGATGGACGTTTTCCTTTCAATTGGGTTTTCGGTATCAAGGACCTAGAAAACAGGCTTTCTGTTTAAACCACGTGTTAGGGGATTTTTTTTCTTAGTTTAGCAACTGGTTTTATCCACTTATTGGTTTTCACGGCCCGGCAATTAATTTTTTTCCGCCGAAAATTGGCCATTTTTTCGCGCAGCATTACATAACTTTCCCTATACTCCGTATATCACTCCGTGTATACGTACGTATACGGGAAAGTAAAAAAAATGTCACCTTTCAGTTGATGAACCAGATACGTGGGAACCTAAACATTTAAGCGAAATGAATCGTTGAGGAAAGAACACCAACTTTGAGCAGCGTCAGCTGGTTATTTACCATCATGCAAAGGGTTAATGATGCCCAAACGTTTGAAAAATGCCTTTAATGAAGAAAGCACAGTGAGTGACATAATCTCATGGTACATCAATGAATAGGCGATTGAACTGCAACCCGGAGGAGAATGCCCGAAGACATTTTCTGATCAAGAAGAGAATCTTGTTGTGGAAATAATAAAGAAGGACCATCGTATTTATGCACCAAAAGTTACTCCACAGATATAAATTGGCATTGACAAGAAAGTAAATCCCGAAACCGTGCGAAGGGTACTAATGAGATTCTACAAATTTGAAAAACTGTTTGATCGCAACCCCCATTGAGTTGTTTATCATATAAAAGGCCATAAACAAAGCTGCAAAATGACACCTGTGCCAGCTCTCTATCTTAATTTGGTGAGGTTCAACATCAATTTAAAAATGTTCGGGAACCCAATTTTGTAAAATTTTACATGGCTGTACAAAACAAACGGGTGGAAATATTTTATTCAGAATTTGTAGTTTTCTTATTCTTTATTCATGCTACCTATGTGTCAAATTTCATCTGAATCTAAAATGGTGAGGTAAAATTTTAATTAAAACTGTGTTGATTTAATATGGAATGACCCGTGTGTAGATTTGAGTTTCGGTTTCGGAGTGGAAAAAATTGCTGTTTGCAAACCCTTTTGCAGGTTTATGTAGTAATATAATAGAGCGGATAATTTTGAAATATTGCGAGAAAGCAGGTGCTTTTGTAACACCACTAGGTTTTCAATAGGAAATAATAGCATGTTATTACAATTTATACAATTATATTAAAAATAGTTTCTTCTGTTTTAACTGAGAAGTACAGAACCTAAGGTTGTTTGGTAAATGTGAGGTTTTGTAAAGTTTTGTATCCTAAAATACTTAAAAGTACGCCTCCAAATTTAGATTTTCAAAAGTTTTGTTCAAATAATTTCGTCGACTATTGGAATTACGAGTATTTCATTGCTTGGTGAAATGATGCAAAACAATATCTAAGGCGCGCCTGTATGTCAGTCACATTGTGTACATTCGGAGTTCGCCGAAAGTGCAGTTTCCAAAAGCGGATGAACTGCTACAGGGTTCCTGGGTCTGCTAGGAGTGACGTCACACGAGAGCGCTACAGTCTGTAATTTAGGTGGTAGTTGCAGAATTCTCTCGATTCGTAACACTTTTCATGTACGTTGCATAAAAACTCTGGCCGTATGCAACGGGCGTCATAGAAAGTTTTGTAATGTTGCAGCAGAAACTGGCAATTTTTGGACAGAATAACTCGTGCTCTGAGTCACTGACCATAAATTTATTTTTAAATTCACTAGTTTATTCTGTACTATTAACCCTGATGATATAATAACACATTTAAAAACGTTAAATAAATTGTAATTTCGTTTTCCAATCGTACAATACAAATGACTTACATGTATTACTTCGAAAGCTGGAATAATGTAGTGGTGTATTCGGTTGCATCTCGGAAACGCGACGATTATTATTTCGTCTTCAACGTGATGAGTTGCATTGTGTTTTGTGATGGAGCTTTCGTTACTTTTCTTCGCATAGGTGGGAAGGAGCAGGATTCGTCCACTAGATTGCCTTGGGGTCAGTGCTCCAGCGTGCAACGAAGAACCAACCATCAAAATATAAAACAAAATTAACTCTGGGTAGTTAACCATTCCTATAACTGTACCTGCACCAAATTTATTTACAACTTCTGGACACGTTTCTGACGATTTGCGTTTTTCTGTTCAGAAATAATTATAACTCAACAACAAACCTTGGATTTTCTTTACAAATCAACTCTCTTGCCTTCGGAAGTATATCGTTCACTTATTCTCCTGTCAATAGAATGATCGTGACACTTTCTAGAATGAGAGCAAACTAGAATCAATACTCGTATTACGACACTAGTGGCTGGTCGCAGGCAGCAGCACGAACTTTGAATATCCGTGTCCTGGATTTTAGGTCAACCATCGAAGGCGAATGGCTCGACCTCTACGCGTCTTCACAGGGCGCGCGAGGCGAACTACGCCAAGAGATGGCTCGGGGAGACTACACAAACGCTCGCGCAAGCAATGGACAGCGAGCGGTTCGTTCGCGCGAAAAAACAATTGCGCAAAAAATGACTATCGATCGGTTGCCCTTCTATTACCAACAGTTAGCAGGAAAAAGACCTGGCACCCGTTTCTCCGTAAAGGCAAATAGAGAAATAAATAGAACTAGTGGTGCTACAGAATGACAAAGACTTCCAGTATTAGTTTTTAATGTCCTTGGGTCACGGCTAGCTATTCGCACTAGCCACGAACCCTTACCATCTTCCATCTATCGCCACCCAAAGTACATATTTTTGAAATTTTTTACTCTTTCCATTTCCTAATAGTAGAACGGATATATTACTTTACGAATATTAAAAAAACAGTATAACCTCGCCCTAAATGGCAATTTTCTTTGATAAATTTGGAGCCATTTTTTAGAACAGCTATTTTTCCCTAAAAACGTTCGGGTTTATATATATATATATATATATATATATATATATATATATATATATATTAGCGTACGTATATATACTAGCGTACCCGTATATATAACGTATATATACTAGCGTACCCTTTTAAACCCCATCTTTTCCCTATCCCTTTGTCTATACTTCCTATTAAGAAGGACCGTTGTTAATTAAAAATGTTTATTTCTTTAAAAATGTATAAACGTAACATCTAATGAACATATAGAATATCAAACAAAAAGAATAATACAATTACGTTGGAAACAAATTATCAATAAAAGTTTATTCAGCATTATAGGGGAATATTTTTGGAAAAATTCATACTTCTTTAAAAACAACATTTGAAGAAATTACTTAATCCTCCTCGAGAGTTTCCTTTTCGCTTCCTTTGATTATCACAAATATATTAGAAAAGGTATTTACTCTTGAGAAGGCCAAGTAAAGCAGTGCGAAAATACCAGATCGGGCAAGTACAACCCTACTCTTTGCAATATTTAACTTTCCTTGATTTGTTCTGTGGAACAGATGGGGTTTTGGAGAGGCAGGGTGTCAGCTTGCTGAGCTGAGAAAATTGAAATATTATTTCTATACTAAAAGGTATTGGATTATTATCTGCGTTGTAATGTACCTCAAGAAAAGCAATTCCGAGCCAAAAAATAAACACAGTAATATTTTCACTTTTGAGAACTAAATACCATTTGTTAACTTAGAAACAATTTAGTAGGCTTAGACTTCACTTCGATACATCGAAATGTTGTTCAATGTTTACATATTGAATATCTTAACGAATCGACACTTTGAGTTTTATATCAAACGTATTATTGACAACATGAGTTTGTAGCTCGACGTTGATAAACTTGCAGATACCACCAATAATTAAATCACTGCGACGTTGGCAGTGTCGAGTGACTTGGACTTGGGTTTTTATTTTTTGGCGTGTGGGGGTTTGTTTTCACGATGGAATATCACACGGCTTTTCGTGTCTATCTCGTCGTGTCATTAGAAGTCGCATGATCGCCAGTCCAACTCGATGCAGTTGCAATGAGGCGACTCCTAGCGGCACGACCGATAACGACGCGAAATACCGTGAGATATTCGATCGTGAAGACAGGCCCTTACACCTATCTCTCTCTCTCTCTCTCTCTCTCTCTCTCTCTCATATATTGAAACGAGTCGTGGATTTGACTCAGCACAGTATTTATTAGAACAGGGGACAGGGACTCTTATCCGGGAATAAGCTCCGGATTCAATGACGTTCAACAATGGAAACTTACGGGTAAACATGAATTTTTATTGCTCGAATAACCAAAAAAAATTAGGGATTCTTGTCGCTCAAAAAATCATTTACTTTGTCCTTCCCTATTTTAAATCACATCCCATTTGTAAATTCTTCATTACCCTGGAATCTCACTCATTTGTTATAATTCCCACATCTGTGGAGCCTCGACTAAAGATCATTGTCTCCTGCTGCCTAGTTACCCTCCCTCCCAATATTCTTCCGGTCGATCTTACTCACAGTACTCCAGTCCCCGAACCGCTCCGCTTCGCGTTCGCCCCTCTGCCGACGGGGCGACGCTTCGCGCCGCGCCGTCCGTGCTCGGACCTCCTCGGGTCGCAGGATGCCGACGCGGGGAGGGGGGGCCGGTTTCGCCGCCCTCCTTCGATGCTCCTCCGCCGTCCCTGCACGACGCCGACTGCCGAGATCTTGTTGTCCACTGCCGTTGTAACGGACCCACCGTGCGTTGGCCGCTAATGCTTCTCACCTCCGCTGTCCGAAATAAGTTCTTTTCTTCTCCGTTTCACAACCGATTGTTTAATGCTTTTCCTCTACATTCACCCGATGCCATACTGGTGTCCGCCCGCGTGCGTTACTTTATCAATGCCGAGTTCACCACTCTCAACATATTCCAATAATTAATCTCGCTCACTCCGCTGACGTCGTTGTTCACGCCTGTTCTCGAAGCTACAAATAACAAACACTGACGGGTGGACTAAGGCACGGGGATTCACATTCAACCGCTCCTCCGCACTCGCCCACGTGGATATCTTTACGCGCCGATATTGTCTTTCATTCACTTCAGTAACATCACCGTTTTAGTTCACTTCATGCCCTTTCCCACTATCTTCTCATTCCCAATGCCTATTCTCCACGATCGTTCCAGATTTCACTATTGTCCAAGCTCTTTCTTCCGCACTCCACATGACCGTCCGTTTCATTCCTCTGCCATCGCTCCACTGCTGGTCCGGCCATTTATTCCGTTGCCTTCAGTTCTTCACACTGAACCGACTCCGGCACCCGACTCCGTCGACATGCCGGCCGCTGCCGCGCAGTTCAAACGTTCTTCATGCTCAGGAACGCATTGTTATCATTGTAATGATAACAATTCGTTTCAATATATATATATATATATATATATATATATATATGTGTGTGTGTGTGTGTGTGTGTGTGTGTGTGTGTGTGTGTGTGTATAATGTGAACTAATTGCCGCTAGTGTAAATATTAATGACCTGAGAGACAAGTCAAAAAATTATATTTGTATAATTATTGAAACAAAGCTCAAAAGAATTGGGCGATCTGACTTATGTCATCTCTTAGGGTACAGTTAGCAATATTCTCAAGAAAAGTTTTAAAAACCTTACAGCCATTTTTGAGAAAATCTTGTTTTTCTTATATATACACACACACCCACACATATATAGTGGTGCGTCAGAATGGCACAGACTTTCCAGTATCAGTTTTCTATTACCTTTTTTCACCGCTAGTATTCGGACTTGATATGAGAACAAATCGCAACTAGTCTAAATATTACCGATGTGAGAGAAATAAAAAAAAATATTTTTGTAATTTTTGAAAAAGCAAAATAATAAAGTGATATGGCCATTATGTCATTTCATACAGTACATTTAGTACTATCCCTACCAAAAGTTTAAAGAAAACCTTTAGAGCCGTTTTTGAGAAAATCGTGTTTTTGGATTTTTTAAAAATTGAACATATTGCACACAATATTGTTCGATAGCACTGACATTTTCAAAAGAATGTACGTGATCTTAATAAAGAACTCACTATTTCAAATTTTATTTGAAAGAAAAATCCCTCTTTAATTTTGTAGTTGTAGAAAGAAGTCGAAAAAATTAAAAAATTTGCAATTTTCGAAAATTCAGATTTAACCGTGAAACTAGGACCTATGCCACCTTAATAAGTGCATTTTACTCTATTCTTACAAGAAATTTAAAGAAAAAAATTAGATCCGTTTTTGAGAAAATTATGAAAATATTTGGGAGTCTTAATATAAAGTACTCCCAAATTTAAAAAAAAACAATTTTTCAATATCTTAAAGCTTTTACTCGGGTCAGAAGGATAGAAGATTCTTTCAATATCGAACAAATCCTACGCATAGTTTAGGCGCTGGTAGAATTCAGACACGGACGGACAAACGCAATAAGCCACTTTTTCGGTATCAGGGGACCCCAAAACATTTATATCCTTCTGTATCTCGAAATCGATTTTCCGTTGCATTACATAACTTTCTCTATTCTATGTATACGGAAAAGTAAAAATGGGTCCGTCTTTGAGAAAATGTTTGTTTTATTATTTTTTTAAATTGCACATATTGCACGCAATCTAGCGCAAAAACTTACGAACTTTACAAAAAGACGTAGATGACCTTAACGGAAGAACACTGTAGAAAACAAGACAAGTGTTTGAAGGCAAAATCTCTATCTTCAATTTTTTAGTTGTAGGAAGACGCCAACATTTTTTGTTTCAATTTTGCAATTTTTTTTTTGCACAAGAAATCTGAAGACAAAATTAGGAGCCGTTTTAGAGAAAAAACGAATATGTTCCTTCATGTAAAGTGCCTCCAAATCTTGAAGAAAGTTTTTCAAAATCACGGCGCCTGTATGGGAAAGAGATCAACCGAGGAAAGTAAAAGTCACGCTTCGTCTTTCGCTTATCGTCTCCAAACACCCATTTGCCAACTACTCTCATGCCACGATGGCACTTACGGCGATCAAACTTTCTCTCATCTATCTCCACTTCCACTTCATCTTCTTCTTCTTAAAAAGTCTAAGACTTGTTCCTTTCCAAGAATTATAACGAGTCTTTCCATCTTCTCCTTGGTCTACCAACTTCTCTTCTTCCCCTCGGCCTTTCGTCTCTAGCAATCCTCACGATTCTTTTCTCCTACATTATCTCAATATGATCGTTCCATTCCTTTCTTCGGTCTGCTACCCATTCCGTAATTGGCTTAATTTTACACACTTCCCTAATATTTCTATTTCTTTCTTTATCCAGTAGAGTGTGATTTGTAATTTTACACAGAACTCTCATTTCAGCGACCTCAAGTTGTTGTTGGGTACGTTTTGTTTCGCTTCTTGTTTCTGCTGCATATGTTAGTATTGGCCTAATTATTGATTTATATATTCTAATCTTCGAGTCTTTTTTAGATGTTTATTGTACCACATTGAGTAGTTGAGACAGCCAGCGATCCTATTACACTTTATCATTTGCTCTTTGATTTCTTTCTCCACTTCCACTTCCGCCCCCCCTTTATCTCTCTGTCTCTCTCTACGCATCTACCCCTCTCGCTCGCTCTACCAGCCGCTGTGACGCACGCCTCACGAGAGATACTCATCCTGTCGGTCACGATTCTCTTGCTTACATTCATTCATAATAAATACACACGGTACATTCATGAACCAAACAAAGGTCGTTACTACTCGTTTTACCCGAATCCTACTCAACTGGCTTCTGGCGAACCATGACCCCTTCTGCACAGAACACTTCCGCGTGTGAGAAGTGGCCCCTTCTTCCACTCTAGACGACCGCACAACTCCTTTCGCTTTGCCTCACTCACACAGAGCGCGTGTGGGTCCAGCAGCAATAACATCACGTTCTTGCGCCCACTCAAGCACAGCCAAGACCCCTTTCGGCGCAACGCGTAAAGAATCCACATTTATTTTCATGATCGTAGCTCCGACACTCAAAAACACAAATAACGGGAGCTAACGGTTCTGACCAATTCTTGCCAAGAAATTGATTCATTTCATCGTATTCAGAACTGAACTTGTGTATGAGTTCGGGAAAGGATCCAAGAATTAAGCACACGTGCACAGAATACACTTCCCCGCTGCACGTGACACAGTTTTAAACGAACGCAGTGCTATTTGGTAACGGAGCCCCGTCAAGGTACTAGGGTAAAATTTCCTCCCCTAACTAATGACGTCACGTGCGTGACAATTAATAAACCATTAAAATTATTTCCGTAGTGTATATTTTACAAGTTATTTAAACCGCCCACGTGTCTTTCTTATAAGAATGTATTAAAGAACGTTCATTGCTCTCTCCCCTCCCCACCGAAGGGTTCCCCTCAGAAACCCCGAATCACCCCTCGCCCCCACCAACGCGCGTTTCTCCCCCCACTTTATGGAAAATCATTTTTCGTCTTTTTCGTCTTCAGTGCTTTTGTAGCTGCGGCCACTAATTATTATTATTATTATGGTTATCATACAGTTCTGTCTCTGGATAAAATCTCAGGATTGAAGTAACCGTACGGGCTCTTGACAAGTAACGGCCCTTTTCGATGTCGAAGCAGGATTACATGTATTACGCATGAGTAATACTATTGTTGAGGAACTTTCTGACTATTGCGCAAGTATTGAGGATGGCAACTTTCTGTAACTCCATGTACACTGTCTTTGGCATTTTCAACTGTTGTAGGCTGTTATGCAAAGTTGTTGGGATGACAACAGTTGTGGACACAATGATGGGTACTGCGTAAACTTTCTCCATTTTCCACTGTTCTTTTATTTCTATTGCTAAATCAGTGTATTTGGACACCTTTTCTGTGTGAGAGGACTGAAGATTGTGTGTTTGGGATTGCGATATCAATTAGGTAAGTGATTCTGTTAATTTTATCAATTAACGTAATGTCTGACCTATTGTGTGCTATCATCTTGTCTGTAATAATAGTTCTGTCCCAATATAGTTTGCATGCAGAATTTTCCATTACAGTTGTTGGTGTGTACTTGTAATACGGCAGCTTGTTTTCCAGAAGCTCACTGTCTATTGCAATCCTTTGGTGAATAATTTTGGCTACTTGATCATGCCCATGTTTGTAATCGGTTTGGGCTATGGCTTTGCAGCCAGATGTGATATGTTGAATTGTCCCGCTGGACAGATGACACCTTCTACATAAATCATTTCCTAGAGTTGAATCTTTAAGGATGTATTTACGATAATTTCTTGTGTTGATGACTTGATCCTGGATTGCTATCATCAGCCCAACGGTAAACAAATCGCCACGGGAAAGCCAGGCGTTCGACGCTTCCAAGTCGATATAGGGCTATATTATTATTATTATTTTTCCATTACATCACGACTAAAGATTTTATAAGTCGGCTGAATATAAAATCTACTCCAGGTTGCAACCAGCTACCTAAGGAGCAGATCCTGTGACTATCAGTGCCTATACAATACTTTACGCAAAATGTGGGCTGTTCCAAATAAACCAATTTCTTGCACTTCCCAGTCTTTTGAATTACCGGGGAGTTTAGACAAAATCTTATTCAAATTTTGCGGAACAAATCCCAGAGCTCCGATAACTATCGGGACGACCTGTGCTTTTACGCCCCACATTCTGCTGATCTCGATTTCCAAACTCTTGTACTTAAGACGTTTCCCTGCCTCCTTGGTAACGACGTTTTGATCGCAAGGTACAGCAACATCGATAAGTAAACACGATTTTTTCGCCAAATCCCGGATAACTATATCCGGTTTGTTTGCCGCTATCGTGCGATCAGTTTGAATCTGTTGGTCGTACAATATCGTACACAATCCAACAGACGTCACTGGTTTTGGTGAGTGTTCGTACCACTTGGCGCATGTGTATGGAACGTCGAGGGCGGTACAGATCTGCCAGTGGAGGTAGCTACACACCCTGTCATGTCTTTTAAGGTATTCGGTCTTTGCTAGGATTGGACAAGCTGAGACAATATGATCAATGGTTTCTACTTGCTCCAGGCAAATGCGGCATTTATCGTCTTGAGAAATTTTGAGAACTGCTTTATCATAATGTCGTATTCTCAAGGCCTGATCTTGGGCAGCTATTATAAGTGCTTCCGTTTCTGGCTTCTTTCTTCCCCTTTTAAGCCTCATAAATGATTGATCTTTATTGATCTGCACCTTGTCCATTCCTTTTTAGGTATTGTCCGTGGAGTGGTTTGTCTCTCCACGATTTCTTTAACATTTTTTGTGTCTCACACTTCATGTTTAGCAGCATCAGAAGTTGAGTGTCTGTGTTATTCGACGTGTCTTGCCTAGTTTTCTTCGCAATGCTTCTTACTACACTAACAATGCCTCTGTTTCCCAGTCTTCGGTCAGATTTCATGACCTGACTCATTAGAGGGTGATCTTGATGGCTGACTACAAACTTCACCTATCCGACTACTGCGTTGTGCCAGGAGGCCTCAATTTGTCTGAGGCCTCTTCCTCCTTCCTTACGTGACACATAAAATCTATTTGTATCAGCTCGAGGGTGGGAAACATGATCCATTGTTAGCAGTTTTCTGGTTTTCCAATCCATGGTGCGAATTTCTTGCTCAGTCCAGGCCACTAGTCCAAAACTGTATTCGGCTACAGGTACCGCCAAACTACCTATTGCAGATATTTTATTCCTGGAATTCAGAGCGGACTGCAGGACAAGTCTCACTCTCCTATAATACTCCCTACGAATTCTCTCTTTCATTCTGTCATTCGAGATGGTTTCACATTCTTCAATGCCCAGATAATTGTAAGTTTTACCTGGCTCGAGATCTTGAATCACAGCGTGCGTATCAATTTCAATGTTCTCAGACGTTGTGAGTTTCCCTCGTTTTAAATTGATTTTTGCAAACTTGTCAAGACCAAACGTCATGCAGATGTCATTGCTAAAGTCATTCACGACTGACAGCATTTGGGAGAGAATCGTTTCATTCTTAGCAAAAACTTTCAGATCATCCATGTAAAACAAATGGAATACTGGCCTTTCATCACCATGGATCTTGAAACCAAAGTGAGCTTGCGACAAATGTCTCGATAGTGGGATCAAACTAATGCAAAACAGCAGAGGGGATAGTGAATCTCTTTGAAAAATACCCCGGTTAATCTGAATACTTCTGGTTTCTACTGCTTCCTTTCCGCTGTGTATTAGTAACCTGGTACTACACGACTTCATACTATCCTTGCAAAATTCAATAAGTCTAGGATGAAATCGATAGATCTCCAGGGTCTTCAAAATCCAATCGTGTGGTACACTATCGAAGACCTTTTGGTAGTCAATCCAAGCCATGCTCAAATTACGTTTGCGTTTCTTTACATCATTCAAGATGACTTTATTCAGTAGCAAGATTTCCCTACAGCCATAAGAGCCTTTACGACATCCTTTCTGTTCAGCTGGCATTAGATGATTCTTCTCTAGATGTCTGTACATTTTGTCAGCTATGGCTGAAGTTATAACTTTGTACAGTACTGGCAGACACGTAGTTGGCCTGTAGTTCTTCGCCAAAGAGCTGTCTCCCGCTTTGGGTAGCAAATACGTGATGCCGCGTGAGAGCCATTCTGGGAGTTCCTTTGGGTTTTCAAAAATTTTATTAACAGCCTTTGCTATATGAGAATGTATTGCTGTTAATATCTTAATCCAATAAATCTGGATCTTATCAATCCTGGGGAACTTCCAGTTTCCCATGTTCCTAATTGCTTGGAAGAGGTCCTCTTCCGAGAATTGGTGAACATCTTCTACTGTTTCTACAAGTTCATCGGCAGCATCAACTTCAGATTGAAGCCAAGATGCGTCTTTGTTGTAGGATCTGCTCTCCTCCCAGATTCCTGCCCAAAACGCTTCGACGTCATCTTTTGAAGGAGTAACAGCTTTGCCATTCGGTTTTTGAGTCAGATTGCGATAGAATCTCTTCGCGTCTGTTTCAAACAACCGGTTCTGTACACGGAAATCTATTCTGCGTTTGTAACGTCTAATTCTTTGAGCCCATGCTTGAATTTTCTTTTTTAGCTTTTCAACTACCATTAGCCTGCTGATGTCATTTTCAACATGGTATTTTCGTTCAACATTGAATATTTTTCGTTGAACTTTAGTGGTGTGTGTTGATTTAGAAGATGCCTCAGCTAAGAGTTATATTTTGCGCTGGGTGTCGGCTATCCGTTTCAAAATTCTGTTCATCCACGGGGGGAAAGAGCTGTTTACTCTGTTTTGCTGTCGGCCGTCGATGTTCTTGGCTGGCCCCCAAAATTATCTGAGATACTATATATCCAGTTGCATATATGATGTGATTGATTTCAGTAATATCTAGATCTCTGCCTGAGGTCTCCACCACCTCATTTAAGACAGAATTCACTGTTTCTATCACACTTTTAGCTTTGTCAGTTTCGTATATTCTCCTCAACGGTTCGCGAGATTCAAGCGGAAGTTGACTAACTCTTTCTAACACGCGCTGAAGGAGATTTCGCATTATGTACTTATCGTGTAATTCATTGCCAGATGAATTTTCACCACTGACGTGTGTTTCACAGGAAAGAGATGAACCTTCCACAGGATCATCATTTTCAAGTTCTACATGTTCGTCATGTGGATAGTTCGAGCGAAGTACATACTCCGCATTTCTCTGAATGTCAGCAAGTTGTTCTGCTGTGAATTTTCCACTGCTGAGTATGTATCGTCGTTGACTGGCAAGCTTCTTTGAGTCTAGAGTAGGTCTCATATCTGGGTTCCGCTCTCTCCATACCTTGAAAACTTCTATTTCTGAGCCCCCATTTTTCGCTTTTGTATAGTAAAAGCACCACATCACCTACTTTAATTCATCGCGGGTCCATCTCTGACGAGAGCTTCGAGCTACTGCCGGCTCTGGGTCCCTGGGACTAGCATCCGTGGGATGGCCAGACGTCGACAAGGTGACATTAGCTCGGTTTCTAAGCAGGTATGGTACATTGGTAGAACAAGGCACGTTAAGATTCATTACATTGCTTGTTCTATCCATTTTGCTCATTGGTTTGAATTGAAGATTCGCAGGAATTATTATTATTATTACTATTATTATTATCATTATTATTATAAAGCAATGTATTGGGATTCCTTAAAGACATTGTTTCATATCGTATTGTGTACCTGTCTCTTAGTTTCAAAGTCTGGAAATATCATGTCAATTTTTCAAAGACCTAAAGTCAATAGAAGTGTCACGGCACCCTCTGTGTTAAAGCAAACAGTTGAGCCGAGTCCATTGCGTGACTGAGTACAGAATGAAAATAGTGTGACTCCTCTTTGAAAATCGTTATAGACTTGTGAAATAAATTTACTGGAAAATATATGGTATAATTCAGTATCAGCTCGAAATAGTTTATAAGAAAATATTTGTCGAAAAACGAAAATTGTTACGGAATAATTGCGTCCAAATCTCGGGGCTTGAAACTTTTCATGTTCATGTATTTTAAGCTATAAGTAGAAAACTAAACAAGATATTAAATCCTCTCTCAATATTTCTCTTAATAAAGTCTCACTAATTAAGTTAAAAAAGTCAAAACGATGTATTAAAAATTACATCACATGGAACGTTTTGAATGGATAGAAATGTTGAAAAATAGAACACAGAGAAAATGAGTTTCAAATATTTATTAACAAGTTTTGGCAATTTTTACAATCTGAAAATGTTTAAAATTCTCCTGCCCCATAAGTTGGACCTTCTGCTTCTTTTTTGTGGACTTCCTGTGGTGATATTATTAATTTCAGTTTTTTTCCTGGCCGTTTTATTGACACCTTGTGCAGCTACCTCACTCTGATGTATCCGTCGACGGTCTATATTCAAACAGATTTTCAGGCCTGATGGTGACAGTTTTTCTCCAGTTATATTTTCTTTTAATTTCTGGATTATTTCACATCCCATATAAAATTCTCCTATTGCATTTATTACTGAAACTTCCAATTTCGTTTTGGATACAAAAACTTCTTTAGAACACTTTTACCAAATGGTGCTGTGTAATGACTCATTGGCATTTTGAGTTTTGGCACTGGTGCAGCTTTCCACCAATTCATTGGATGCCAATCTTTGATAGACAGGCATAAATTTTATTACAACATCTTTAAACAAAATAGTTTTCATTGAATGAGTTTCATGATTTGGTGGCTTCACACCGGAATCAAGTGCTCTTTTATAAAAACACCACGATTCTACTCCACCAGGACATTTGAAATGTTTGGGAGCATCATCTGTGGACATGCAGTGGTAAAGGGTGGCATATATTACACTTTTCATTTCCTGCACATTGGGTAAATTTTTTACAATAGTACTGCGATAGTAGTTTCCTAGTTTTGTAATCGTATCCTCTCTAAGGCTTCCAATTTTTTTCCTCCCAGCGTTATTCCTTTTCCTTTCCATTCGTGAGCCACGTTCCTTAGTCCAGACTTCAGCCACTTCGCCACATGATTTATACATTCTTCTTTAGTGATGTTTGTGTCTCCGTACACTGAAAGTTTTTGCAAATGCAAAAATGTTTTTGCATCCCCATCAGAAAGCACAGTGTTGTACATAAATTTACTTACAGCTATAGATTTCATTCACAATACCTCAGCAGCCGCCACCTCGATAGAATTTGGGGAGCCAGTAAATTTAAACTCACATTCACTAGATGACATGTGATTGTTTTGCCATTCAATGTTCTCTGTTTACTTTCCCGTACACGTACGTATACACGGAGTGATATACGTAGTATAGGGAAAGTTATGTAATGCTGCGCGAAAAAATGGCCAATTTTCGGCGGAAAAACATTAATTGCCGGGCCGTGAAAACGAATAAGTGGATAAAACCAGTTGCTAAATTAAGAAAAAAAGATCCCCTAACACGTGGTGCAGCCAGAAACCCTGTTTTCTAGGTTCTTCATACCGAAAATCCAATTGAAAGGAAAACGTCCGTCTGTCCGTCCGTCCGTCTGTCAGTCTGTGAACACTGCTAGCGCCTAAACCATACGTACGATTTCTTCCAAAATGGATATTCCCCGGTCGATCTGATTCTAGTCGAAGCTTTGAGATTTTGAAAAAGATTCTTCAAAATTTGGGGGTACTTTATATTTTCCCTCCGGGGATTGTCAACATTTTTTCAAAAACGGCTCCAATTTTTTTCTTTAAATTTCTTGTATGAATAGAATAAAATACACTTTTTAACATGGCATAGGTCCGATTTTCACGTACAACTCTGAATTTTCAAAAATTGTGAAAGTTTGAATTTTTTTCGGCATCTTTCTCCAACTACAAAATTGGAAATAGAGATTTTTTTCTTCAAATAAAATTTGTTCTGCATATTGACTTCTTTAACGAAGGTCATGTAAATGTTTTTAAAATTTTCGTTGTTTTTTTGCAATATTGCGTGCAATATGTGCAATTTTAAAAAATTACAAAAACAAGATTTTCTGAAAAACAACTCCAAATTTTTTCTTTAAACCTTTGCTAGGGATAGTGGTAAAAGTACTCTATCAATGGCATTAAAGCCATTTTGGTCTATCGGTTGGTTTTTTCAAAAATTACAAAAATGTAATTTTTTTACTTGTTTCTCACGTCGTTAATATTTACATTATAGGCGATTTTTTCACAATATTATATTTACGAGTATATATGCTTTAAATAATGTCAAGTAAACTTTCTCGAAAACACAACCGTTTTCTGAGAAAAGTAGCTCAAAATTTCGCGTTTTCAAAAATGCTCAAACCCATTTTCCATTATTTGGCTGCAATTTTTTTCTTGAAACTTTTGTAACGAATAGTGCTCATTACACTCTTTAGTATAGCTTAAAGTTTATTTTGAGTTTTTTTCCTTTTTCAAAAATTATATAAATGTAATTTTATTGAAAGATCTCTCACCTCTTTAATATGCACATTATCCGCAATTTGTAAAGATGAATATATTTGCGAGTGTATGTGCTTCAAATAACTTCAAATAAAGTATTTTGAAAACTCAAAAATTTTCTGTGAAAATGAGCTTCAAATTTCGCATTTTTAGAAGTGCTAAAACGCCATTTTTTCTTAAACGGCACATAATTTTTAAAAGAAAATTGTCATTTACGGCTAGGTTTTTGTGTTCTTTCTAAAATTAATGTTTCCGTTCTACCAATAGTAAACCGAAATATTAAGAAAAAGACAAAAAAAATGTACTTTTGGCGGTGATAGATGATAGCTGGCAAAAAAGAGTTTGTGGCAATTCCGAATAGCTAGCGAAGACCCAAGAAAATAGAAAACTAATACGGGAAAGTCTGTGCCGTACTGTAGCACCATTAGTTTCAGCTGCCATTCTGTGCCACCGAATGCCATCCATTCACATAGTTCTTTTTTTTCACATTTTTCATTCAATTTTTCGATCCCCTAATGACATATTTAAAACATGATTTGAAAAATATTATAGAAAAGTAAAATCTCATCATAACTATTTCTGTACAAATTTTTGGGAAAATGGCGTTTGAGCTTTACTGAAAATGCGGAAATTCGTACTTATTTTCACTGAATATTTTTGAGTTTTCGAGAAACTTTATAAGACACCATTTAGAGCATGTGTACTCTTAAATGCAATATTGTTAACAAGTTGCCTTAATTGTAAATATTATGTATTTTAGAGATGTCAAAATACTTCTAATATGTAAGTTGTGATAAAAAGAATAGAGGAATACGGTATTTATGCTATCCGATACAGTATAATTAGCACCATCCCCACCAGAAGTTTAAGTAAATTATTGGGGTTTTATATAAAAATGTTTGTTTCCAATATTCTTATGCACCAATTTCACGCAATAATGAACGAAAACTACCAAACGTTTGTAAGAAAAGTACAGGACGGATTTTCAGATACGGTCCATGGAGTTGTTTGTCTCTCCAAGATTTCTTTAACATTTTTTGGGTTTCAAACTTCATGTTAAGTAGCATCAGAAGTTCAGTGTCTCTGTCATTCTGGGTGTCTTGCATAGTCTTGTTTGCAATGCTTTTTGCTACACTTACAATGCCTCTGTTTCCCATTCTTCGGTCAGATTCCATGACTGCCTCATTAGTGGGTCTTCTTGATGGCTGACTACATACTTTCCCATCCCGATTATTGCATTGTGCCAGGAGGCTTCAATTTGTCTCAGGCCTCTTTCTCCTTCCTTACGTGACACATAAAATCTATGTACATCAGCTCGGGGGTGGGCAACATGATGCATTGTAAGCAGTTTTCTGGTTTTTGATTCCATGATGCGAATTTCCTGTTCAGTCCAGTCTACTAGTCCGAAAATGTATTCGGCTACAAGCACCGCCAAACTACCTATTGCTGATATTTTATTCCTTGAGTTCAGAGCGGACTGCAGGACAAGTCTAACTCTTCTGTAATACTCCTTGCGAATTCTCTCTTTCATTGTATCGTTCGAGATGGTCTCACATTCTTCAATACCCAGATATTTGTAAGTTTTACCTGGCTCGAGATCTTGAATCACAGTGTGTCTATCAACTTCAATGTTCTCAGACGTGGTCATTTTGCTTCTTTTTAAGTTGACTTTTGCACACTTGTCAAGACCAAACTTCATGCAGATGTCATTGATAAAATCATTGATGACAGACAGCATTTGGGAGAGAATCGCTTCATTCTTAGCAAACACTTTCGGATCATCCATGTAAAATAAATGTGACACAGGTCTTTCATCACCATGGATCTTGTATCGAAGTCAGTGTGCGACAGCTGTCTCGATAGAGGGATCAAACTAATGCAAAACAGCAGAGGGGACAGTGAATCTCCTTGAAAAATTCCCCTGTTAATCTGAAGACTTTTTGTTTCTACTACTCCCTCTCCGCTGTGGATTAGTAACCTGGTGCTCCACGACTTCATACTAGCCTTGCAAAACTCAACAAGTCTAGGATGAAATCGATAGATCTCCAGGGTCTTCAAAATCCAATCGTGTGGTACACTGTCAAAGGCTTTTTGGTAGTCAATCCAAGCCATGTTTAAATTACGTTTTCGTTTCTTTACATCATTCAAAATTATTTTATTCAGACGCAAGGTTTCCTTACACCCATATGAACCTTTACGACAGCTTTTCTGTTCAACTGGCAACAAATGGTTCTTCTCTAGGTGCCTATACATTTCGTCAGCTATGGCTGCAGTTATAAGTTTGTATATTACTGGCAGGCAAGTAATTGGTCTGTAGTTCTTCGCCAAAGAGCTGTCTCCTCCTTTGGGTGGCAAATACGTGATGCCGCGAGTAAGTCATTCAGGGAGTTTCTTTGGGTTTTCTAAAATATTATTAAAAGCCTTTGCTAGATGAGAATGTAGTGGTGTTAATTTCTTAATCCAATAAATCTGGATCTTATCAACCTCAGGGGATTTCCAGTTTCCCATGTTCTTAATTGTTTGGCATAGTTCCTCTTTCGAGAATCCTTGAACATGTTCCACTGTTTCCACGAGTCCATTGGCAGCATTAACTTCAGATTGGAGCCACGATGCGTCTTTGTTGTAGGATCTGCTCTCCTTCCAGATTCCTGACCAAAATGTTTCGACGTCATCTTTTGAAGGAGGGGCAGCATTGCCATTCGGTTTTTGAGTCAGACTGCGATAGAATCTCTTCGCGTCTGTTTCAAACAACCGGTTCTGTACACGGAAATTTTCTCTACGTTTGTACCGTCTTATTTGTTGAGACCATGCTTGGATTTTCTCTTTTAGCTTTTTAGCTACCATTAGCCTTGTTGTGTCATTGCCAATTAGGTATTTTCGTTCAACATGGAGTATTTTTGTTGAACTTTATACGTGTGGTTTGACTTAGAAGATGCTTTGGCTAGGAATGATATTTCACGCCGTGTGTCGGCTATCCGTTTCATAATTCATTTGATCCATGGAGGTACGGAGCTTTTTACTCTGTCTGGCTGTCGGCCATCGCTGTTCTTGGCTGGCCCCAAGATTATCTAAGATACTAGATATCCAGTTGCATACACGATGTGATTGATTTCAGTAATATCTAGATCTCTACTAGAGGTCTTTACAACCTCATTTAAGACAGAATTCGCTGTTTCTATCACTCTCTTCGCTTTAGGATTTTCGTAAATTCTCCTCAACGGTGCACGAGATTCCAATGGAAGTAGACGAACTCGTTCTATATCGCGTCGGAGGAGATCCCGCATCATGTCCTTATCGTGTGACTCATGGCCAGATGTATTTTCACCTCTGACGGTTGTTTCATTTAGAAGAGATGAACCTTCAAGAGGACCATCGTTTTCAGAGATATTAGATGGTTGTAAATGTTCGTCATGTGAATAGTTTGATCGAAGATCGTATTCCGCGTTTCTCTGGATGTCTGCAAGTTGTTCTGCTGTGAATTTTCTACTGCTGAGTATGTATCGTCCTTGACTGGCAAGCTTCTTTGAGTCTAGGGTAGGTCTCATATCTGGGTTCCGCTCTGTGCATATCTTAAAAACTTCTATTTCTAAGCCCCCATTTTTCGATTTTGCATAGTAAAAGCACCACATCACCTACTTTAGTTCATCCCGTGTCCATCTTTGACGATAGCTTCGAGCTGCTGCCGGCTCTGGGTCCCTGGGACTTACATCCGTGGGATGGCCAGACGTCGACAAGGTGACATTAGCTCGGTTTCTGAGCAGGTATGGGACATTGGTAGATCAAGGCACGTTAAGATTCATTACATTGCTTGTTCTATCCATTTTGCTCATTGGTTTTAAGTGAAGATTCGCAGGTAGCAAATTCGAGTTCACAGATCACACTTAACCTTAGGGTTGTTTCCTGCCATCCGTTACTGCGACCCATAGTGGCCTCGGGGCATCCCCCCGCAGGGCCCAGCAAGGGGTCCCTCCGATCGCCAGTCGGTATTACTAAACCCTACGGGATTTTCACTGACTGCTGAAGGCAGCCTCCTTCGCAGTCTAATGCAAAGTTCGGGCCTCCACTCTAATCAGTGGCCTGGTGTGCCTACCCAGTTTCTCTGCTGTACCCTCCATGGGCCGATAACAGGAAGTCCAAAGGTTCATGACCCTTCCCTCTCTACTTACTTCCCACTCTCCTCAAAATGGAGTACTTCTTCGTCGGACGCCTCACCTTCAACCTATTCAACAAGGGAGGCCCTACCAGTAGCTTGGCTACCACTGACATAGCTCTCAGGCTCATGGGGGTACTCAAGCTCCACCACCAACTGCAAGGTCGTGTAATCCCTAGGTGGAGTATTATTATTATTATTATTATTATTATTATTATTATTATTATTATTATTATTATTATTGTTATTTTTATCATTGCTGTAAGTAAATGAATAGGGGTTTTTACAAACAAAACTTCTACTTCTTTGGGTTCAGTTCATCTCTCCCCTTTTAATGTGATGTAATTTCGTATCATTTTTAAAACACAGAACGTCAATGGAAGTGGCACGGCACGACCTGTGTGGAAAAAATCGACTGGCGTCCGTTGCGTGACCGTGAACGTGACCTTGACCGTGACCGTGTTCAGAAAGAAATCATGAAATTCCTCTTTTAAAATCGATACAGGGTTGTGAAGTATACGTACTGGTAAATTTGTATTAGATCGAAATGTATTCATCAGGAAATATGAGTCGAAAACGAAGTTAGCTGTTGAAAATACACAAATAATTGTGTCAATTTGTTTAGGATTCTACCGCGGGCCTGGCTATGAGCGGAGTGCTGTGTTCATTTCTTCGCTGACATCTTCTCGAGTTATGATTGCACCTGTACGGCACCATAGTGCAAAGACACTAAACAGAGAATTTACACGTAGGAACGAACGAGAAGAAATCTGTACACTTCCGCAAGAACGGGGCGAACACAACTCGCGCCTGCAAACGGAAAGGTGTTCTGTTTATTATTCAGACTTTAAGACGAATTGACGCTTCGTGTCAAAGCCTATAACGATGCTCCGGTCTAAGCTATTAACAGAAAACATCCTCGAGCCTGTCGAACGCATTTACGACCAACAAAATGAAGAAATCTTTTAGGCGCCACGTTTGAAATGTACACCCTTTGCTCTTAATTTATGACAAAGGGAGGATGCTACTAAACATGGAATGTGAGACACAAAAATGTAAAAATGTTCGTGGAGAGACAAACTACTCCATGGAAAATATCTAAAAAGAATGGACAAGGTGGAGATCAATCATTTATGTGGCTTAAAAGGGGAAGAATGAAGCCAAAATTGGAAGCAGCTGTAATAGCTGCTCAAGATCAGGCGTTGAGAACATGACATTATGATAAAGCGATTCTCAAAATTTCCCAAGATGATAAATGCCGCATTTGCCAGGAACAAGTAGAAACCATATCGTTTCAGCTTGTCAAATTCTATCAAAAACCGAATACTTGAAAAGACACGACGGGGTGTGTAGTTAACTCCATTGGCACATCCGTACCGCCCTCGAAGTTCCAAACACATTCCCCAAGGGGTACGAACACTCACCAAAACCTGTGACATCTGTTGGGCTCTATACAATATTGTCCGACCAACAAATTTACACGGATTGCACGATAGCAGAAACAAACAGGATATTGTAATCCGGATTTTGAAAATAAATTGTGTACCATCTCAGTTAGCTCTCGTTCGCTCATGCTGCGAACGTAGTGCACCCACGATGAAAGTTACGACGTTTTAGCGCCACGCGAAGGAAACCCAGTTTTGCACTAACTTCTCCTGGGGTCGCTGCCTTATCCCGTCGTAAACAGTGCACATTCGTAGCGGCTCTGAGGTCTCCTTAGATATCCGTTTTTTCATGCCGATAAAATAAATCTCGAATCCGAGGTAGTTGCGAGTAATTCTTAGGCAACTCCACAATTCTGGCGAGAAAAAACGGAAAATGCTGAAAACGTGAGGAATAAAAAATCCGCGTAAAAGTAGTTGAAATCATGACTTCCTTTTAGGTTGTCTTATGCTGTTTTTCACTATTCAAGAGGCGCCGCTTGTAAAATCGTATCATATAATTCGGCTAATATTATCGTTTGTTTGATGTCCCGCCCGGTCTGCTAATTTCACGTTAAGAACATGTGATCAGAATTTGTTTTCTCTAATGCTATTGTATAATGCTGTCATTCGATGGTTGCAACCAGTTCTATAATTATACTTATTTCAATACATATGACATTATGATACAGGTTCTTGACCAATCACAGAGAGGTTTACAAAACAAGTATTGGCACTTAGTCCATCATTGAGAATCGTTCTAGTAAATGTTTTGTTCGATTGTGTACATTAAAATTGCATTTGGTATTGTATTGTGCCTTCCAATTTTAATTTCTTTTATTAGTAGTAATTTTTTCGTGGAATATTATTTAAAATAATTTGGATCGTAATTTCAGTTTGATCCTATTTGAATAGCGCAGTACTCCCTCGCAGGCGGACACGGAACCACAGAAACCTCGGGCAGAATGCGAGGGTAGGTTAGGGATCTGCCAATTCAATGTAAAAGCTAAACTTATAACAGTCTAAGAAACGGTACCGTATGAAACTCGATGTAATGATAGGTAATAATACACTCGTGTGAAGTTAACGATACATGCTCGTTCCTCGCTCGTATCGTAATATCACACTCGTGTATTAACACCCATCATTACTGTCATGTCGCACATGACGTTTATAATTGGCGGCAAGACAGCGCGCTCGGTCGGCGATGGGCAGCGGCAGTTGCAGGCGGTGGACACGGCCCAGCAGGCTCGAGATGTGAGAGCGAGTCTCACCCCCTACCAGCGGAGCTTTAAAGGAAGCGAACCGGCACCCTGGGAGCAGTGCCGTCTCAGTCCAGATTCCGCAGTCGGGAGGCCAGCCCCGCTCCACCAGCGTCAAGGGCGCAGCTAGGTCTACGGGTCGCGCATGGGGAGCGCGGAGTGAGTGCGCAGGGATATCACCCCCTACCTTTAAAGGGAGCGAGCCGGCACCCTGGGAGGGGAGCAGTGCCGTCTCAGTCCAGATTCCGCAGTCGGGAGGCCAGCCCCGCTCCGCCAGCGTCAAGGGCGCAGCTAGGTCTACGGGTCGCGCATGGGGAGCGCGGAGTGAGTGCGCAGGGGTATCACCCCCTACGTTTACAGGGAGCGAGCAGGCACCCTGGGAGCAGTACCGTCTCAGTCCAGATTCCGCAGTCGGGAGGCCAGCCCCGCTCCGCCAGCGTCAAGGGCGCAGCTAGGTCTACGGGTCGCGCATGGGGAGCGCGGAGTGAGTGCGCAGGGGTATCACCCCCTACGTTTACAGGGAGCGAGCAGGCACCCTGGGAGCAGTACCGTCTCAGTCCAGATTCCGCAGTCGGGAGGCCAGCCCCGCTCCGCCAGCGTCAAGGGCGCAGCTAGGTCTACGGGTCGCGCATGGGGAGCGCGGAGTGAGTGCGCAGGGGTATCACCCCCTACGTTTACAGGGAGCGAGCAGGCACCCTGGGAGCAGTACCGTCTCAGTCCAGATTCCGCAGTCGGGAGGCCAGCCCCGCTTCGCCAGCGTCAAGGGCGCAGCTAGGTCTACGGGTCGCGCATGGGGAGCGCGGAGTGAGTGCGTAGGGGTATCACCCCCTACGTTTACAGGGAGCGAGCAGGCACCCTGGGAGCAGTACCGTCTCAGTCCAGATTCCGCAGTCGGGAGGCCAGCCCCGCTCCGCCAGCGTCAAGGGCGCAGCTAGGTCTACGGGTCGCGCATGGGGAGCGCGGAGTGAGTGCGCAGGGGTATCACCCCCTACGTTTACAGGGAGCGAGCAGGCACCCTGGGAGCAGTACCGTCTCAGTCCAGATTCCGCAGTCGGGAGGCCAGCCCCGCTCCGCCAGCGTCAAGGGCGCAGCTAGGTCTACGGGTCGCGCATGGGGAGCGCGGAGTGAGTGCACAGGGGTATCACCCCCTACGTTTAAAGGGAGCAAGGCGGCACCCTGGGAGAAGTGCCGTCTCAGTCCAGATTCCGCAGTCGGGAGGCCAGCACCGCTCCGCCAGCAGAAAGGGCGCAGCTTGGTCTACGGGTCGCGCATGGGGAGCGCGGAGTGAGTGCACAGGGGTATCACCCCCTACCTTTAAAGGGAGCAGGCCGGCACCCTGGGAGCAGTGCCGTGTGAGTCCAGATTCCGCAGTCGGGAGGCCAGCCCCGCTCCGCCAGCGTCAAGGGCGCAGCTAGGTCTACGTGACGCGCATGGGGAGCGCGGAGTGAGTGCACCGGGGTATCACCCCCTACGTTTAAAGGGAGCGAGCCGGCACCCTGGGAGCAGTGCCCTCTCCGTCCAGATTCCGCAGTCGGGAGGCCAGCCCCGCTCCGCCAGCGTCAAGGGCGCAGCTAGGTCTACGGGTCGCGCATGGGGAGCGCGGAGTGAGTGCGCAGGGGTATCACCCCCTACGTTTACAGGGAGCGAGCAGGCACCCTGGGAGCAGTACCGTCTCAGTCCAGATTCCGCAGTCGGGAGGCCAGCCCCGCTCCGCCAGCGTCAAGGGCGCAGCTAGGTCTACGGGTCGCGCATGGGGAGCGCGGAGTGAGTGCGCAGGGGTATCACCCCCTACGTTTACAGGGAGCGAGCAGGCACCCTGGGAGCAGTACCGTCTCAGTCCAGATTCCGCAGTCGGGAGGCCAGCCCCGCTTCGCCAGCGTCAAGGGCGCAGCTAGGTCTACGGGTCGCGCATGGGGAGCGCGGAGTGAGTGCGTAGGGGTATCACCCCCTACGTTTACAGGGAGCGAGCAGGCACCCTGGGAGCAGTACCGTCTCAGTCCAGATTCCGCAGTCGGGAGGCCAGCCCCGCTCCGCCAGCGTCAAGGGCGCAGCTAGGTCTACGGGTCGCGCATGGGGAGCGCGGAGTGAGTGCGCAGGGGTATCACCCCCTACGTTTACAGGGAGCGAGCAGGCACCCTGGGAGCAGTACCGTCTCAGTCCAGATTCCGCAGTCGGGAGGCCAGCCCCGCTCCGCCAGCGTCAAGGGCGCAGCTAGGTCTACGGGTCGCGCATGGGGAGCGCGGAGTGAGTGCACAGGGGTATCACCCCCTACCTTTAAAGGGAGCAAGGCGGCACCCTGGGAGAAGTGCCGTCTCAGTCCAGATTCCGCAGTCGGGAGGCCAGCACCGCTCCGCCAGCAGAAAGGGCGCAGCTTGGTCTACGGGTCGCGCATGGGGAGCGCGGAGTGAGTGCACAGGGGTATCACCCCCTACCTTTAAAGGGAGCAGGCCGGCACCCTGGGAGCAGTGCCGTGTGAGTCCAGATTCCGCAGTCGGGAGGCCAGCCCCGCTCCGCCAGCGTCAAGGGCGCAGCTAGGTCTACGTGACGCGCATGGGGAGCGCGGAGTGAGTGCACCGGGGTATCACCCCCTACGTTTAAAGGGAGCGAGCCGGCACCCTGGGAGCAGTGCCCTCTCCGTCCAGATTCCGCAGTCGGGAGGCCATCCCCGCTCCGCCAGCGTCAAGGGCGCAGCTAGGTCTACGGGTCGCGCATGGGGAGCGCGGAGTGAGTGCACCGGGGTATCACCCCCTACGTTTAAAGGGAGCGAGCCGGCACCCTGGGAGCAGTGCCCTCTCCGTCCAGATTCCGCAGTCGGGAGGCCAGCCCCGCTCCGCCAGCGTCAAGGGCGCAGCTAGGTCTACGGGTCGCGCATGGGGAGCGCGGAGTGAGTGCGCAGGGGTATCACCCCCTACGTTTACAGGGAGCGAGCAGGCACCCTGGGAGCAGTACCCTCTCCGTCCAGATTCCGCAGTCGGGAGGCCAGCCCCGCTCTGCCAGCGTCAAGGGCGCAGCTAGGTCTACGAGTCGCGCATGGGGAGCGCGGAGTGAGTGCACCGGGGTATCACCCCCTACGTTTAAAGGGAGCGAGCCGGCACCCTGGGAGCAGTGCCCTCTCCGTCCAGATTCCGCAGTCGGGAGGCCAGCCCCGCTCCGCCAGCGTCAAGGGCGCAGCTAGGTCTACGGGTCGCGCATGGGGAGCGCGGAGTGAGTGCACCGGGGTATCACCCCCTACGTTTAAAGGGAGCGAGCCGGCACCCTGGGAGCAGTGCCCTCTCCGTCCAGATTCCGCAGTCGGGAGGCCAGCCCCGCTCTGCCAGCGTCAAGGGCGCAGCTAGGTCTACGAGTCGCGCATGGGGAGCGCGGAGTGAGTGCACCGGGGTATCACCCCCTACGTTTAAAGGGAGCGAGCCGGCACCCTGGGAGCAGTACCGTCTCAGTCCAGATTCCGCAGTCGGGAGGCCAGCCCCGCTCCGCCAGCGTCAAGGGCGCAGCTAGGTCTACGGGTCGCGCATGGGGAGCGCGGAGTGAGTGCACCGGGGTATCACCCCCTACGTTTAAAGGGAGCGAGCCGGCACCCTGGGAGCAGTACCCTCTCCGTCCAGATTCCGCAGTCGGGAGGCCAGCCCCGCTCCGCCAGCGTCAAGGGCGCAGCTAGGTCTACGAGTCGCGCATGGGGAGCGCGGAGTGAGTGCACCGGGGTATCACCCCCTACGTTTAAAGGGAGCGAGCCGGCACCCTGGGAGCAGTGCCCTCTCCGTCCAGATTCCGCAGTCGGGAGGCCAGCCCCCCTCCGCCAGCGTCAAGGGCGCAGCTAGGTCTACGGGTCGCGCATGGGGAGCGCGGAGTGAGTGCACCGGGGTATCACCCCCTACGTTTAAAGGGAGCGAGCCGGCACCCTGGGAGCAGTACCCTCTCCGTCCAGATTCCGCAGTCGGGAGGCCAGCCCCGCTCCGCCAGCGTCAAGGGCGCAGCTAGGTCTACGGGTCGCGCATGGGGAGCGCGGAGTGAGTGCACAGGGGTATCACCCCCTACGTTTAAAGGGAGCGAGCCGGCACCCTGGGAGCAGTACCCTCTCCGTCCAGATTCCGCAGTCGGGAGGCCAGCCCCGCTCTGCCAGCGTCAAGGGCGCAGCTAGGTCTACGAGTCGCGCATGGGGAGCGCGGAGTGAGTGCACAGGGGTATCACCCCCTACGTTTAAAGGGAGCGAGCCGGCACCCTGGGAGCAGTACCCTCTCCGTCCAGATTCCGCAGTCGGGAGGCCAGCCCCGCTCCGCCAGCGTCAAGGGCGCAGCTAGGTCTACGGGTCGCGCATGGGGAGCGCGGAGTGAGTGCACAGGGGTATCACCCCCTACCTTTAAAGGGAGCGAGCCGGCACCCTGGGAGCAGTGCCGTGTGAGTCCAGATTCCGCAGTCGGGAGGCCAGCCCCGCTCCGCCAGCGTCAAGGGCGCAGCTAGGTCTACGTGACGCGCATGGGGAGCGCGGAGTGAGTGCACCGGGGTATCACCCCCTACGTTTAAAGGGAGCGAGCCGGCACCCTGGGAGCAGTGCCCTCTCCGTCCAGATTCCGCAGTCGGGAGGCCAGCCCCGCTCCGCCAGCGTCAAGGGCGCAGCTAGGTCTACGGGTCGCGCATGGGGAGCGCGGAGTGAGTGCACCGGGGTATCACCCCCTACGTTTAAAGGGAGCGAGCCGGCACCCTGGGAGCAGTGCCCTCTCCGTCCAGATTCCGCAGTCGGGAGGCCAGCCCCGCTCCGCCAGCGTCAAGGGCGCAGCTAGGTCTACGGGTCGCGCATGGGGAGCGCGGAGTGAGTGCACCGGGGTATCACCCCCTACGTTTAAAGGGAGCGAGCCGGCACCCTGGGAGCAGTAGCCCTCTCCGTCCAGATTCCGCAGTCGGGAGGCCAGCCCCGCTCCGCCAGCGTCAAGGGCGCAGCTAGGTCTACGGGTCGCGCATGGGGAGCGCGGAGTGAGTGCACCGGGGTATCACCCCCTACGTTTAAAGGGAGCGAGCCGGCACCCTGGGAGCAGTACCCTCTCCGTCCAGATTCCGCAGTCGGGAGGCCAGCCCCGCTCCGCCAGCGTCAAGGGCGCAGCTAGGTCTACGGGTCGCGCATGGGGAGCGCGGAGTGAGTGCACCGGGGTATCACCCCCTACGTTTAAAGGGAGCGAGCCGGCACCCTGGGAGCAGTGACCCTCTCCGTCCAGATTCCGCAGTCGGGAGGCCAGCCCCGCTCCGCCAGCGTCAAGGGCGCAGCTAGGTCTACGGGTCGCGCATGGGGAGCGCGGAGTGAGTGCACCGGGGTATCACCCCCTACGTTTAAAGGGAGCGAGCCGGCACCCTGGGAGCAGTGCCCTCTCCGTCCAGATTCCGCAGTCGGGAGGCCAGCCCCGCTCCGCCAGCGTCAAGGGCGCAGCTAGGTCTACGGAGTCGCGCATGGGGAGCGCGGAGTGAGTGCACAGGGGTATCACCCCCTACGTTTAAAGGGAGCGAGCCGGCACCCTGGGAGCAGTGCCCTCTCCGTCCAGATTCCGCAGTCGGGAGGCCAGCCCCGCTCCGCCAGCGTCAAGGGCGCAGCTAGGTCTACGGGTCGCGCATGGGGAGCGCGGAGTGAGTGCACCGGGGTATCACCCCCTACGTTTAAAGGGAGCGAGCCGGCACCCTGGGAGCAGTACCCTCTCCGTCCAGATTCCGCAGTCGGGAGGCCAGCCCCGCTCCGCCAGCGTCAAGGGCGCAGCTAGGTCTACGGGTCGCGCATGGGGAGCGCGGAGTGAGTGCACCGGGGTATCACCCCCTACGTTTAAAGGGAGCGAGCCGGCACCCTGGGAGCAGTACCCTCTCCGTCCAGATTCCGCAGTCGGGAGGCCAGCCCCGCTCCTGCCAGCGTCAAGGGCGCAGCTAGGTCTACGAGTCGCGCATGGGGAGCGCGGAGTGAGTGCACCGGGGTATCACCCCCTACGTTTAAAGGGAGCGAGCCGGCACCCTGGGAGCAGTACCCTCTCCGTCCAGATTCCGCAGTCGGGAGGCCAGCCCCGCTCCGCCAGCGTCAAGGGCGCAGCTAGGTCTACGGGTCGCGCATGGGGAGCGCGGAGTGAGTGCACCGGGGTATCACCCCCTACGTTTAAAGGGAGCGAGCCGGCACCCTGGGAGCAGTACCCTCTCCGTCCAGATTCCGCAGTCGGGAGGCCAGCCCCGCTCCGCCAGCGTCAAGGGCGCAGCTAGGTCTACGGGTCGCGCATGGGGAGCGCGGAGTGAGTGCACAGGGGTATCACCCCCTACGTTTAAAGGGAGCGAGCCGGCACCCTGGGAGCAGTACCCTCTCCGTCCAGATTCCGCAGTCGGGAGGCCAGCCCCGCTCCGCCAGCGTCAAGGGCGCAGCTAGGTCTACGGGTCGCGCATGGGGAGCGCGGAGTGAGTGCACCGGGGTATCACCCCCTACGTTTAAAGGGAGCGAGCCGGCACCCTGGGAGCAGTGCCCTCTCCGTCCAGATTCCGCAGTCGGGAGGCCAGCCCCGCTCCGCCAGCGTCAAGGGCGCAGCTAGGTCTACGGGTCGCGCATGGGGAGCGCGGAGTGAGTGCACCGGGGTATCACCCCCTACGTTTAAAGGGAGCGAGCCGGCACCCTGGGAGCAGTACCCTCTCCGTCCAGATTCCGCAGTCGGGAGGCCAGCCCCGCTCCGCCAGCGTCAAGGGCGCAGCTAGGTCTACGGGTCGCGCATGGGGAGCGCGGAGTGAGTGCACCGGGGTATCACCCCCTACGTTTAAAGGGAGCGAGCCGGCACCCTGGGAGCAGTACCCTCTCCGTCCAGATTCCGCAGTCGGGAGGCCAGCCCCGCTCCGCCAGCGTCAAGGGCGCAGCTAGGTCTACGGGTCGCGCATGGGGAGCGCGGAGTGAGTGCACCGGGGTATCACCCCCTACGTTTAAAGGGAGCGAGCCGGCACCCTGGGAGCAGTGCCCTCTCCGTCCAGATTCCGCAGTCGGGAGGCCAGCCCCGCTCCGCCAGCGTCAAGGGCGCAGCTAGGTCTACGGGTCGCGCATGGGGAGCGCGGAGTGAGTGCACCGGGGTATCACCCCCTACGTTTAAAGGGAGCGAGCCGGCACCCTGGGAGCAGTGCCCTCTCCGTCCAGATTCCGCAGTCGGGAGGCCAGCCCCGCTCCGCCAGCGTCAAGGGCGCAGCTAGGTCTACGGGTCGCGCATGGGGAGCGCGGAGTGAGTGCACCGGGGTATCACCCCCTACGTTTAAAGGGAGCGAGCCGGCACCCTGGGAGCAGTACCCTCTCCGTCCAGATTCCGCAGTCGGGAGGCCAGCCCCGCTCCGCCAGCGTCAAGGGCGCAGCTAGGTCTACGGGTCGCGCATGGGGAGCGCGGAGTGAGTGCACAGGGGTATCACCCCCTACGTTTAAAGGGAGCGAGCCGGCACCCTGGGAGCAGTACCCTCTCCGTCCAGATTCCGCAGTCGGGAGGCCAGCCCCGCTCCGCCAGCGTCAAGGGCGCAGCTAGGTCTACGGGTCGCGCATGGGGAGCGCGGAGTGAGTGCACCGGGGTATCACCCCCTACGTTTAAAGGGAGCGAGCCGGCACCCTGGGAGCAGTGCCCTCTCCGTCCAGATTCCGCAGTCGGGAGGCCAGCCCCGCTCCGCCAGCGTCAAGGGCGCAGCTAGGTCTACGGGTCGCGCATGGGGAGCGCGGAGTGAGTGCACAGGGGTATCACCCCCTACGTTTAAAGGGAGCGAGCCGGCACCCTGGGAGCAGTGCCCTCTCCGTCCAGATTCCGCAGTCGGGAGGCCAGCCCCGCTCCGCCAGCGTCAAGGGCGCAGCTAGGTCTACGGGTCGCGCATGGGGAGCGCGGAGTGAGTGCACCGGGGTATCACCCCCTACGTTTAAAGGGAGCGAGCCGGCACCCTGGGAGCAGTGCCCTCTCCGTCCAGATTCCGCAGTCGGGAGGCCAGCCCCGCTCCGCCAGCGTCAAGGGCGCAGCTAGGTCTACGGGTCGCGCATGGGGAGCGCGGAGTGAGTGCACCGGGGTATCACCCCCTACGTTTAAAGGGAGCGAGCCGGCACCCTGGGAGCAGTACCCTCTCCGTCCAGATTCCGCAGTCGGGAGGCCAGCCCCGCTCCGCCAGCGTCAAGGGCGCAGCTAGGTCTACGGGTCGCGCATGGGGAGCGCGGAGTGAGTGCACAGGGGTATCACCCCCTACGTTTAAAGGGAGCGAGCCGGCACCCTGGGAGCAGTGCCCTCTCCGTCCAGATTCCGCAGTCGGGAGGCCAGCCCCGCTCCGCCAGCGTCAAGGGCGCAGCTAGGTCTACGGGTCGCGCATGGGGAGCGCGGAGTGAGTGCACCGGGGTATCACCCCCTACGTTTAAAGGGAGCGAGCCGGCACCCTGGGAGCAGTACCCTCTCCGTCCAGATTCCGCAGTCGGGAGGCCAGCCCCGCTCCGCCAGCGTCAAGGGCGCAGCTAGGTCTACGGGTCGCGCATGGGGAGCGCGGAGTGAGTGCACCGGGGTATCACCCCCTACGTTTAAAGGGAGCGAGCCGGCACCCTGGGAGCAGTACCCTCTCCGTCCAGATTCCGCAGTCGGGAGGCCAGCCCCGCTCCGCCAGCGTCAAGGGCGCAGCTAGGTCTACGGGTCGCGCATGGGGAGCGCGGAGTGAGTGCACCGGGGTATCACCCCCTACGTTTAAAGGGAGCGAGCCGGCACCCTGGGAGCAGTGCCCTCTCCGTCCAGATTCCGCAGTCGGGAGGCCAGCCCCGCTCCGCCAGCGTCAAGGGCGCAGCTAGGTCTACGAGTCGCGCATGGGGAGCGCGGAGTGAGTGCACAGGGGTATCACCCCCTACGTTTAAAGGGAGCGAGCCGGCACCCTGGGAGCAGTGCCCTCTCCGTCCAGATTCCGCAGTCGGGAGGCCAGCCCCGCTCCGCCAGCGTCAAGGGCGCAGCTAGGTCTACGGGTCGCGCATGGGGAGCGCGGAGTGAGTGCACCGGGGTATCACCCCCTACGTTTAAAGGGAGCGAGCCGGCACCCTGGGAGCAGTACCCTCTCCGTCCAGATTCCGCAGTCGGGAGGCCAGCCCCGCTCCGCCAGCGTCAAGGGCGCAGCTAGGTCTACGGGTCGCGCATGGGGAGCGCGGAGTGAGTGCACCGGGGTATCACCCCCTACGTTTAAAGGGAGCGAGCCGGCACCCTGGGAGCAGTACCCTCTCCGTCCAGATTCCGCAGTCGGGAGGCCAGCCCCGCTCCGCCAGCGTCAAGGGCGCAGCTAGGTCTACGGGTCGCGCATGGGGAGCGCGGAGTGAGTGCACCGGGGTATCACCCCCTACGTTTAAAGGGAGCGAGCCGGCACCCTGGGAGCAGTACCCTCTCCGTCCAGATTCCGCAGTCGGGAGGCCAGCCCCGCTCCGCCAGCGTCAAGGGCGCAGCTAGGTCTACGGGTCGCGCATGGGGAGCGCGGAGTGAGTGCACCGGGGTATCACCCCCTACGTTTAAAGGGAGCGAGCCGGCACCCTGGGAGCAGTACCCTCTCCGTCCAGATTCCGCAGTCGGGAGGCCAGCCCCGCTCCGCCAGCGTCAAGGGCGCAGCTAGGTCTACGGGTCGCGCATGGGGAGCGCGGAGTGAGTGCACAGGGGTATCACCCCCTACGTTTAAAGGGAGCGAGCCGGCACCCTGGGAGCAGTAGCCCTCTCCGTCCAGATTCCGCAGTCGGGAGGCCAGCCCCGCTCCGCCAGCGTCAAGGGCGCAGCTAGGTCTACGGGTCGCGCATGGGGAGCGCGGAGTGAGTGCACAGGGGTATCACCCCCTACGTTTAAAGGGAGCGAGCCGGCACCCTGGGAGCAGTACCCTCTCCGTCCAGATTCCGCAGTCGGGAGGCCAGCCCCGCTCCGCCAGCGTCAAGGGCGCAGCTAGGTCTACGGGTCGCGCATGGGGAGCGCGGAGTGAGTGCACAGGGGTATCACCCCCTACGTTTAAAGGGAGCGAGCCGGCACCCTGGGAGCAGTGCCCTCTCCGTCCAGATTCCGCAGTCGGGAGGCCAGCCCCGCTCCGCCAGCGTCAAGGGCGCAGCTAGGTCTACGGGTCGCGCATGGGGAGCGCGGAGTGAGTGCACCGGGGTATCACCCCCTACGTTTAAAGGGAGCGAGCCGGCACCCTGGGAGCAGTGCCCTCTCCGTCCAGATTCCGCAGTCGGGAGGCCAGCCCCGCTCCGCCAGCGTCAAGGGCGCAGCTAGGTCTACGGGTCGCGCATGGGGAGCGCGGAGTGAGTGCACCGGGGTATCACCCCCTACGTTTAAAGGGGAGCGAGCCGGCACCCTGGGAGCAGTGCCCTCTCCGTCCAGATTCCGCAGTCGGGAGGCCAGCCCCGCTCCGCCAGCGTCAAGGGCGCAGCTAGGTCTACGGGTCGCGCATGGGGAGCGCGGAGTGAGTGCACAGGGGTATCACCCCCTACGTTTAAAGGGAGCGAGCCGGCACCCTGGGAGCAGTGCCCTCTCCGTCCAGATTCCGCAGTCGGGAGGCCAGCCCCGCTCCGCCAGCGTCAAGGGCGCAGCTAGGTCTACGGGTCGCGCATGGGGAGCGCGGAGTGAGTGCACAGGGGTATCACCCCCTACCTTTAAAGGGGGCGAGCCGGCACCCTGGGAGCAGTGCCCTCTCCGTCCAGATTCCGCAGTCGGGAGGCCAGCCCCGCTCCGCCAGCGTCAAGGGCGCAGCTAGGTCTACGGGTCGCGCATGGGGAGCGCGGAGTGAGTGCACAGGGGTATCACCCCCTACCTTTAAAGGGGGCGAGCCGGCACCCTGGGAGCAGTGCCCTCTCCGTCCAGATTCCGCAGTCGGGAGGCCAGCCCCGCTCCGCCAGCGTCAAGGGCGCAGCTAGGTCTACGGGTCGCGCATGGGGAGCGCGGAGTGAGTGCACAGGGGTATCACCCCCTACGTTTAAAGGGAGCGAGCCGGCACCCTGGGAGCAGTGCCCTCTCCGTCCAGATTCCGCAGTCGGGAGGCCAGCCCCGCTCCGCCAGCGTCAAGGGCGCAGCTAGGTCTACGGGTCGCGCATGGGGAGCGCGGAGTGAGTGCACAGGGGTATCACCCCCTACCTTTAAAGGGGGCGAGCCGGCACCCTGGGAGCAGTGCCCTCTCCGTCCAGATTCCGCAGTCGGAAGGCCAGCCCCGCTCCGCCAGCGTCAAGGGCGCAGCTAGGTCTACGGGTCGCGCATGGGGAGCGCGGAGTGAGTGCACCGGGGTATCACCCCCTACGTTTAAAGGGAGCGAGCCGGCACCCTGGGAGCAGTGCCCTCTCCGTCCAGATTCCGCAGTCGGGAGGCCAGCCCCGCTCTGCCAGCGTCAAGGGCGCAGCTAGGTCTACGAGTCGCGCATGGGGAGCGCGGAGTGAGTGCACAGGGGTATCACCCCCTACCTTTAAAGGGGGCGAGCCGGCACCCTGGGAGCAGTGCCCTCTCCGTCCAGATTCCGCAGTCGGGAGGCCAGCCCCGCTCCGCCAGCGTCAAGGGCGCAGCTAGGTCTACGAGTCGCGCATGGGGAGCGCGGAGTGAGTGCACAGGGGTATCACCCCCTACCTTTAAAGGGAGCAGGCCGGCACCCTGGGAGCAGTGTCCTCTCCGTCCAGATTCCGCAGTCGGGAGGCCAGCCCCGCTCCGCCAGCGTCAAGGGCGCAGCTAGGTCTACGGGTCGCGCATGGGGAGCGCGGAGTGAGTGCGCAGGGGTATCACCCCCTACGTTTACAGGGAGCGAGCAGGCACCCTGGGAGCAGTACCGTCTCAGTCCAGATTCCGCAGTCGGGAGGCCAGCCCGCTCCGCCAGCGTCAAGGGCGCAGCTAGGTCTACGGGTCGCGCATGGGGAGCGCGGAGTGAGTGCGCAGGGGTATCACCCCCTACGTTTACAGGGAGCGAGCAGGCACCCTGGGAGCAGTACCGTCTCAGTCCAGATTCCGCAGTCGGGAGGCCAGCCCCGCTCCGCCAGCGTCAAGGGCGCAGCTAGGTCTACGGGTCGCGCATGGGGAGCGCGGAGTGAGTGCACAGGGGTATCACCCCCTACGTTTAAAGGGAGCGAGCCGGCACCCTGGGAGCAGTGCCCTCTCCGTCCAGATTCCGCAGTCGGGAGGCCAGCCCCGCTCCGCCAGCGTCAAGGGCGCAGCTAGGTCTACGGGTCGCGCATGGGGAGCGCGGAGTGAGTGCACCGGGGTATCACCCCCTACGTTTAAAGGGAGCGAGCCGGCACCCTGGGAGCAGTGCCCTCTCCGTCCAGATTCCGCAGTCGGGAGGCCAGCCCCGCTCCGCCAGCGTCAAGGGCGCAGCTAGGTCTACGGGTCGCGCATGGGGAGCGCGGAGTGAGTGCACAGGGGTATCACCCCCTACCTTTAAAGGGAGCAAGGCGGCACCCTGGGAGAAGTGCCGTCTCAGTCCAGATTCCGCAGTCGGGAGGCCAGCACCGCTCCGCCAGCGGAAAGGGCGCAGCTTGGTCTACGGGTCGCGCATGGGGAGCGCGGAGTGAGTGCACAGGGGTATCACCCCCTACCTTTAAAGGGAGCAGGCCGGCACCCTGGGAGCAGTGCCGTGTGAGTCCAGATTCCGCAGTCGGGAGGCCAGCCCCGCTCCGCCAGCGTCAAGGGCGCAGCTAGTTCTACGTGACGCGCATGGGGAGCGCGGAGTGAGTGCACCGGGGTATCACCCCCTACGTTTAAAGGGAGCGAGCCGGCACCCTGGGAGCAGTGCCCTCTCCGTCCAGATTCCGCAGTCGGGAGGCCAGCCCCGCTCCGCCAGCGTCAAGGGCGCAGCTAGGTCTACGGGTCGCGCATGGGGAGCGCGGAGTGAGTGCACCGGGGTATCACCCCCTACCTTTAAAGGGGGCGAGCCGGCACCCTGGGAGCAGTGCCCTCTCCGTCCAGATTCCGCAGTCGGGAGGCCAGCCCCGCTCCGCCAGCGTCAAGGGCGCAGCTAGGTCTACGGGTCGCGCATGGGGAGCGCGGAGTGAGTGCACCGGGGTATCACCCCCTACGTTTAAAGGGAGCGAGCCGGCACCCTGGGAGCAGTGCCCTCTCCGTCCAGATTCCGCAGTCGGGAGGCCAGCCCCGCTCCGCCAGCGTCAAGGGCGCAGCTAGGTCTACGGGTCGCGCATGGGGAGCGCGGAGTGAGTGCACCGGGGTATCACCCCCTACGTTTAAAGGGAGCGAGCCGGCACCCTGGGAGCAGTGCCCTCTCCGTCCAGATTCCGCAGTCGGGAGGCCAGCCCCGCTCCGCCAGCGTCAAGGGCGCAGCTAGGTCTACGGGTCGCGCATGGGGAGCGCGGAGTGAGTGCACCGGGGTATCACCCCCTACGTTTAAAGGGAGCGAGCCGGCACCCTGGGAGCAGTACCCTCTCCGTCCAGATTCCGCAGTCGGGAGGCCAGCCCCGCTCCGCCAGCGTCAAGGGCGCAGCTAGGTCTACGAGTCGCGCATGGGGAGCGCGGAGTGAGTGCACCGGGGTATCACCCCCTACGTTTAAAGGGAGCGAGCCGGCACCCTGGGAGCAGTGCCCTCTCCGTCCAGATTCCGCAGTCGGGAGGCCAGCCCCGCTCCGCCAGCGTCAAGGGCGCAGCTAGGTCTACGGGTCGCGCATGGGGAGCGCGGAGTGAGTGCACCGGGGTATCACCCCCTACGTTTAAAGGGAGCGAGCCGGCACCCTGGGAGCAGTACCCTCTCCGTCCAGATTCCGCAGTCGGGAGGCCAGCCCCGCTCCGCCAGCGTCAAGGGCGCAGCTAGGTCTACGAGTCGCGCATGGGGAGCGCGGAGTGAGTGCACAGGGGTATCACCCCCTACCTTTAAAGGGGGCGAGCCGGCACCCTGGGAGCAGTGCCCTCTCCGTCCAGATTCCGCAGTCGGGAGGCCAGCCCCGCTCTGCCAGCGTCAAGGGCGCAGCTAGGTCTACGAGTAGCGCATGGGGAGCGCGGAGATAGCGCGCATTCGTACTGTGCATGGGAAGCACGGACGTATAGGCGCTTCGTGCCGAGAAGATTTCCATTTCAACATGTTTGGTGTAGTTGAAAATGTATCATCTTTCATTGTGTATTATTATGTTGCCATTATTTTGAAAGGCATGCCCAATCAAACAACCAAAATTTCTTTTTACGTCTTCTCACGACAACAATCTGACCATTTTCTGTTTCGTTTTTGATTCTATCTGTCGTCATGACATTCGTGGTCCATAGATTACTACATAAGCTTTCTCTTCAGTAAGCTTTGCCATTAATAACGGATTTATTATATTATAGAATGTTTCGTGTATTGTTATAAATTGATTTATGATTTCATATAATCTGTGCTCCAGAGCGATAACAAAAAGGGTTTCCACTGTTTTCTCGAGAAAGCCATTTCAAAACATCATTGGCAATTGTTGTTGGCAACATTACTAGAATTACCAGATATATCATAATAATGCGATTAGTGACATGTTTTTGATATACGTTTGCAACAAAAAAATGACGGCTTCCGGAGATACCGCCAACATTTCATCCGAGCATCTTCATTGTGTTCGTTTGTTATTATTTCAAGTGACTTCCGCTATTATTTCCATAATTTTACATTTGTTTTATTTTAGTTATTTCATGTCTTGTAGTGCTTTTAGTGAATATCCTTATTATTACATTACTTTCCTCAGCTTCCATTTAGTCTGTTGAGCAGTTATTTGGATTTGGTATATTAGTTTATAGTTCGATCAATTAATTTTTTGAACTTTAAAGAATATTAATTTATTACTTGCTGTGTTTTATTATTTTGAGTGTTTGAAAGTTATAAATGGCTCAACCCAGGACATAGAGACCTGTTTGTGGGTAAAAATCACATGAATTCAAAATTATTTATTGGAAATGAACATTGCCGATTATGGAATCAATTCTGGATGAAGGGTCTCGTGTCACTCACACCTTTGTCACATCTTGGGTATCAGAATTACTGTAGGTAAGTGAATTCCATTTGTGTTATCAGTTCAATATTTGTAAACTGTTTTATAAGTGAACTTTCCAGAATTAGATATGCATTGTTGCTAATGATCATTAACATAAAATTGTAATAAATATGATTATATTTTATAAAGTTATTATTTGTTTGTAGGTGGGTGTAATCTCAGTTGCAGTATCAGAAGGAGATCCAATATATAATTTAAAGAAATCTCAATTCACGTGCAAAGAATGTTTTCTGTCACTGGAATTAACATATCTGCTAAGAATGTTACTGCAATAAAAATCTGCTCGAATTTAAGTTCTGTGTATCCATAGAAATGTCTAAAAATGTATTTCTTGTTTAAACCTTTTGATACTTTATGAAAACATTATCTATAATTTATTATACAATTATTTTCCTCTTCGTCTCTGATTGCGAAATGCTTTAAGGATTACTTATTGAAAAGTCTGTATTAATAAGTCTACAAAATTTCCTCGCTTACCTGCTATAAATATACAATTCTTTTCAATATTCCGTGATTTCATAAGTTATCTGTGCAGCTTGTTTATCTTTTAGACATTACTTCACATACGTGCCTATTGGAAAAGAGTTGAAGTTAAACTTAAGAATTATAATTACTTATATTAATGTATTTACTACATGATTGCATGTAACTACAGTTGTGAAAAGCAATGCCACTATCAAAACATTATTAAAGAACCTATTTATGACAATAGTATTTTTCTGGTTTCAAATGATTGAATAAACAATTTTTTAAGGATAGTACTACTTATTATTGTAAATATCCAAATGACACCTCGATACATTTATCTTAGAAGAAATAAGACCACTAGAGGAAGCATCTGTCAGGTAAGAATGAACTACGTAATTAGTTACATCTCGTTGCTAACATTACTCATTTTATTAAAATTTTTCCATTATTTTGTTTTCGATACTTTCAAACGTTATTAACACGAGATATACTAGTACAGTGCTAGGATTAACATTTTAAATGTGTAATTAACTCAGATATTTTTCAAAAGATCACTTTTCAGGTAATATTTGTATTCGCACAAAACACTTGTCAATTTCATTACTCAAAAACGAAGTCTTATTTCAACTAGTTGTGCACTAAATTCACACTCGTTTACGGATGAGATGTTTCACTCACATGAAAGACGAGACAGAAGGATTATCACATAACAAAAAGACTTCAATCGCAGAGAGTCTGACCCTGACAGACGAGGTCATCAATTAAGTGTATGAATTCTATCAACCGGGGAGCTGTCTGATTCATAGATTCAAAAGTTGTTTGTTGTGACCGGAAGTAGGTTCAGACAGCACATTGGACTCTTAGTGCGTACTTTAAGGTAACGTAAACAATATGTGTTTGTGTATTTTCATACTTCGTTTGTTTACAAATTTTCAAACTTTAGTTGAAGTGTAAGACACAAATATCACATTATAACATCACATTAACATTATTAACAATTTAGTGATAATGTACAAGCTGTTGTAGCACCACTAGTTTCTAATATTGTATATGTAATCATTATGAACTGTTACTTCTCAGTAATTTTATTTCAGATTTTATGTGTTTAAATATATTTTAAAAAATTCACATATAGCTATGTGTTGTAATACTTCCACAGCAACCATTAAGTTAACCATTAACTGCCGCTGGGTAGTGACGCAGGGGCGCGCGGTGTGAGGCGCGTACGCGGAGATGCTACCTGGCGGTCCTCTTGACAACTAACGAGACTATGACTTATAATAATGGAGGATTACTCCCAGATTTTGGGCATTAATGGGGGAATAAAAAAGCGCCAAGCGCTCAACGCCCCGAAAGGGGCTTAGGGACGCGTTGCGTCACATGTAGACGCAACAAATGTAAAAAAAAAATTAAAAAAAGTAATCCCTATTCCGTGAGTATTGGCAACAAAAAAGTGTGTTCAACAACCTTCCTACTTGAAACCATTGCATGCAAAAAATGTCATTGACTCTTGACAGAAATACTATTTATCTATTGACAGGAATAAAATTAAATGGAGAACAATACAAATTAGCATAACACATTTTTTACCACGTCCGATACATTTTCTTAAATCTTATTCAAACTTCAACGAACGGACCAATTCCTTTCTTAAATTAAACTAGTGGTGCTACAGAATGGCACAGACTTTCCCGTATTAGTTTTCTATTTCTTTGGGTCTTCCCTAGCTATTCGGAGATGCCACATGCTCTTTCTTGCCAGCTGCCATCCATCACCGCCAAAAGCAGATTTTTTGTCTTTTTCTTAATTTTTCTGTTTTCTATTGCTAGAACGGAAATATTAACTTTAGAATATTAAAAAACACAAAAACCTAGTCGTAAAGGGCAATTTTCTTTTAAAAATTATGTGCCGTTCTAAAGAAAATTGCGTTTTAGCGCGACTAAAAATGCGAAATTTAAAGCTCATATTCACAGAAAATTTTTGAGTTTTCAAAATACTTTTGAAGTTACTAGAACCACTTACACTCACGAAAATAATAATCTATACAAATTGCTGGAAATGTGCATAATAATAAAGGTGTGAGTGATCTTTCAAAAAAATTACTTTTGTATAATTTTTGAAAAAACGAAAAAATAACTCAAAATAAACTTTATGTCATATTAAAGAGTGTAATTAGCACTATCCGTTACAAAAGTTTCAAGAAAAACTTTGTAGCCATATATGAGAAAATTGGGTTTGGGCGTTTCTGAAAATGCGGAATTTTGTGCTACTTTTTGCTGCTAATGTGAATATTACCGACGTGAGAGACAAGTCAAAAAAATTACATTTTTCCAATTTTTGGAAAAAACAAAAGAATAGAGCAATATGGTGTTTTATCATCTCAAAAACTACATTTGGCACTATACCTATCAGAAGCTTAAAGAAAAAATTTCGAGCTATTTTTGAGAAAATATTGTTTTTGTAATTTTTTAATTGCACATATTGCACGCAATATTGCGCGAAAAAAACTAAAATTTTCAAAAAAATGTACATGACCTTAACGAAAGAACTCACTATAAAGAAAAAAATTTATTTGAAGGAAAAATCTTTATCTGCAATTTTATAGTTGGAGGAAGACGCCAAATGAAATTCAAACTTTTGCAATTTTCGAAAATTCAGAGATATCCATGAATATCGGACCTATGCCAACTTAATAAGTGTATTTTACTCTATTCTTATAAGATATTTAAAGAAAAAAATTGGAGCCTTTTTGAGAAAATTTTGAAAAACCCCGGTGGGCTTAATATAAAGTGCCCCCAAATTTTGAAGAATCTTTTTCAAAATCTCAAAACTTCGACTAGAACCAGATCGACCGGGGAATATCCATTTTGGAAGAAATCGTACGTATAGTTTAGGCGCTAGCAGTGTTCAGAGACGGACGGACGGACGGACTGACGTTTTCCATTCAATTGTTTTTACTTTCCCGTATACGTACGTATACACGGAGTGATATACGTAGTATAGGGAAAGTTATGTAATGCTGCGCGAAGAAATGGCCAATTTTCGGCGGAAAAAATTAATTGCCGGGCCGTGAAAACGAATAAGTGGATAAATCCAGTTGCTAAATTAAGAAAAAAAATCCTCTATCTCGTGGTGTGGTCAAAATCCTTGATCTGTTGCTTCTTTATACTTAAAAATCGATTGACGGCATTCCGTCCGTCTGTCCGTCTGTCCGTCTGTGGTCAACGCTAGCGCCTAAACCGTTCGGTCGATTTTCTTCAAAATTGATATTCCCCAGTCGCTCGGATTCTAGTCCAAGCTTTGTGATTTTTAAAAAGATTCTTTAAAATTTGGGGGTACTTTATACAAAGCGCCCCGGGGATTTTCAACATTTTCTCAAAAACGGCTCAAAATTTTTTCTTTAAATTTCTTGTATAAATAGACGAAAATACACTTTTTAACATGGCATAGGTCCGATTTTCACGTACAGCTCTGAATGTTCGAAAATTGTGAAAGTTTGAATTTTTTTCGGCGTCTTTCTCCAACTACAAAATTGAAGATAGAGATTTTTTCTTCAAATAAAATTTGTTTTGCATATTGAGTTCTTTAATAAAGGTCATGTAAATGTTTTTCACAATTTTGGTAGTTTTCGTGCAATATTGCGTGCAATATGTGCAATTTTAAAAAATTACAAAAACAAAATTTTCTCAAAAACGGCTCCAAATTTTTTCTTTAAACTTTTGGTAGGGATAGTGGTAAATGTACTCTATCAATGACATAAAAGACATTTTGGTCTATCGGTTGGTTTTTTCACAAATTACAAAAATGTAAATTTATTTACTTGTCTCTCACGTCGTTAATATTTACATTATCGGCGATTTTTTTACATATACGAGTATATATGTTTTAAATATTGTCAAGTAAAGTTTCTCGAAAACACTACCGTTTTCTGTGAAAAGTAGCTCAAATTTTGGCATTTTCAGAAATGCTCAAACATTTTCTCGTATATGGCTGCAATTTTTTTCTTGAAACTTTTGTAACGGATAGTGCTAATTACACTCATTAGTATAGCGTGATGTTTATTTTGAGTTTTTTTTCCAAAAATTATATAAATGTAAATTTTTTGAAAGATCTCTCACATCTTTAATACGCACATTATCCGCAATTTGTAAAGATGATTATATTTGTGAGTGTAAGTGCTTCAAATAACTTTAAATACAGTATTTCGAAAACTCAAAACTTTTCTGTGAAAATGAGCTTCAAATTTCGCATTTTTAGTAGTGCTAAAATGCCATTTTCTCTTAATCGGCACATAATTTTTAAAAGAAAATTACCATTTACGGCTAGGTTTTTGTGTTCTTTAATATTCTAAAATTAATGTTTCTGTTGTACCAATAGGAAACCGAAAAATTAAGAAAATCACAAAAAAATGTACTTTTGGCGATGATAGATGGTAGCTGGCAAGAAAGACTATGTGGCAATTCCGAATAGCTAGCGAAGACTCAGGAAAATAGAAAACTAATACGGGAAAGTCTGTGCCATTCTGTAGCACCTCTAGTTTCGGTATCAAGGACCCACAAAACAGGGTTTCAGGCCACACCACGTGTTGGGGAATTTTCTTTCTTAATTTAGCAACTGGTTTTATCTACTTTTTCGCTATCACGGCCCGGCAAATTATTTGTTTCCGCCGAAAATGCGCCATTTTTTCACTCAGCATTACATAACTTTACCTATACTGTGTATATCACTCCGCGTATACGTACGTTTACGGGAAAGTAAAAATCACTGATGAAACAGTTATATTGAAGAAATAAACTTTTTGATTCTACTGTAAGACCGTGTTCACACATATGTCGCATTAAGAACATAACAAAATATTAATTTTTCCGCTGGTTTTCACTTAAAATATTGCTCTTAATAACTCGATTGTCACTTTGTAACAATTTTTAGGAGAAAATTTTCCTTATCCGCTGAATGTGGCCTGATTCATACGTATAATGTTCAGATGATGACTCTAAGGACACGCGGATGGCATACCTCCTCTTCACGGTACAGTAGTTTGACACTTGCTCATCGAATAAATACCACCTCATTGTATTTGTCAACTCACACTTTTATTTTAAACAGTTTTCAAAAGCACAAACGATACACTTTGCAAAACATAGCTGTAGTATTTGATACAAACACGAAACCACGATATCTCATAGCGCCATGTTCCCAGCAAAACTACTGGAGCGCTCTCTATTATGCAGTATTTGCACTCGCATTTGTTCTGCCGAGAGCTTAGTGAAATTTGCGGGTAATTTGAAATTCAACGCGTCGTACTTCCAATGATTCACTTCAGTTACGTGGTCGGGTTGTCCGCCCAGGATGACGTCATTGTCGTGGTGGCATCAGTTTAAAATAACTTATCCTTTAACATCGAATAATCGAACATCGAAAAATCAAATCTAATATCGAATATCCTTTAACATCGAACACCGAATAATCAAAGTATAGGACGACACACGACTGCAGAAGGCGTTCTGTAGTTTGATTATGCGTTGTTTAATTTTGTACGACCAGTAGCGCACCCAAAGGGGGTTATATAAATATTAACAATATGTCAAGGAATAAAAATACTTGTAATAATCACCATGAATGAAAAGTTATTATAAGAAAACATTAATTAACTGGACTCCTGTGCCCCTGCTTTGAGAAAACGTCTGTGGCCATCTCTGAGCATGGCTGCCGGAAAGTGACTGAAACATTCCAAGATATTGCAAAAGGATTCTTTTCAAACTTGTTTAGAAGTAAATGCCAATTTTTCCCTCCTTAACTTGATTGTATGTCAATTTCCTCATTAAACCCTCTTAATACTTTTTCTGCTGCCCCTTTTACTTTCTTGCTACAAAGTAGAGAGAATGTAATGTAATGCTTCGCGAAAAAACGGCGAATTTTGGAAGATAAAACTAAGAGCCTTTCACAGGGCTCTTGCAACGAATAAATGGATAAATCAAATTGCTAAATTGAAAAAAACTCTATGGTTTGGTGTAGCCAGAATACATGTTTTGTGGGTCCTTGATGCCGAAAAATCTTATGACGATAAAACGTCTGTCTGTTGGTGAACAACGCCAGTGGCTAAACCTTTCAACTGATTTTCTCCAAAATTGATATTCTGCTGTATTTCATGATCATTTTCTGGAGACTATTCTATTTGCGGGTTCATGGGTTTTGGTTCAAAATAATAAGGTATGTCAGTTTGCCGACGTTTTGGTTTTTATTATTACTCCATCCTCAGGACTGGACAAGTTTCACAACACGATTATTACAAATATTGTCAACAATGATAATTACAATTGCAAATTAAACCAAAATTATGTTCATATTATACTTATGGTTTGTTTTTTTCCCTTGTAAATAGTGTATGTAATATTAAATTATAAAGTAATTGGACACAAACCTTGCTGTGCGTAGGAAGTTAAGTAGATATTATGAAGGTTCACATCATGAGAAACAGCCAAAGAAGTTAGCATGACCATTCATCCTGACTACATGTTCCTGAATAAACTAGTGTATAACATGGGAGCCTGGGAGCCAACCACTGGCTACCAAGAAAACAATATCCCGTACAACATCAGTCAAAGTGACATCCCACCATTCTTAAGATAATAATTAATTAGTTCATTCACACATAAAAGTGCGTATACATTGGGTGTGCTGCAATTTGTGATAGGAGTAACTATGTGGGATAAAAAATCTTATGCATGAATACGTTGGGTACTGTTATAAAGCTCACAAAAGCAATACAAGAGCAATACTTGCATAACTAGGTAGGATCACTGCTGTACTCATATGACCGGGAAATGATAACCAGTGTCATGAAACACCTTTGTACCACGCTTGAAATGCCACTTTTGTTATATGCAGAACTGAATGTCGCAATTGCTACAGTTCAGCTGAACGTTGTCCTTATAACGTCAGTCACGTGATCAGTACCGTTTACGGATGTCGCGTTAGGCCTGGCGTTATTATCATGATCATTACGGATGTCACCTTAGGTCCTTGTAAAATATCATTACATTACGTTATTTACATAACGGATGCAACTAAATACTACTTTCCTGTATGATCCCACTGCCGTCTCCATCTACTCATACCACGGTGTAAGATATATTTCATACCTCGTGACCCACACTCACTGTTCTCAATATTATTAATCGGTCGCATTCACAGAATAAATATAGTTAACTTCCATGTTACCGAGAGCGCCACTTTCGACAGGACGAGCACCTCCTCTCTTGCACCAATACTTCTTCTCTTTGTTGCCGATCACTTTCATTGTCAACACTTACCCGGTAATTTAAAGTTGAACTATTTTTAGAATTTCCTATAAAATATATTGAGAATAATCGACATATTAATTAAAGAAAAAGAATCTGCTTACATTGCTTCATTTGCTTCTATTGATTTGTTAAGGAGTCACTCTACACACTGTTAATATTAAACCAGAGGTGCTACAGAATGGCACAGACTTTCCCGTATTAGTTTTCTATTTCCTTGGGACTGGACTAGTTATTCGTAATTGCCACATACTCTTGCCAGCTGATATCTATCGCCGACGATATTTTTGACATTTTCTCAATCTATCGGTTCCTTAATGGTACGGTAAGGAACGGAAATATTAATTTTAAAATAATAAAGAAAAATAAAACCGCGTCCTAAATGGCAATTTTCTTTGAAAACTTTGAAGCCGTTATAAAGAAATGGCGTTTAAACGCAATAAATATTCGAATTTGAAGTACTTTTTCACAGGTTACTTTTGAGTTTTGAATACACTTCATTTGAAGCACTACTACTCACAAATACAATAGTGTTTACAAATTGCTGAAATGTGCATATTAAAGGTGTGAGAAGTCTTTCAAAATAATTACATTGGTGTAATTTGTGCAAAAACAAAACAATACCCTAAATTGAACTTTACGCCACATGAAAGAGTGCAATTAGCACTATCCAGAAAGTTTAAAGAAAAAAATTGCATCTATTTATAAGAAATAGTGCTTGGGCGTTTCTGAAAAGGCGGAATTTTGAGCTAGTTTTCACAGAAAACAGTTGTGTTTCCGAGAAACTTTACTTCACATTATTTAAAGCCCGTATACTCGTAAATATAATAACGTGAAAAACTTTCCGGTAATGTAAATATTACCGACGTAAGAAACAAGTAAAATAATATTTTTTGTAATCTTTGGAAAAACAAACAAATAGAGCTAATGGCGTTTATGTCATCTTGTAGAGTACATTTAGTTCTATCGTAACAAAACATTTAAAGAAAGAAATTGGAGCCGTTTTTCACAAACATCTTGCGTTTGTATTTCCTTAAAATAGCACATATTGCAAGTAATAATGCGCGAAAAGTACTAAAAGTTTCAAACAATCTACAAGACCTGAATAAAATAACTTACTTTTGAGAATACATTTTATTTGGAGTAAAATCTCGATCTTCAATTTTGTAGTGGTTGGAACACGTCGAAAAAATTTAATTTTTTCAATTTTCGAAAATTCAAATTTTTCAATTAACATGAGACATAAGTCATTATCTAAAATGGCTTTCAGATTATCTAACAACAAAATTTACTCAATATTATTGGTGCCATTTTTTTGAAACTTTTGAAAATATCCCAGGGGCTTCATGTAAAGTATCCCTCAAAGTTAAATTGTCGTTTTCAAATTCAAGGGGCCACGAGATCCGTCATATCGCTCCAGGAATATCAATTTTGGAGAAAATGGTTGAACTGTTTAGTCGCTAGCGTTGTTCACAGACAGACGGACACACGTTTTGTCATCAATGGATTTTTCGGTATTACATACCCACAAAAGAGGGATTCTGGCTGCACCACGTGTTAGGGGATTTAGTTTCTTAATTTAGCAACTGGATTTATCTACTTTTCTTTATCAGGGCCCGGCAATTAATTTTTTTCGGCCGAAAATCCCCCACTTTTTCGCGCAGGATTACATAACTTTCCCTGTACTACTTACATACTTCAAATATATTTAGGTATACGGGAAAGTAAAAACAAACAAAGGCATTGAATTTATTGAAGTTGGTACCCAAGGCATTGAATTTATGGAAGTTGGTGCTTCATATCATAAACTACCAAAACAATAAATATGATATTATACTAAGGAATAATTAATGTAAACAATAATTAGTAGTAAAAGATTTTTATTTAACATTTAAAAACTATTATATATTGCAACAATATAATTAGGTTACAAGGATAGAAGTAACAAACAAACAGAATCCGTGTCTTAACGGTGGTCTTCAAGTACATATTAGCTTTTACATATTCTACTGATAAACAAATGCGATACTCCAAGAGCTGAAGAAATATTAATGTTATCTTAATATAATCCACACAGACACAAAAACTGTGATAGAAACTTGAGACGTATTAACAATTAAGAATTGATAACACACGGAGCCGGTTTTAACCTCTAGAAAGGTAGAGTGCGCAACACACTAAATTTTATACGTAGATGGCGAATATCACAATAAAAACGTCATATCACGCCCCAGTTTTTAAACATATTGCATCTTTATACTGTATTTTGCTATTAATGCAAATACATTTAAATTGCACCTGTAAGATATGTAGAATCAAAACGCATAAACTATAATTCAAAATTATTTGTTCACTTCATCTATGCCACTTTAATGAGATGTCAACAAAATTTGGTTTTCGTGTTTGTTTTACCTTCTGTATTCCAAGACTGCCGTCTATATTCTCGCGTCTGGTAGTCGCGCTCAATTACTAGTAGGTCTTACTTACCTTTGTAGGTCTTAGTGGTTGATTTAGAAACAATTCATGTGCACTATCATATTTCCTACTGCGGATCAGTCACCGAAAGGAATTATTTTAGCTTCGTAGCTTATTGCAAGTACACAAGTATCCACCTGTTGGTATGGCAGTTTCTGAGTCAGTCGGTGTCATACGGAACTGTACCGGAACTGTATCCGCAGTGCGCGTGTTGTGTCCCTTCTACAACGAACCTTAGTTTGTGATTTTATGGAAAACTCAAATCATTATCATTCGCTCCACCAATGTTGTAGAGAACACCAACAAATAATTTTAATGTCTGCATAATATTGCAGAATATGCGTATTCTATTTTAACATGTTCTTATCTCGTATGAACCATGCTCATAATATTTTGTAATACAATCGAAGTGACAATGAAGAAATTAGTATAGGATTTTATTTATTTCAAATACTAAATTATATAATCTTTTGAACCTTGCGTTATAGAAACTTTTTATGATGATTTTCGAAATCAGCGTGATCGATTCCTTTAAAATTACCTACTTTCATTCTGAAGATGCAAAAAAATGTTCTTTGTCCCATAGTGTAATCCAAGTGATAGTAAATGTCCATTATAATCTAGTATAAAGGAGAAAACAGTCCCCAACAAACAGTTTAATACCATATCGCAAAGGCATTAGAAGAAACTTAATGGGTGACAATGTTGCTAGAGAATTCATTAACTCAACCTTCTCGAAAACTCTGAATCTCAAGCTAATTTGAATAAAGAGATTCCCCGAAGTAATGAAAAAGTTTTAAATTGCAAATAGTTTAGCTAACCTCCAAACCAACTGTTCTAGTATAGAAATATAACTCTTAATTGTCATCCATCTTTTCTTCGAAAAGAAAATGAGACATACTTCTCAGTCGCTGAAGAAGAGGCCAGACAGAAATATCTCAGTATCCTACTGACGAAGGAAAATACAAAATTATGTAATCTTTGCAACATAACTGTATTTATACATTACATTGCAAACATTACCCATATACAACCAGTTGATGAGCTAATCACCTTACAGTGCGATCACTAGTTTGTCTAGAAAAAAATTCCCTATCTGTTTTGCAATTAGTTGTCTGAAAGTTTTTTGGGTGGCTAAATTAGAATTTGAGATTTTTCGTCTCCAGAAACAATGGCTTCACAAATTTAATTGCAAAAACAATTTTCTTAAATACACAAATACATGCATTTTATCGAAATAACATTCATTTACTCAAAAATCAAGATAGACGAATTTTCTACAGCACACATATTTTATCTTCAATTACCAATTTTAATATTTCTTATTTAATATTGTAAATGTGATTGTATTCTAAAAATGTCAATTAAAATTGTAGCCTAAGAAGAAATAAAGTGTTAAAATAGTTAAAAGAATCATGTTGTATCATTAATTTTGTGAATAAGTAAGCTTTTATAATTTAATATTTACCAAAAATTGAAGACCAAGCATAGATATATGTACTGACATATTTTTAACAATAATATATTCTACTGCGAAGCACATTATATTGATAATGAAAAACTAAAACTGAAAAGGAAACTTTTAAAAATCACTGTATATTAATATGACCGTAAAGATTCGCCGGACATTATCATTACTATTTCTTTTCTCCAAGAAAGTGATTTATCACTGTTATCCCTATGATCAATTAGCCAAACTCTGACGCAGAAAAAATTATGCATATGTCAAAATACAGGTATTTCTCAAGGTGACAAACCGCAAATTCAAATTCAAAACCGCCAAATAATATATAAAATATTTCTGGAACTTTTCCTGAATCGCGCCTTTTTTGAAAACGAAATGACTGCACTATTAAAACATTGCTGAGAGACAATACTGAATAATTGTGCAGTAGATGCATATTTTTGAGAGAAAATAAAAAACCTACTCGTATATAAAAATTTATGCAAAGCAGCGTTGTGCTTTGAAAAGTGTAATGCAATACATGGGAAATACATTATAATTTATTATTATATTAATACACTGCGTTGCAATCCATATAGTTATAATGCTGTAATAATTGATGTGTTATATAAGTGGTCGGAAATTACCCCAACGTTTATGAGACATTTATATATAAGGCATATAAAAGCAAGATTGATCCACATCCCACAAACATTAATAGCGATTTTTCAGCAATTCGCAAATGCTCAATTCCATCGATGACTCCAAAAAAGCAATATGATATTAGAACATAATACCATTATATTTCAATAAAAACATTTCTTTTCTTCAGTGTTTTGAACACACATTGATATTGCACAAATTAAAATTTGTGATGTAATATATTTTGAATATGAAAAATTAATATTTATAAATTTTTAAACCACTCACCAAAACCAAGTCACTCAAACCACAAATATATGTAGATTTAACAGAAGTATAGCGTCGAAAGGTAAAATTGCAATATTCAGTACATTTGTAATTTTCATATTTTCCCACACCGAACATTAATGGTGAAGTGATCGCAATTACAAATCATCACGTTTTCTTCCTTTTGTTGAATTCAACATTTTACAAAACGTTTTTCTTCACAAATGACAAGTTTTTTGTTTAATTAATTCTATTTTCCTTTTCTGGCTATTTTGTGCCATTATTGTAGATACAAAAGAGAAGCTTCTTCATAAACCTTGATATACCTACAAAAACAAGGAGATGAACAGCACATTGCACATTGTGCCAACGATTTGGTTCTTAGCAGTGAACATCAGTGCAAGGTTCCCCTATTGAACCTAGCAAAACGTATACAAACCTGAGTTAAGCATTAAAGGTAGAGTTCGTCGAGGAATCTGTGCACCCGACTCACGCCACAGTGGAGGGAGACAGCTACACTTCATACCTTCCCAGAAACATCGACTGACTAGATATCGAACAGAAAGAATCGGCACTAAAGCACATTTATATTTCGTGCTCAAACATTCCATGCACGAACACAATAAAAGTGAAACGTATTACTAACGGAGGCACAGAAACTTTCTTGACGAATACATCCCTCAACACTACAAAGCATTTTGTACCCAATGTTTTCTGAACAGCGATGTTAGGACTAAATGGCGGCTTAGCTCATGCGCAGTGTCTCCCTTCTCGTGCGCCAGTTGCACATTTTCGCTCGTCGAGTGTTGTGATATCTCGTGCGAACGCTCCATCTTGTGCTTTATTCCACGCTACACAAATTTAAAATTTTCGAGATAACAAATGAATAATGATGTCTCGGCTCATAATTTCCAAGACAAATGCGAAGATGTCACACCGATCGGTTTTAAAAAGCAAAACTATTTTAGGTGTGTAGTTAACTAACTGTTTAAATTCAAAATTGCGCCGTCAACTGTCACATAGCAGTGGGAGGGGGTGGAGACGAATCCCAGTGTGTTTTTCTGTCCTTCTTTGTTTAGGAAAATACAAACAGCTTCATCGTTTAGAAGTTCAATTATCAGAACTCTTCTTAACCAGATGTGTTTGGTGTTTCTTGGCACGTCACCTGCCATGATAATTCGTTTATAGAATGGCTGAAGTCTTACCACATGAAATGGCAGATTTCATCTTCCGCTGGAGGAACAAAACCATTGCCGAAACACACGTTGGCTTGCAAGGATATTTACACTTCTAGGTATCTCCCCAACAGAGGTTTGCTCTAGGTAACAAGCTCTAACTATCCGACTGGTCTCGCGACATGTGTGGCAGAGTACTACATATCAGTGTGTGAGTGACGATGCATGACAACCCCTGTGGTCCATTTGAATGGAGTAGATCTCGGGCATTTGCCTGCTGCTAGCCGTAGGCATCATAGAAAAGTGTCGATGAGAGAAGTTATTCGTTAGAGCATTCACTTACACTCCAACTGAAATCGATCTGCCTTACAGGTACGACCGAAACACCGTCACCCTCCAGGCACATTCCCGAGTACAAACAGGACACAATCGATGAGTTACCTCTGAAATTTTGGTTTAGAGTAAGATGAATTAAATAAAAATTTTAATTAAATTAAAGGAAACGAAATAAAGTTCCCGGAGTCAGTTGGGTGCAGTGCGCCGGCAGCATAGCCGACGCGCTCTCCACACTAAGCACCCGTTGGCCCGCATGCGCAGCGCCACCTCCACGAGGAAGGCCACGGCCGCCGCCAGCGCCCCCACGCCCAGGACGACAACGGGCTCCACCAGCGCAGAGAGGCCCAGGGGGCGTGGCGCGGAGGTGGGGGCGGGGAACACGACAGGCCATGCCGGAGATAAGGCGGGGCCACGACGAACCCACCCCCAATTCCTCCAACTCATCCACACATCGCTGTGGACAAAAGAAATGATACCGAAAGTTTCCACTCCATACACATGTGACTATGGGGAAGAAATAAAACAAGAATTCTACAAGACACACTCGATAAAATATGGTTTATAGAAGAAAAGATATAAAGCTGTGCGTTAGTATTCATAAAATCCAAAGTTCTGCAAGATACAAAAGAAATTTGATAATAAAACGGAAATACGCGTCCAACAGAAAGTTGCGAAGTAAAAGGAACTCCAAGAAGCTAAGAAGCAGCTGTGTGTGCCATTTGACATTGGCGTAACACCCGTACTCACAATAGCCTTGAAGAAGCTCTTTCAAAGGGAAGTGGATGGGTCGGAGGAGAAGGAAATTTCAAAGGCGTTAAGGAAGCTATGTGTACCATTTGGTACTGGAGCTATGGATGAGTACCTTTCGATCTTGGCGATGTGACCTGCTTCCACAATGGCCTGGAGGACCTCGTTCATACGATGTCTTAGACTGTCATTCATGTGCACGGGGAAAGATATAAAGGCTGGTTTGATGAGGCATTCTGGCACTATATATCCAAAAGGAGCCTCTGAAGATGTGTCCCATAACAATGGGTAATTTAGAAAGAAACTGTCCATGTATTTATTGACGATGATGGCTGGTGCTGGTTGCTGCGGGCGATTGGGAAATTCACGAATCGCCGTGTTTATCATCTCGTATGCTGTACATCCTTCGAAACTGCAAGCAGACAGAAATTTAAGTCTCATGATATTGTTGTTTAAGGTTGGGTAAAATAGGCTACTCTGTGCCAGTTGTTTATTATCTAGCTTCTTTAGTTGGAGTGCAAATGGAACTAATGCGCACATAATGGCTTATAACCCATGTGTAGAACATTTTATCTTATCCAATTACCTTTTTAAAATTTTTGCATATTATACGCGTACATTAGGATTTGCTAAAAGTATCAAAGTTTTTTTCAAACGAATGCTCTTTTTATCTTTTGTTTTAAGTCAAAACAACTGTAAAGTAAATTTCGCGAACGTCAGACTCCGCCAAACCGTGCGACTTGCATCGAAATTTTTCGGTTCTAAGACCAAGCCTAACGCGACGTTGCCTTTCGGCATGATAGTAATTACTTTCTATTTTGTTTTTAAACGCATAGTTTAAGTAGTGAACATGCCGGTTAAATTATTCAATTCTAAGTAGAGTACCTATATTTTTATTACGAGGCTTGATACATCAAATTACGGTTAAAAATGCCCGTTCAAAAGCCTGACTGATAAAGAGGAAGTGTACGCCAGGGAACTACTGAGGAAGGACAGCGTCTTGCGAAATATTTCCGCGCCAACTGCTTTGACATCTTACAAACCGTTCAAACGAGATTTATCTTCTGAATATAATGAAAATACGTATTTGCAATCAGATTTACCAATGCTGATCGACAACACACGACCAGAACAGCATTCAAGAAGGAATAATTTCATTACTCAACTAGTGGTGCTACAGAATGGCACAGACTCTCCCATATTAGTTTTTTATTTCCTTCGGTTGCGGATAGCTATTCGGAATTGCCACATACTCGTGTCAGCAGCCAGATATCGCCGCCCAAACTACATGATATCGACATTTTCTTATATTTAAGGTCTCCGAATGGTAGAACAGAAATATTATTTTAAGATTATTAAAGAACACTAAACTTCGTTCTAAATGGCAGATTTCTTTTAAAAAATTGGAGCTGTTTTCACAAAAATGGCGTTTAAGCCTTATTAAAAATTCGAAATTGGAAATTCTCTTTGAGAGAATTTTTGAGTTTTCAAAAACCTTAATTTGAAGTTATTTGAAGCACATTAACACACAAATACAATAGGGTTTACAAATTGCTGGTAATGTGCATATTAAAGATGTGAGATACTTTGAAAAAATTACAATTCGGAAGAAATCGTACCGTAGCTGCGTAAGCCCCGTCAACTTCGATGTGGACCAACCACCATTTATTTTACATCGGCCTCTCCCTCCGACTTAACCACAGGCTTATAGCAGCTAGGCACGGTTTTAGATGAAGATTCGAACCGACCAAGTCATATATACACCTTGGCCAGGAATGTACTACGACTTAGCGATCACGGTTTAACCAACATCTGGCATTCAAGAATGAAAAATCGTGCTTATATATTATATATACTGTTCTATAAACTGCATGGAGAAAAAAATGAAGCTTTGAAAATCTTTGCAACGTAGCCACACGCTGCTAAAACTAACGTTACATATATGTAACGCCAGGCAGAAATGGGTTAATTTAGCAGTTGGATTTATCTACTTTTTCGTTATCACGGTCCGGCAACGAATCTGTTTCTGGCGAAAATTTGCCGTTTTTCGTGCAGCATTACATAATTTTCCCTATACTAAGTATATTACTCCGTATATACGTACGTGTAAGAGAAGGTAACTAGTGGTCCTACAGAATGGCACAGACATTCCCCTATTAGTTTTCTATTTCTTGGATCAGCGCTAGCTTTTCGGAATTGCCAAATACTCTTGTCAGCTGCCATCTATCCCCACGTAAAACACATTTTATTGATATTTTCTTAATTTTTCGATTTCCTAATGTTAGATCGGAAATATTCATTTTAGAGTATTAAAGAACACAAAAATTTAGTTCTATATGGTAATTTTTTAAAAAAAAATTTCTGCCATTTTAGAGAATATGGCGTTTCAGCGCTACTAAAAATGCGAAAGTTGAAGCTCATTTTCACAGAAAAGTTTTCAAATTACTTCAATTGAAGTTATTTGAAGCACTTACGATCACAAATATAATAATGTTTACAAATTGCTCTTAATATGCATATTAAGGATATGGGCGATCTTTCAAAAAAATAAAACTTCTGTAACTTTTGAAATAACAAAAAATTCCTCAAAATAAATTTTACGTGCAATTGGCACTATCTGATGAAAAAGTCTGAAGAATTTTTTCGCCCATTTATTAGAAAATGACATTCAAGCGTTCCTGAAATGCGGAAGTTTGAGCTAGTTTTCTCATAAAACGGTTGTGTTTTCGAGAAACGTTACTCGACATTTTTTAAAGCACGTGCACTCAGAAATATAATAATGTGAACAAATCGCCGCGAATGTAAATATTAATAACGTGAGAGACAAGTCAAAAAACTTAAATTTTTGCAATTTTTGAAACAATAAAAAATGCGGCAAGATGATGTTTATCTCATCTCATAGAGAACATTTAGCACTATCTCTACCAAACGTTTAAAGAAAAAAGATTGATCAGTCTTTGAGAAAAATGTGTTTTTGTAATTTTTCAAAATTACACATATTGCACGCAATATTGCTCGAAAAGTAGTAACATTTTCAAAACAACGTACATGACCTTAAAGAAAAAGCTAATTTTGGAGAATAAATTTGATTTTAAGAAAAAATCTCTATCTTCAATTTTGTGGTTGGAGAAAGACGCCGAAAAACATCCAAACTTCCTAATTTTCAAAAATTCAGTTATCCGTGAAAATGGGACCTATGCCACCTTAATCAGTGTATTTTCCTCTATTCTGACAAGAAATTTAAAGAAAAAATTTGTGGAGTGGTTTTTGAGAAAATTTTGAAAATATCTGAAGGGCTTCATGCAAAGTACTCCCAAGTTTTGAAGAATCTTTTTCAAATTTTCAAAGCTTTGACTCAATCCAGATCAATCAGGGAATATCCAATTTCGAAGAAATCGTACCAATGTTTTAGGCGCTAGTAATGTTCACAGACGGACGATCGGACGGTTTCCTTTCAATTGTTTTTTCGGTATCTAGGACCTACAAAAGAGAGATTTTGGCTACACCACTTTTTAAGTTTTTTTTCCTTAATTTAGCAACTGGTTTTATCCAATTTTTCGTTATCAGCGCCCGGCAATGAATTTTTTCCGCCGAAAATTCGCCGTTTTTTCGCGCAGCATTACATAACTTTCCCTATACTACGTATATTACTCCGTATATCCGTACGTATACGGAAAAGTAAAAATTAGGAGAAGCGCTTTAAAGATGTCAGCCAAGTATGAGAGATTCCATGCACCTTCTTTAGGTACTTACAAGGAAATGCCGCTATGTGACATGTCGAAACATGCTCTTATATATTTTTCATTGAATGAATATGCCATTTTGATCTCATGATGATATTTTTGGCTGCCAATACATACTGCCAATTCCTTTTAAATTTCCAAATTTGCCAACATTTTCGCTCTATTTTTCGTTTCTACAGGGAACTTGGACAGCTTTCGCAAGCCGAGCAACGAGCGCGCGACCGCCGAGGCTGGCGTGGCAGAGGGTTGTTTCCTCAATGCCAAATGTCATTCGGTGGGAGCTGATCATTCCCAGGACACTCTTATTGTATAAGTCCCTTTTATTTGAGATATTTTATTTCCTTAATCATTTCTCAATGAACATTTGTTACTTTTTACATTACCATGAATTTCGTCAACATGCATAATTATTACATGCATTATTATTGAAAATGTATATCATATAACTACTATATCACTTCGCATTTAATGCATACGCACTTCGTACTTTACGTGTTGGTGCAACGTATCTAATTGCTGAAGAATGTTCGTCGATTGTTGATTGTAATTGAAGATCTAAAAAATGCATTTTCGAACATTATAGACATGGAATTATTGAAAGCATGATGTTTCAATTAAAAATCAGTATGCACTCCAAATGCAAGTGTTACAGTTGAGTTGATAGTAGGTGTGGTAGCGGTGTCACGTTAAAACGATAAACAAGTGCACCAATGGCTGTAATATTTTATGATATTTTTATTTTATTTTATTTTTTATTTATTTTTGTCAAAAAACAGTAAAAACTGTATATGACGTGTGGGGAAAGATACGATTTGATTGAAATCAGAATTATTGAATAATTTTTTCTACCGTGAAATAAACAGTACAGAATGCAAGGAGACGATAATCAACCTTTTGCCAGTTCATCCGCACATGTTTCAAAAATTGCTGCAGCAGAATATGAAAATAATACTAGTCAAAGTTCAAATCAGCGTTTTCAAGAAAACAAATTAGTGTGTGCAATGGCTCCTGTGCGGGCACGAACGCGACAACTATGGGCGGGCGCTATGCGAGCAGAATAGCTGTGACACTACGGAACCAAAAACCCAAAAATTTCGTTGGCGTCCAACCTGTTAATTGTAATTATGTAAAGAAGATATTTAAGAGTTGTTTTGCCACTCAAAACCACATCTCATGGCCTCATTTTGTTTTTTTTTCGCGAAAATTACCGTTCTTTAATTTCTTCCCTTACAATGTTCTAAGAAATATCTCTCATGGGAATATTGTTCACTATTAGTACTGTTGTACGTCAATCATAATTATTGACAGTTTTTAAGATGTCAGTGACTGTAGATATCTAAAGCACAAGAAATAATCAAATATGGTTTTAATTTCAAATTATATCACGAAAATTGCTCATTCATCATTTAATTGCTGATTGGCATCAAGAAATGTTATATCCTGTCTTCGAGAAAAATGCCAAATATAACAAGCTATTTTGCATGTACTACAAATAATGAGTTGTTTCTAATAAAAGAACATACAAGAAACTACAATTTATTTACTATTTACTGAAGAATTATTTAAATTTCCATCTTAATTTTATATACATTAAATTAATTCATCTTTTGAAATGCAAAACATTCAATTGTGTGCTTTAAAATATTCTTTATGTCTGTAAATAATGCAAACTAAATGGACTAATACTTCTCGCTCAATTGAACAATCAATTGCAACTTACATTCCAACGGATATCGATAAGATTCAGCGTACGTTGGATAGGTCAATAATTACCCAGAAGGAAAAGATTGTAGAAAGAGCATTCGATTACAGTCTGTTCACATTTGGGAACACTAGAAAAAAAAGGGTTAAAAATCTTTTCTCATGACTACTAACAATGTTTATATATATATATATATATATATATATATATATATATATATAATAAACACTAAAATACGGTTAATGTGAAACGGTTAATGTATAATAAACACTAAAATAAATGCACAGAACTGTTGCAGTCATTTTCAAAGTATATTTAAATTCCAGGTGTTTTACAGGAAATAGTTGGTACGCCTGAGTAGTGCATAGGTGCGTGTGTTCCGAGCACTGCCGAAATGACTCCTGTAAAGTGTTTCGGCTTTGAATAGCCTTATAAGGTAAGAAGAGCGGGCAGCTTGTGTCATAAGGAGCCCCGATTCTTGTTAGGAGCGAAGGGGATAAAACTATTTTCATGATATAAGCGTAAACGGCCGTTGTCGAATGTTGCACGTGGTTCGCCATCTTGTCCTTAAGCAATGTCCTTGGAATAGGGAGCGGACGTAGGTTATATCACGCGACCCCAGCGCTCGTTCGGACGGGGGCAGAACTAGCGGGCGTAGGGTATACCTCGCGACCCCCAGCGCTCGCGCGGTTGTGGGCAGAACTATTGCGCCATCTTGTCCTTGAGACGATGTCCTTGGGAGGCCGGCGGACGGAGCACGATCTATTGAGGCGACTACACTCTTCTTGGGAGTTTACTAGATCCCCGCAGTAATCTACGGCGGAGAAGGGGAATCTTTTGCTAGGACTGCTGTTCTTTAATGTACCGCGCGCCCCTAAGGCGCCCATTTAATATTAGGGCAATTACGGTTCGTCAGAAAGATGTGCGAGAACTCTGAGGGCGCCGGAATGATGTCGAATGCGGCTGCCACGCCTCAGAACGAAGACAGTGAGGAGAAAGGGGTCACGGTAGATTTTAAGAACAGGGTTCGGCTCCTATTGACGCGCACGATTCGGTTCCGAACGAATCACTCGCGGCGCCGCCACAGTGTGCACACGGCCACGTGGCCAACGCACTTTCGTGTGGAATCGTGACGCTTCGCTACCCGTGTCCAAGTTGAGGACGAGGCTCGGGCCTTCGGACCTCGCGTTAACATAAAACATCCTTGAGTCTGTCCAACGCATAATTACCAACGCATTTTCTGCATTTAACATTATGCATGCAACGCATTTTATGCATTTAACCATTGTAATTCTCCATTACACATTCGCACCACACCGCATAATGCACAATGCAAGCAGTGCTCCCTGAGTTATTCGTTCTCGTGGTCCGCGCGAGTGAACCATGCGCAAGTGAACCGTGCGCCGTTGTTTTAGTGAGCCGAACCCTGTCCTTAAAATCAGCCGTGGTCACGAATAATTATATGGAGGAAATTTTTTCTATTATTGATAAATTGAAGAAATGCAGTAAAGCACTGGGCGAGACAATCAATAAGACACCCACCACCAAGGCTAACATCAAGAAAAGTGCCCGCACAGTTTGCGACTTACGCGAAGCATTGATGTGCAGATGGAAGGAATATGAAGTTTACTCGAGGGAAAACGTGTCTCAACCTGCTGCTAGAGAGAAAGGATGTGATATTGGCATCCAGACACAAGTGGAGAAAGAGGAGCTAGACTTAGAAATAGCCATCGCCAGCGCGAGTGACTTAAACGAATTCGCTCCGCTGTTAGATAAAGAGTGGCCGGAAGCGGTATATCAAACAGCCTCCGTCCGGAGTAGTAAATCAAATATAAGAAAGGAAGACTGGGATATAGCAGCCGTGGTCAACCCGGAAGACGAAGAGGGAACTGAGATAAAGCAAGTAAAAGGGCTGTACCCCGAGATCACCTGCCTACTGACGGAAAAACTGGAGGAAGGGAAAGTGGAATATGTCAAAACTTTGACAAACATCCACACTAGTAGAGGTGGCGGAGAGGAGAAGTCACACTATGGCTACGCAATCCCGCTTAGAGTAGACAAAACGGAATTAATGACATCGAGCCGCTGTACAAAATCATTTTACAATGGAAAGATCTGCTAATTGAACATGGCAGGGAAAGGGTGATAATAACTGCCCCAGTAGGAATAAATATGATTTATGTAAGGAAACTTACGGAATGGGTTTTCCGAAAGAGTGACATCAAAATTGGCTGTCTGGTACCAGGGACAAACAAAGCTGGAAGCTCAAGACTCGAAGAAAATCGGGCACAGGGAAAAAAGTAAGACCGAAGATGGAAATGGTAAGTCCTCTGCAGACTTAGTTAAGTCCCTACAGGAAGGGGTTAATTTAAAAACATTAGGGGTTAAGGTGAAAAGCATAAAGAAAACTGGAAAAAATGATATGGTGGTGAAAGTAGTTGGGGCAGGAGCAGGCAAAGCCCTCCAGGAAAAAATTAAATGTAATGTTGAAAATGTAGATGTCAACTTGACAAAGGAAAAGTCCACTCTGCATATGTATGGTATTGTGCCGTCCGTAAACGAGGAAGACATAAAAGCCGCTATCAGTGAAGAAACAAATACCGACAAGGCGGCGGTGGAAGTCACGTCAATAAGACCAGGCAGATTCGGCAATAACAATGCAACAGTAAGTGTGCTAACGGGGCCAGCTAGAGCAATAGCCAAGCAGGGAACAATTAGGATTGGATGGATGGACTATACGGTACGAGAAAGGATCTATGTACCTAGGTGCTTCAAGTGCCATGGCTTCGGGCATTTAAGCAAACAGTGCGAACAGACAGTGGACAAAAAGGAAGATTGCCTGAATTGTGGAGAGTCTGGACATCACGAAAAAACTGCGGTGTGCAAGGAGGATGGACATAGATCAGACTCACAGCCATGACATGGCCTACGAAGTGGCAAAACCCAAAGGTATAGATGTCATACTTGTGAGCGAGCCAAACAAGAAACGAATAGAAACGAACGAATGGGTGAAGGATTTGAGATTCGATACTGCAGCCATCTTTCCAAATAAGAACCTGACCACCCGCCAACTCAGGCCCGAAGAAGGATACATATGTCTACACATGGAAGACTTCAAAATTGAAGATAGAGATTTTTCCTTCAATTAAAATTTTTTCTTCATAGGGAGGTCTCTCTTTAAGGCCATCTAACTTTTTTTTAAATTTTAGTATTTTTCGCGCAATTTTGCATGCAATATGTGCAATTTTAAAAAATTACGAAAACCAAGATTTTCTCAAAAACCACCTCATATTTTTTCTTTAAACTTTTTGTAGGGATAGTGGTAAATGTACTTTATCAGGTGACTTAAAATATTGATCTATCGGTTGGTTTTTTCAAAAATTACAAAAATGTAAATTTTTTTACTAGTCTCTCACGTCGTTAATATTTACACTATCGGCTATTTTTTCACATTATTATATTTACGAGTACATTTGCTTTAAATGATGTCAAGTTAAGTTTCTCGAAAACACAACTCAAAAACACAACAAAAGTAGTTTAAAATTTCGCATTTTCAGAAACGCTCAAACGCAATTTTCTCATATCTGGCTGCGAATTATTTCTTCAAAATTTTGTAAGGGATAGCGCTAATTACACTCTTTAGTATACCGTAAAGTTTATTTTGAGTTTTTTTGTTTTTCTTCAAAAATTACATAATTGTAATTTTTTCGAAACATCTCTCACTTCTTTAATATGCACATTACCAGGAATTTGGAAACATTATTATATTTGTGAGAGTATGTGCTCTAAATAACTTCATATAAAGTATTTTGAAAACTCAAACATATTCTGTGAAAATGAGCTTCAAATTTTGCATTTTTAATAGCGCTAAAACGCCATTTTCTCTTAAACGGCACAGAATTTTTAAAAGAAAATTGCTATTTATGACTAGGTTCTTGTGTTCCTTAATATTCTAAATTATGTTTCCGTTCTACCAATAGGAAACCGAAAAATTAAGAAAATGACACAAAATATCCTTTTGGCGGTGATAGATGGCAGTTAGCAAGAAAGAGTATGTGGCAATTCTGAATAGCTAGCGAAGACTCAAGGAAATAGAAAAATAATACGGGAAAGTCTGGGCCATTCTGTAGCACCAATAGTTTACTCCATCATACTCTCTTAAGAAGATATTTTCAAAACACATAATCCCATAAACGTTTGCGGAATTTCTCATTTGTTTACTTGCTTCTCGCGTGCATCGTTTGCAATTCAATTGCCATCGAGAAAAGAGATATTTCTCACGAATTCTACAAGAGAGAATATAAACTAAATTATATTCTATTAGGAGGCTATTTTCAAGACTCATGGAGTCCATGAACGTTTGTGGAAGATCTCTTTACTTTTGTTGTTTCCCTTGTGCTTCCCTCAGAATTCATGTTCCATCGAGAGCAGAGATATCTCTCACGAATCACACACGGCAGAATATAATTGAATCATTCTCACTTATGAAGTAATTTTGATAACACATTAATCCCATGAACGTTCGCGCAACATCTCTCTCCTCTAATTCGCTCCTTGCGCGCATCGGTCGCGTTTCGATGGTCATAGAGAGCAAAAATATCGTTCACGGGCCCTATAGGGGGCAAAATAAACAAAATCATACTCAGTTAAGAAGGGCTATAAAAACAAATAAAGCCCGTGAACGTTTGGTCATGTGTTTGGTTGCTCCCCCTCCCCCGGATATCGCTCCAACTTCAAGGGCCATCGAAGGCAAAGAAATGTCTTTCGAACCCTACACGAGACGAAGAAAACCAACCCGTACTCACTTAAGTTCTTTTCAAAGCACATGATGCCCACGAACGTTTGGGGAACATCTCTTTCATTAGTTGCTCTTTACCAGCATCGCTCGCAGTTGAACTTTCAGAGTTATCTCGTGCAATTACTACATGTCACAATAAAAAATATACATACTTAGCAAATAATTTCCACAGTACATCGCTTTTGTCAACGACATCCAAAGAATATTTCATCGTGGGATGTCCGCAGAGTTTGGTGATCTGGTTGGCAGCTTCTTGGAGCGACTGAATCTGTCGGGGTTCCCCAGGGACCGTCAGGAAGCCCATGAAGATTCCCGTAAAAGCACTGAGTATCACCATCCCAAAGGCGCTCAGCAGTAGGAACAGGAAGTTGCTTCGACCGTCGCTCTCGCGAGTCACAAAGACCCCGTGGATGAAGGCGTCCAAGACCTCGAGCAACACGTTTCTGAAAAAAAGGAAAAAAGAATTTTCGTCAACGGTCACTGTCCCGATTCTCAAATACCTCGAAGATGAAACCGTCGAAGTTGATAAATGCGACTAAGAATTTCGGTATCTCGTTTCCAACAAAAGAGTAAGTCGGTCACCGTCATGTTCAAAAAGTCTCGTTAGCTAAAGAAACCATAAACCTGACAAACACGCACCTGAAAAAAAGTTAGGGTTACAACTGTTGAAACGAGCAAAGATAAGCTTTGATTCATGTCTCAATCCTTTCAATCTAGAAAAGTATGGTAGAACTGAATGTAAAAATTTAAGACATGTAATACGAAATATCCTTCAAACGTTGGGCACACTATACTTACAAATTACGCCGAACTTGAAAATTTGTAACATATGCAGATGGAAAACTTAAAAATGGTTTATAAAATGAAAGTCAAACTTCTAAAAATACCATTGAAACATTTTCCTGCAAACCTGGTACAAGTCAACAGAGTAGAAATTCAGAAGAAGACAATAATTCGTAATTGAACATTGAAATGAGAGATAATGGTGATCTATCTCCTAGTGAAGCAGAAGCTATGCCAGCCAAGAATGTAAAATCCTCACATCTGAAAGAAAGATTAACAATATTGATGTTAGGTGAAACACCTATTGGGAAAAACGAAACTGAGTCAAAAGGAGAAAGGAATATTTGATATAGAAGAAGTAGAAGAAGAAAAAGAAAATGAATACATCATAGAAGAAATGAAAAAAGATACGAAACTACTGATGATAAAAATTAAAATTTTAACGATTTTCAAAGATTGGTCTTTTCCTAAAGTTAAAAAAAACATTTCAATGCATCTACTCACATGATAACTGTTGCAAAACAACCAGCAACAAAGGAATATTGTCAACTCCTCATGTGAAATCCAGACTTAAGAGCTATCGTCGCTTCTGTACACCAATGTATTGTGGCTTTTTATTGTTCAGATGACGTTAACCGAGTAAAATACGTCGATGGCAAGTCGACGGTTCTTCAAACAGACTTGGTGAAATGAAACTCAGAGAGTGAGAACACACTGAGTTTATTACAGAAGTGAACAAATACAAGAGTTGTACAAAATGATACAAATTTCTATTATGCAGCTTAAAATGGTTGTGAACCTTTTACAACGCTTTCTTACGAACTATATCGACTTCGTCCCCACTTCTGTTTCTGGGTACATGGTGGAGGGGGAGACACTTGTTATGATCAGAGACGCCCTGGGTGGCCCTTATCACGGGCGGAGGGCATAATCCGAAGCAACAGGCTTGATATCACGAGGGATGTGTCCCGAAGTGATTTTTCAAGATTATGGGAAGGTTAAAGGGGCAGGCGTTAGTTATTGGAGCCTTCGACGTTCTATCTGAGTGTTGGAAGTGGGGCGCAATTCTGGGATAAAATTTATCAGTATTTATTACGTGCTTAAATGGAAATGCGTTAAAATTATCGGGGTCACGAAAAGACGCCTTTTTCTCTGGTTTAAAGATATCGGTTATCGATCCTCGTGCTTTAATTAAATTCGTAAGCCCTGTCTTGCTCTGGAGTACATTGCGTAATGCTATGTACAGCCTGTACGCTCTGTAAGTGGGGATATGAGTACCGCATCATGAATAAATAAAGGAAAAAATAATTTTATTTCAGTCAGAGAGAATGGGCGATAGATTCACAAACAAAAAAGGATTATACTGAGCAACATGAAAGAAACCTGTCGACATTTTAAAGAAAAGTCTCTGCATGTAAAGATCAGATTTTCAAAGTTCGCTGAAATAACACTGAATCACTGTATTTTACCAGGAACTAACGGTACACATACAGTATGTGATTGTGTATATCACGAAAACTTACGAGTAAAGTTAATGTTTGACGGAGGAGGTCTCGCAAAGTTAACAGATGATGTTAATGCATTGAAGGATTGTCGGTACTACCTAACAAAAGTTATTTTTGACCCTCCAAGAGCTGACTGTTACTTTAAAAAGTGTGACAAATGTCCTGGAATAGAACGACTTAAAATGTTGCAGGAAAAGTTTGAAGAGAGGATCATTGACAGAGTGACATATCGGCATTGGATTCACGTTGAACGATTCAATTACATCATGATCCGATTAAGACACCCAAGAAGCTCTTTGACTGGGCACAAAAACATACAAAACATAGTGATTTTCTTCTTCACCAATGAAGATCATGAAGAAGAAAGAATTCACTGAAAAGCCGTAGAATTGCAGCAAAATGGCTACGTGGTACACGTTCGTTACATTTCTTTGTTCGTATTTGTGAAGATAAAGAAATAATTAAAACATGTTCCTTGAAAGAAAGTGTACATCTTGTCCAAGTTATATAAAGAGCAACTTAAAAAGACGTAAATCTGATACAACTTAATATTTTATATGTTTTGAAATATTAACAAGAACTTTAAAACTCATTCCTCACAGATCATTTCCACTTATCTTCCTGTTGTGAAGCTAGTTCCCCCCAGCGTTTCATTCGATAGCGGCACATACAACGACGACAATGTTTCAGCTGATGGATCTCGAAGCATTTGAGAATAGAATTCCGTTTTATTAAATAAATAAATGCGATATTGTCTCACTATATTTGTTCTATATTTGTTTTCACTATAATGTTCTCGAGAAATTAAAAATATAAAATATCAGTAATTTTGTTATAAATGTACTTTCAATTTATTTTTAATCTCAGTTTAATATGAAGCTGACTAACGTAATTTCAACATTTTTAATTTCAATATCCGCGAAGTGCATTTCTCCGGCTTGAGTAAACGCAGTAAGAATCTGAACGATGTTCCGTATTCTTATTTGGCGTATTCAAAAACGACTAACCAATGTGTTGTCACCTATTTGTTCTCTGAATCTTTAACTGTAAGACAATAAAGAACGGAGTTCACGACAACACCTTGGTGCTTGGTCATCAATTTTCGTATACGGCAATTGGATAAAGCCCCAATGATTGGTGTCTTATTGCTTTCTACTGTAATCGTATAGAGAGGGACAGCATTTTGAACATTCAAACTTTGTCAACCATAGTTAGCGGGACATCTAACGATAAAAAATGGATTTTAATCCACTATCAAGGAAATGCAGATTTGCATAGCTTAATGCGGGTTGCGGATTAGGTACATCTGGCAACACTGCGGAAATGCTGTACATCTGGCAACACTGGTCAGAAGTGACGCCGATAGACGCCCGGCGGTGATACTGATCAAGTGATAATTACATTATTACATCATGTAAATCAATCAGGGTTCTCTTTACCTGTTGTTGCACTAAATGGCAGTAACAACGAAAATCGTTAACTCAAACATATTAAAAGACCGCAGGAAAAATAATAAATAAATCTTCTATAAAGACAATCATTTAAAAATTCGTTATAAAAACATGTATACATTTTTAGCTGTTCAACAATTAACCTACTTTCGATTTTGTACATTCGAGAATTTAATGGCAACTTCCGAAGGCTAACTAAACATTAATTAATTAAGACTAATTAAAGATTTCGCGGAACCAAACATCACAAATTATTAAAACTGTTTATTTAAGATTAAAGTTCCTAGTCCCAATGTCATTTTTATCTTGAGTCAAATAGTAATTGCCATTTTCCTGCTAATTATAATATTAATGAAATATTAGTCTTCAATATGCTTAAGAGTCCTCAAACCTAACGCAACAATATTTCGCGGAGACAAACATTTTCCTAGCTGACCCCGGCAGACGTTGTTCTGCCCCTATATCTCCCTTTCTCCTTCCCACTCTCTTTCCCCGTCTCTCTCTTTTTTCGTCAAACTCTCTTTCTCCGTGTCTCTCTCTTCCTCCGTGTCTCTCTCTCTTTCTTCGTGTCTCTCTCTTTCTCCGTGTCTTTCTCTTTTTCCGTGTCTCTCCCTTTCTCCGTCTCTCCTCTCTCTTTCTCCGTCTCTCCTGTCTCTTTCTTCGTCTCTCCTCTCTATTTCTCAATCTCTCTCTCTCTCTCTCTTTCTCCGTGTTATTCACATTTAGTAGCAGATTCTGCTACTAAATTAAGGTGCAAAATTAAGAGAAACGCCGTGGGTGATATACATACCGTGTGTAGCGGGTTGCCTAGAAAGTTTAGCTCGAAAAATTTAAAAAAAATTTAGTGGACCACCCTTACCTCTAAGGGGCATAAAAAATAGATAACAACCTATTCTCATTCCTACTGAATGTACATATAAAATTTCATCAAAATTTGTCAAGCCGTTTCGGAGTAGTATGGTAACTAAAACTGTGACACGAGAATTTTATATATGACTAGCTGACACGGCAAACGTTGTTTTGCCATATAAATTATTCCTAGGATTATTTTAGTAGAAAAAATGACTAATTGTCAGTGTTTGAGCTGAAGAGGCATGGAGCGCTGTGAACGATGGTGGAATATAAAAATAACACAATACCAAACATTTATATATTTAATTTATTGTAATTTATTTTTTGAAATGTTATACATTGCTAATTATAATAATTTTACTAAAAAACATATCAATTCCCCAACACAATAGAGTGTACAATATTTTTTGTTATCTCATCGTTAGCTAACACAAATAAACTGGATGGTTTGCCCACTCGAGAACACGCCACGTATAATTCACCGTGTGAAAGACATGGTGCGCTAAAACATAAGCCACAAACAGACATCGTTTGGTCTTGAGACATTGATAATCATCGCAAATGCCAATTTTAACGGCAATTGAAGACGTTTTAATTGAATTGGCACATCTGTGGGTATAATAGGGATCCGTAGTAATATATTATCACCTCAAAATTTGCCATTTAAAATGATGGCTTCGACGTTTTTCATTACAGCCCTGCAAATGAATCATAAACTATTTAAAAATTACACCGAAATAGAAAAATGATAATTGTAAAATTACGATTAACACCCAAACAATAAAAATAATGGCCAAAAATTGTAGTGAATGAGAAACGGCTTATTGTGTGAGAGGTCTTATCTCTACACCGTGCTGCTTATTGGGTCAGAAGCAATTTTGCCAGATGTGAAACTTCCGATTGCGAAGTTTTAAATTCGAAAATGCGGATTTCTTTTAATGAATGCAGATTTACTAATATAATTTAAAAATAGGGGAAACATCAATAATTCATATATCGATATCTGGCAACATTGCTCCGAAGTGACGCCGGTAGACGCCTTGCGGGGATACTGGTCAAGTGATAATTACATCAATATATCATGTAAATCAATTAGGGTTTTCTGTACCTCTTGTTGCACTAAATGGCTGTAAAAACAAAAATCTATATATTAAAAGACGGCAGGAGCAAATAATTAACGATAATTAATAAATCTTCTCTAAAGAACAATCATTTAAAAAATTGTTATAAAATACATGTACACATTTTTAACTGTTCAACACAATCTGTTCCCCTTTTTGTTCATTCAAAAATTTAAAACCAACATCCGAAGGCTAACTAAACGTCAATTAACTAAGGCTAATTAAACAATTTGCAGCAACAAATATCACAAATTATTAAAACAACGTTCCTAGTCATATATACCTATAGTCAAATGGTTATTGCTGTGCTTTTTTTACTGCTAATTATAGTGTTAATGATATATTTGTCTCTAATATGCTTAAGATTCCTCAAACCTAACGCAACAATGTATCGCGGAGACAAACATGTTTCTAGTTGAGCCCAGCAGACGTTGTTCTGCCCCTATATCTACCTTTCTCCTTCCCTCTCTCTCTTTCCCGTCTCTCTTTCTCCGTCTCTCTCTCTTTTTCTCCGACTCTCTCTCATTTTCTCCGTCTCTCTCTTTTTCTCCGTCTCTCTTTTTTTCCGTCTCTCTCTTTTTCTCCGTCTCTGTCTTTTTCTCCGTCTCTCTCTTTTTCTCCGTCTCTCTCTCTTTCTCCGTCTCTCTCTCTTTCTCCGTCTCTCTCTCTTTCTCCGTCTCTCTCTCTTTCTCCGTCTCTCTCTCTTTCTCCGTCTCTCTCTTTTTCTCCGTCTCTCTCCGTCTCTCTTTCTCCATCTCTCTTTCTCCGTCTCTCTCCGTCTCTCTTTCTCCGTCTCTCTCCGTCTCTCTTTCTCCGTCTCTCTCTTTCTCCGTCTCTCTTTCTCCGTCTCTCTCTTTCTCCGTCTCTCTCTTTCTCCGTCTCTCTCTTTCTCCGTCTCTCTCTCTTTCTTCCTCTTTCTCTCTCTTTCTCCGTCTCTCTCTTTCTCCGTCTCTCTCTTTCTCCGTCTTTCTCTCTCTTTCTCAGTCTCTCTCTCTTTCTCCGTCTCTCTCTCTTTCTCCGTCTCTCTCTCTCTCTCTTTCTCCGTCTCTCTGCGTGTTATTCACATTTAATAGCAGATTCTGCACATCCCTGAGCAGGTGCGTAATACGGAGAAACACCGTGTAGCGGGTGAAATACCGCAGTGTGAAATACCTACCGTGTGTAGCGGGTAGCCTGCAACGTTTAGTGCGAAAAAAAAAATTGGGGTGGACCACCCTGATCACAAAGGGGTATAAAAAATAGATAACAACCTATTCTCAGACCTACTGAATATACATATAAAATTTCATCAAAATCTGTCAAGCCGTTTCGGAGGAGTATGGTAACTAAAACTGTGACACGAGAATTTTGTATATAAGATATATATATATATATATATATATATATATGTATGTATGTATGTATATATATATACATATATATATATATATATATATATAAATTTGATAAATGATATCCAATTGAGCTAGCGACCCATCGATATCATTAAATATTAAAGAGTAGCGAAAAGTTTAACATAAATATCAAAAATTAGTTAAAAGAAATAGATTCGTTCGTGGTGTGGTTTATTTCAAAATATAAACAAAAAATTATCATTAAAAAATAAAATTTTATAAACAAAATGATAAATTTTATGTAAGGTACAGATATAACTTTGATTTAAGAGGAACTCAAAACCAAGATTTTAAAATGATTCTGAGATACAAAATATTATACATGTCAGTGCGTACGTGAAGTTACGGAGAATTTAAAAAAATAAAATGAAAATATAAATATGTGAGCAAAACTAAAAAACACGTGTTGAATAGTTGGTTTTCAAGAACCTGTAAAAAATAATCAGGAAGATATGAGACATCGAGGTAATTTTCTTTCAAATTCGTCCGATGTTGGGTGGAATGACTCATATCTAAAATTTCTTGTTCAAATATTTACGGCGAAAATTGGATTACGATTATTTCATTGCTTGGTGAAATGATGCAAAGCAATGTCTAGGGCACGCCGTATGTTAGTCTCATTCTGCAGATTCGGAGCACGCCGATAAGTGCAGTTTCGCAAGGCGGATGATCTGCTACAGGGCTTCTCGTCTGCTATGAGCGACGTCACGCGCGAACGTCGCGGATTGTTATTTCAGTGGAAATTGTAGAAACACTCGATTCGTAAAAGGTTTAATAAAAAAATCTTGCCATGTGCAACTTCAGAGGAAATTTAGTATTGTTAAAACAAAAGTGGCGTTTATTTGACATAATAACTCGTTCTACGGGTCACTTAAACAGAAGTTTAAAATTGTTTTAATGCATTACTTTATTCTGTACCATTAGCCCTGATGATTTAGAAGCACATTTAGAAACGTTGACAAGCACATTGTAATTGTTTTCCAATCGTAATATATAAATGACTTACATGTATTACTTCTTCATCTGGTAGTCCTCCTAGCGCACGTGGGCCGCAGGTATCAAACGCAACGATTATTAATTCATCTTCGTGGCGATCAGCCTCATTGTGGGTAGTCTCGCAGGTTTCATTATTTGTTTTCACAAAGGAGGGCAGCAGTAGATAGCGTCCAAAGGATGGTCTTGGGGACGATGTTTCGGCGTACAGAGAAGAACCAACTAACGTAACGAAAACCGAAATAAACTCGAGGTGGTGAACCATGTCTAAATTGTCACTGCACCCGATTTATTTACAACTTCTGAACACATTTTCTCACGATTTGCGCGTTTTTGGTCAGAAATAATTGTAACTCAGAAGCAAAACTTGGATATTATTTAAAAAATAGAACTCTCGCCTTCTGAGGTATTCTTCACTTATTTTCCTGTCGACGAAATTATCGTGATATGTTCTAGAATAAAAGTGAACTGAATTCAATAGCCATATTACGACACTAAGCTTGGATGAAGGTCGCAATAAAACTTTCAATATTCGTGGCAGAACTTTTAGTACAACGAGAACACTCTCCAAGGCGAGTGACTTGAGTACCAGTAAAACTCTACACGTTTTCACTGGCCGCGTGACGCGAACTTTACCAAGAGGTAACCTAAATAAACGCTATTGAGAGCGAGCGGTTTGTTCACGCGAAAAAAAAAAATTGCTCAAATTATTACTATTGACCGGTTGTCCTCCTATTGCTGGTAATTATTAGGAAAAAGATCTCACCTGGCCCCATCTCTTCATAGGCAAATAGAGAAATAGCAGAAAAGACTAATTTTGCTGCACAGCGAGTCCAGAAGGGGAGGGGCAAATGGGAGGGCTCGTCCCCAGGCCGCAAACATTTTTCATTAAAAAGAAATAAAGTACATATACTTCTAATAATAGACGGTACACATACGTTACAACTTTTGCTTGAAATGAAACATTTTCACTTGCCCGAATACATACGTATAGGGAAGGTAAAGTAATGCTGCGCGAAAAAACCGCGGATTTTCAGCAGAAAAAAATACTGGTGCTACTGAATGGCACAGACTTTCCTGTATTAGTTTTCTATTTCCTTGGGTCTGGGCTAGCTACTTGAAATTGCCACATGCTTGTGCCAGATGCCATCTATCACCGCCCTAAGTACATTTTTTGACATTTTTTTAACTTTTTCGTTTCCTAATACTAAAACGAAAATTTTAATTTTTTAATATTAAAGAACACAAAAACCGCGTCCTAAATGGCAATTTACTTTGAAAAATTTAGAGCCATTTAAAAAAAATGATGTTTAACCCTAGAGAGGTGGTGGTTGCTAGAGTTATGTTAGAGGCGGCGCGAGGTCGTTTCTGACTCCTTTAACTATTTCTTTATAAAATTCTATTTAGCCAAAAATAACTGCAAAGTTAGTAATTTTAATAATATTCAAAAATTGTTAAGGTATAAACATAATGCACAATTATAAACAAACATGCAAATGAGGAATTGAAACAAATAAAACGGCAAAATTATCATTTATCTTTCGTTTTATATAGTACATCCATTTACATTCTTCTGAATATTTCAGCAACAAAGGTATCAGTTAATTCAGTAAGTTTCATTTTCTAACATTGTCTCACAAAAGAACAAACAATTTCTTGAAAATTATACAAAGCCCATCAATACAACTTAGAAAAAGGACGAAAGTTAAGGCGTTTGTATTGGTTTCACAAATATTTATGGATAAATTATTACATATAAAATTTTGAAAAAAATTCAAACAAAAGTAAAAGAAGGTGGTGAAAGATGTGAAATGTAAAGGTTCTGACTCGCACAGTTAGGCAACTACAGCTAAACAAATACACGTGGTGACACTAAAGACCCCGCGCTACCTCTTCCAGGTATAATTGCCTTATTTTACGTGGCGAGACTCAGGCCATGAGGCCTGCTCTTCCGTCTGACCACGCAAATTTTGTTACACTCCTTTCACCAACTAGCGGAAAGAAGGTATTACTGAGGCGACGAAACCGGCGGTTTTAATTCAGCTTAGAGGCTTCATTTAGGCTTGAGGATCTTTTACATGCAAGTAGATCTACTAACATGGGACAGCCGGCTTTACTTCCCCTCCGAAGGAAGGCGTACGAAGGATTTTTTCGCTCTTTTTCACAGAAAAATTTTGAGTTTTCGAAACACTTCATTTAAAGTCATTTGAAGCACCTTAACCTAGAAATAAAATATTGTTGAAATATTGCTGGTAATGTACCGTCGCCGCCACATGGAATGAGCAACGGCATATTCTGAAGTCCCAATCCTTCTGCACATTCTGGCAGCACTGTACGGAGGATAACGCCATCTGGTTCTTTCACAGTTAACTATTACAAAATAACATTCTCTGCCAACTGCCATCGCCTGAGAAGCTGATAGGGCACATTTCCCCCAGGTTTCACCCAATCATCATCTCTAGTATGAACGTTCCCTATGGATAGGTGTGTTCATCCTAAGGCTTGAGAGAATTGGCGCAGAAGGCACAGGGGGCGGGGTAGTCTCGTTGCGTCCTAGTGGAAGCCATTCAATCGCATACAAGAAATATATCAATAAAATTAATATCATACACTACAAAATAAAATATTCAGCACATGCAATAGAACTAGTAGATTTGAAAAAGTTTATGCATTGCTTTTTTCTCATAATCCAGATTTACTTGCGAAAATTCAAATTAGTAATATCATCCCCTCTTTTAATGCAAAACAATTGAAGTATGATAACGAATATTACGAACCCGAGACGAAAAAATGAAGTGGACGGAGGCGGCTCCAGGATCGATAAAATGTTTGTGAGTGGGAAGATTGGCGAAGTAATAATGTTCAAATATCAGTGTTTACGAAATTTAACATTTTAGCAACAATTAAACTTTATATTTAGTAATAATTTTTCCTCTCTTGTCAAAATTGTTATTTTGTAATATTCACCTCAGAGACAATTTGAGGACACTGCCGGGTTGCATAGTGCACATTTCGAAATTGTTTATAACATTGTTAACTGTTGCAAAATTGTTAATTCGCAGTTTTTAGTTCTGGGACATCAGGGGACCCTTCTAACTTCAGAATTTCAAAAACTGGAAATTGTTAATAAATTTGAAAAATTTGCAAAAAACTGTGTTGTCTTTTCTAAATTGCCTTCAAACAAGATGCAAAATTCCGCAATCCAGTCGGCGCTATCGCCTTTCGTTTTTGAGATATGTAATTGTTTATATGAAATTAGCATGTTATAACTCCCATTTTGTGGGGGGGATTCAATCTTTTCGCAGTTCCCTCACAAATCTACCCTTCAAGCCGTTTTGCAAACGTAACGTGCATTTAGCGGCACTCATTTTCCACCCGACCGTGACAGCACAATGCTATTTGAAACTACCTTCAGAATGCTTATCTTTGCTTATCGAGTCCAAATCACGGGAACTTGAGTTCTTACAAATGTTCTCTAAATACGTAAATGCCAAGATGGTCATCTTATGAAAATGCACGAATTCTCTGAGCATATGAAAGAATCAGTCATTTCAAAGACGAACCCACTTCCTTAATAACCTCCACCTTCCTTAATAGTAATAACATCCACAATTTTGTTAATATATTGTGTTCTTTAAATGCGTCCCGTGTCTCTGAAAAGCAAACATTATCATTATCATTTAAACTAATTATAACCATACTTAGGATCAATAAGTTTCTTTTCAACTTTTGTTGCGCCTTGGTGACGCGTCCACAAGCTCTTGTGGGGTATTGAACGCTTGATATAATCCTCCTTGAAATCCTTTTTTTAATGTTGTCAGTCATCGTCAGCCATTTACTGTTATCCCTTCGGCCAGAGGCATGTTCACATCTCCATTTAATCGTTTGTAGAAAATAATTAAAGTTGGTATTATTAGCAACAGAATTGTAGCGTTTTATTGAATTTCAAAGGACTGCTTGGATATTTTGGGGTTTAAAGAACAAAATGTAGCTACCTGAATTTGACGCTATGAAGAATAAACGAAAAATGAAACAAAAGTCAACAATTAAACTATCAACAATATTCGTGCTAAATGATATGAATATACGAAAATGAATGGATGTTCTAACATGTGATTGTAAAGAAACTCACATATAAAATGTATAGAAACGAAGTAAAAATAATACCATTCACAGTACTGAAGCATACAGAAATGTAACTAAAGTACTGAACGAAAAAGAAGCGGAATACCACGCATTTCAAAGTAAAGCAGAGCATTCCGTGTCGTACTTTATTGTATTTACTCATCAGTGAACAAAGAAGAAATAAAACATGAACGTGAATCTTACTCTTGTTCGTAACATATAAAGTGCGATATTGGGTAATCATGAAACCTCTCTCTCTCTCTCTCTCTCTCTCTCTCTCTCTCTCTCTCTCTGCACATTATAGACTTAGAACCACACAAAAACAACAAAGGAATTTAAGAAATTGACATATTTTAGAATGCAATCTCAAATTTGAAACACCATGTAAAAAGAAAACACCAGTTCAATGCCATCGGTGCCCAAAATACGGTCTTACGAGAACATACTCTAAGGCAACGCAAATAGATGCGTAAAATGCGGCTTTTAATATTTAACAATTGAGCATCGAAAAGATAAAACACAGCCGGCTAAATGCGTTCTGAGTTCACGAAAACACCCAGGACGAAACCCAATTAGAAATGTTGTCAAATACACCAAAATTATATAAATAAACGAAACCGAGAAAAGAAATAAATATCCCCACTGTTAAAAAATCACTAAAAAGTCCTCATTACTACAGAATTTCCTCCCCTCCTTTCTCACTTCATTCAAATAATACATTTTTTCAACTCAGAAAATTCCCCAAAGTTAAGGAACCCTCCCCATTCACAGAAAAATACCATTTATTGCCCACCTGCTTACATATCCAGTAATTCGTTAGAACCCTCCCCCATATAATCTAACTTACTACCCATCACAAATAGACATGTGCAAAGTAATCGAAAATTCCTTCCAAAGATAAGAAAACATTATAAAACAGCAATTCGAACAAACAGGATCACTACATTAATATCCAAAATGCAGAAATGAAGCTAGCAAATAAAATTATACTCTGGAACGCGAATGGATTAATCCAACACCGCAGAGAAGTAATAACTACATAAGATATTCTTCGTAGAACCAAAACTAAAACATAAGATATCTGTGACGATCCTTGGTTCGTGCCACACAAGACTGTCTACAGGGACGTAATGCCACTGGATGATCTCATTTCACCGGCAGTACAGGTTTAGGGATTCTCTGATACGAACAGAGTGTTTTATTTCGAAACGTCCGTCCGACGGTCCGTTTGTCAGTCTGTGACCACACTAATGTCTAAACTATTCGTAGAATTTTTGGCAAAAAAATACCATTATCGATCTGCCCTGACTCGAGGCCCTGCAAATTGAAAATAATTCTTTAAATATTATGGATGATATAGTTGAAGCGATTTTTTCTCCAGAAGAAATTAGTTCTTGACAGTAAGTTCTTGATAAAATATTACGTAAACTTATCTGAAAATATTTGTTGTTTTCGCGTAATGTTTATTGAAATATGAGCAAAATTAAAAAATATTAAAACTAAGATTTTCTCATAACGGAATCATATTTTTGTTCTTTCACATACTCTATGGATAGCGCTAAATTCACTGAATAAAATGAAATAAACTTTATTTTGATGTATTATTTGTTTTTTCAAGAAATTGTTTGCAACAAATGTAAGTTTTTGATACATCTCTCATGTCAGTAATATTTACATTACGGGTGTTTTAATCCATAATTGCATTTGTGAGTGTAATTGCTTCAAATGATTTAAACTGCAGTTTCTTTAAAATTCAAAACTCTATCTCGTGAAAATGAACTAAAATATTTGCATTTTCGTAACAACGCTTAAGCGACAGTTTTTCAACAATTTCTCCAAATGTATAAAAGAAGGTTCTGCCCTCTATGATATTCTAAAAGTCGTATTTCAGTTTTATCGATACGAAAGCGAATAATTGGGAGTACACAAAAAACTAGTGGTTCTAGAACTGCACGTACTTTCTCACATTATTTCAGAATTTACCATTTTCGAAAATTCTGAGACTTGGACAAAAATGATATCCGCGCCATTCTTTTCATGTTTTAATGTTCTATTGGAGAAAATAAATTTAAGAAAATGTTTTCGGGCATTTTTTGAGAAAATGTTTTCCTATAAAGTACTTAAATTTTAAGCATAAATTACGCAAAAACTACTCTTTTTCTCAAACAATTTTAAATGGCCGTTTTTAAAGAGCTGAATTTTTAGAACGGATTCTGTTTAAGGCAAGAATCTCTACCTTCACATTTGTAGTTTTGAAATGTTAAGATTAAACAATTTTCGAAAATACAGAGTTCGCCAGAAATGAGACTTTTTTTCTGTCGAGGAGAAAATTTAAATAGAACTAGTGGTGCTACAAAATGGCACAGACTTTCCCGTATTAGTTTTTTATTTTCTTTGGTCTTGGCTAGCTATTCGAACTTGGTATATACTTTTGCCAGCTACCATCTATCGCCAACCAAAATTACTTTTTTTAAAACATTTTTTTAAATTTTCCATTTTCTTAATAGTAGAACGGAAATATTATTTTGAGAATATTAAAGAACAGTGAAAACTTCTCTTAAATGGCAATTTTCCTTAGAAAATTTGGAGCCATTTTTAAGAGAATGGTGTTTCACCGCTACTGTAAATGCGAAATTTGAAGCTCTTTTTCATAGGAATCTTTTATGTTTTCGAAAAACTTTATTTGAAGTCATTTAACACTTCTGATACTGAGGGAGGTAACTGAGTTACCCCAACGCATATTTTATTATTTCTTATCATCTTATAATTTTATTACATTTTTGATATCTTCTGTAGTTTTTTTACATATTTATTTAAACTATCATTTTGGAAAAACCTGCGTATTTTCTGCTCTTAGTCAAGCTGAAGTTACTACCTTAGACCCGTTGGTATTGGACGTTCGGGATTTAGTAACGTGGTTTGAGGTTATATTATGAGTGGGAGAAGGGAGATGGTTTTGTGGACATTCCTACGAAGTGTTATTGAAGAACTGGTGCGTTAATATGTGAACATGTCGAAGAATTACAGTCTTGAAAGTTTTGAAAAGTTATTCATGATTCACAATCCAGGCGATTTGTGTGAAGAAGATCGTGAAGTATAGATTGTTTTGTGAGCGTGATGAAGAAAATGTATAGGTTATAGATGAAGTGGACGATATTATTTGTGCAGAAGACGAGGAAAACGTGAATGACGACGTATTCATCAGTTCAGGAGAGTATTAAGTGAAAGAGACAATACAAATAGTGCAATGTGCTCTAAAAGGTCATCATTTGGCATTCGAGACCTCTTCGTTGTGGACGAGGTCCTGCATGTAAAATATATATATATATATATATATATATATATATATATATATATATATATGTATCGTTAAAATCTCTAAATACTTTATTAATGTATCAAAATACAATAGGGTCATTCTTTTTATATTCGACCAACAAAATTCCCGACAATTTTCAAATTACCTAAAAACACTTTTTTAACTTTTGTTTTGTGGTAAAACTATGAACAAATACAATCTCATATTTTTCTTTTCGCTATTTTGCATGTAATCATTACAAAACCGTTTTTCATGAAAATACGATCTTCCTCTGCAGACGACACGAACTAGATAAAACGTAATGTTAAGATTATTTACATAAATTTTGTTTGCATATTTTTCAGATTCCTTGAGGTTCTTTTAAGTGCAAAAGAATAGAAATAACACATTTTATTGCGTTTCAGAAACATTTGTAACGTTATCATTGTAAAAATTTTGAACAATTTTCAAAATTTATTTTCCAAAATATACCATCTTCGATTTTCAATATTTCTACCGAAAATTTGCATTTTTTTACGCAGCATTACATAAATTTCCCTATACTACGTATATTACTCAGAATATAGGTATGGATACGGAAAAGTAAAAATTGGAACAGCTTTTTCAAGGAAAAACTGTCTATATTTCGCTCAAATTACGCAAAAACACTCATATTATTGATAAATTGTAGTACATGTCCTTAATTTCAAATGTATCTTTAAAGAACACTGTTCATGAAAAAATCTGTAACTTCAATATTGTAGTTGTAGGAAGGCGCCGAAAACATTTTTGGAAGTCATATTTTTCGAAAAATTAGTTATTTCAACGAAAATGTGACCCTCACCATTCACGTGAGCGTTCTTTACGCTATCCGAGGCCAAACATAATCAAAATTTTTGAAGCTATTTTTGAGAAAATCATGAAAATATTGAGGCTCTTGAAAAAAGAACCCTCAAAATCAAATTGTCCGTTTAAAACTCAGAGGACCTCTACTTCCTTTAAATCGATCGAGGAATATTAATTCGGAGAAAATCGGCAGAACGGTTTAGGCGCTAGCGTTGCCCGCAAATGGAGGAACAGACAAAGAGACGTTTTGCCGTCAATCCACTTTTATGTATCAAGATGCCAAAAAACATGGATTCTTATTTCACATCGTGTTAGAGGAAGTAATTTGCTATATTCTTGTATACGTACACGATTTACCCACTTATTCTTTACCAGGACCTGGCAATAAGAGTTGTTCTGTCGAAAATTCGCCAGTACACGATACAACATTTTCTCTTGTCACGAAATAAGTATGAGAAAGTAAAAATGTATTACAGGCGCCTATAGATAGTTGCTGTAAAGAGGATGTGAAAAATCGAAAAGCTAACTCAGACCAAACGTATCAAGAGACTAACGAATACGAGAGTTGCTGTTTTAATCTGAGGGTTGTTTCTTCTTGTAAAAAGCAGTATTCTACGCCTCTGAAAGGGACAGGTCTCACATCCACTAGTGAGATAGCTAGTTCTTGTGTGGCTTGGTTATTCTGTGGTATGTGAAAGAATTAATAGGAAGTGGTTCAATTTTCTTAGCCGTGAGTGAAAATATTGATTTTTTTTGGCGACGCTGCGTAGCCCCTTATCTCATTTCACCTGGAGTCTTAAGTTCTTCCAAGCGGAATTGGCAAGACGGTAGTAGCTTGAGGCGTATGAGAGAAAATCGATAATCTCTCTCAACAAAAGAGATGAATTTATTCAACTCGTTTATGAACTATAATATTCGTAGTAAGCACGAAGACATCACTAATATTGTCACCAGAATCAGTCAATTTTTGCGTTAACGTTTGCCAGAAATAGTGTTTTGGAACGAAAAAAAATACTATTAATTTTTTTACTCAAAATCTGTACTATCTTTGTTGTGTGTTAAAGACAGAAAATATAAAATATATTTCTACATACATCTGAAATTGTTAAATAATAATATAACATTGTAATTAACTCCAATAGCATAATCAATATCCAGGAAAATTTCCACCTTCAATACTCTTTTTCGAGAAATTTAATTTTTTAATGAATTTAGCTTGAGTGAATAGTTTAGTAAGTTTTTTGGATTTTTTGGTAATAATGGATAAAAAATACCTACGCACACTGGGATTTGAACCCGCTAATCCCCGAGGTCTGGAATTGTATCACTGTAATACTGAGCCATCCATTCCGTGTTTCAGAGTGTTTCTTATAACAATACATTTCTTATCCACGAAACTTGAAAGCAATATTACTAATACAAAAAATTAATGTCAATTAAATTTCAATGTGCAGGAATCACAGAAGTTTTTTAACTATTTACCTCTCAATGGACGTGAAAATATATACGATCTCCGATAAAATAAATGTAATCTAAATAGTTGGGTCTAGAGAACGCAGCTTTGAAAAATCTAGCGCAATCTGTAGGGTTGTGTGCCCATCGCCATTAACCCCTCATGTCAAGATATTTTCAACAGGAAATATTACATTTTTTTGTCGACACACGAATGAATATTTTTTTTACTTTCTATAGAGAATATTAGAACTTTGAATCATTTCAGAGAAGAAAAAACGCTACATAGAAGAAATACATTTATAAAGATATAAATATGAATTTCACTGTTTACTCTGAATTTCCAAAAATTACAAAGAATTGAATATTTTTCGGCATCTTATTAAAACTTGAATATTGAAGATTGAGATTTTTCCTTCAAATGATATTTCTTCTCTAGTTTCTAAAATTTTATCCTGTTAATTTTTTGAAAATTTTGCTTGTTTTCCCTTAATTTTACTTGGAATGTGGACAACATTAGAAAATATTAAAAGCAAGATTGGTTGGAATGGGTTCCAAACTTTTTCAGTAACATTTTTGTGCGGATAATAGGCCTACTTAATGCACTGTGTAAGAAGACACAAATGTCATTTTGCTAAATAACTAGAAAAGTATTTTTTTATCTCTATCTTGTGATTAATATTTACATTGTTGATATGTTTTATACAATACTGCATTTGTAAATAGATGTGCTTCAAATGATTTTTAATGAATTTTCATGAAAACTCAAAAAGCGTCTGTGAAAACTAAATCAAAAGTGCAGAGTTGCTGAAAGCCTCAAACGATATTACCCCAAAAGGGCTCCAAATGTTTTATCGAAAATATTCGTATTGGATTAGGTTTAACTTCTGTAATGTTGTTAATGTCACATTTCAGTTATATTTTAAAAGGACTGAAAATTGAGAAAATATGAATTAAAAAATAAACAGTAACTCTAGTTTCTTTTCATATAACTACGAAAATGATCTAAAACTTGCGAAGTTTGGCATACAGGGCGTCCCGCCAACTATGGGCTACCCCCATAACGTCTAAACGGTTCCCGAGATAGAAATGCAGTTTTCGTTCAACAATGCGGAATCATGATGCAAATACTGTGACGTAGAGATATTGTTCAAAATATTTTTAGTTTTCGATAAATTTAATTATCTTTAATTTTTGAAATAGTAGCATGTATTTTTCTCACTAGCAATAGATAGATCATAAATAGACGAATGCAATGAAGTAACATATGTTAATGTTTTGATAGTATTTGACGTACAAAATTATACTTTCTGGAATGTGTTTTTAAATTAAGTGCACATGATTTCCTGTAGTAACCCTTGCAACTGTCCCCTTTGGGGAAAGTTTCCTTGACGCCAGCACTTAGGGGGAGAGGGGAGGCTGCGAAGGTCAACTTCCCTACAAGCGACAGCTCTGACGGCTGCAGCAGGAAAAATTGCAAGTTTAATTTAAAATCTCATGACAGATAGTACAAATTTATGCACAATTTACTATCGTAATATTAACATGTATTACATCATTGCATTACTCTTTTTATGATCGATCTATTTCTAGTGAGAAAAACATAGGCTCAATTTAAATAATCAAAGATGATTAAATTTCTCGAAGACTAAAAATAGTTCAAACAATATTTCCTTACCACATCACTTGCCCCATGATTACGCATTGTTGAGCGAAAACTATTGCGATATCGGGAACCGTTTGGAAGTTATAGGGGTGGCCCATAGTTAGAGGGACATCTTGAATATTACCGGCTCAGTTCGCTTCGAGCCGTCGCGGAGTTCACATCGCGCTCAGCTCTGTTCCGAACAGTGAAGTGTCTGCCGTTAAGGCTTGTTTATAGTAACCGAAGTGCAAAGTGTACAACGTGCTTTTAGTATCTGGAGTGGCAATTATTAGTGCTACTAATTGCAGCACTAAATACATCAACCATTGCATGTGAACCAGCATCCAGCTGCCCTGGCCTAGGGCAAAGCATACCCGGGGCCATGGCCACTCTGTATAACACAGACGGCGCCAAGGACACCACATTCATCTCGACACCACCATCCCACGATGAACATCACATCGGTGCTTCTCAGCAAGGCAACATGATTCTTCAATATGTTAATCTCAACCAACATCCGCCGCACGAGGGAGTACAGGAAACTGCAATTCCAGAAACTCAGGAACTAATGACTAGCGGCGCTACTAAGGCCAGTACTCAACAAACTGCCAGCGATGCAGCCCAAGGCGTAGCTAATCAAGTGAATGAAAACAAAGAAATCGCAGACAGTGCATCAAATAGCGGTAAGAGATCATTCAATGACTCTGATGAAAATGAACATCCCCCTAAAAAACCAGTCAACAGTGCTAACAGTGTTTATGCAGTGCCAATTAGTAATAGATATGCCCCCTTAGAAAAGCTAAACGACCCTGATCCCAGGTTTAATTATATAAACATCACCCCAACCCAAGACGAAAATGTCAAGATTCCACCAATTTATGTGAATAACATAACAAACTTATCAGAGTTTAATAGAGAAATCAAAAACAATATTTCAAACCAATTCACCTCTAATGTAATAAACAACAGAATAAAGCTAATGTTTAAAACAGTACCTGACTTCAGAAAAACAATTAAATATCTGCTAAATACTAAAAGAAGTTTTCACACTTATAAAGACCCCGCTAATAAAAAGTTCTCCATAGTATTTAAGAATGTTCATCATTCATTATCACTGCAGGAAATCTACGAGGATGTCAAAGAAAAGTGCCCTTCGCTAATCAGTGTCACAAGACTCCACAAAGATAACATTCCTATACCAGTGGTAGCGGCCGAGTTTAACGGCCAACAAAGCATAGACATTGTATTACAAATAACGGAAATTTGCAACTTAAAAGTGAAAGCTGAAAAAAGACGCAGAATCAAAGGTCCATTGCAATGCTTAAGATGTTTAGACTTTGGTCATACCCGAAATAATTGTAATCATACATTAGCCTGTATCTACTGCTCACAAAACCACTATTCAGTAAATTGTCCAAATAAAATGCTCACCCCTTTTTGTAAACACTGCAATGGGCCACATCGTGCAGACGTTCGATCTGACGATTGCCCGTTCTACAAAAGCTAACTCAACCCCACCCCCCTAAAGGAACTCATAGTGAAGACCTACGCTCAGTAAAAAGCGCTTCTCAAAGTGTTCATGTAGCACCTCTACCTAAAAGTTCACAATCAATCAACCCCAGAACCAGACCCAACAACAACACCTCATTTCGTTTACTTCATCAAAATTTCCCAAACCTCCCACCCACAAACAGCATCCCTAACTTTACTTTCGCTCCAGCAACAGCCTCTAATCCGAATCCACTTCATCTACATAACCAACAAGCACCAAACAACATAAACGCCAGCAATAATAATAATAATAACAATAATAATAATAATAATAATAATAATAATAATAATAATAATGCATTCATACACTCCCTAATAAATTCCATCACAACTCATATCGTAAATATAATCAACTCAATCATCCCAACAATCATCAGCAATATACAAACCTCATTGTCATCATACTTTAATAATAATCATGGCTCTACAGCACCATAACAAACTAAACATACTAAATTGGAATGCCAACGGCATAAACAATAAGAAAGCAGAGTTATCATACTTCCTAAAAGCCAAAGAGATTAAATTAGCATGTATCACCGAAACACATTTAAAACCAAATGAAACATTCAAAATTCCTGGATATAATAATCATAGATCAGACAGAATAAACTCAAATGGAGGCGGTGTTTTAATACTAATCGAAAAATCTATACCTTATATCCAAAGTAATTTACCCCATCGGGTCTCTCGTCAGACGCAGAGCCGAGCGGACGTGTTTTCCTAAGCGCTCTACCTGCTGCAGGATGGTGTCAACGGAGCAGTGGCGAGCGGCTATCGGCCGATGGGTCAGGGGCTGCTTGCCGCGCGGTGGCGGAGCCCGGGGGAGTGCGCAGGGGCTGGGGCTCCTTGCGAGCGTGCTGGGCGCGGCGGTGGTGGCGGTGCTATTGGCGATCGGTGGGGTGGAGCTGAATCCCGGCCCTCCTACTAACGGCGATATCATCGACACCATAAATAGGAATCACCGAGAAATGATAGACAGAATTGATGTTTTGCAGGCCAGGGTCGCATCGGCAGAGGGTACGGTGCAGTCGCTGCAGACAGCGAACGAGCGGCTGGCGCGCAAGGTTGATTACCTTGAGAACCAGTCGCGACGCAACAATGTCATTGTTACTGGCATCCCGGAGCAGCAGAACGAGTCGTGGGCGGATTCGGAAAGGTGCATTCTGGGTCTTGCAGAGCAGCTGGGTGTCAGGCTGGAGCTACACGACATCGAGCGCGCGCACAGGACCGGACGACGGCGCCACGGACAGCCACGCTTGATTGTGGCCAAGCTGGCGTCATTCAGGAAGCGGGAGGAGCTGCTGCGTGCAGCCCGGGAGTATCTCTCCCGGAATTCTAGTGTGCGCGTCCGTGAGGACTTGAGTTGGGCAGTGCGGCAAACGCGTAAGGCGTTGATACCTTTCTTGCAGGAGGCGAAAGCTAGCGGAAGGCAGGCGTCGATTCGTTTCGACAAGCTTGTCGTGTCGGGGCGTAGCTTCGTCCTAGGCGAGCTGTCGGCCCGTCCGCGGGCGTGGGAGGGGGTGGAGCGGCGGGGTCCCATGGGCTCGGCGAGAGGGCAGAACCCCAGGAGGGCAGACGCCCCCGCCGCGCTAGCGGGCGCCTCTTCGCGGCCTTCCCGGCCCGCGCCGGCGGCCGTGACCGCGGCCGCGCCCGCGGCGGCGCCCCGTTCTGGGGTGGTACGGGGGACTGCTGACCCTGCGGCTTCGCAGGAGAGGCGTCCTCGCTCGCGGTCGCGCCGGAGGTCTCGTTCGCGATCCCGGCGGAGCTCGCGGAACTCGGCGAGTCCCGGTCGGTTCGCGGCGGACAGCTTGGAGCGGCCGTAGACGAGGGCGATGGCTGCTTCAAACATCTCGCAGCAGCAGGAAACCCGCGGTGAGTCGGAATCCAATAGTTCGCCGAATAGGCAAGAATAGGTCATAAGGATAGGATGTTGGAACATCAAAGGTCTAGGCTCTAAGCTCGAAAATCATGACTTTCTGAGCTACATAAATACGTTTGACATAATAGGTCTAGTTGAAACTTGGTGGAAGGAAGGTGAAATTTTAAATGTACCTGGTTTTTCAGCCGTATGCAAAAACAAAAAACGCAGAGGTGAAAGAGGCCGGTATCCGGGCGGTGTTGCGTGCCTATTTCGCGCTAGGTTAATGAATTTTATTAAGGAAATTCCTACAAATTCAGACAATTTTCTATGTATTAGACTAGTAATGCAAAATGCGGACATTTCGCTGGTATTTGTTTACCGGCACCCACAGGGCTCCCGTTATTTCTCTCCCGTAGCATTCGGCGAAATCAATGATTTCATAGACACGTTGAAGCAGAGGTATCCGAATACTGACTTACTAGTGTTAGGTGATATGAATGCTCGAATTGGCAATGAGCAGGAAGTGTTCTCGGACTTCGATCGGCAAGACGCGAGAGCGATTACGAGAAAAAGCAAAGATCCAGTCTTCAATAACGAGGGGCAGGAATTGTTGGAATTATGCGACAGATTTAATCTCGAATTATTAAACGGTAACCATGGACAGGATACAGAAGGGGAACTCACGTTTATTAGTGGAAATGGGGGTAGTGTAATAGATTATGCTCTGTTGTCTCGTGAAATAATAAGCAATTTATTAGATTTTGTGATCGAGTTACGGGCTGAATCCGACCATTTGCCTGTGTGCGTACATTTAGCGGTAAACGCCACTGAACAGATATCGACAGAGGTGCGCGCGGGAGCAACGGACTTGGCATTAGCAAGAAAACGGTTTACCTGGAAAGAGGATAGGCGGCAGGAATTTGAGGAGGCTATTCTTAACTCGGCGGGGTGGGCGCGAGAGCTGCGGTCGCCTGAGCAGCAAACAAAGGATTTAGAAGGGCGGCTGTTCAGCGCAGGAAGAGGCATGCGAAAGTGGGGGGCAGGAGGAAGGGTACTGACCCAAGGGTGGTTTAGCGAGGAGTGTCGCGAAAGCAGGCGTGAAGCAATATTAGCCTTAAGGAAGTATAGAAGCGTGGGAACAGGTGAAGCGAGAAATGCCTACTTGGTATTACGAAGGCAGTACGAGGCTACAATTAAGAAATCGAAGAAATCTTGGCAGGAAAGGGAGGCAGCAAGAATAGAAGCTATTGTAAAGAACGATCTAAGTAAATCAATCTGGGACGTTATCAGATCTCTGCGTAGTAATATAATTGCACGTAATGAAATTTCAGCAGACGCGTGGGTGCAGTATTTTTCACGAACGCTCGCAATAGCTGACATTGAAAGAGGGGCAAATATTTTCACTGAACGGGTAGTGCCTGAATTAGATGAACCGTTAACGTGGAATGAAGTGAATAAAGGAATTTTAGCCACGAACACTAGAAAAGCTTGCGGCGCGGATGGCATTCCGACAAAATTTATTTCGGAGTTGTGGAACTTAGATCCGGAGAGTATTCTGAATCTGTTTAATAGCATTCTTGATACCGGGTCGTATCCAGAAACTTGGAGTACAGCTATTCTCCAACCTATTTATAAAAATAAGGGCGATACGAGTTGCCCAGATAATTATCGTGGCATTAGTATTTTACCAGCGCTAAGTAAATTGTTCTGTAAAATTCTTAACGTTCGACTGAGCGACTGGGCGGAAAAGTATAGTAAAATTTCAAAAATGCAAGCAGGTTTTAGGAAAGGCTACGCGACCACCGACAATATCTTTGTGTTAGATACACTAGTAAAACAGGCGCTTTCACGTAAACGAGGCCATTTATATTGCAGTTTTGTGGATTTCGAAAAGGCGTTTGATTCAATCAACAGAGAATCGTTATGGCGAAAACTAAATGAACTAGGCATCTCAAGTAAAGTTTTAACGGTGTTACAGAGTATGTACAGAGAAGTAAATTTCTGCGTTAAGTGCGGTGACGGAAGTACAACGCAAAAAATAAAATCAACAGTAGGGGTAAGACAGGGTTGTCCTCTTTCACCTCTGTTGTTTATCTTGTATATAAATGATTTATTGACTTGGGTACAGGAAACCGACACATCTGCACCGGCAATTGATGGCCTGAAAATTCCCGGATTACTTTATGCGGACGATTTAGTTCTATGCTCAGAAACGATTGAGGGATTACAGTCGAGTTTAAACACCCTAGAAAGATATAGTGTCGAATGGGGACTAAAAGTAAATATTCAAAAAACGAAAATTGTTGTCTTCAAGAATGGGTTTATTTGGGGTAACAAAGAGAAATGGTATTACGCACAGGAGGAACTCGACCGTGTTAAAACTTTTACTTATCTTGGTGCAAAATTCTCTATGAACGGGGGATGGAATAAACACATAGTTGCGGCTCATAGTAAAGGAAGAATTGCTCTCAAAGAAATCGGTTGCGTAATGCGTAGAGTACCGGAATTGCCTTTAAAGGTGTGCGACACAATGTTTAAATCGCTAGTGCTCCCAGCAATGAATTATGGGGCGGAAATCTGGGGAGTGGACAGAATAGACAGATTAGAAAGCATCGAAACAGATTATTATAAATTAATTCTCGGAGTCTCTAGATTCGCAGCTAATGTCGGCGTCTTAAGAGAAGTAGGTAGTGTAGGAATTTGGAAAGATTTAAAAATGAAAGCCATTAAGTTTTGGATTAGATTAGCAAGTGAAGAGTCTGACACGCTTATTCGTAGGTGCTTTAGAGCGCAACTACAGGAAAACGATCAGCGCTATTGGGCGTACAAAGTGAAACGGGTACTAGAACGCGCAGGTTTGGGAGACGTTTCTTCTGAAATGATTGAGAATAGGGGAACACGGGAGATAGAACAGTTAATTTCAGATCGACTTTCGGATATTAAAAGGCAAGATATTTTGGCAGCATCGGCAGAAAAATGTTCGTTAGTGGTACAAATTCACACGAGTCCTGTATGGGGATGCGAAAGGTACGTACACACACTTAAAAGGGATGCAAGAGGGGGATACGCTTGGTTTAGGGTAGGAGGGTGGATGCAACGTAGAATGAAGGATTCGAACGACAATGGAATCTGTGTACTTTGCGGTGATAGAGAAGATTGGATCCACATCCTGTTAAATTGCTGCGCTACAGAAACTTGGAGAGGATATAACAAAATCGACTCAAGTGAAAAAAGAATTGAACTTACTCACTACAATAACGAAAAGAGCAATAATAGAATTTAACCACTCAACGTATAATAAACTAATTCAATCACTGAGCACAAGTAACAATTCGCTTTGGCAGTTCACCAAAAATATTCTAAAAAAGAAAACAACTATACCACCGCTAAACACACCTACAGGCAAAAAATATGCACCAGCAGAGAAAGCAGAAGCTCTGGCAGATCACTTTGAGCAATCATTCACCCCTAATAGTACTCCCACACATTCTGATCACATGGACATAACACAATCAGTATCTGCACCCAATTATAACATCCCACATAGAATAAAATATAGTTCCCCAAATGAAATCAAAAACTTTATTAAAAATCTCCCTCTTAAAAAAGCACCTGGCCATGATAAAATTAGTAATGTTATATTAAAAAACTTGCCTAACCCCGCAATAGCGTACATAAACAATATTTACAATTCAATTCTGAGAACCGGATACTTTCCAATTATATGAAAAAATTCCGAAATAATCCCCGTACCCAAACCTAATAAAAACCATAACAATACCGAAAGCTACAAGCCAATCAGTCTCCTCCCATCCCTATCCAAAATTTTAGAAAAAATAATACTAAAAAGAATTAACAGTCATCTAAACATAACCCAGGCCATACCAAAACATCAATTTGGCTTCATCAATAAATTATCCACATCACACCAGCTACTTCGAATATCCGAACACATCCACACAGCCTTCCAGAACAAACAACACACAGTAGCCACCTTCCTGGATATCTCACAGGCTTTCGACAGAGTTTGGCACCCAGGCTTAATATATAAACTAAAATCTATAGGAACTCCAAATTATCTACTACAAATCATCAAAAGTTTCATAACAGACAGAACATTTACAGTAACTGTCGAAAAGCATGTTTCCAACCCCCGCAGAATAAAAGCAGGACTTCCCCAAGGTTCCCCCCTTTCACCCACCCTTTTCAACCTATACACATCTGATATACCTACCTCTCCATACACACATATCGCACAATTTGCTGACGATACTGCCATCTTCATGTCTCACCATTCAGTAAGTCACATTTGCAATAAAATTCAAATGCATCTGAAAAACATTGAAGATTGGTCTCTAAAATGGAAAATCAAGCTTAATCCGTCAAAATCAACAGCCAAAATATTCTCTCTCAGAACATTCGCCACACCCACCCCATTCCAAATTAACAACAACACAATTCCCTACAACCAAACCGTTAAATACTTAGGACTAAACTTCGATACAAGATTAACCTGGAAATCTCACATAGCAACAAAAATTCAACAAACCAAAATCAAATTAATTCAACTAAAACCACTACTAAATCACAAAAGCAGTCTCTCCTTAAACAATGCCATCGCCCTCTATAAGACAATAATCAAACCTTTAATGCTGTATGCTTGCCCCATCTGGACGAACGCTTCACAGACTAACATTAATAAAATCCAAACAATGCAAAATAAATTCTTAAGATTAGCCACTCACGCCCCATGGTTCATTTCAAATGATCAACTACACAGAGAATTACATTTACCAACCATCAATAATCACATCGCTCATCTCTCCAACAATTTCTATTCAAACATATCCTCAATAAATCAAATAGCTCACTACAACCTAGCCACACTCAACGAATTTCCGACCCGAATCCGCAATAGACATCCTCTACACACCTTCCTCAACATATTCTCTGATGTAAGCTAAGCGTAGGTGCTCAATGAGTATCCTTAGCCCATTTTGTAGTTAGATTAGAGATAGTTTTTAGGTTAGGTTAAGTTAAGCCAGACGAATTACATGTGAAAAAGTAATATTACTGAACCATGTATCACTCATTCAAGTAATAAAAAAAAAAAATACCGGCTCGACCGTATACTAATGGAATCTCAAAACCTATGCTCCCAAGCTCAAATCACAGTTCGGAGAGTGATTTCGCGGATTTCGAAACACTCCCAAAAGTAAGCTTTGGATTAATGTAGCGATTGTTAATTAAGAGGTGATACGTCATTTTTGCGACAACGTGCAATCCAGTTGGAATAAGCGAAATTTTCGCTTGGATTTAACTTGAATTTTATATTGCCTAATTCGTAAAAAGAACTCGAGAAAGTATGCCCACCGCTAGTGTTTCAATATAGATGGGACAATATTTCGACACACAGCAACAAGCACAGAGTCGAACAGAGTTCCAATAAAACCTCGATTTGCACGAAATTTTCGAATTACGGAAAGTAATACTGAATTATCTAAGGATTTGAGAGTTAAAGTGTTTACAAAATTGTATTATAGTAACCACAAGGCAGAATATAAAGTGTTTTTATATAATGCATATGTTTTTATTCTTTCACTATTTGTGTTAAAAACTTTGGTAATTTTATGAGGGTTGTATAACTCACTTCAATATTTGTTATGAAATAACAATTACTGATTGAAATGGAAATGAAATATAAGAGTGGATCAAATGGGTGCATTTCATTTCCATGTAATTACATTCATTAGACTTTTAGATATCTAAATATAATACCACATGGATAATGTTAAGATTATCATAGCTATTTGATTTTTTGAAAGTATGTTTTTTTTCGAAATAAGTTTAAGAGAAATAGTTGCAAACTTTTCTCTTTAAGTATAGTTGGGAACATTAATTGCTCAGTTTTCCTGAATGTTTTGTTGAAAATTAAATATATCAGAACGTCAGGAAAGTTATGGCGCCTACCTACAAATCCAATATTGAAGTCAAAGATTTTTTCTTAGTGAAAGACATTAAAGACAAAATTAAGAGATGAATTTAAAGACAAAATTTGAATTAAGGTCATTGCAAAAATTTATCAAAATATGAGTGTTTCTCACGTAATTTTTGTGTGAAATACAAAGAGTTTTACATTTTGTAAACATTTTTCCCTCAATAAAAGGTTCCAATTCTTTTCTTTAAATTTTCTACTCGTATGTATTAAAGTACAATCAAAATATATGCATATACATGCATTATATACTATCCAAAATATGTAAGAAAAATAGAAAATATGTAAAATAATTTTTTTATAGTGACTAAAATTTCTCTAGAGAAACATTTTCCGAGCACATAACGTCGCTGATCACATCTTAACACGGGAGAGACTGAAATAAAGTTTCATATCTACAGAAGTAATTGTAAACTAGATTCTTTCGAAATAATATTCAATGATTGGGTCTTTGACACCGAAAACTCGATTGGTGGCAAAATGTCTATCAATCTGTTCGTTTGCCCGTCCGACACGAACCACAAACCATATTCTTTCGAAATGTAAAATATGCATAGTACTCACAATATTCATGTAAAGAAGATAGTCTGCCAACATGGTACCACATTTAATTGTAGAATTATCTTCTATCTATAAATGTGTGTGTATGTATGTATGTATATATATATATATATATATATATATATATATATATACATATATATATATGACACTGACGAACAGGAGTTGATATATATATATATATCAACTCCTGTTCGTCAGTGTCGCTACAACTCGAGAACGGCTGGACCAATTTGCCTAATGTTTGTTTTAAAATATTCGAGGAAATTCAGGAAAAGTTAAAAAGGTGAGAAAATACGGAAAAAATTCATGGAAAATAGTAATAGCAACAATTTAATTTTTCCGTATAAACTGCCTGTCAAACATTTGATGTTCGTTCTGTATTGTTTATGTTAGCGTCTGAATTTAGTCACTCTAAGTGCGAGAGAACTTTCTTTACTTTGATTATTTACAATGCCAAGGAGAAGTCGAATTCGACCAAATGGGAGACGAGGTACTTTACGTGCAAACCGTACTGATGATCAGCGAAATACAGTTAATACTCGTATTGGCAAGGTAGAATTGTATTCTAAATTGACTGAAAAGGAAGCGGATAGGCTTAGAATGCAATGAGATCGTGTGCATCAAACAACAGAGAGCACGTCACAATGAAATTGAGCGATTCCGCAGGCGCAGTGCTCCTGTGATCCTGGAACGAGCAGCATTCAACTACGATCCGGAAGTAGATTATTGTGCGACAAATCAGTAACAACTGAGGAAATAAAAATCATTTGTCAATATTGTAAGTCGTCAAAATACAGCAGTGAATCTACTGGATTATATTGTACTGGCGAAAAAGTTAAATTGCCACAATTGATGCCAACACTAGATCCATTACGCTCATTACTTTCTGGGACGTGAAATGATTCTAAACACTTCTTGGCAAACATTAAAAAATTTAAGTTATTTTCAATTGATGTCATTTGGCGCAACGCATATTGTTCAGGACAATTTCCTTCCACTTATAAGGTCTCATACCGTAATAGAATTTGACAAAAGTCAAAATCTAAGAACTCAAGTTTCCATGATTTTAACTCGACAAGCTATGACCTCGCTCTTGGGTTCCGAGGCATTGTGCAAAAGCATAGGAGTGTCATGGTTAAATGGAAAAAGAAAGATGCGAATGCTATGAGGATTATTAATATGCAAAAACTTAATTTTAAAAACGTAAGTTTCAATTGCAAAACTGCACTTCATTGACATTTACTCATTTACCTACGTAAGTTCCTATTCCTTTAATTAGTAATTTATGTAAATTAGCACATGCCAATACTGTACTACAACGGTATTTTTAGTTTTCGCATACTACATACTTGTCTCTGCAAAATTTCTCTCTTGTTGAAATTAAAAGTCCACATATTTAATTTCCATTGCCATGATTAGAAAGTTCTATTAACAAACATGTCAATATGATATTGTATCGGCATATGTATTGCATTGCGTCGGTACCGCCATGCAACATTTAAAATATGCTCTTTCTTGCTATTCAAATATAACATTTCCAGAGCTACCGCAAATAATGAAGAACAATTTGCACTATGTTGTAAAAACACTTGCTGAAGAAAGCAATATACCTATTGATTAGAATGAAACTGTCAGCGATGTAACAAGAATGTATTAAATTCGGTTGATTTTCAGTAACTTATGTATTAAGACAAATTACTGACAGACAAAATACAACATACTGATTACTTATTAAATAACTCTACTGGTTCTCTTGAAACATAAGATACTGAAAATGAACAGAATTTATTAACAGACGATCAACATAACTAGTAAACAATATAAGAATATATTAACATTTTCGGAACGGGAAAAAAAGAGAAGCTGTATGCCTTCATGTCTTCGGAAATTTATTGTTTGCTTCTATATTTAATTTAAATTATTGGTCACAATTTTATACGCGATTTTATATGTCAATAATTTGCCTTCCAAAATTGACGAAGAAAAGAATTCTACTGGAGGAAAGGAAAGGTATGATTGGCTCTTATATCAAGCCCCGCCAATTTCGCTTTAAAAGGAGTAGAGAGAGGGGACAGTTTTGAGGAAGAAGCAACTCTGGTAGGTTACCAAAACCAATGACGGACTCGCCTCTTACTCCAGAGTCCAGGATTGGTCGACAGCCGACCTGTATTACCTGAGTAGTATCTTTAAAATTAATTTCGTTGTAATATTTTCCACGCTAGGCAATAAAAATAATGGTATATTTTTTGGTAAATAACGAATATAGAAAATACAAAAATATGCATTATATATTCTGTTCATATTCGCATGCAAAATCTTCGACATTCAATTTGCAAAATAATTTGTTAATAAGATAATATTACGTACACGAACTGAAATCTACGAACAGAAGTTTCACTGCCGTATTTAGAATAAAATGGAATGTTAAGAAGTTAGCAATACCTAACCAGCAACCATTTCCACCACAATATATGAGAGAGTTGAGGCGGCCCATCCGCACCCATCCCCTTCCTATATTTCGACGTATACAGCGGAGAAATTAAGCGAGTCATTACAGCGAGCTATTTTATAAGCAATTGCATATCTCGAAAACGAAAGGCGATAGCACCGATCGGATTGCAGAATTTTGCATCTCGTTTAAAGGCAGTTTAGAAAAGACAATACATTTTTTTGCAAATTTATAAACAATTTCCAGTTTTTGAAATTCTGAAGTTATAAGAGTCCCCTGATGTCCCAGAACTAAAAACTGCGATTTAACAATTTTGCAACAATTAACAGTGTTATAAACAATTTCGAAATGTGTGATATACGACCCAGGACGATCCTCTAATTTTTTCTGAAGTGAATAGTGCAAAACAACAAGTTTAACAAGAAATGCAAAATTAACTAAATAGCTAAAAAAACAAAATAACTAGTAAAATTATTGCTAAAATGTTGAATTTCGTTAACACTGATATTTGAACACTATTACTTCGCCAAAACTTCCCACTCACAAATATTTTATCGATCCTGGAGCCGCCTAAGACCACTTCATTTCTTCGACTCGGTATCCGAATATTCGTTTACATACATAAGTTGTTTTGCATTTAAAGAGGGGATAATATTGCTAAATTGAATTTTCGCAAGTAAATCTGGATTATGAGAAAAAAAGCAATGCATAAACTTTTTCAAATCCACTAGTTCTATTGCATGTGCTGAATATTTTATTTTGTAATGTATGATATTAACTTTCTTGATATATTGCTTGTAGGCGATCGAATGGCTTGCTCTAGGACGCAACGAGACTACCCCGCCCCCCTGTGCCTTCTGCGCCAATACTCTCAAGCCTTAGGATGAAGACACCTATCCATAGGGAACATTCATACTAGAGATGATGATTGGGTGAAACCTGGAGGAAATCTGCCCTATCAGCTTCTGAGGCGATGGCAGTTGGTAGAGAATATTATTTTGTAATAGTTAACTATGAAAGAACCAGATGGCGTTATCCTCCGTACAGTGCTGCCAGAATGTGCAGAAGGATTGGGACTTCAGAATATGCCGTTGCTCATTCTACGTAGCGGCGAGGGTACATATTAAAGGTTTGGGAGACCATTTCAAAAAATTACGTTTGTGTAATAATTGAAAAAAACAAATATCCCAAAATGAACTTTCTCATATTAAAGGGTGCAATTAGCACTATTCGTTCGAAAAGTTTGAAGAAAAAATATATTATTTTGTATTATACATATACGAATAGTAAAAATCATTCCCGTGCCCTGATAATGAACTAGTCGTGCTACAGAATGGCACAGACTTTCCCGTATTAGTTTTCTATTCCCTTGGGTCTTCGGAATTGCCACAAACTCTTTCTTGCCAGCTGTAATCTATCACCACCAAAAGCACTTTTTTTTGTAATTTTCTTTATTTTTCGGATTCCTATTGATAGAACGAAAACATTAATTTTGGAATATTAAAGAACATAAAAACCTAGTCCTAAATGGCAATTTTCTTTTAAAAATTATGTACCGATTAAGAGAAAATGGCATTTTAGCGCTACTAAAAGTGCAATCTTAAAAGCACATTTTCACAGAAAATGTTTGAGTTTTCAAAATACTTTATTTGAAGTTATTTGAAGCACATACACTCACAAATATAAAAATGTTTACCAATTAATCGTAATGTGCATATTAAAGATGTGAGAGACCTTAAAAAATTACGATTATGTAATTTTTGAAAAAACAAAATAATAACTCAAAATAAACTTTACGCTATACTAAAGAGTGTAATTAGCACTATCGGTTACAAAAGTTTCAAGAAAAAAATTGCAGCCATATACGAGAAAATGGCGTTTGAGCATTTCTGAAAATGCCGAAATTTGAGCTACTTTTACAGAAAACGGTAGTGTTTTCGAGAAACTTTACTTGACATTATTTAAAGCATATATACTCGTAAATATAATAATGTGAAATGGCCAATTTTTGGCGGAAAAAATTAATTGCTGGGCCGTGAAAACGAAAAAGTGGATAAAATCAGTTGCTAAATTAAGAAAAAAATCCCCTAACACGTGGTGTAGCCAGAAACCTTGTCTTCTAGGTTCTTGATACCGAAAACCCAATTGAAAGGAAAACGTCCGTCTGTCCGTCCGTCTGTCTGTCCGTCTGTGAACACTGCTAGCGCCTAAACCATACGTACGATTTCTTCCAAAATGGATATTCTCCGGTCGATCTGATTCTAGTCAAAGCTTTGAGATTTTGAAAAAGGTTCTTCAAAATTTGGGGGCACTTTATATACAGCCTCCCGGGGATTTTCAAAATTTTCTCGAAAACGGCTCTAAATTTTTTTTTAAATTTCTTATATGAATGGAGTAAAATACACTTATTTACATGGCATAGGTCCAATTTTCACGGATAACCCTGAATTTTCGAAAATTGTGAAATTTTGAATATTTTTCGGCGTCTTTCTCCAACTACAAAATTTGAAGATAGAGATTTTTCCTTCAAATAAAATTTTCTCTTCATAGTGAGTTCTTTCTTTAAAGTCATGAAAATGTTCTTCAAAATTTTAGTATATTTCGCCCAATATTGCGTGCAATATATGCAATTTTAAAAAATTACAAAAGCAAGATTTTCTCAAAAACGGTCCAAATTTTTTTCTTGAAACGTTTGATAGGGATAGTGGTAAATGTACTCTATCAGATGATATAAAAGGTATATTGTTCTATCGGTTGGTTTTTTCAAAAATTACAAAAATGTAAATTTTTTCACAAGTTTCTCACGTCGATAATATTTACATTAACGGCGATTTGTTCACATTATTATACTTAAGAGTAAATGTGATTCAAATAACATCGAGTAAAGTTTCTCGAAAACACTACCATTTTCTGTGAAAAGTAGCTCAAAATTTCGCATTTTCAGAAACGCTTAAACGCCATTTTCTCATATATGGCTGTAATTTTTTCTTGAAACTTTTGTAACCGATAGTGCTAATTACACTCTTTAATTTGACGTAAAGTTTATTTTGAGTTATTTTGTTGTTTTTTCAAAAATAACATAATTGTAATTTTTTGAAAGATCTCTCACACCTTTAATATGCACATTACCAACAATTTGTAAACATTATTATATTTGTGAGAATAAGTGCTTCAAATAACTTCAAGTAAAGTATTTTGAAAACTCAAACATTTTCTGTGAAAATGAGCTTCTAAATTTGCACTTTTAGTAGCGCTAATATGCCATTTTCTCTTAAACGGCACATAATTTTTTAAAATAAAATGCCATTTATGACTAGGATTTTGTTTTCTTTAATATTCTAAAATTATTGTTTCCGTTCTACCAATAGGAAATCGAAAAATTAAGAAAATGAAGAAAAAAAAGAACCTTTGGCGGTGATAGATTACAGCTGGCAAGAAAGAGTTTGTGGCAATTCCGAATAGCTAGCGAAGACCCAAGGAAATAGAAAACTAATACGGGAAAGTCTGTGCCATTCTGTAGCACCACTAGTTTCGCTCTGCATTATATAACTTTCTCTATACTACGTATATCACTCCGTGTTTAAGTAACGTTTATTGTCGACAGAACAATTTTTATACATGGTGGTAGTTTTGCACTACATAGTATGTATATATTGGTTGGTTGGACAGTTCAAGATTGTTTTGACCTTTCTTGCGTTATTTATAACAGTCTGAGGATTTTCCTCTCTTGTCTCACTGACGCACCTTTTTTGTATTATTTATACTAGTTTACACTTCAACAACACTTCATTACACTTCAACAACCTACATCTAATTAAAATTACTTCATAGGCGACTCTGTCGCGTCCTTATTGACTTTTATCTTAGTGAAATTTTCTTATCCTGAAATGGCCTAACTCTAAGCACAGGTGTCACTGTCACGTCCTTGTTGTGCACTCATCACTATTTACACTATTTAGATTTTGGCTGCTCCATCACTTCACTATCTTCTTCGACAGGGGCTCCGGGTGGTGGCACGGGGGTCTTCAGGTGCAGATTGGCCTCCGCCAGACGATCGGGCATCGGCCGAGGTGGCCCCCGCCGGGCACCGCTTTATTTACTTACACACACTGCGGTACTCGGCAGGGACCAGATCTACCAGGACCAGTCTAGGCAGGGACGTGGGTGGTGTGTTTGTAATAGCAGGTGGCACTACCGTTGATCGCTTCGGCGATAATGCGCTCTCTAGTTTTTGTTTGATCGCGCTGGTCTTTAGTAATTTATTTAGTACCGCCATGCTATTTGGGCACCACTCACCCAGGGCTCCTACTACAACTGGCAGGAACTCGACCTCCCTGAAGTTTCTGGCTAATAGTACGGGGTGCACTTCTTCCTGATACTTGGCGGCCTGTTCTGCATACTTCTCTTCAAGCTTCCCAATGGTCGCTGTCTTCACGGCGGCGTCGATACAGACAGCTTGATGGCCCCGCACCATTATCAGGTCTGGGCGTCGCCGGCCTCCTACAGCCTGGTCTTCATACAGCACAGACCATCCGTTCGCTACGGCCGCATTTTTAATGTGCATTAGCACGCGGTTGTGCCGCAGCTGCAGGATGGCACTGTGTGTCAGGGATTCGGAAATGACATGTCCGATCGTCTCTGCAGCAGGTATTTCTGGATTGTTTTTCTGCTTGCAGCCGCGACGGCATGTTCTGTTTACTTTCTCATTCTGAGGTTGGAGATTTAATTTCTTTGAGCTGTTGAGGCGCGCGGCGTGTATGAATTTGTATACGGGCGGCCTCATATTTTCGCCCGAGCGGAGGTAAAAAGTGGACTCACGGCCTACGCCCATGCCCTGCAGCTCCTGCTCCCGCCACCTTTTCGCATGTGCTTTATGGGTCAACGAACGTATTAGTTTAACTAATAGATGGCGCGACTTTAGATTGACCCGGGCGGGGGCGTCTTCTTCTTCCTCCTCACCGTTGTTTTCACTGACTGTAGCGAGAAACTGTTGTAACTCCTCTGTACTTCCACCACGTATTACTTCTGCTGGGGCTGCCGTCAAGTTGGGGAGGGGGATGACTCCATCCTCATCCGTCTCGGGCTGAATTGGGTCATGAGCGGGCGGCGCCGTGGCGCCTACCGTGCCGGTTGGGTCAGTGCCCTCCGCTGTGATGGGCATGGCCACCTCAGCGTTCACGCTCCGGCCCGGGGCGGTGCCATCGGCTGCTTGCGACAGATCTGCGGGACGCTCCTGCTCCCGGGCGTCTACGCCTCGGCTCGGGCCGCTGCAGCCGTTTGCGTCAGGTAGGTCCACCGTGCACGTTCTCTCCGGGGCGTCGCCGCAGGTAGCATCGGGAGGGTCACCGACGCACGTCTGCTCCGGGGCGGTGCTGCCGGCTGCAAAAGGCAGTATGGGAGGCTCCCCGTTCATAGCAGGGTCCAGGGCGTCAGGGGGAGACGGGCCAATGGAAGGGTCCGTGAGGAAGTCCCACGGGATCCGGATGTCGGCGAACCATTCCTCTTGTTCTGCGCCGTCGATTTGTAGCTCTCCGTCGTCGTCGTCCTCCTCCTCATCCGCCCCCGCATTCAGCGCGTCACCGCGCCGCTCCACAGTGGCGCGGCGCGACTGTTTGCGGATGGCGAATTCTCGCGGCAGCTCGATGTGTGGGAGACCTCCGTCCTCCTCAGTCCTGGGTGGGCGCCATAATAGCCCAAGCCGTCGCGAGGCTTGGCGGGCTCGGGTGAAGGTCGATCTACCAGGCGCACTACGGACGTTCGGAGCCCACGAGAGGTACGTATATATGTCAGCGTCTTCGGCACCCACATGCTGACAGTATGCGGCTTCCATCTGAAAGTCTGTCATCGCTGACGTTCGTACCATCGGGTCGGGGCTGGTTTGCAACTTAAATGCGCTGTCAACTGACCACACGTCCGCTTCAGTGGACGCCTCTAATAATCCGATTCCACCGTCCTCCCTGCCGGCATACAGAAAGGCGGTGGAGGAGCCATGGCTGAGGGACAAGAACTGCCTAGCCCTACTTCGGACAGTCTTGTCGTATTGCCGGAGCATTGAAATTGTATAGCGACCTAGCCTGAGGGGAAAGACGGTGGCTGGCTGCACAAACTGTACCAGCGCGTCGACTTTTTGATGGTCCCGGAACTGAGATGATGCTATATTATCTAATAATCGGACCTGCTCGTTCAACCCCTCCCAGGACTCTACTAGATTGAATCCTACTGGCTTTCCAAGGTATTTAACGGCTTCCCCCTCGGTCATGCGGGGTATGGGGGTGTCTTCAAGTTTTAATGTAGCTTCAAGTTCACGTCTCCTTTTTATGCACAGTGTGCGACATTTTTGAGGCTTTAGTTTGTGTCCTAATGTCTTAAGTGTGTATTTAGTGAGATCTAGTCTTATTTGGAGATCCTCCAGGGATCTAGCCATGACAGCCAAGTCGTCCGCATAAGCTAGAACTGGGGGGCAGTGTCAACTGCTTGTTCTTCTAGTTTTTGTAGTACGGAATCTATAACGAGGTTAAAAAGAAGCCTACGTAGTGGGCACCCCTGTCTGATGCCGCACCTAATCGGTATAGGGTCTGATAATCCCTCTGGTGTCATCATTCGGGTGGTAGTACCATCGTATAGTTCAGTAACTATTTCCGTGAAGGCACCAACGACCCCTACTGCCTCCAGAGCGGCTCCAATTGCCGCATATGGGACAGAGCCAAAGGCGTTTGCAATGTCTAAGAGTGCCAGGCTTAGGCTGGTCCGTCCAGTTGTGGCGCGTAGGAGCTCCCTGCTGAGCATGTAGTTCTGCTCCAGCACGCCATCAAAGGGGCGGAAGCCTTTTTGTGTCTTCGCAAGGGCATTGTTTGTCTCTATCCATCGCGTGAGACGGGCAGCCCATAATCCGGTATAAAGTTTGTAGATTGTTGCCGTGAGAGCAATGGGGCGCCAGTTAGAGGGATCGTTTTCGTTTCCGCCTTTGTGGATTAGGATCGTGCGTGATTGTTTCCATTCACTGGGTACTTTGCCTGACTTTCTAATTACATTGAGCAGTGGGGTAAGTAACTTGGCATCTGGATCGATCTGTTTGAGATGCCCGTAGAAATTCGGTCCCCCCCTGGGGCGGTATTGGCACTGAGGGCAAGTCTCTTAGCCACTTCTTCTTGGGTAAACTCGGTAGTGGTTAATTCATCCCGCTCAGTGACTGTTTGGAATGTATTCCTGTATTCTCCTTCATGTAGTTGACTATGTATAGCCGTGAAAAATTCAGTCAAGTTGGTTCGGCTGATGAGGCATCTATTATTATTGCTTTTGTTGATTACCCGCATCGCCTTTCGGCACTGCGTTTTATATGTGCGGTCTATTTCCTTTCGTTTGCGGGTCGCTTGCTCCTCAGGGCTGCACGAAGGCGGGACGTAGTCATCAGAATGTTTTATTTTGAGACCTTTCCTAATTTCCCTTACGTATGCACTGTAAACGTCCTCAATTTCTTGTTGCGTTGCGCCGTGTGAGTTGCGGAGTAACTCCCATGCCTTGTCTACTGCTACTCGCAGCTCTGGAGTGACTAGTGGTGGGCGGTTTCTTCTCCTGTTTGGTCTTCGGTTGGGGGCTGTCGTTACTCGGTTTTCTGTGAGAAGGGGAGGGAGAAGAGGTGTTTCGTCTGCGGTCTCGTGCCTATCAGTGCGGGGGCAGTTGACGGACTCACTCGTGCGGCCTCTGTTAGCGCCGCGGTGCTGCTGACGCTGTGGTTGTGGCGGTGGTGCTTGCGGCTGTTCAGGAAGGTGGGGGGAGGGGGAAAAGTCTGGTAATTGGCGGGATGGGGTGGGTAGGCGGGGTTGCGGGAGTGGAAGGCTCCGGATTGGTGCTCCCCTATGCTGTGATATTTCGGGTGGAGGGGCAATGTTGAGGGAGAGGAGGGACGGTGGGTAGTTGCTACTGGCCTCACGCGGTGCGTTACTACGCTGGTTGCCACCTGCTTGGGGTCTGGGCGGAGCAGGTGTTGCGCGCACTCTATGCGTTACTTTATGTATTAGAGTGGATGCTTGTGGCGAGGTTTCAAAGATTCGCAGGCAGATGGTGCTAGTATCGCTTACCTCTATATTGTCTAGTAGGTCACAGTGCGTTTCAAGGTGGCGCTGTGCGCACCCCTCTTATGACCTCCCTGACCTTCCACACTTATGATGGAATTGAAGCAACTCTATGACTCTAACCGTCCTTGCTCGCTCTCAATCGAAGGGGATAAGCGGAGGGTTCTGTCGTGGGTGCTTCAAAAATGGCCTCCGGATCCAGCGTGACTCGAACTAGTCATCTTAGGTTCACGAGTCCCATGCTTTAACCGATTGCGCCACGGCAGCAGTTACTAATTGCACGTCAGATAGTGGTTTATATGAGCAGGATGGAGCGGTGGCCATGTAATGGGAGCTTTTGCTAGTTGACAAGTTTTCATATATTCCTGCGGGAGCAGGAAGTTGGCAAGTTTCCCAATCACTATGTATCAAAGGCTTTGCCTGGGGGGGGGGCTAGCCTCAAATCCGTGGCGGCGGCCTGGCGGCGGCCTACTGGTTCCTACAGTAGGAATTCTGCATATTTCCACACGAAAACACACGCAAATATGATCCAGCAACCGAGGACACGAACATACACACGTCCCCTCCCCGCTAAACGGCGCAACCGCTTTTACTTACATTCGGAAGCCCACATTTCGTTCGCATCCGCCATTACCATAACCGCCGTCAGACCCACGCCGGCAACCTGTGAAGTTTATCTTCTCATATTTTCTATATATACGTCACAGAGTAAATATGACTCATATGCAGTATCGATGGTCACAGTAGAATCACAATTAAGCACTTTTTAAAGCGGTCCAATCACTTTAATCACAAAATATAAGCACTTTTTCAGGAGCGACTCCTACGCACGTCCGCTTCCATACAACATTGCCGTAATTGTACGGGAAAGTAAAAATAGACAATTGTCACAATCAATCTTAAAAGTAATAACAATTGATGTTGTGCCGCGGGGGGCAGCTCGCACGGAACGAATCAGCCCCTCGCGTTGCCTAGGGGAAACGGCGGACACGGCTCCCTACCCTGACCTACTGCGTAGGAAGCGAAAGCAAAGAGAGTTCTCCACGTATGTCATATTCGGTATCGCCACAATACTCAGGAGTGGGAAATTCACTGCAAAATAACGTACTAACCTTCAGAAAAATGTTGAGTATGTTTTTCGCTCGAACCACCCACATGACCAAAATGTAGAACTTGAAAACGATGATCCCGTTGAAAGTTCATTTCTTTCCAATGAATCACACGTCAGACGTGGACGTTCATCTTACAATGAATTGCACGATGAGGACATGATGCGAAATCTCCTTCGATGAGAGATAGAAAGAGTTCGTACACTTCCATTTGAATCTTGTGCATGGTTGAGGGGAATATACAAATATGCTAAAGCTTAGAGAGTAATAGAGACAGCAAATTCTGTCTTGAATGAAGGGATACAGTCCCCAGGTGGAGATCTAGATATTACTAAAATCAATCACAACATATATGCAACTGGATATCTAATATCTCAGATAATTTTGGGGTCAGCCAAGAACACGGATGCCGACAGCAAACCAGAGTACACAGTCCTGTACCCCCATGGACGAGGAGAATTATGAAACGGAGAACCGACACCCGGCATAAAATATCACTCTTAGCTGAGGCATCTTCTAAATCAACGCACACCTCTTACGTTCAACGAACAATATTCAATGTTGAGCAAAAACACCAAATTAAAAATGTCACTAGCAGCCTCATGGTAGTTGAGAAGCTAAAAGAGAAAATTCAAGCCTGGGCTCAACTAATTAGACGTTAAAAACGTAGAATAGATTTCCCTGTGCAGAATCGGGTGTTTGAAACAGACGCAAAGAGATTCTATCGCAATCTGACTCAAAAACAGAATGGCAATGCCATGAATGCTTCAAAAGATGACGTCGAAGCATTTAGGGCAGGAATCTGGGAGGAGAGCAGATCCTACAAAAAAGACGCATCTTGGCTTCAATCTGAAGTTGATGCTGCCGATGAACTTGTAGAAACAATGGAAGATGTTCTCCAATTCTCGGAAGAGGACCTCTTCCAAGCAATTAAGAACATGGGAAACTGGAAGTCCCCCGGGATTGATAAGATCCAGATTTATTGGGTTAAGAAATTAACAGCAATACATTCACATCTAGCTAAAATTTTAGAAAACCCAAAGGAACTCCCGGAATGGCTCACACGCGGAATCACGTATCTGCTACCCAAAGCGGGAGACAGCACTTTTGCGAAGAACTACAAGCATATTACTTGAGAGCTAGTAATGTACAAAGTTATAACTGCAGCCATAACTGACAAAATTTACAGTCACCTAGAGGAAAATCATCTGATGCCAGTGGAACAAAAAGGATATCGGAAAGCTCCTTATGGCTGTAAAAAATCATTTTTACTTTCTCGCCTTACGAATACTTCGTAAGAAGAGAAAGTTATGCAATCGTGCGGCGGAAAACGAGGAATTTTCGCCAGAAAAACTCTTATATCAGGGGTCTTGTGACAAAAAAGAGGATAAAACCTGTTGCTAAATTTAGAAAAAACATCCTCTATCTCGTGGTGTAGTCAAAATGAACAAGAACAAATATATACAGACATTTCCAGTACATTTATCGCAATTACTTATTTTTAGTCAAAACGTAATTGTATCGATTTTATCATTAGGAACCTGTAATTTTCAACATGCGAAAAACATGTCATTCAAACATGACCAAGAAAGACAGCAGTGAACCGCTTACTCCAAATAATTTATCCGCTGATCGGCATTTGAAAAATAACTACTGCGAGAATGTATGTGCCATTCTACAGCACCATTAGTTTATTTATATATTTACCGTCCATTATTACACACCTGCAGAAATTTTAAAGAAAAAATTTTGAGCGGTTTTTGAGAAATTTTTTTTTGTAAATTTGAATCGCAATTTACGAAAAAACTACTCGTGTTTCCAAAAAAAGGGTTCATGACCTTATTTGAAGTGCTATTTTTGTACAACCGACTTTGTCTGGGGCAAATTCTCTATCTTTAATTTTGGAGTTATTAAACAGTTTTTAGCAATTTTCGACAAATTGGGCCTATCAACGAAAATGATATCTACGTCATTCCCTTCAACGTTCATCGCACTATTCAACAACAAAATATAATCAAAAATTTTGGAGCCATTTTTTTTAACTTAGAAAATCTCAAAATGGGGTTCATGTAAAGAACCCTCAAATACTAAAATATCGGTTTCAAATTCAAGAGGCCTTGAGACGAGTAAAACCTATCGGGGAATATCAATTTTGAAGAAAATCGACAGAACGGTTCAGGCGCTAGCGTTGACCACAGACGTACAGACGGACTTTTCGCCGTCAATCGATTTTGCAGTATGAAAAAGCAACAAATCATGGATTTTGACTACACCACGAGATAGAGGATTTTTTTTCTAAATTTAGCAATAGGTTTTATCCACTTTTTTGTCATCAGACCCCTGCTATGAGAGATTTTCTGGCGAAAATTCTCCGTTTTTCGCCGCACGATTGCATAACTTTCTCTTCTTACGAAGTATTCGTAAGGCGAGGAAGTAAAAATATAAGCTAGTTGGGTGGGTTCGAGCTTTGTTTCCGGGGTGAGCGCTTGTGATTATTGGTCTAAAGGCGTATCGAAGGAAATGGTATAGGATTCAGCATTCGTCCAGAGGCTTACCAACACACTAGAGATCATCAATATAAGCAGGTTTGGTGCGATTAAACATTGTTTTCTATTCAGCACTTGAAACCATTGGACTAAAGGCAACTGGAAGGCAGTAGTGTAGGAAGCGGCATTCGTCCAGGAACATACTAATGCAGCAGAGATAATTAATATAAGCAGGGATGGTGGTAAAACATTGTTTTGGGGGTTAATCTCCGCGACTTTTGGTCTAAAGGCGTTCTGAAGGGAGTGTTGGAGGAAGCCGCATTCGTCCCGGAGACTACTCACACACTACAGATTTTCACGTTGGGAAGAATGGTGGGAATATATATTGTTGTCAGGGTGAGTGCTTGAGATCTTAGAGGCTAAAAGCGCCCCCGAAGGCAGAGAGTTCGGTACTGGTAGCCGTCCTGGAGCTGAATGATTCTGCGGAGATAATAAACCTCAGCTGGGCTTTTGGGATTGAAATTTGTTTAGTGAGGAGCTTTTGCAATTGGGGAGCTCAGGGCGCCTGTGAGGGCGGCGAATCTGAGTTCTGCGGCTTACCATATGTCTTGATTAGATAGGAGTGCGAATGAATGAATGAATGCTTGGGTGCGTTTTGTTTTGAATTGATGAAGAAGAGTGTACCTGCGGCCGATGAGGCGAAGTGCGCCTGCGAAGGCGATGAGGCTGACAGCTATCGCTGTCCATGTTGAGCCGCTGAAGGACTGCAGGATGGTCTGCTGCACCAGTGGACGTCTCTTCACCACCAGGCAATAACTAGAGGAATGGTGTGGATAGAGTCTAAATTTTGATTTTCCGGACATTTCCCACCTTGTGTTTGATGAGAGATGCGCAATTCCGTTATCAACTGCACTTAAAGTATCGGCGCTTTCGAGACACTTCCAGGTTTTGAAACGGCTCATCAGCAGCTGCACACAGAAAAGGCATTGATTTACATTACAGAAGGCCTTTTTTCATTATCATGACAATAATTGTGTAAATTTTTATAAGTTAGTTATTTAAATCAATATTTAACACAATACAACCCGGCTTTTCAAAATAAGTTTCAAAATAAAATTGAAACTTTTATTGTTCAATTAATAATTTAAGTACTGCAAATTAGCATTCGACAGTGCCGACGAATACAACGCATCCGGGATTGGACACGTGGAGCTGAAACAACAACAATCTGCACTGTTTTTGTTATTAACATTTTAACCCCCGTTTCTTGTAATGTTGGTAATCTAGTGTAATAATTTGAATGATACCTATGATGATGGTAAATGCTACTTTTGTTTTGATGGTCGTGTGATTGAATATATTTTCTTTCAGCAAAAAATGCTCAGATTACTCTAACAATCAACAAGTTAATTGTCCACACGTGTTTTCATTTCTTGTAATTAATCCTCCACTGTACCTTAACCGAAATTCCTGTTACGTTATATTGCATATTTAACTCTTGGCTCCAGGAAGAAATAAGTATGCAATGACTACCTCGTTCCTGTATTGCTTTCTTGTCTTACGAATTACATCTTAATAAGATAATGTTATGTAATCGCGCACTGATAAACGCCAGTAAAATGTTTATTTCTGGACATTGCTAACAAAAATTTGATTAATCATGGTCCTGAATTCAGAAACAAGATCCTCTAACACGTGGTGTAGCCAGAATCCATGTTTTTTGGGTCCTCGATACCTAAATATTGATTGACGGCAAACTGTCTGTGTGTGTCTGTCCGTCTGTGGTCAACGCTAGGGCCTAAATCGTTCCGACGATTTTCTTCAAAATTGATATTTCCTAATCGATCAGAATGTACTGAAATCTTTCCGAATTTCAAATGAATATCATAATTTTTTTAACAAACTTTGTCTTCAGATTGTGTAATGAACGCTTATGGAGTGCACGTCTAATTTTCGTTGAAATCACAGATTTATTTGAAAATTGTAACAGTCCAATAGTATTAGGCATCTTCGTACAACTCTAACATTCAAGATACAGATTTTTCCTTATTAAAATATGTTTTTTAAAGACTCACCTCCAAATATATTTATGTTCACTTTTTCAAAAAAAATTAGTAGTTTTTGTGTAAGTTTGCGGAAAATTTAGGCATTCCAACGCTCCTACTGTTTTCTTTAAATTTTCTCCTCGTACGTAGTAAAGATCGGTAATATATATGATTCGTCTCATTTTCGGTTACTGTTTCGTTTTTTCGAAAATTCTAAAAAATTATCATTTCAATATAAAATTGGAGAGAGGGATTTTTGCTTTAAACACCGTCTGTTGTAAACTATTGGAGTTAAAACAGCACGTATTTTTGGCACATTGCAACGGATATGTGACATAATATAGCAATTGCTGTCCATATTAACACTTCACAGTCATCACTTGTGAAACTTATTACAAATCGTACAACAAACGGTACGAAAACTAATATAACGAAAGCCAATATATCAACAGAAATTCGACAGTTAAATATATAATTTTCGCATTAAAAAAGTTAGAAATAAATAATCCGATCCGGCGGGGACAATCACTGCTACAATACGTTGCGGACACAGCGGTGTTGTCATAGAGTCAATTTAATTTCAACTAATGAATAAAAAAGTAACTTATTGTTCTAAAAGTTTAATCGTCTCCTATATTATTTCAGTAGTATACTTTCCCTTTGCGGCTCTCACGCACAACCAATCTTTATAAATGACCTCTCTAAAGAAAGAGAATTTCACGGAGACGTGACGAATTGCACTTTGACTTTAAAAATATGAATGATTTGTTTAAAAACGCAACTAAATATTCGTGTAAAACGCAACCTGCAACGCACATCAGGATTTTTGAATCTATATCATCAAAAAACTCTTAAACAAAGCGTTATAGGGCCTTAAAAACTAAATTTTTGAGGACAAAAGCCTCAAAGATACTTTTCTCATACCGTAATGTACAGGAAGATATCTTATTGAACATTCTATTATATTTTTGCTGGTTCGACGCTTCTCGATTCAATTCCACCTGTTCAGAGTCTCTAGAATCTGCAACTGTATGTGAAATTACTAATTACTTGATATTCTACGCGACTTAATTACGTGGGTGTACTTCTTTGCTCGATAATAAAGTTAAATAAGAATAGTTTGTATTGAGAAGGGTGTATTATGGTGTTATCAATTTCAAGGTGACAGAACAAGTGGCAGAGAATAAGAGGTTCTTGAAGAAAAATATATAACAGGCTTAATATGGAAATGGAAAAATAAGGAAAAGGGAGGGGTGTAGCTTGTAAGAGTTCTCGCACGGGTACGCTAGTCAACTCTAATTCGTTAACTCCGACTAAATAATTACTAGACCCCAGAACTTCATGCACTAAATAAATTACAAATATGAATGCAACCACGCACTTAATATACGTAGCAATAGGTAACATTCATCAACATTATCTTCATTTTACACTGAACTACAAAACGTGTCAAATCAAATATTTTTAAACATTAAAATTAACAAAACTTGTGGTACAAAAACAGCACGTACTTTCTGGCCTTCAGTAATGGTTACTTAATACTATTTATTGCACAATTTATCTTCGAATTAAAACATCTCGTTCATTGTTTTTTGTACAACTCATTTGAAATCTTAGAAAATTTGGTGCGAAAATGAAAACGTTCCAAACAATACATTTTTTATTGAAACATTTTAATGGAAATATATTTCTGGAATTGAATTCATTGTACAAGGTGTGCAGTGTATTCACGACAATATTCGATGAGTTCTTTCGCCTTACAATATTCTTCGTAAGCAGTATGCAATAAAGTAAAATAATTAAATTTTAATAAATAATACGATACTGCTAGGGGATTTTTTCCTTCTTAATTAACAACTGGATTTATCGACTTTTTCGTTACTTTGTAGTGGGCAGCGAATTTTTTTCTGGCGGAAATTCGCCATTTTTTCGCGCAGCATTACATAACATTCCCTATACCACGTATATTATTCTGTATATACGTACTTTGACCGTATGGTCAAAACGTAAATATTAGGCGCTCCACAACGTTTAAAAGTGGCGCGCAGGTTGATGAATCGCTGCGGAACGAATCGGGCCGAACCGTGAACGAGCGCCCGGAAGGTGGGGGATTGGTCGGTCGGACCGCGCGGAAGCGTTAGTTGGGGAGCGAACAGCGAGCAGTGAGGAGAGAGGCTGATGGCGACAAGAGCGCGAGGTGGTAATGTGCAGATAAATCGAGAATCATCGGGACGGCTGGTGTTAAAGGAAGGAGAATTGTGATAGACTTAATGATGATTGCGAGTAAGGATTGTGGTAAACGTGTTTGGAAGGAATAATCACGAAATTTGACAAGAGAAGAGAATATTGCACGGACACGTGGGCGATGCTGTTTAGTGGTAGTTGGTGTAGCTGTGCGGATGCGGGATTACATGGTGAAGCCGTGTGAGCTGAGACAGTAAATTCGTCGTGTGGAAAAGGAAATTGTGGTGAAACTACGCCGGTGTATAAGAAAGGGCCGCCGGCGACACGTGGGCAGGCAGAACATCGTTGGCGCCAAGGTCACCTCTCGGCAACGAATCGGGGCACGTGGCGTCGCGTCGCGTGGAAGACGGCTGTAGTGGAAGGCAGATAAGTAACAATAATTATGAAGAAGAATAGATGGGTAATCGATTATAAGATGCCGGTTCAGGATGCTCACTGAGTAGTAAGGAGAGCAACAGTGTCTGTAGTGGTTCACGAATGGCATGTAGTGTTCAGGGAATTGGAGGTTACATAAATGGAAATAATAAATGTAAGGATGATAGGAATAGTCGGAGATGTATAGTGTAAACCATTTAATCTGTATTCAGTAAGGATTTGCGACCAGGTCAATGATGTAAATTATGTTATTAATGTGAAGAATTTTTTTAATAAATCCTGTTTCTGTGATGATAGATTCTTTGAACTCAGATAATGATGATTAAAGTATCCCCCTCAAAGAACCCCTGTGCTCAAATAAACAATCACAAAATTATGATATGTGCACCCATGAAACCGATAAAGGGTAAGTACGGTCACAGTACGTATACGGCAAAGTAATTATACTAATATATAAAGACAGACGTGTCCTAAATTACAGCGTGAATATCCCTGAATCTACTGAACCAATACTGACGAAACATTTGTGCTAGCTTCCTTTAAAGGTCTGGAGTACTATAGGCTATCAATTACAACCATAAACCTTAACATATTCACAAAATAATTACTATTCTGGGCATTTTTCGGCTAGCATTACATCATAGATTTCAGAGTACATCGACGTCCATAGTTAAGCTACGCGCCACCTGAGGCTGACAACTGACGTTTACGATTCGGTTCATCAAAGTAGAGAATTGCGTATATATCTAGTTAAAGACTGTTGATTTTATCGTCAATTGTTTAAAAAATAATGTTTATATTTAATAATGATTCCGATTTTTTCACTCTATAAAAGTAACTTGGAAATTGATTTTAATTGCATCTAGTTGTAAATGTATTAAGTCAACAAGGGAGAAGAATACATAGTCGTATATGGAATGTTTGGAAAACGACATTTTGCTGATGGATGACTCATATTTTAAAAAGGTATGAATGGACACATGTATTTTTAATGAAATAGTTATGGGATTAGTTGCAGTACATTATGTATAAATATTACGTATTTCGGAGTTCAACGAGTCAAATGAAAGTTCCGTTTTGGGCTGAAACTGTTAACGGATGAATTTTTGTAGGGAAGTATTTAATTGTCGTGTAGAAAGCAAACCCTTGGCTGGTGAAGGAATGATGATTTAAATTGATGAATGTTCGGTAAGTTCGGTTCAGTTTAATTGAAGAAAAAGAGTAGTGGGGAGAAGAGGGAAGAAATTGAATGTGTATCACTGTTTTTTTAGGTTGTTGAGAGTGAAACAAAAGAACATTATAACATAAAAACCTTTGGTCAAGCCGGTATCCACTGTTTGTTATCGATGTTTTGTAGATATTAATAACTGTCTTCGTGGTTAAAAGCACATTTAAGTGAGCCATAAGGACCCTAAAAAGAATACTCAAGTTCAATTGAAAGCACTTTATTTGCATTTCAATTGCTTCGGAGTGCGGTCAGCGATTAATTTTATTAACGTTGTTTATAACGAAATAAGAAAAAACATGAAAAAGAACAAGTTTTACGATATGGCAACTGAAAGTATAGGGATAATATCTAAAATTCTACAAAAATAATATGTGAATGAATGTATTTATTTTATGTTCAATTTGACTATTTTTAGTTACATAGTGAGTGAAGTTTGAGGGTAGGAACACCAATTTAAAAATATGTACATTTTTATTGAGACAGGGAGGAAGACAAAGTATTTCCAGGTGGGAGCGTGACAGAGGGAGGTTGGGCAAGACGGAACGGGGATAAAATAGAAGGTTACAAGAAGGCTGCGCGGCGGGGCGGGAACGGATGGAATGCTTCTTCCTGTCTCATAATTTATTGTGATAAATACCCCAGCCACGCGGGGTGCTGCAGCTAGTGAGTGGGTAAGTCAAGCTAAATTAAGGGGGAAAATCTCCGAACAGTGTCCCTTTTTTATGAGTCCTTGATACCGGAAAACCAATTGAAAGCAAAACGTCCGTCAGTCCGCTTCTCTTCCTTTCTGTCCGTCCGTCCGTCTGTCCTGTCCGTTGTATGTCAACAACACTACCGCCTAAACTATGGATACAATACTTTCCAGATTGAAGAAACCGCTGTCTAACTTGAGTCAAAACTGTGAGATTTTGAAAAACATTAATTAATTTTTGGGGGTACTCTACATGAAGCCCTCCGGACATTTTCAATTTTTTTTAAAAAGCCACTACAAATTTTTACTACACATTTCTTGTAACAATAGAGTAAAAAATATTGTAGCATATTAAGCATGAATTATTGTAGCATGAGTCTGATTTTCACGGTTAACTCTGAAGTTTCGAAAATTGCAAATGTTTGAATTTTATTCGGCGTCTTTCTTTAACTACCAATTTGCAGATAGAGATTTTTCTTTCCTATAGAATTTGTTCTCCGAAGTCAGTTCTTCCATTAACGTAATGTATATTTTCTTAAAAATTTCAGTGGTTATTGCGCAATATCGCGGGCTATATATGCAAATTAAAAAAATACAAAAACATGATTTTCTCGAAAACGCCACCAGATTTTTTCTTTAAACTGTTGGTAGGGAGAGTGCTCAATAACTTCTTTGAGATGACATGAACTTCACACTGCTTTATTATTTTGTTTTTTCAAATATTAAAAAGTTTAATTTTTTGACTTGTCTCTCACGTCGGTAATATTTATATTTGCGTTGATTTGTTCACATTACTATATAATTAGTACATGTGCTTTAATTCATGCCAAATAAAGTTTCTCGAAAACTCAACCGTTTTCAATGGAAATTAGCTCGCATTTCTGCATTTTCAGAAACGCTCAAACGTCATTTTCTCATAAATCTCCAAATTTTTTCCTCAAACTTTTGAATCTGACAGTGCTAATTGCACTCCTTAATATGACGTGAAGTTCAATTCACAGTTTTTTTTGTTTTTGAAAAAATTACATAATTGTAATTCTTTTGAAAGATCTCTCACACCATTATTATGCACATTTCCAGTAATTTGTAAACACTATTGTATTTATAAGTTAAAGTGCTTCAAACTACTTTCAATTACGTTTTGTAAAACTGAAAAATTTTCTGTGAAAAAGAGCTTGAAATCTAGTAGCGTAGCATTATTAGTGGTGCTTAAAAACCTTATTCTTAAAAACGGCTCCATATTTTTAAAAGAAAATTGCCGTTTAGGACGAAGTTTTTGTGTTTTTTAATATTTTAAAATTAATATTTCCGTTCTAGCATTAGGAAAACTAAAAAATAACAAAATGTCAAAAAAATATACTTTGTGCGATGGTAGATGGCAGCTGGCAAGAAAGAGTATGTTGCAATTCGGAATAGCTAGCCCAGATCCAAAGAAATAGAAAACTAATCCGGGAGAGTCTGTGGCGTTCTGTAGCTTGTGTCACTTGTGTACTATTTTCCTGGAAAAATAACTCCGAAACACACACCATCACTTCTCACATTCTATATGCAACTCTGTTAATCTAAACTGTTAATCTAAAAGGTAGGAATTTGATTAATCATACCTGTCAAAATTGTCCTAATCCGGCCCACTTTGAAATGGAATTAATCTGAGATATCCGTAGTAAAAATACACAAATACACAAATACAAATATACAAATATACAAAATATTTGAGCATCAGAATTGTGTGCTAGCCTAGTACTGCAATGATTCGTATCCTTACATATGGAAAGTCATCGAAGATGAAGCTGACTATAGGAGGCAAACACTTTAGTGTGATATCGTACTATAGCGGATTTGACAAATGAGTGCAGAATGGCGTATGGACATTTTTGTGTATCACGACGTCGAGATAAATAAATGCGATTTCAAGATAGTGCATAGTTTGCAGAAAAATTGAGAACATTTGTGTATTTGGCGCACATAGTTCATAAGCGGCGAGTGAATGTGTTCCAGAACTGATCAAAAAGGCAGTTGACGAACTATCACTGGTGCAAGTGAGTTAAAAATTACAAACTTTAGGACTGAACAATGTAAAAATTTTATGTTTTAAACAAATCAACAATTAGAAGGGAAATTTTAGGAATTTTAGGTAAATACAACTAATTAAGGGGACGTTGAAGAGGCGTAAATAGAAATATAGAATGTTAATAAAGAAGGACAAATGACGGATAGCGAGTTCAGTCGTTCAGTGCGGGGCATCATAATGGTGGAGTATCGCCGCGACATATGTTTAAAGTAAACAGGAGGAGAAACGTTTAATCAGATGGTGTTCGGCCCAACCGTTCTCTTTGGAGTTGTCCTCGACGTCATCGAAGATTGGCGCAGAAGGAACATGACGCAAGGGACCTGAACTGCATATGGGTCATTCCACGCAAAATCGGACGAATTTGAAGGAAAATTGACCTCGATGTCTGATATCTTTCTGATTATTTTTTACAGGTTTTTGAAAACAAACTATACAACACGTGTTTTTTAGTTTTGCTCAAATATTTATATTTTCGTCATTTTATTTTTTTTAATTTTCCGTAACTTCATACGCACTGACGTGTATAATATTTTGTATCTAAAAATCGGTTTAAAATTTCGGTTTTGAGTTCCTCTTAAATCAAAGCTTATATCTGTACCTTTCATAAAATTTATCTTATTATTTATAAAATTTTATTTTTAATGTTATTTTTTGTTTATAAATGTTTATTTATAAAATTATTAATTTTACCACGAAATAAAAATCTGAAAAAAAAACAAAAAGAAAGTTCATTTTTTCTTCTAAAGGACTGCGAAGTTTCAAAATGGCTTCTGTTAAAATAACTTTTTGAGAATTTTTAAAATCTTTCCTCGTTCACAGCGTCGCGAGAACCTCATGCGCCCGTCGTTGAATGTGCCGCTATCGAATGAAACGCTGGGGGGAACAATCTTCACAACAGGAAAGTAAGTGTAAATTGTTCACTGAGCAATGAGTTTTAAAGTTATTGTTAATATTCCAAAACATATAAAATATGAAGTTGTTTCAGATTTACGTCTTTTTAAGTTTCTCTTTATATAATTTCGAGAAGATGTGCACTTTCTTTCAAGGAGCATGTTTTAATTGTTTCTTTATCTTCTCAAATAGGAACAAAGGAATGTAACGAACGTGTACCACGTAGCCATTTTGCTGCAGTTCTGTGACTTTTAAGCGAATTCTTTCTTCTTCATGATCTTCATTGGTGAAGAAGAAAATCACTATGTTTTGTATGTTTTTGTACCACTCATAGACCTTCTTGGGAGTCGTAATCGGATCATGATGTACTTGAATAGTTCAACGTGAATCCACTGCCGATACGTCACTCTGTCAATCATCCCCTCTTCAAACTTTTCCTACAACATTTTAAGTCGTTCTATTCCAGGACATTTGTCACACTTTTTAAAGTAACAGTCAGCTCTTGGAGTGTCAAAAATAACTTTTGTTAGGTAGTACCGACAATCCTTCAATGCTCCAACATCATATGTTAACTTTGCGAAACCTCCTCCGTCAAACATTAACTTTACTCGTACGTTTTCGTGATATACACAAACACATCTGTATGTGTACCGTTAGCTCCTGGTAAAATGCTGTGTTTCAATCTTAATTCAGCGAACTTTGAAAATTTGATATTTTGGTGCGGAGACTTTTCTTTAAAATGTCAGTAGATTTCTTTCATGTTGCTCAGTATAATCCTCTTTTGTTTGTGAATATCCCCTATTCTCTCTTACTGAAATAAAATTATTTTTTTCCTTTATTTACTCATTATACGGCTAACGTCATCTGAACAATAAAAAGCCACAACTTATTGGTGTACAGAAGCGACGATAGCTCTTCTGGATTTCACATGTGGAGTTGACAATATTCCTTTGTTGCTAGTTGTTTTACAAACAGTTATCATGTGAGTAAATGCATAGAAATGTTTTTTAACTTTAGGAAAAGACCAATCTTCGAAAATATTTAGAATTTTAAGTTTCATCATCATCATCAGTAGTTTTGTATCTTTTTTTCAATTCTTCTATGATGTATTCATTTTCTTGTTCTTCTACCTCTTCTATATCAAAATTCTTCACTAGGAGTTAGATCACCATTATCTTTCTTTTTAATTTTCAATTACGAATAATTGTCTTCTTCTGAATTTCTACTCTGATGACTTGTACCAGGTTTGCTGGAAAATGTTTCAATTGTATCTTTAGAAGTTTGACATTTATTTTGTAAACCATTTTGAAGTTCTCCATCTGCATATATTACAAATTTTCAAGTTCGGCGTAATTTGTAAGTATAGTGTGCCCAACTTTTGAAGGATACTTCGTATTACATGTCTTAAATTTTTCCATTCAGTTCTACCATACTTTTCTAGATTGAAAGGATTGAAACATGAATCAAAGCTTATCTTCATTGTACCTGACATCTTCAATTATTTTTTGTCACTCTCCTAGAAAGAAAGAAGCGCACGGGCACTCACACACGCGTCACAAACGAGGATATTATTTGCACTGTGTCACACACTCTTGGGTGTAAACTGATCCCAATGTTTGTATTGCTTGGTCGACTTTCTGCCATTGCCTCGGGTGGTAAACAACTTGCTGACATCGATGAAAGGGTGTGGGCAGTGTTGCGCAATGCCGTAAGTCCAGTGGAGGAAGACACAGGGAGCATTGACAAAGTGGTATGGCAGCGGCGCGCCGCGGCGGTCTAGAAAATGCTCTGCGCTCCGTTGAATATTATTTTTTTACGTGAGTTCTAAAACAGAAGCCATTTTGAAAATTTGCAGAGATGGAGACGAAAGTCTAAAGAATTTATTGCCGTCGAGTTTAAAACAAAAAATCATGGGGATCATCTTAAAAAACTCATTTTAAAAATTATAAGCAATTTAAAAAACCCAATAGAAATATATGCAATTATTTACAAAGACTTGTTGAATGATTGCTTCTTTAGCTTTAATTTGAGATCAAGTTTAATTTTTTACAAGCAATACATTTGGAGTTAAAAATTATTAAACATCTCAACATTAGAGAAAAAATAATATATTTCAATAATTGTAACTTCAAAAATAATGTATTCTTGGCTAAACAAAAAAATACGTGTCTCTAACGTTTCATAATAGTGTAAGAATATATTAGAGAATTTGAAACACCTCAGGTTTTTTTCTGTCCGGTTTTACGTGGAATGACCCATATGCATTCAATAAATGCGACGGATTTTTCTCGTGTTAAAGGCCAAGCGTGTCACTAATTAATATGATATGTCTAATTACGGAATGGCCACAGAGGGAAAATGCAGATTTCTCAGCATAGCATGAATGTGATTGTAAATATTGTGTGGATGAATGTTTATTCTTTGTTTTAATCTGTTGATGTTATTGTGATGTGTTGTTTGTTTTGTTGGCAGAATGTACAAAATACGCTGAAGATAACGTAATAAATAGCAACAGACACGAGGGTATTTGTTATTTTGTTTTCTCAGAATGAATTTTGAGTTGTTACTGTAACTTTGAAAACACCAGGTATTGTTGCAAATGATAGCAGGTCTTAATCCAATATTGGATAACTTGCATCAATCTACGACCTATACATTATTGTAATCGGCCATAGCCAATGTCAAAAACAATAAGATTACTAGTTATTAATAAATAAATAAGAGATAGGCGGGGGATGGGCGCGTTTAAGTGTGTGCGGGAAACCGACACACTACTAGATGATTACTAGATTATTTATAGTACATAGTGAATGGTAAAAATCCGTTTGTTAGACGAAGCCTTAGTCAAAGCCAAAACGTTCGCAATGTAAATGATGTTTCTTTACTGACCGAAACTCAAGAAAAGTCCACACTACTTATAAAATGTATTCTTATAAAAAACAATTATTTACATAGAGTGTATTTAGATACTTATTCCATACTTATTCATGTTTACCATTTCCAATTGTCAGTAGATTTGCGGTCCAAAAAGCCCCCAGTTATAGTACTTGATTGCAAATTGCAGATATGGTACAAAGGGTAGAAATCTACTGAAATCTATCAATATTACAATTAAATGCCTTATAGACACTATCCATTGGACAACATAGTTTTTCTTTTGCCGTTATATCACTAACGTTTTCGTATATTATTATGATGTCGCTCCTACGAAAGTACTTTTACCATACACGTTGCTGCTGAGGGTTAGTGGTATGGGTGTCGGCAAGTTTCCTCTGAGGATCTGAGTTTCGGTCTCGGAGCGGAAAAATATTTGTTTTTTGAAAACACTTTTGCAGATTTACGTGGTAGTATACTACAGAGAAGCAGTTAGAAATAATGCGAGAAAGTAGGTGATTTTGTTACACCACAGGTTTTCAATATAAATAAATAACATATTAATACAATTCATAAAATGATGTAAAAAATGTGTCCTTCTGTTTTAACTGAAAAGTAGAAAATTTAGCATTAGTTTTGAAATTGTGAGGTTTTATAAAGGTATGTATGGTATAATACTTAGAGTACGTCTCAAAATTGAGATTTTTTAATTTTTTTGTTCCAATATTTCCGGCGAACATTGGAGTTAGGAGTATTTCGTTGCTTTGTGAAATGATGCAAAACAATATCTAAAGTGCATCTGAATGCCAGTCTCATTGTGCAGATTCGGAGCTCGCCGATACGGGAAAAGTGTCCCCCATTCCAGTCCCGACCACCGAACCGTTCACATCGCAGAGCGCTCGAAAAAGTCGGAACACTAGCGTCGGTGCGGGCCCGCCCGTTACCGTCCCACCAGTTTATATTGCAAGTGCATCTAGTATTAAGTACTTATCTTGAGTGTAAATTCAGTGTTAATCCAGTGCATCGAATAACTTTCATCAATGGCATTCGATGCAAGTTCATCAACAGGCAACGTAGTGAGCAATGCTCTTTACGCGCTACACAACACCAACAACATTCCCCATAGCAACTTCATCAATCTACCTACATCACAAAGTGAAAGTGCTACAAATGAGGATGCAGTCATGGAATCATCGACATCAGATACTTCATGTTATCAAGATTCATCGCAAGGTACAATGCTTATAACCTTAGGCAGCCAGCATCAGGGGAAACCCAACCAAAGGAAAAGGTCAGTAGGCAAGGACGCTACCAACAGCGATAACAAAAAATACAGTGCAAGTGCCAGTGACAATGACAAAAGTTATTCATCAGTGTTAACCGGTGTACCATACACAGACGGTTCCGAAGTTCCCGTAGGCTTCGCAGCACAAAACTTTAGTAACCAAAGTGAGGCCTCAGACTTGCAATACTGTTACAATGTCCCTGTAGGCAATAGTTTTTCGGGATTATTCTTTAATGAAACCGAGTCTCCTCTGGATACCCGCTTCAAATATCTAAATTCTGATCAATCTTTACAGCCTAGTATAACCTCTAAAATCCCCCCAATTTTCATTGCCCAGATAACAAACATCAACTCTTTCGTTAATGAAATTAAAATTAACGTATCTAAAAACTTCATAGCCGAACAGAAAAATAGCAAGGTGAAAATAAATCCCAGCACAGCAGAAGATTTTCGCAAAATCATAAAATATTTAATAAACACTAATAGAAGATCCCATTCCTTCAAAGACCCAGCAAACAAAAACTTTTCTGTAGTTTTTAAAAATGTCCACCTCTCCTTAACTGATAGTGAAATTATGCAAGATTTAAAACAAAGATACCCATCCATTGTTAAAATCACACGTCTTCAGAAGGACAGCCATCCCATTCCTGTAATAGCGGCCGAGTTCAACGATAATGAAACACTAGAATCAATTCTCAGCATAAATCAAATTTGCAACCTGAAAGTCACCACCGAAAGGAGAAAAAAACCAAAAGGCCCACTACAGTGTTACAGATGTTTGGACTTTGGACACTCTAGAAATAATTGCAACCACAAAATTAATTGTGCAATATGCTCTGGTAATCACTATACGGTAACTTGTCCCCAAAGCAAAGAAACCCCTTCCTGCATTCTCTGCAAAGGCAATCACCGCGCAGATGTAAGAAATGAGAACTGTTTATATTATAAGGAAATCGTTGAAAAGAAAAGCACCCCACCCCAGAGTACAAGAAATCCATCTCAAAGAATGCAATCCCAAACCTCTAACAACCAACAAGAAACATTTCCATCACTGCCTTTTACCCAACCAATGCGAAACTTTACTAGGAACTACAACCCTGTGAACCAATCAAGCTTCGTTAACAATAACAGATCACGGAGCAACCCCACCCAGCAAAACCAACAAAATAATAATATTAATCCTCTTTTAAATTCAATTATTAATTCTATAACGTCCTGCATAATTAACTTCATCTATTCCCTCATACCATCAATAATCAATACAATTCAGAATACAATAACAGCTTATTTTAATAACAATTATGTCAATACAAGCCCTTAAAAATATATCGTTTACAAATTGGAATGCAAACGGGATTACATTCAAAAAAGTAGAACTGACACAATACTTACACACACACAATACTTGCATGCATAACAGAGTCACATCTAAACAATAGTAACAAGTTTTACATACCAGAATACAGAATTTATAGAAATGACAGGATCGAAAACAAAGGAGGCGGTTTACTAATAGCAGTCAAGAATAATATAAACCATCACGAAATTAATATACCAAACACCACAGGAATTGAAACAGTAGCAATAAGCCTAAAATTGAACAATCAATCATGGAATATAATAGCTGCATACAAACCTCCAACAATAAAAATACAGCCCCATAATATACTTAATCTATTCACCCCAAATAAAAATACACTAATTCTAGGCGATTTTAACGCCAAACACATTAACTGGGGATGTCACACAAGCAACCAAGCAGGAAAACCACTATCCCAAATTTTAACCAATACCAATATAAATATTCTGTCCCCTACAGAACCAACATACTATCCAAGAGATGTAAATAAAAAACCAGACATCATAGACATCTGTCTGACAGATGGAAATATCAATTTTTACTCAACCCCATATCATGAACTTGATTCAGACCACATTCCTGTTAACATACACAGCAAATTCCACCACCGCGATCCCCAGTCCCCAAAATTAACACTCTTAAATTAAACTGGATTAAATTCCAAAACATAATAAGCAATTTAATACCTAAAATAAAAATCCTAAACACTCCAATAGAAATTGAGAATGCTGTAATATTACTAAACACCATAATACATACAGCAATAACAGAAACGCAACCCATAAATACACAACCTCATAACAATATTAGACATTCACTTCTACTGACAGAAATTAGGGTCATAATAAGTATAAAAAATAAGACCAAAAGACTGTGGAACGTAACAAAAAATCCACTAATTAAAACAGAACTTTACATATTAACTAATATAGTGAAGAAATTAATAAAAAAATCATAAATCTCAAATTCCAAAACAAGATACAATCTTTAATGCCACAAAACAACACTATTTGAAACTTCACCAGAAAAATACTACAAAAGAAATCAATTATTCCAACCTATCAACTCACCAAAGAGTAAGTTATTTACCCCAACCGACAAGGCTGAGGAAATAGCCAATTACTTTGAGTCGACTCTCACCCTCAACCAAACAAAATTGCACCCGGAACACAGCACAATAATTCAATCTACAAACCTTCCTAACTATGGCCCTTACTTTAAAATCCATTTCAAAAACCCTAAGGAAATAAAACAAATAATTAACTTTCTCCCGATTAAAAAAGCGCCAGGCCACGATAGCATTAATAATTCAATATTAAATCATTTACCAGCCCCGGCAATTGCTTTCATAACAAATATTTACAATTCATGTTTCAGAACAAACCATTTTCCATCCACTTGGAAACATGCCATTATTCATCCCGTCCCGAAACCAAATAAAAATGCAGCAAACACCGATAGCTATCGCCCAATTAGCCTCCTTCCAACTCTGTCTAAAATCTTCGAAAAAATAATACTTCAACGGCTCAAAAAACATCTACAATTAACAAAAGCAATCCCAAGAGAACAATTTGGATTTACTGAACACATATCCACACAACACCATCTCCTTAGAATTACAGAACATCTCAATACAGCATTTCAGAAAAAACATTACTCAATACTCATATCACTCGACATATCACAGGCATTTGATAGAGTATGGCGCCAGGCACTAATATACAAACTAAAGAAAATCGGCACTCCACAGTACATCACCTCAATAATCCAAAGCTACTTATCCAACAGAATCTTTGCAGTAACAATTAACAATCATCACATAAACCCCAGGTTAATCAAAGCAGGATTACCACAAGGATCCCCCCTTTCACCCACACTGTTCAATCTGTGTATAGCAGACATCCCCAACCACCCAACAGTAAAAACAGCACAGTTTGCAGACGACACACTTATTTTCGCTTCCAATCCCTCTTTAATCAGTGTTAAAAATAACATACAGTTATATCTAAACCAAATTGACAGTTGGTCAGCCAAATTAAAAATAAAATTAAACCCAAACAAAACTGCAGCAATTTTTTTTTCTTTAAGGCCATACACCCCACCAATCCCATTAACATTAAACAATGAGCCCATCCCATGGTACCCCCCAAATAAACCTATCAAATATTTAGGATTGCATATGGACACCAAACTGAATTGGAAACAACATATAGACACCAAAATAATACAAACTAAATGTAAACTGCATCAACTAAAAACACTAATTAATAGAAATAAATATATCCATACAAAACAGCAATAATAGTATACAAAACAATAATTAGACCGACTCTTCTCTTCGCCTGTCCAATATGGATCAATGCTGCAAAAACAAACATCAACCAAATTCAAATAGTACAAAACCAATTTCTTCGTACCATCACTAATGCACCCTGGTTCATATCAAATCACCAATTACACAAGGAATTCAACCTCGATCCCATCATTCACCACATTACATAATTATCACATAACTTCTCTAATATTCACCATATCCAAACCTTAAATTCATTCAACCTCTGTAAAAACCCCACTCATCCTACTCGCATCAAAAATAAATATCCATTCCACATGTTTTGCAAAATATTTTCAGACCTGTAATAAATTCAACGAGGTGCCATCATGGTTTCCTCAACCTTTGTATTAGTATTAAGTTAGGTTAAGTTTTAGTAATTAAGCCACCAATACATATGTATAGTTAAATAAACTGATCCATGTATACAATCAATCAAATAAATAAAGTAAAAACTAAAAAAACGGGAAATGTTTCCAGAGACGGATGATCTGCTATACAATTTCTCGGTCTGTTATGAGTGACGTTACGCGAGAGCGTCAAGACCGATTTAGATGATAGTTGTTCACAGTTGCTCAGTTCAGTCTTGGCAGCGACCGCGAGTAGACGTGCCTGCCGCTCCGAGGGTAGCTAGTGCTTATCGCAGAGTGCCAAGATAAGGGCCGGGGCAGCCGGTCCCAGGTCGAAGGTGGCGAAAGTGTACCTCAAAACGTCTTTGTTCAGATTTCTACTTACAGTACAATTAAAATTACTCGTGAAGTGAATCACATGTTAAACGGCGATGTCCCCCTAGGGGGACATATCACCACGTCAGTGCAAATACTAAACCACGAAGATGCAGAAGAAATGTACATAGACCTAAACAGTGCTCCCGCTACAATGAATGAAGAATTCGCAAAAATTCACCAACAATACCAGCAACTGCTACAACAACATGAAGTAACGCAAAATCAACTACAGGAACAATTACAGCAAAACCAAATGTTACTTTATCAACTCCAGCAACGCGAACATCTTAATCCAGTGCAACCAGTGAATCAAGTAGCGTGTGTTGACCTTCAACTGCCGAGTGCACCGAATACGCAAGAGGTTACAAAAGAACAACAAGAAAGTGCCACAAATAAAAGAAAACGTGGGTTGGATGCAGCAAAAGATCAACCAAAACAGACAATCTACAACGTTACGACGCAAAACAGGTACGATCCTCTAGGAAATGTTCCAGATCCAAACTTAGACTTACCCAAAATTCCCCAATAAGCATAATTAAAAATGCAGAAAATATGCCAAATTTTACCTCTTTAATCGCAGAAATTCAAAAACTAGTTAGAAATGACTTTACTTCAAAAGTAAAACAAAGTCATATTGCGATACTGTTTACAAAAATAGATGACTTCAGAATATTCCGTAAGTATTGTGACGAGAAAGAAATTCAATATTTCACTTACCGCGAACCAACAAAGAAAACTATTTCTGCTACAATATACGACATCCCTACAGCATTTTCAAAAGAAAACATAAGATTAGAATTAGAAAAAATATATCCAGTTATCTCAGTTTACAGATTATTCAACAAGAAAAGGGAACAAATAGAAATATGTGCAATAGAATTGTTAGATAATGATCAGGGACGTGAAATAGTGCACCTGAATCGACTATTCAATTGTGTTATCAAAGTGAAATTTAAAAAAACTCAAACGTACCTGTTCAATGTAAAAACTGTCAAAACATAAACCACACGCAAGCAAATTGTAAATTAGAATCACGGTGTGTCCGATGTTTAGATAAACATCATTATTAAAAATGTCCAAAGCCTAAAGGTTTTCCACCTAAATGTTGTAACTGCTTTCAAAATCATACTGCTAATTACAGAGGTTGTAAAATATTCAAAACAAAAATGGCCATCAAAAATTTTCCTCCAAATTCTCAAACCAAACTTAGAGGGTACCAGAGGCCAAATCTACCTACTAACCAACATTCTCGGATTATAAATTTCAATCAAAACACAAGGTTGCCCTCCAATTTTAATAATATGAGTGAATTCCCAAACCTTCCAAAAGTATCCCCAGAATTACGTAATAACCTTACGAATAATTATGCTCCAGTCACACAACTGCCAGCAAACTTAAATTCATTAATCCCAATATTAACAGCTCAAATAATGAATGCACTATTCCCTCAAAAACAACAATTACTACAACAAATTCTGCCAACAAGAATTAACCATGGACAATAACGCCGATCTAAAACTCCTGAATTGGAATGCCAACTGCCTTCAAAGGCAATTCTACCAATTTAAACATTTTCTCCACGACCAAAAAATAGATATTGCCTGTCTCACTAAACTCACCTCAATTATAGTAATAAAATGAACATTCTTGGTTACATAATATATAGAAAAGACAGAAATCCACACAGGTTAAGGTGTAGCTATCATAATTAAACGCGAAATAAAACATACCCTGTAATAATCCCACAAAATAATAATCTAAAAATGGTAGAAATATCCATCTCTTTCAGTAGGTAACATTACATTAATAACAGCATACAAACCGCCAAATAAAAAACTGCCATTAGATATTATGGAAACTATATTCAGAAATAATAATAAAATAATACTATTAGGAGATCTCAATGCCAAAAATCAAGCATGGGGCTGTCACACCACAACTCCTCAAGGAAAAATATTATTAGAAACTGCCATTAAAAATAATTGGATAATACGTGCACCCACACAACCCACTCATTATCCGTATAATAACAACATTAAACCAGATATACTTCACATAGTATTAACGCAAAATGTAAACTGGTCAATACATCAGTACGCAATACCAGCATTAAATTCGGATCATAACCCAATATTAATACTATTTAACCAAACAACACCAACAATTACTTCTTACAGTCCGCTAATAAATGGTAAAATAAATTGGAGCTTATTTCAGAAACAAATAATGCAACTAGATAAGTATCCTAAAAACGTAAATACAACAAATGACATTGATCAGTCTGTAGAAACTTTCGAAAACAACACAAAAAATGCCATGAAATTGCCAACCATCAGACAAAGCCATCCGAACGAAATAAAAATAATTCCATTACCAAACGACATAATAAACCTAATTGTCTATAAACATAAAATACGCAGACAGTGGCAAATAAGCCGAAGTTCCTCGATTAAAACTATATTGAATTCTCTCACTAAAAAAGTTAAAGATAAATTAGAACGTTACAGATTCACCCAATTCGATAAGTATACTTCGCAACTTCAACCAAATTCTGCATCGCTTTGTACAGCAATAAAAATAATAACCAAAGAAAAAACACAAAACTTAATACGTACATCAAATAACACAACAGCCTCTACCGATAATGAAAAAGCTGATTTACCAGCTAAACATTTTAAAGACACTTTTACAAATAATATAACCGGTAATGTTACATTTACAAACAAAATTGATTCAGAGCTTTCGCAACTCTGTTGCACAGTCCCAGAAAGAATTAAATTAATTTCCCTATTAGAAACACAATACTTAATCAAAAACCTAAAAAAAGTCCCCAGGTGTTGACAAAATTCCAAATATACTCATTAAAAAACTTCCGAAACAAGCAATCAGTTCTTTAACAGAAATATGCAATTCTTGCCTAAGATTAAATTATTTCCCGCAATCTTGGAAAATGGCACTGATAATACCCATTGCAAAACCAAGTAAAGACCATTCGAAAACAGAGAATTATCGACTAATTAGTCTACTTCCAACGTTTTCAAAAATCTTCGAAAAATTAATACTAAAGGGAATCAACACATTCATAAACAGTAACAATATTATACCCGCGTCACAATTTGGTTTCCGCAATAACCATTCAACAATACATCAACTTTTAAGACTAACCGATTTCATCGCTACTAATTCCCAAAAATCTAAACATACATTAGCACTATTTTTGGACGTAGAAAAAGCGTTCGATCAAGTATGGCACCAAGGTTTACTATATAAAATGCGGCAAAATGGATTCCCGCAATATTTACAACAAATAATAAAAAGTTTTCTAATAAATCATAGTTTCAAAGTACAAGTCAATTTAGTACAGCCCTCTGTTTGTGATATCACGGCCAGTGTCGCTCAGGGATCGCCACTGTCACCAACCCTATTCAATATATTTATTTCAGACCTTCCACAACTAAAGTATTCAAAAATTGCGTTATTTGCAGATGACACCGTAATATTTACAACACATCAAAACTTAACATTAGGACGAAACAAACTTCAAGATGATTTAAACACACTTACAGAATGGTTACAGCAGTGGAAAATTAAAATCAACCCAACTAAATGTAAAGCAAAAATATTTTCATTAAAAAAATCTATACTATACATCCATTAATTCTAAATAACACATATATTCAATGCCTCTCCCCTACAAATTCAGGAAAATATTTAGAACTTCACATTGACAAAAGACTAACTTGGAAAGATCACATAAAAATAACAGCTAACAAAACATTTATAAAAATGTTAAAACTGTCCCCTCTAATTAATTAAAACTCAAAGATCAACATCGACACGTCAATATCCATTTTCAAATATATAATAAAGCCTTCACTAACCTACGCCTGTCAAATTTGGGGAGGTGCGGCAAATTGCAATTTAATCAAATTGCAAGTAATTCAAAATAAGTATCTACGCTGAACAGTAAATGCACCTTGGTATATCCGCAACGAGCAAATTCAAAAAGAACTCGCTATATGCCCAATAAAACAATGGATAGACAGACTCTCCACATTTTACACAAACCTACCATCCTGCCCTGCAACCCAAAAATTTAAGTTAGGTTCAACTTCAAAACCATATCCAAGAATCAAAAGTCGGCATTCTAAAGATTTACTTCGACCTCCATAAAATAGCAGAAAAGAAAGCAGTTATTAACAACAAATTAGAAATAAATTCGAGTAGTTAGAGGACCCTTCCTGTACACTCCTCGGTAATTAGTTAATATTTAATTGTAAGTTCAAAAATATGTAAAATAAGCCGAATGTTATTAACTTTGTACAAAAATGTATATATGATTCAAAACCTTGAAAGGCCTGACAGGCTGAACAAAGATTAATAAATTATTTTTAAAAAATTCCCGCGATTCGTAAAACGTTTCTAGTCCGTTGCATAAAAAATCTGGACATGTGCAACGGGTGTTAGAGAAAGTTTTGTAATATGAACAAAAGTGGCGATTATTCGACAGAATAAATCGTATTATGGGTCACTGAAACAGAATTTTATATTTTTACTGCACTACTTTACTCTGCATCATTGGCTCTGATGATAAAGTAACATATTTAAAAACATTGAAAAGCTAGTATATAGTAACTTTGTTTTCCAATTACTTACATATATTACTTTGTAATTTGGTGCATTGGAGTGCGTACGTCTGTCGCAGTTATCAAATGCAATAATTATTAACTCATCTTGACGGCGATGTGTCACATTATGGTTCTTGACGGAGCTTTCGTTATTTTTTTTTGCAAAAGTGGGCAGCAATAGAAATCGTCCATTAGATGGTCCTTGGGACGGTGTTTCAGCACACAGACAAGAACCAACCACCGTAATGAAAAACAAAACAAACTCCAGATGGCGATCCATATCTAAAACTATCAACGCACCCGATTTATTGAAAACTTCTGGACACGTTTTCTGACGATTTGCGTGTTCCTGCTCAAAAATAAATCATCAGCATGCCTGGACGAAGGCCGCAACAAAACTTTCAATATTCGTGGCCGAAATTTTGGTACAACGCGAACACTCTCCAAGATTAGTGACTTGAGCACCAGTAAAATTCTACACGTTTCCACTGGCTGCGCGAGGTGAACTTTGCCAAGGGGTGACTGAGGTAAATAAACTCTATTGAGTGCGAGAGGTTTGTTCACGCGAAAAAACAATTGCTCAAAATATTACTATTGACCGGTTGTCCTATTACTGGTAATTATCAGGAAAAAGATCTCACATGGTTCCATCTGTTTAAAGGCAAATAGATAAATAGGAAAAAATACTCATTTTGCTGCACAGCGAGCCAAAAACAGGAGGCGCAACTAAAAGACCTCGTCCCTAGGCCCCAAGCATTTTCATTAAAAATAAATAAAGCACATTCACTTCTAATAACAAAACGCTACGTATAACCTCCTAGTCCTGATGTATCCTGCAGGAGACACTAACAACGCACTTTTAAAATTCGCGGTAACCCATGAAGAATTATGTAAGACCCTTTCAGAATAGTACCAATGTGTTCCTCGAAGATGTCGCTGGTATCTACATTTGAATTTCAAGCAATGAAGAGTTCAGTGGCTGGTCAGCGTTACTTGAAAATGGCGGTTTCAAGAGTGAAGAAACGTACGCACATTCGTGGAGGTAGTTAATCTTATTTTGCATAATTTATGTTAAACAGACATTGTTGTTATGAATTACTTATTTTAAATTGTTGCTTTATATATCTATAATAATTATTTTACGATAATATTTTTAATTTTGTTGGAAATTACGACTTCTTTTCAGTGTATCCTGTAGGAGACATTAGGTCTAGTGCTAATAGTTTGCACCTTTAACTGTACTTTTTTTTCAATTTTGATGGCAACTAATTTTAGGTACTACATGCATAAAACTGCATCTAGGCTGTCAGTAACAACATAAATAATTAAAATTATAAGTAGTAACAGTACTTTCTAATGTATTTTTCCCATTTGTATTTTAAGTTGAAGATAATAATTAATAATTATTTGCGTTTTCTTTGTTAAGAATACTGATGCCTTTTTATTATTAATTTTCCATTACATCACGACTAAAGATCTTATAAGTCGGCTGAATATATAATCTACTCCAGGTTGCAACCAGCTACCTAAGGAGCAGATTTAGGGACTGTCGGTGCCTCTACAATACTTTGCGCAAAATGTGGGCTGTTCCAAAAAAAGCGATTTCTTGCACTTCCCAGGCTTTTGGATTACCTGGGAGTTTAGACAAGTTCTTACTCAAATTTTGCGGAACAAATCCCAGAGCTCCGATAACTATCGGGACGACCTGTGCTTTTACGCCCCACATTCGGCTGATCTCGATTTCTAAACTCTTGTATTTAAGACGTTTCTCTGCCTCCTTGGTAACGACGTTTTGATCGCAAGGTACAGTAACATCCACAAGTAAAAACGATTTGTTCTCCAAATCCCGGATGACTATATCCGGTTTGTTTGCCGCTATCGTGCGATCAGTTTAAATTTGTTGGTCGTACAATATCGTACACAATCCAAAAGACGTCACCGGTTTCGGTGAGTGTTCGTACCACTTGGCGCATGTGTTTGGAACGTCGAGGGCGGTACAGATTTGCCAGTGGAGGTAGCTACACACCCTGTCGTGTCTTTTCAAGTATTCGGTCTTTGCCAGGATTGGACAAGTTGAGACAATATGATCGATAGTTTCTACGTGTTCCTGACAAATGCGGCATTTATCATCTTGGGAAATTTTGAGAACCGCTTTATCATAATGTCGTGTTCTCAAGGCCTGATCTTGGGCTGCTATTACAAGTGCTTCCGATTCTGGCTTCATCCTTCTCCTTTTAAGCCACATAAATGATTGATCTTTATTGATCTGCAGCTTGTCCATTCTTTTTAGATATTGTCCGTGAAGTGGTTAGTCTCTCTACGATTTCTTTAACATTTTCTGTGTCTCAAATTTCATGTTAAGTAGCATCAGAAGTTAAGTATCTCTGTCATTCTGGTTGTCTTGCATAGTCTTGTTCGCAATGCTTCTTGCTACACTTACAATGCCTCTGTTTCCCATTCTTTGGTCAGATTTCATTACCTGCCTCAATAGTGGGTCATCTTGATGGCTGACTACATACTTTCCCATCCCGGTTATTGCATTGTGCCAGGAGGCTTCAATTTGTCTCAGGCCTCTTCCTCCTTCCTTACGTGACACATAAAGTCTACGTATATCAGCTCGAGGGTGGGAAACATGATGCATTGTTAGCAGTTTTCTGGTTTTTCGATCCATGGTGCGAATTTCTTGCTCAGTCCAGTCCACTAGTCCAAAACTGTATTCGGCTACAGGTACCGCCAAACTACCTATTGCAGATATTTTATTCCTGGAATTCAGAGCGGACTGCAGGACAAGTCTCACTCTCCTATAATACTCCCTACGAATTCTCTCTCTCATTCTGTCATTCGAGATGGTTTCACAATCTTCAATGCCCAGATATTTGTAAGTTTTACCTGGCTCAAGATCTTGAATCACAGTGTTCGTATCAATTTCAATGTTCTCAGACGTTGTGAGTTTCCCTCTTTCTATATTGATTTTTGCACACTTGTCAAGACCAAACGTCATGCAGATGTCATTGCTAAATTCATTCACGACTGACAGCATTTGGGAGAGAATCGCTTCATTCTTTGCAAACACTTTCAGATCATCCATGTGAAACAAATGTGATACTGGCCATTCATCACCATGGAGCTTGTAACCAAAGTCAGCTTGCGACAACTGTCTCGATAGTGGGATCAAACTAACGCAAAACAGCAGAGGGGATAGTGAATCTCCTTGAAAAATACCACTGTTAATCTGTATACTTCTGGTTTCTACTGCTTCCTTTCCGCTGTGGATTAGTAACCTGGTACTCCACGACTTCATACTAGCCTTGCAAAATTCAATAAGTCTAGGATGAAATCGATATATCTTCAGGGTCTTCAAAATCCAATCGTGTGGTACACTATCAAAGGCCTTTTGGTAGACAATCCAAGCCATGCTCAAATAACGTTTTCGTTTCTTTACATCATTCAAGATGACTTTATTCAGTAGCAAGATTTCCTAACAGCCATAAGAGCCTTTACGACATCCTTTTTGTTCTGCTGGCATTAGATGATTCTTATCTAGATGGCTGTACATTTTGTCAGCTATGGCTGCAGTGATAACTTTGTACAGTACTGGCAGACAAGTAATTGGCGTGTAGTTCTTCGCCAAAGAGCTGTCTCCCGCTTTGGGTAGCAAATACGTGATGGCGCGTGTGAGCCATTCCGGGAGTTCCTTTGGGTATTCTAAAATTTTAGTTAGATGTGAATGTATTGCTGTTAATTTTTAACCCAATAAATCTGGATCTTATCAGTCCCGGGGAACTTCCACTTTCCCATGTTCTTAACCCTTCAGCGTGGTATGCCGTCTGAAGACGGCAATTTCCTTTCTCTTCTTAACGCGGGGTGCCGTACCTGGACGGCATGGATTTTCCTTTCCATTCGCGGTATGCCGTCTCAGGACGGAAGGGATCTTTACCTGTTTTTCCTCTCATTTGCGGTGTGCCGTGTACAGACGTTGGTCGCTTGGCGGTGCGGTGCATAGACGCTGGCAGTGTGTGAGGGCGAGTTTTCGGTTTGTTTTTGAGTTGTTTTTAATACAAATGTTTTAATATCGATTAAAGTATTTCTATTTCTTTGTGGGTGTTTTTATACAAACAATTAATTGACAATACATCGTCTTCTATGTACTACATATAATATTAAATTATTGCGACTGTAAGAAATAGTGGTATGTATTATTTCATTATCTGAAAAAATTGCCGATACAAGTTTGAATGTAAAATTTATAATAAATTATCGTATTTTTTTCATTGACTAATTTTAATATGGTTGCTTCGAATTGTGTTACATTGTTCGAGTCAGATATTGAGGATGAAATTCTTCTCAAGCGAGGAGAGTACGTCGCCCAACACTCGGGCCCCGTTTCAGTTTTTAAAAAGAATGGACAAAAAGGCTGTTTCTATGATAAACACCTACCATAAAGATGATTTCAAAACAGTAATTACAAAGAGAAAAGAAGGAATTAAAAACCACACGTGCGTTCTTGATTACACTAAATCAATGGGAGGGCTAGATCTGAAAGATCAGTACTTGCAAACGTACCTTATTGAAAGGAAGAAAAGTAAGAAAAGGAATATGAACATGTTTACAAGATTGTTAAATGTCACTGTCTTGAATACTTTTATTATTTGGGAAAAGAATCGTATTAGGACAAGAATAAATTCTTTGAAATTTCGCTTTCATCTGGTCGAGCAATTGCTATCTGCACATTCACATGACAGAAGAGAAGTACGTGAACATCGTTTGATATGCGATTTAGATCGCTTGACAGGAAGACACTTTCTTGAAAGAATTCCACCTCAAGGTGACAAGATAAAGCATCAGAAACGATGCGTAGTGTGTCACAAGAATGGGAGACGTCCAGAGCCTACATTATTGTGCCCAGATTGTAAAGTTGGACTTTGCCCTGATACTTGCTTTAAAAGCTATCATTAGGAGTATCTGTAAAGAAAATGAATGCACCTTATTTTTAATTACATTCTATTATTAATAAATATTGAATATGAATAAATGACTGACACTATGAAACGTAAATGAATGACACTATTCCACATTTAATTTAACTTTCCATTTCCTCGTTTTCGATATTATAACAAATTATTATTATTATTATTATTATTGATATGATGCTATGCATTCTCCGGGTAGAGAACGTTTTCAGAGTTGGGAAGCGCAACGCCCCCTGAGCCGAGATGCTCCCGCAGCAGGCCTCGCCGGATGCGCTCAGCTCGCTACCTGCCCCCGCGGTGCCGACGACCGCACCTTTCACTTAAAGCCGCCTTCAAATGCTACCGCGCTCACCCTCGGCACCGCGTTGAAGGGTTAATTGCTTGGAAGAGGTCCTCTTCCGAGAATTGGTGAACATCTTCCACTGTTTCTACAAGTTCATCGGTAGCATCAACTTCAGATTGAAGCCAAGATGCGTCTTTTTTGTAGGATCTGCTCTCCTCCCAGATTCCTGCCCAAAATGCTTCGACGTCATCTTTTGAAGGAGTAACAGCATTGCCATTCGGTTTTTGAGTCAGATTGCGATAGAATCTCTTTGCGTCTGTTTCAAACAACCGATTCTGCACACGGAAATCTATTCTGCGTTTGTAACGACTAATTCTTTGAGCCCAGGCTTGAATTTTCTCTTTTAGCTTCTCAACTACCATTAGCCTGCTGATGTCATTTTGAATTTGGTATTTTTGTTCAACACTGAATTATTATAATTATTAATATTATTATTATTATTATTATAATTCTATACACGAATAAAAATGTTATGTGTCGCCTGAATATAAAATCTACTTCAGGTGGCAACCAGCTACCTAAAGAGTAGATCGAGGAACTGTAGTGCCTCTACAATACTTTGCTCAAAATGTGGGCTGTTCGAAATATAGCGATTTCATGCACTTCCCAGTCTTTTGAATTACCAGGGAGTTTAGACAAGTTCTTACACAAATGTTGCGGAACATATCCCAGAGCTCCCATAACTATTGGGACGACCTGTGCTTTTACACCCCACAATCTGCTGATATCGATTTCCAAACTCTTGTATTTAAGACGTTTCTCTGCCTCCTTGGTAACGACGTTTTGATCGCAAGGCATACATCGACAAGTAAACACGATATTTTTTAAATCCCGGATGACTATATTCGGTTTGTTTGCCGCTATCGTGCAATCAGTTTGAATTTGTTGGTCGTACAATATCGTACACAATCCAACAGACGTCACCGGTTTCGGTGAGTGTTCGTACCACTTCGGGCATATGTTCGTAACTTCGAGGGCGGTACAGATTTGCTAGTGAAGGTAGCTACATACCCTGTCGTGTCTTTTCAGGTATTCGATCTTTGCTGGGAGTGGAGAAGCTGAGACAATATGATCATTGGTTTCTACGTGTTCCTGACAAATGCGGCATTCATCATCTTGGAAAATTTTGAGAATCGCTTTATGATAATGTCGTATTCTCAACGCCTGATCTTGGGCAGCTATTACAACTGCTTCCAATTCTGGCTTCATACGTCGCCTCTTAAGCCACAAAAATGATTGATCTTTATGGATCTGTGTTCTGTCCATTCGTTTGAAAGATTGTCCGTGAAGTGGTTTGTCTCTCCTCGATTTCTTAAACATTTTTTGTTTCACATTTCATGTTAAGAAGCATCAGAAGTTGTGTCTCTGTCATTCTGCGTGTCTTGCATAGTTTTCATTGCAATGCTTCTTGCTACACTAACAACGCCTCTGTTTCCTATTCTTTGGTCAGATTACATGACCTGCCTCATTAGTCATCTTGATGGCTGGCTACATACTTACCCATCCCGACTATTCCATTGTGCCAGGAGGCCTCAATTTGTCTGAGGCCTCTTCCTCCTTCTTTACGTGACACATAAAATCTATGTAAATCACCTTGTGGGCCGGCAACATGACGCATTGTTAGCAGTTTTCTGGTTTTTCGATCCATGATGCGAATTTCTTGCTCAGTCTAGTCTACTAGTCCGAAAATGTATTCGACTGTAGGCACCGCCACACTACCAATTGGTGATATTTTATTCCTGGTAATCAGAGCGGACTGCAGGGCCAGTCTCACTCTTCCCTAATACTCACTGCGAATTCTCACTTGAATTGTGTCGTTCGAGATTGTCTCATATTCTTCAATTCCAAGATATTTGTAAGTTTTCCCTGGCTCAAGATGTTTAATCACAGTGTGCCTATCAACTTCAATGCTTTCTGACGTTGTCAGTTTGTCTCTTTTGAAATTGATTTTTACACACTTGTCAAGACCAAACTTCATGCAGATGTCATCGCTGAAGTCATTCTCGACAGACAGCATTTGGGAGAGAATCGCTTCATTCTCAGCAAACAATTTAAAATCATCCATATAAAACAGATGTGATACTGGCATTTAATCACCATTGAGCTTGGAACCAAAGTCAGCTTGCGACAACTGTCTAGATAGTGGGATCAAACTAATGCAAACCAAAAGAAAGGATAGTGAATCTCCTTGAAAAATACCTCTGTGAATCTAAATACTTCTGGTTTGTACGTCTTCCTTTCCGCTGTTCATTAGTAACCTGGTACCCCACGACTTCATACTAGCCTTGCAAGAAGCTGTAAGTCTAGGATGAAATAGGTAGATCTACAGAGTATTCAAAATCCTATCGTGTGGTGAGCTTGTAACTAAAATCAGTGTGCGACAACTCTCTAGATAGTGGGATTAAACTAATGCAAAACAGAAGAGGAGATAGAAATCTTCTTAAATATGACCTTTTTTAAAATTATTATTATTATTATTATTATTATTATTATTATTATTATTATTATAAGGAAATGTATTTGGGATTTCACGAACAAAAATTCTACTTCTTTGGGTTCAGTGTAAATCTCACCTAATTTTCTGATGTTGAAATTCCGTGTCATTTTTATAATACTAAGAGTCAATAGAAGTGGCACGGCCTGTGTGGAAACAATCGACTGGCGTCCGTTGTGTGACCGCGAACGTGACCCTAACCGTGACCGTGTTAAGAAAAAATCATTTATTTCATCTTTGAAAATTGATAAAAGGTTGTGAAATATATGTACTGGTAAAATTGTGTATTAGCTCGAAACATTTTCATTAGAATATATTTGTCGAAAGCAAAATTTGTTGTTGAAAATACAGAATCAGTGTCAAAACCTCGAGGATTTTACCGCAGGTCTCGTCATGAGCGAAGAACAATGTTCATTTCTTCGCTGACATCATCTCGATATTTCCTTGCCCTCACATGGTACCTCAGCGCAATACCACGAAACAGAATTGACACACTCTCCCTTATCGTAACGAACGAGAAGAAATCTGTGCACATCCGCGAGAACAGGGCGAACACAACTTGTTCCCGCGAACGGAAACGCTTCCTGTTTTTTATTGACACTGTACGGCAAATTGACGCTTCGTGTCCAAGTTGAGAACGAGACCCCGGCCTGAGCAATTAACAGAAAACATCCTAGAGCCTGTCCAACGGATTTACGTCAAAATACACCAGTCCGAAACTCTATTGGACTACACACAGCGCCAAACTACCAATTGCAGATATTTTATTCTTGGAGTACAGAGGGGACTGCAGGAAAAGTCTCCCTCTTCTATAATACTCCACTTCTTCATCATCATCATCATCATCAATATCTTCTTCTTCTTCTTATTATTATTATTATCATTATAGTTATTATTATTATTTCTGTAAGGAAATATATTGGGCATTTCAGGAACAAAAAGTCCAATTCTTTGGGTTTAGTGTATCTCTCCCTTATTACCCTGATGTTGAAATTTCGTGTCATTTTTAAAATCCCAATATACAATAGAAGTGGCACAGCAGGACCTCTGTTGAAACAATCGACGAGCGTCGTTTGCGTGATCGTGTTTAGAAAGAAATCATAAAATTCATCTTTTAAAATCGTTACAGGGTTGTGAAATACATGTACTGGCACAATTGTGTATAACTCAAAATATTGTGGTAAGAAAATATTGGTCAAAAACTAAATTTGTTGTTGAAAACACGAAATAACAGCGTCAAGACGTCGAGGATTTTACCATGGGTCTGGCTACGAGCTGAGTGCGATATTCTTTCTTCGCTGACATCATCTCGAGTTTTGCTCGCACTCATACGACAACAAAGTGCAAAAACACAAAAGAGAATTGACGCACTCTCCCTTATGAGGGCGAAGCTTTCCTCTCTCCATAACGAGAAATCTGCGCACTGTTGAAAACCAAAATCAATGCATCAAATTAAATTATTGTTGCTGTTGCCATTGAATTACTCTATTAAACATTGTGTCGATTCTTAGTTGGTTTTTTTTACTTTCTCGCCTTACGAATACTTCGTAAGAAGAGAAATTTATGTAATCGTGCGGCGGAAAACGGGGAATTTTCACCAGAAAAACTCTTATAGCAGGGGTCTGGTGACAAAAAAGTGGATAAAACCTGTTGCTAAATTTAGAAAAAAAATCCTCTATCTCGTGGTGTAGTCAAAATTCATGATGTGTTGCTTTTTCATATTGCAAAATCGATTGACGGCAAAACGTCCGTCTGTCCGTCTGTCAACGCTAGCGCCTAAACCGTTCGGCCGATTTTCTTCAAAAGTGATATTCCCCGATCGTTTTTACTCGTCTCAAGGCTTCTTGAATTTGAAATCGATATTTTAGTATTTGAGGGTACTTTACATGAAGCCCATTTTCAGATTTTTTAGGTTAAAATAAAATGGCTCAAAATGTTTTGATTACACTTTATTGTTGAATAGTGCGAAGAACGTTGAAGAGAATGACGTAGATATCATTTTCGTTGATTGGCCCAATTTGTCGAAAATTGCAAAAAAACTATTTAAAAACTGCAAAATTGAAGATAGAGATTTTTGCGTCAGACAATGTAAGTTATACAAAATTAGCTCTTCAATTAAGTTCATGAACCCTTTTTTGGAAAAACGAGTAGTTTTTGCGTAAATTGCGATTCAAATTGACAAAAAAGTTTTTTCTCAAAAACCGCTCCAAATTTTTTCTTTAAAATTTCTGCACGTGTGTAATAATGGACGGTAAATATATAAATAAACTAGTCGTGCTGTAGAATGGCACATACTTTCTCGCAGTAGTAATTTTTAAATGCCGATCAGCGGATAAATTATTTGGAGTAAGCCTTTCATCGCTGCCTTTCTTGGTAACGGTTGAAAGACGTTTTTCGCATGTTGAAATTACCGGCTCCTAATGATAAAATCGATACAATTACGTTTTGGCTAAAATATAAGTAACTGAGATAAATGTACTGGAAATGTCTGTATATATTTGTTCAAATTTTTAACTTTAACAATTTTTTACTTCTGTTCCTGTATTTGTAAACCGTATGTACCATCGTATCAATTGTTCCTTTATCATGCATTTGCCATTTTATAGGTCTGTTCTATTCCTTCGTGGCTCTGTTCGACACAGGCGGTGTTGGTGTTGGGTAGTGGTGTAAGTGCCGGTTCGTTGAATTTGAGTTTCGGATGTCGGGTCTCGGTACGGAAAACGTTTGCTGGTATAATACACTTTTGCTGGTTTATGAAGTAGTGGAATAGCAATAAGGACCGTATAGATGCAGAGCGAGAAAGTATGTGCGTTGGAAGCCCTACTAGTTTTAAATTTATTCTAGCTTGGCCATTGGCCCTCTGCATCCGCATAAGATATATAAATAGTAATAGTTACATACATGAATATTCTGATATATTAGAGACAATATTCTAGTTTTAGATATAATACAATTGCGTGCTTATGTGATTTGTCATGAGAAATGTCTCATCGGTTCTAGTCTATGGGAGATCAAAAAATTATTTTGAAAGCTTTTTTTTAATCGTTTATGATGAGGATTTTGCTTGCCTAAATGAAAGTGAATGGTGGAAGTGATCTTTAATATTTTGGGATAGAATTTTGCGGCTAAGAGGGAGAAGTGGACGGGGATGGGTGTAATGCCAAGTTCAGTATGTAACTGCGAATTTGGAATGTACGAGGGAGTTTTAATGATGGTCTATAGGAATCTATTTTGATAAATTTGAATTTTGTGGATGTTTGTTTTGGCAGGAGCAGCCCAGACTGGAGAAGCATAGGAAAGCATGGGTCGTATCATTGCTGTATAGAGGTGAGTAGCCGCATGTAGGGGGATGATTTTTTGAGAATTGGATATAATTGGTGGACTCTACTAGTCGCTAGAGCTATTCGGTGAGTAACATTTTGCCGCCATGTAAGTCTTTTGTCGAATAGTACACCAAGATATTTGACAGTTTTATTGTGAAGAAGCCAGGTGATGTTTTGATTTTGGCATGTGAGATTTGGAGGGACGTCTGGTTTACGGAGGGTGAATATTTTTGCCTGACTTTTAGTTGGACTTATTTGAGTGTGCCATTTATTGACCCAGCTGGAGAATAAAGTGAGGTGATGTTGCAGGTCTATCACGGCAGATTCGAGATTGCTGTTAGAGGAATAAAGTTCTGTGTCATGAGCATATAGTGCTAATGCAGCATTTTGAGTGATTGGTATATCTGATGTGTAAATATAAAATAAAGTGGGAAGACTGTGGAGCCTTGGGGTATTCGTGATTTAATGGAGAGAGCTCCAGGAAAACGTACAGAAAAAGTTCGCTTTTTAAGAAAACTTGCAATGATTTCTGAGAGATGTAACGGAGTACTTAAACTGCGTAATTTGAAAATAAACCCTGGGTGCCAAACGGTATCGAAAGCATTCGCTACATCTAGAAAAACTGCTGCGGTATGCTTGTGGTCATGGAATCCTTCAATGATATCTTCAGTTAGGTGTAAGATTTGATGATATGAAGACAAAAGGAGTTGGAATCCAAACTGATGAGGTGGTATGGCATTGACTGAACTGAAGTAAGAATTTAGCCTAGAGAGTACATTTTTCAAATAGCTTTCCCATTGTGGGTAGCAGGATAATCGGGCGATTGCTAGTTGGATCATATTGTGCGTTCCCAGGCTTTAGAATGGGAATAATGTGAGCACGTTTCCATTTATCAGGGAAGTACGTTTGTCTCAAGGTGGCGTTAAATATTGCTGTAATATTTACTATTACTTTTAAAGGAAGGCGTTTTAATAAAAATGTTGATATTAGGTCATAGTGTCGTGGGGGGAAGGGTCTGGCACCACGTGCAGAGGCGTGGAAGGACGGTAAGAGCAGAAGGTGCCCTCTGGGCCATTCCCTATTCTATTAAAGGCCTAAGGCGGATAAGAGAGAGCAATAAGAACAGGGATGACCCCAGTCATGGCAAACAGCAGTTAATTGGAGAGGCCTAACTTAGAAAGGCACCTGACGTAGCACAGCCTCGGTGAGGACGGTTTTCCGGAAGAGCGACTTTGCAGCGGCCATGGCGACACTCGAAGTGCACGGTGATCAGGGGCAAGGGCGGGAAGCTGCTAACAGGACCCCGGAGGGTCTGTCTGGACTAGCGGGATTGAGGAGTGTCGGCAGGGCCAGTCAGGGCCGATCTGAACCGACAAGGGGTGAAGGGAAGTCGGCAGGGCCAGTTTGGGCCTATCTGAACCGACGGAGGAGTGGAAGGTCCGTCCACACGGGCGACGAGCTCACGAATAGCATTCGTCGCCCCGCAAAGCGGAGGTTAAGCTGTTATATAGGCCTTCTCTGCTGAGACGCTCTTTCCGCGGCGGAGCTACGTTATTATGCTTACGCGGGCGCCAGCCGTCTGCGGCCACGCGACAATAGCCATGTGATAATTTCGGGGTTGCTAGTGAAATATATTTAATAGTTTTGGCTGGTGAAATAAATTTAGGGCATTCAGGAACTGTTATTTCTGGTCTTGCGATTAATTCTTGAAAATTATTATCGTATTGCCAATTATGATAAGGATGAGATGTAAAGATTGATGAAAAGTAATTTCCCAGCTTATCGCATTTATCGGAATTAGAAGATGCTTCTCCAATTGGAGGAACAAGGGTCGGTAGTTTGGTAGGCTTGCGCAGAAGACGTCGCGTAATGTTCCATTGTGTATGATCAGATGGGTTTGCCGTTTGAGTTTAGAAATAAATCTTTTGCGCGTGAACGAATGCCAAAGTTGTCTCACAATATTAGTTAGTAGATTTAAATAAGATTTTAGAATAGGAGGTGCATGGTAACTGAAAAGAGACTATCGTAGTCATGAATTTAAAACGTTATTGATTTGTATTAGTATTGTTTTTGGAACGTAAGAGTGCAAACTTAAATTTTGTCAAGTTAAAAAGGCACTCTAATGCTTTGTAATGTGATTTAATTAGTCACAATAAATAATATTTTGAAAAGAATAGTCATTATATGCAAATGAGCTAACAGAAGAGAGGTGAACTCCAGCTGGTCGATTAGTCCACTAAGAATTGAAAACCAGTAAGTATTTTGGTTTGAGAAGACTGGCAGAATAGTATTATGTCACGAGAACAGGCGAGCACAACTCGCGGACGCGGACTGTTTGTGACCTTAAGGCGAAATGACGCTTCGTGTCCAAATCCAACGAGGCTCCGGCCTAAGCGATCAACAGCAAACATCCTCGAGCCTGTCCAAAGCATTTATGTCGAAATATGTACTTTTCCTAATCAGCGTTTGCGAAGCATTTCAAGCGTTTCTTCTGTGAACAATCGATTTGAATTTCTCTATTTTGAAGTTGGCGGGTTTTTGAAGAAAAAAACTATCTTTCAGGCGCCTCGTTTGTAATGTACACCCTTTGCTCTTCTTTTATACCCAAGAAAGATTACAATTATTTCCATTTGAGATCAGGCGACAAACGTGATATAATTTCGGTGTTATGTGTAAGCATACATTCCCAGCCCCTTGGGGGTTCGAACCGAGCGCCGATTTTGGCGGCTGGTGCGCTGCGGGACGGGCTGACGAGTGCCTCCCCCTTCGCCTCAGGCCGCGAGACCTCTCGACAGCTTCAGCTTGAGAAGAAGACCACGACGAGACGCAAGGGTCGAAAGTGTAGTCAAATACTATAGAAATTGTTGTGACCGAAAGGAACCAATAGATCCAGTTAAAACAAGTTTATTAACTAAGTAGCGATTACTCGATACAAACAATGTTCCAGCGATCGAGAGAGTTAACCAGGACGTTGCCAAATCTTCAATATCCAGAAGATGTACCGGGGAGAGCGAAGGTCGTTCCGAAGTCCGGGAGACGTGCCTTGGGAGTTGCCAATGTCCGAAGTTGTCCAGAGAGAGAGAGAGATCCGGGGGCGTAGCGTAGTCGACTCTCTGTGTCTCAAAACTGCTGCGAAGTACTCTCGATGCCGGGAAGACTCGAACTGCCTCGCCGCTCCCGGCGGGGGGAATTTATACCCCCTCGGGGCTAAAACTCGCCGGCCAACCCGCCCGTAGGGTCGGGAGCGAGTCCTGTGGTGCCGACTGGAGCGTAACGAACCTTGTGGTTCTAAACCGCACGCGCTCTCCCGGGCGCCGAAGGAACCCTGAGGCGGTCTTCCCGCCTCGGTGCCTCGATCTTGTGGCGGTTCTTTTAAAGGAGCGCGGGCGACCACCACAGAAAAAATACAGGACGTTCTTCCATGCAACCGATGGAAACAAGTTTTAACTAGCGAAAAGTATAAAGTACAATGCATTATAATGGACATGAGAACATTGAACATTTAATGAATATATATTGAACATTATTTTCACGAACAAAGTTGTTACAAATGCAAGATTGTTCTTGCACACTTCCACTGATAAATGTGACCTTTTTTCCACTTTTTTTCTCCACTTTTACTTTCTTTAAAAAGCACTGTATCAATACATTGATACCTCTGCTTTCATACCGACTATTACACCCCTTACATAAAATATTCTGCAAGTGAATATTAATGAATTGCATTAATTGTTCTTGTACGTCAAGTTTACTTTGACGTAAATAATTTAAAAAGTGTTTATTTAAAACATATTCAGTGTTAGAAAACTAATAGCGAATTCATTTGGATAGAAAAGCTCACATACTGTTTAATCGGAATATGCAAGTTTATTAATTTATACTTTTCATCCAAATTCTGTTAAGCATTTCTACAACCATCATGTGGCACGGTACTACACAACCAGTCACATACATAGGACTCAGCATTTTTCTGTACTAAACTTGTAGGAATATCTTCAGTGTTATCCATTTCTGTAATGTTCGTTACACATGATTCAATTGGGAATGGCAATGTGCAAGTAGTCTCCCAATTAAGATATGTTATAGTTCTTAATGCATTTTATTACAAAGAGAAGTCCAATTGTATTAAACTAACTTCATTCATGTTCAAAATTCTTTCAATTGTTACCTGATTTTATCACGAGGAAATGTGAAGAACTAGCGCGAGTTCTGCTGTATTTTATAATAAAGCCAAACACTACGGATTTTTTCCTGCGATACGAAGAATGATGTAAAGAATAGTGTTGTAAAATATGTTTTCCAGAAATCGACCAGAAAGACAATAAAATGAAAAAAAATCAAGCAGACAACAAACACCAACAGAGCAGGGTGTACCAGGTTCTGCCACCAGATGGAGCGTGCATCAGTGTTTCTAGATATATCGCGAAGTGTCCTGTATTGTCTTTATAGTATTTGGTGTAGTTCAAGTATAGTTGGTAGCACTCTTCAACCAATAATTAAAAGAGAGAATCCCAAAACTTAAAAATTCTACGTAAAAGACATGATTCCCTAGAAGCAAGAATCGAATGCAATTCGAATGCTCTTTATGATTTCTTGTGCACATGCATTCAAAAAGCGAGATGCAAAAGGAATCCGCTATAGAGCAATTATGTTCCCACTGGCACGTTTTAGCGTAGGGAGTTAGAAAAATAATGGGCCAGGATTGACCCAACTTAGAACTAAATACAGTTTATATGAATGCTCAAGGCGCATGAATTGTCAATTCGAACTTCAAGTGATGTGTCCCGGCGATTTGTGGGAGAGAAAGGCCTAAAAAAATGAAAAACCAATCGTTTATGAAATAATTAGGGTGCTGCTGGTTTCAATGCGCAAAGTGCACGCTTGTAAACGCACATTCTAAGCGACATATCCCTGCAATTCGCGAGAAAGAGAACCAAAGAACAAAAGCAAATCAATCATTTAAGATATTATTAAAACAGTACAATAGTAGTTCTGCACAGTAGATGTCTGGTAAATTCAAATTTTTCGATCAAAAGTACGAGGGAGAAAAATAAAAAAATTGTAGGAAAACAAGGAATTTAAATTTAATTAGAATATCTTGTATTATTTCGTCAATGCAGGACTTGAAAAACTCAAATATTTCGGGCGAGATGTGACGACAATGCGAGTGAGAACGTCAAAAAGCGTCCAAACATTTAAGATATACGAGTAATAAAGTAATACAGGTTGGTATAACAAATTGTATAAATATTAACTGTTATACTAACTTTCCACTTTCGCCAGATTTGATGTCGAGCAGATAATGTATTGTAGCCTTATGTATATTTATCATATACCTGCTGGGTGTCAAGACAAGTTCTCTAGCAGAACCAGCTGCTTGATACGCGGGAACAGTATTACAGCTGTTGAAAAAAGTCACAGAATGGCTCAGATCTTCACGTACTGGTTCGTTTTCTAATTTCCTTGGTGTGGACTATCGTTTCGGTTTTGAACCATCCTTTTTCCAGCTGCCATTCAGTGCCACCGAATGCCATCCACTCACATAGATCTTTTTTTTTCACATTTCTCTTTCAATTTTTCGATCCCCTAATGACGAATCTAAAACATGATTTGAAAAATATTATGGGTCATTCCATATTAAATCAACACAGTCATTTTACATCACCATCTCAGATTCAGATGAAATTTGACAAATAGGTAGTATGAATGGAGAATAAGAAAACTACAAATTTTGAGTAAATTATTTCCACCCGTTTCTGAAATATAGCCATGTAAAATGTTGCAAAATTGGGTTCCCGAAAATTTTTAAATTGATGTTGAACCTCACCAAATTAAGATAGAGAGCTGGAACAGGTGTCATTTTGCAGCTTTCTTTATGACCTTTTATACGATATACAACTCAATAGGGGTTGCGTTCAAAAAGTATTTCAAATTTGAATTTAAAATTTTGATTTTGAGTTTTTTCAAAATGCTCATCTTCAAAAAAATTGAAAAAATTCTAAAATAATCCTTGTATTTATCCAAACAGATGGTGCAAGTTTAAAAATGGCACTGCAATGGGTTCAAATGGTAATCTTTATTTAAAATGCACAATATTTACTTTAGATTTTACTCATTTAAAATGCATTTTATTTCAAGCCCTAATATATATAAATTATTATTTTAGTGTTTTTATTGGTGAGTGTATTGTTTTCTCAAATGAAAGGCGAGACAGAAGGATTATCACATAACAAAAAAGACTTCTATCGCAGAGAGTCTGACCCTGACAGACGAGGTCATCAATTAGGTGTATGAATTCTATCAACCCGGGAGCTGTCTGATTCATAGATTCAAAAGTTGTTTGTTCTGACCGGAAGTAGTTTCAGACAGCACATTGGACTCTTAGTGCGTACTTTAAGGTAACGTAAACAATATGTGTGTGTGTATTTTCATACTTCGTTTGTTTACAAATTTTCTAAACTTTAGTTGAAGTGTAAGACACAAATATCACATTATAACATCACATTAACATTATTAACAATTTAGTGATAATGTACAAGCTGTTGTAGCACCACTAGTTTCTAATATTGTATATGTAATCATTATTAACTGTTACTTCTCAGTAATTTTATTTCAGATTTTATGTGTTTAAATATATTTTAAAAAATTCACATATAGCTATGTGTTGTAATACTTCCACAGCAACCATTAAGTTAACCATTAACTGCCGCTGGGTAGTGACGCAGGGGCGCGCGGTGTGGGGCGCGTACGCGGAGATGCTACCTGGCGGTCCTCTTGACAACTAACGAGACTATGACTTATAATAATGGAGGATTACTCCCAGATTTTGGGCATTAATGGGGGAATAAAAAAGCGCCAAGCGCTCAACGCCCCGAAAGGGGCTTAGGGACGCGTTGCGTCACATGCAGACGCAATAAATGTAAAAAAAGTAATCCCTATTCCGTGAGTATTGGCAACAAAAAAGTGTGTTCAACAACCTTCCTACTTGAAACCATTGCATGCAAAAAATGTCGTTGACTCTTGACAGAAATACTATTTATCTATTGACAGGAATAAAATTAAATAGAGAACAATACAAATTAGCATAACATTTTTTACCACGTCCGATACATTTTCTTAAATCTTATTTAAACTTCAACGAACGGACCAATTCTTTCTTAAATTAAACTAAGGGTGCTACAGAATGGAACAGACTTTCCCGTATTAGTTTTCTATTTCCTTGAGTCTTCGCTAGCTATTCGGAGATGCCACATACTCTTTCTTGCCAGCTGCCATCCATAACCGCCAAAAGCAGATTGTTTTGTCATTTTCTTAATTTTTCTGTTTTTTATTTGTAGAACGGAAATATTAACTTTAGAATATTAGAGAACACAAAAACCTAGTCCTAAAGGGCAATTTTCTTTTAAAAATTATGTGCCGTTTTAAAGAAAACTGCGTTTTAGCGCGACTAAAAATGCGAAATTTAAAGCTCATATTCACAGACAAGTTTTGAGTTTTCAAAATACTTTTGAAGTTATTTGAACCACTTACACTCACAAATATAACAATCTATACAAATTGCTCGATATGTGCATAATAATAAAGGTGTGAGAGATCTTTCAAAAAAATACTTTTGTATAATTTTTGAAAAAAACAACAACTCAAAATAAACTTTATGTCATATTAAAGAGTGTAATTAGCACTATCCGTTACAAAAGTTTCAAGAAAAACTTTGTAGCCATATATGAGACAATTACGTTTGGGCGTTTCTGAAAATGTGGAATTTTGTGCTACTTTTTGCTGCTAATGTGAATATTAACGACGTGAGAGACAAGTCAAAAAATTACATTTTTCCAATTTTTGAAAAAACAAAAGAATAGAGCAATATGGTATTTTTGTCATCTCAAAAAATACATTAGACACTATACCTATCAAAAGTTTAAAGAACAAATTTGGAGCCATTTTTGAGTAAATCTTGTTTTTGTAATTTTTTTAATTGCACTTATTGCACTCAATATTGCGCAAAAAATACTAAAATTTTCAAAAAAATGTACATGGCCTTAAAGAAAGAACTCACTATAAAGAAAAAAATTTATTTGAAGGAAAAATCTTTATCTGCAATTTTGTAGTTGGAAGGAAGGCGCCGAATGAAATTCAAACTTTTGCAATTTTCGAAAATTCAGAGATATCCGTGAATATCGGACCTATGCCAACTTAATAAGTGTATTTTTCTCTATTGTTATAAGATATTTAAAGAAAAAAACTGGAGCCGTTTTTGAGAAAATTTTGAAACTGTAAGGGGGGCTTTATGTAAAGTACCCCCAAATTCTACTGAATCTTTTTCAAAATCTCAATACCTCTACTAGAACCAGATCGACCGCGGAATATCCATTTTGGAAGAAATCGTACGTATAGTTTAGGCGCTAGCAGTGTTCAGAGACGGACGGACGGACGGACGGACAGACTGACGTTTTCCATTCAATTGGTTTTTCGGTGTCAAGGACCCACAAAACAGGGTTTCAGGTTTCACCACGTGTTGGGGAATTTTTTTTTCTTAATTTGGCAACTGGTTTTATCCACTTTTTCGATATCACGGCCCGGCAAATTATTTGTTTCCGCTGAAAATGCGCCATTTTTTCACTCAGCACTACATAACTTTACCTATACTGTGTATATCACTACGTGTATATGTACGTATACGGGAAAGTAAAAATCACTGATAAAACAGTTATATTGAAGAAATAAACTTTTTGATTCTACTGTGAGACCGTGTTCACAGATATGTCGCATTAAGAACATAACAAAATATTAATTTTTCCGCTGGTTTTCACTTAAAATATTGCTCTTATAACTCGATTGTCATTTTGTAACAATTTTAATGAAAAAAATTCCTTATCCGCTGAATGTGGCCTGATTCATACGTATAATGTTCAGATGTTGACTGTAAGGACACGCGGCTAACATACCTCTTCTTCACGGTACAGTAGTTTGAGACTTGCTCATCGGATAAATACCACCTCATTGTATTTGTCAACTCACACTTTTATTTTAAACAGTTTTCAAAAGCACAAACGATATACTTTGCAAAACATAGCAGTAGTATTTGATACAAACACGAAACCACGATATCTCATAGCGCCATGTTCCCAGCAAAACTACTGGAACGCGCTCTATTATGTAGTATTTGCACTCGCATTCGTTCTGCCGAGAGGTTAGTGAAATTCGCGGGTAATTTGAAATTCAACGCGTCGTACTTCCAATGATTCACTTCAGTTACGTGGTCGGGTTGTCCGCCCAGGATGACGTCATTGTCGTGGTGGCATCAGTTTAAAATAACTTATCCTTTAACATCGAATAATCGAACATCGAAAAATCAAATCTAATATCGAATATCCTTTAACATCGAAAACCGAATAATCAAAGTATAGGACAACACACGACTGCAGAAGGCGTTCTGTAGTTTGATTATGCGTTGTTTAATTTTGTACGACCAGTAGCGCACCCAAAAGGGGTTATATAAATATTAACAATATGTCAAGAAATAAAAATACTTGTAATAATCACCATGAATAAAAAGTTCTTATAAGAAAACATTAATTAACTGGAAAAAGTCGGTGGCCACCTCTGAGCATTGCTGCCGGAAAGTGGCGGAATCATTCCAAGAAATTTCAAAAGGATTCTTTTCAAACTTGTTTAGAAGTAAATGCCAATTTTTCCCTCCTTAACTTGATTGTAAGTCAATTTCCTCATTAAACCCTCTTAATTCTTTTTCTGCTGCCCCTTTTACTTTCATGCCACGAAGTAGAGAGAATGTAATGTAATGCTTCGCGAAAAAACGGCGAATTTTGGAAGATAAAACTAAGAGCCTTTCACAGGGCTCTTGCAACGAATAAATGGATAAATGAAATTGCTAAATTAAAAAAAACTCTAAGGTTTGGTGTAGCCAGAATACATGTTTTGTGGGTCCTTGATGCCGAAAAATCGTATGACGGTAAAACGCCTGTCTGTTGGTGAACAACGCTAGTGGCTAAACCTTTCAACTGATTTTCTCCAAAATTGATATTCTGCTGTATTTCATGACCACTTTCTGAAGACGATTCCATTTGCGGGTTCATGGATTTTGGTTTAAAATAATAAGTTATGTCAGTTTGCCGACGTTTCGGAGTTTATTATTGCTCCATCCTCAGGGCTGGACAAGTTTTACAAAATGGTTATTACAATTATTGTCAACAATGATAATTACAATTGCAAATTAAACAAAAATTATGTTCATATTATACTTATGGTTTGTTATTTTTCCCTTGTAAATAATTTATGTAATATTGAATTATAAAGAAATAGGACACAAACCTTGCTGTGCGTGGGAAGTTAAGTAGATATTATGAAGGTTCACATCATGAGAAACAGCCAAAGAAGTTGACCATTCATCCTGACTACATGTTCCTGAATGAACTAGTGAATAACATGGGAGCCTGGCAGCCAACCACTGGCTACCAAGAAAACAATATCCCGTACAACATCAGTCAAAGTGACATCCCACCATTCATAAGATAATAATTAATTAGTTCATTCAGAAATAAAAGTGTGTATACATTGGGTGTGCTGCAATTTGTGATAGGAGTAAATAGGTGAGATAACAAATCTTATGCATGAATAAGTTGGGTACTGTTATAAAGCTCACAAAAGCAATACAAGAGCAATACTTGCATAACTAGATGGTATCACTGCTGTACCCATATGACCCAGGAATAACCCGTGTCATGCAACACCTTTGTACCACGCTTGCAATGCCACTTTTGTTATATTCAGAACTGAATGTCGTAATTGCTACAGCTCAGCTGAACGTTGTCCTTACAATATCAGTCACGTTATCAGTACCGTTTACGGATGTCGCCTTAGGCCTGGCGTTATCATGATCATTACGGATGTCAACTTAGGCCCTTGTAAAATATAATTACATTACGTTATTTACATAACGGGTGCAAGTAAGTCCTTCTTTCCTGTATGATCCCACTACCGTCTCCATCTACCCATACCACGGTGTAAGATATATTTCTTACCTCGTGACTCATACTCACAGTTCTCCATATTACTAGTCGGTCGCATTCACAGAATAAACACAGTTAACTTCCATGTTACCGAGAGCGCCACTGTCAACAGGACGAGCACCTCCTCTCTTGGACCAGCACTTCTTCTCTTTGTTGCCGATCGCCTTCATTGTCAACACTTGCGCGGGAATTTAAAGTTGAACTATTTTTAGAAGTTCCTATAAAATATATTGAGAATAATCTACATATTAATTAAAGCAAAAGAATCTGCTTACATTGTTTTATTTGTTTCTATTCATTTGTTAAGGAGTTGCTCTACACACTATTACTACTTCAAACTAGAATTGCTACAGAATGGAACAGACTTTCCCGTATTAGTTTTCTATTTCCTTGGGTCTGGACTTGTTATTTGGAATTGCCACATACTCTTGCCAGCTGATATCTATCGCCGACGATATTTTTGACATTTTCTTAAATTATCGGTTCCCTAATGGTAGGGTACGGAACGGAAATATTAATTTTAAAATAATAAAGAAAAATAAAACCGCGTCCTAAATGGCAATTTTCTTTGAAAAGTTTGAAGACATTATAAAGAAAACACGTTTAAACGCAATAAATATTCGAATTTGAAGTACTCTTTCACAGGTAGTTTTTGAGTTTTGAATAAACTTCATTTGAAGCACTTCTACTCACAAATACAATAGTGTTTACAAATTGCTGAAATGTGCATATTAAAGGTGAGAGAAGTCTTTCAAAATAATTACATTGGCGTAATTTGTGCAAAAGCAAAACAATACCCTAAATTGAATTTTACGCCATATGAAAGAGTGCAATTAGCACTATCCGGAAAGTTTAAAGAAAAAAATTGCATATATTTATAAGAAATAGCGTTTGGGCGTTTCTGAAAAGGCGGAATTTTGAGCTTGTTTTCACAGAAAACAGTTGTGTTTCCGAGAAACTTTACTTGATATTATTTAAAGCACGTGTACTCGTAAATATAATAAAGTGAAAAAATCTCCGCTAATGTAAATATTACCGACGTAAGAAACAAGTAAAAAAATATTTTTTGTAATCTTTGGAAAAACAAACAAATAGAGCTAAATGGCGTTTATGTCATCTCATATAGTACACTTATTTCCATCGTAACAAAACGTTTAAAGAAAGAATTTAGAGCCGTTTTTCACAAACATCGTGATTTTATATTTCCTTAAAATAGCACATGTTGCAAGTAATAATGCGCGAAAACTACTAAAAGTTTCAAACCATCTACAAGATCTTAATAAAATAACTCATTTTTGAGAATACATTTTATTTGGAGTAAAATCTCTATCTTCAATTTTGTAGTTATAGGAACACGTCGAAAAAATATGAATTTTTTCAATTTTCGAAAAATCAGTTTTCAATTAACATGAGACCTAAGTCAATATCTAAAATGGCTTTCAGATTATCTAACAACAAAACTTACTTAATATTATTGGCGGCATTTTTTTGAAACTTTTGAAAATGTCCCTTGGGCTTCATGTAAAGCAGACCTGCACAGTATTTTGCACTTTCACTGACGTCAGGAGCTGCGCGCGAGCAGCTCGGGGGCAAATGCGAAAATCGGTGAAGGGTGGCAATGAGATTTAGTCTAGGAGTGGGGACCACCAATTATAATGCGGAATTCGAACCATAGCGCGTAAATTTAAAGAGCAGTCGGCGAGAACATGGGAGTCACATACGGTTTAAGTAATATCGCCTTTTGTATGATATTGTAAATGTTTATTGTCGATATATGACACTGAGAAATATTAAACTACAACGAATACAACGAATTATACATATTAGATTTGGACACCATTTATAATTACTTGTTGGGATGATAATGTAATTCGCTTTGCTACGAGATAATCACAAATTTAGTGTTTTGCTAAATACAAAATTATGATGATGAATTGTTTTGTTTGATGGTCACAGCAATAAACTTTTTTTTCATTAACTGTGTTTAATTGAATAAGACAGTTCTCTTAAAGCAAAAACATTTTATTCTGAAAAAATATCATGATTAATTTCTGACAAGAGTGCAGAGTCGTTTACGATATAGTGTTAAAATATTAAGCCCTTTGCATTCTATTTAACAATACCCACAATAATCTTGTTATTGCACGTAACATATTGTTACAGAGGTTTGCTCATTGATATCTTTTATTCAGTTTCATAATAGGGGGAAAATGTTCACAAATGTATGTGCTGTTAAACATTACTCTTCTTGGAATTGCCACATATTTTATTTTTATGTCGATCTTGATGTAAGAGATTACTGTCATGGTTTTCTTCATTTTGCTCTGATTTGGAGAGTATAACATTCCTGGTGAACAATCAATTATTAAATTGAATTTTTTGTTAGTGAGAATTAACTAATATTTTTTTAAAAAAGCTACTGCTTTAAAATATTGTTTAAGAGTCACAATGAGCATTTTAATTTTTCTAATTTTAAAAGGAAATTACATACAGTGGTGGATACAAAGGCGGATATACAGCTGTGCACAGGCCATAAACAGAAAATTGAGGAACCTTGTAACTTGAAATATTAAGCATAATCCATTTAAACAAGTGGGCATATAAGTTTGCAGCCTGGATCATTGTACTCGTGTTAGACGCCCAGCCATTCAATCTACGCGCCGCGTCGTGCTATGTCAAACTTCTCCCCTCTTCTCAAAACTTTCTACTCCCCACTACTTGCACTCGGCCCTGTTGCGGGTAGACGATCGGCTCGCTAGTGCAGAATGCCCGCGGGAGCAGGCGTTGTGCAGGTCTGATGTAAAGTATCCCCCAAAGTTAAATTATCGGTTTCAAACCCAAGGGGCCACGAGATCCGTCAGATCGATCCAAGAATATCAATTTTGGAGAAAATGGTTGAACGGTTTAGTCGCTAGCGTTGTTCTCAGACAGACGGACACACGTTTTGTCATCAATGGATTTTTCGGTATCACATACCCACAAAACAGGGATACTGGCTACACCGGTGTTAGGGGATTTTCTTTCTTAATTTAGCAAGTGGATTTATCCACTTTTCTTCATCAGGGCCAGGCAATTAATTTTTTTGGGCTGAAAATCCGCCGATTTTTCGCGCAGGATTACATAACTTTCCCTGTACTACTTATATACTTCAAATATACTTACGTATATGGGAATGTATAAACAAACAAAGGCATTGAATTTATTGAAATTGGTACCCAGGTGCTTCATATTATAAATTACCACAACAATAAATATGATATGATCATAAGGAATAATTAATATAAACAATAATAATTTATAAAATATGTTTATTTAACATTTAAAAACTATTATAAATTGCAACAATATAAATAGATTACAAGGATAGAAATAACAAACAAACAGAATCTGTGTCTTAACGGTGGTCTTGAAGTACATATTAGCTTTTTTATATTCTACTGATAAGCCTATGCGGTACTCCAAGAGCTGACGAAAATATTAATATTACATTAATATAATCTACACAGACACAGAATCTGTGATAGAAACTTGAGTCGTACTAATAAATAAGAATTGATAACACTCGTAAACACGGTTTTTACTTCTAGGAAGGTAGAGTGCGCCACACACTAAATTTCATACGTAGATGTGGAATATCACAATAAAATCGTCATATCACGCCCCAGTTTTTAAACATACTGCTTTTTTATACTGTATTTTGCTATTAATGCAAATACATTTAAATTGCACCTGTAAGATATGTAGAATCAATACGCCTAAAATCTATTTAAAAATTATTTGTTCACATCATCTATGCCAATTTAATGAGATATCAACAAAATTTCGCTTTCGTGTTTGTTTTTACCTTCTGTATTCCAAGACTGCCGTCTATATTCTCGCGTCTGGTAGTCGCGCTCAGTTACTAGTATACCTTAGTTATCTTTGTAGGTCTTAGTGGTTGATTTAGAAATAATCCATGTGCACTATTATATTTCCTTCTGCGCATCAGTCACCGAAAGGAATTATTTTAACTTCGTACCTTATCGCAAGTACGCACGTATCCACGTGTTGGTATGGCAGTTTCTGAGTCAGTCGGTGTCATACGGAACTGTACGCGCAGTGCGCGTGTTGTGTCACTTCTACAACGAAACTTAGTTTGTGGTTTTATGGAAAACTCAAATCCTTATCATTCGCTCTACCAATGTTGCAGAGAACACCAACAAATAATTTTAATTTCTGCATAATATTGCACGAATATGCTTATTCTATTTTCACATGTTCTTATCTCGTATGAAGCACGCTCATAACATTTTGAAATACAAGCGAAGTGACTATGAGGAAATTAGTATAGGATTTTGTTTATTTCAAATACCACATAAAATCATCTTTTGAACTTTGCGTTATAGAAAGTTTTTAGGATGATTTTTGAAATCAGCGTGATCGTTTCCTTTAAAATTAACTACTTTCATTCTCGAGATATAAAAAAAATGTTTTTTGTTCCCTAAGTAATCCAAGTGATAGTAAATGTCCATTACAATTTGGTATAAAGGAGAAAACAGTCCCAAACAAACTGTTTGATACCATGTCGTACAGGCACTAGAAGAAACCTAATGGATGACAATGTTGCTAGAGAATTCATTAACTTAACCATCTCGAAAACTCTGAATCTCAAGCTAATTTGAATAAAGAGATTCACCGAACTAATGAAGTTTTAAATTGGAAATAGTTTAGCTCATCTCCACACTAACTGTTGCAGGCTAGAAATATAATTCTTAATTGTCATCCATCTTTCCTTCGAAAAGAAATGAGACATACTTCTCAGTCACTGAAGAAGAGGCCAGACAGAAATATCTCAGCAGCATCTACTACCGAAGGAAAATACAAAATTATGTAATCTTTGCAACATAACTGTATTTATACATTACATTCCAAACAGTACCCAGATACAACCAGTTGATGAGCTAATAAACCTTACAGTGCGATCACTAGATAGTCTGTCTAGAAAAAATTCCCTAACTGTTTTGTCACTAGTTGTCTGAAAGTTTTTTGGGTGGCTAAATTAGAATATAAGATTTTTCGCCTCGAGAAATAATGGCTTCACAAGTTTAATTGCAAAAACGATTTGCTTAAATACACACATCCATTCAATTTATGGAAATAACATTCATTCACACAAAAATTAAGGTAGACCAAATTCCTACAGCACACATATTTTATCTTAAATTACCAATTTTAATATTTCTTATTTAATATGGTAGATGTTATTATATTTAGAAACCTGTCTACCAAAATTGTAGCCTAATTAGAAAAAAAGTGTTAAAATAGTTAAAATCATCATGTCAATTTTGTGAATAAGTAAGCTTTTATAATTTAATATCTGCCAAAAATTGAAGACCAAGCATAGATATGTGTACTGATATAATATTTTTAACAGTTATATATTCTACTGTGAGCCACATTATGTCGACAATGAAAAACTGAAACTAAAAAGGATACTTTTAAAAATCAATGTAGAATAATACGACGGTAAGGATTTGCCGGACATTATCATTACTATTTCTTTTCTCCAAGGAAGTGGTATAACTACCTACGACCAATTAGCCAAACCCTGACGCGGAAAAAATGATGCATATGTTAAAATACAGATATTTCTCAAGGTGGCAAACCGCAAATTCAAAGTCAAAACCGCCAAGAAATATATAAAATATTTCTGGAAAATTTCCTGAATCGCGCCATTTTGAAAACGAAATGACTGCACTATTAAAACATTGCTGAGAGACAACACTGAATAATTGTGCAGTAGATGCAGATTTTCAAAAGAAAATAAAAAACCTACTCGTATATACAAATTTATGCAAAGCAACCATGTACCTTGAAAAGTGTAATTTAGTACATGGGAAATACATTATAATTTATTATTATATTAATACACTGCGTTGCAATCCATATAATTATAATGTTGAAATAATTGATGTGTTGTGTAAATGGTCGGAAATTACATCAACTTTTATGAGACATTTATATATAAGGCATATAAAGGGAAGATTGATCCACATCCCACAAACATTAATAACGATTTTTCAGCAATTCGCAAATGCTCACTTCTGTCGATCACTCCAAAAAAGCCAATACGATAGTAGAATATGATACCATTATATTTGAGAAAAAATTTCTTTTCTTCAGTGTTTTAGACACACATTCAGATTGCAGAAATCAAAATGTGTGATGTAATATATTTTGAAAATGAAAAATAAATATTTATAAATTTTTAAACCACTCACCAAAACCACGTCACTCTACTCACAAATATATGTTTATTTAGCAGAAGTATAGCGTCGAAACGTAAAATTGCAATATTCATTACATTTGTAATTTTCATATGATTTCCCACAGCAAACATTAATGGTGAAGTGATGGCAATTTCAAATCATCACGTATTCTTCCTTTTTTGTTCAATTAAATATTTTACAAAATATTTTTCTTCACAAATGACAAATTTTCTGTTTTATAAATTCTATTTCTCTTTTCTGGCTATTTTGTGTCGTTATTGTAGATAGAAAAAGAAGCATCTTCATAAACCTTGATACTACAATAACAAGAAAATAAACAGCACATTGCACATCGTGCCACCAATTTTGTTCTTAGTAGTGAACATCAGTGCAACGTTCTCCTATTGAAGCTAGCAAAACGTATACAAACCTGAGTTAAGCATTAAAGGTAGAGTTCACCGGGGAATCTGTGCACCCGACTGACGTCACAGAGGGGGGGAGACAGCTACATTTAATACCTTGTCAAAAACATCGACTAACTTGATCTTGGACAGAAAGAATCGTCATTAAAGCACATTTGTATTTCGTGCTCAAACATTCCGTGCACGAACACAAAGTGAAACATATTACTAACGGAGACACAGAAACTTTCTTGACGAATACATCCCTCAACACTACAAAGCATTTTGTACCCAATGTTTTCTGAACAGCGGTGTTAAGTCTAAATGGCGGATTAGCTCATGTGCTGTGCCTCTCTTCTCGTGCTTCTGTTGCACATTTTCGCTCGTCGAGTGTTCTCATATCTCGTGCGAACTCTCCATCTTGTGCTTTTATGTCTCAGCTCATAATTTCCAAGACAAATGCAAAGATGTCACTCCGATCGGTTTTAAAAAGAAAAACTATTTTAGGTGTATAGTTAACTGTCTAAATTCAAAATTGCGCCGTCAACTGTCGCTTAGCAGTGGGAGGGGGTAGCGACGGATCCCAGTGTGGTTTTCTGCTCTTCGTTGTTTAGGAAAATACAAACAGCTTCATCGTTTAGAAGTTCAATTATAAGAACTCTTCTTAACCAAATGTGTTTGGTGTTTCTTGGCACGTCACCTGCTATGGTCATTCGTTTATTGAATGGCTGAAGTCTTACCACATGAAATGGCAGATTTCATCTCCCGCTGGAGGAACAAACCCATTGCCAAAACACACGTTGGCTTGCATGGATATTTACACTTCTAGGTATCTCCCCAACAGAGGTTCGCCCTAGGTAACAAGCTCTAACTATCCGACTGGTCTCGCGACTGTGTGGCAGAGTACTACATATCAGTGTGTGAGTGACGGTGCATGACAACCCCTGTGGTCCATTTGAATGGAGTAGATCTCGGGCATTTGCCTTCTACTAGCCGTAGGCATCATGGAAAAGTGTCGATGAGAGAAGGTAGTCAATAGAACATTCACATACACTGCAACTGAAATCGATCTGCCTTTGTAGCTACGACTGAATCACCGCCACCGTCCAGGCATATTCCCTATACAAACAGGACACAGTCGATGAGTTGCCTTTGAAAGTTTGATTCAAAGAAAATTCAATTAAAATAAAAATTTTAATTAAATTAAAGGAAACTAAATAAAGTTCCGGGAGTCAGTTGCGTGCAGTGCACCGGCAGCACAGCAGACGCGCTCTCGACACGAAGCACCCGCTTGCCCGTATGCGCAGAGCCACCTCCACGAGGAAGGCCACGGCCGCCGCCAGCGCCCCCGCGCCCAGGACGACGGCGGGCTCCACCAGCGCAGAGAGACCCAGGGGACGTGGCGCGGAGGTGGGGGCGGAGTGCGCAACGGGAAATGGCGGAGATAAGGCAGGGCCAGGGCGTACGTCACCCCGAGACCTCCATCTCATCCACACATCGCTGTGAACAAAAGAAATGAAACCAAAGGTTTCTATTACATTCTAATGTGACTGTGGAGAAGAAATACAACAAGAACTCAAAAAGACACACGCAATAAAAAAAGTTTAAAGAAAAAATATATTAGGCTGTCCGTAAGTATTCATAAAATCCGAAAAGATAAAAAAGAAATTTTATAATAAAACGGAGATACGCCTTTAAGAGAGAGTTGCAAAGTAAAAGGAACTCCAAGAGGCGAAGAAGCACCTGTGTGTGCCATTTGACCTTGGCGTAACACCCGTACTCACAATAGCCTTGAAGAAGCTCTCTCAAAGGGACATGGATGGATCGGAGGACAGGGAAATTTAAAAGGCGTTAAGGAAGGTATGTGTACCACTTGGTATTGGAGTAATACCCGCACTCACAATTGCCTTGAAGAAGCTCTTTCAAAGGGAAGTGGATGGGTCGGAGGACAGGGAAATTTAAAAGGCGTTAAGGAAGCTATGTGTACCACTTGGTATTGGAGTAATACCCGCACTCACAATTGCCTTGAAGAAGCTCTTTCAAAGGGATGTGCATGGGTCGGAGGACAGGGAAATTTAAAAGGCGTTAAGGAAGCTACGTGTACCATTTGGTACTGGAGCTATGGATGAGTACCTTTCTATCTTGGCGAAGAGGCCAGCTTCCACAATGGTCTGGAGGAGCTCGTCCGTACGATGTCTTAGACTGTCATTCATGTGCACGAGGAAAGATTGAAAGGCTGGCTTGATGAGGCATTCTGGCACTAGATATCCAAACGGAGCCTCTGAAGATTTGTCCCATAACAATGGGTAAAATAGAAATAAACTGTCCATGTGTTTATTGACGATGATGCCTGGTCCTGGTTGCTGTGGGCGGTTGGGAAATTCACGAATCGCTGTCCCAATCATCTCCGGCGTGCTAGACCCCTCGAAACTGCAAGCACACAGAAGTTTTAGTCTCATGATATTGTTGTTTAAGGTTGGGTAAAATAGGCTATTCTGTCCCAGTTGTTTATTATCTAGCTTCTTTAGTTGGAGTGCAAAAGGAACTAATGCGCACATAATAGCTTATAACCCATGTGTAGAACATTTTATCTTATCCAATTACCTTTTTACAATTTTTGCATATTATACGCGTACATTAGGATTTGCTAAAAGTATCAAAGCTTTTTTCAAACGAATACCCTTTTTATCTTTTTTTTAAATCAAAACAACTGTAAAGTAAATTTCGCGAACGTCAGACTCCGCCAAACCGTGCGACTTGCATTGAAATTTGTCGGTTCTTAGACCAAGCCTAACGCGACGTTGCCTATCGGCGTGCTAATAATTAATTCCTATTTTGTTTCTAAACGCTTAGTTTCCAAATTTTCAACATGCCTGTTAAATTACGCAATTGTATATAGAGTACCTAACTTTTTAATACGAGGCGTGAAACATAAAGTAACTGTTAAAAATGACTGAATTCAAAAACCTGACTGATAAAGAGGAAGTGTACGCCTGGCAACTATTGAGGAAGGACAGCGGCTTGCGAAATATTTCCACGCCAACTGCTTTGACATCGTACGAACTGTTCAAAAGCGATTTATCTTCTGATTCTAATGCAAATACGGATTTGCAAGCAGATTTACCAATGCTGATCGAAAACACACGATCTGAACAGCATCGAAGTGGAATAATTTCATTACTCAACTAGTGGTGCTACAGAATGGCACAGACTCTCCCATATTAGTTTTCTATTTCCTTCGGTCTCGGATAGCTATTCGGAATTGCCACATACTCGTGGCAGCTGCCAGCTATCGCCGCCCAAACTACATGATACCGCCATTTGCTTATATTTAAGGTTTCCGAATTGTAGAACGAAAATATTATTTTAAGACTATTGAAGAACACTAAACTTCGTTCTAAATGGCTGTTTTCTTTTAAAAAATTGAAAAAAAAATAGTTTAAAAGTCGTGATTCAAACATAATGGATTTGCCTAGAGAAATTGTGGTCGAATCTGCAAAATCAGAAAATGCTATGATAGCGAAAAAGCCTTGCAAATTTTATGAGAAAGAATACTTAATGTTAAGGAAATTTTTGAATAAAAATATGCAAATTTATTATGCAAAGCTGCTTTTCTTTCGTATTTATCGGAGCAGTTTGGTTAAGTAAGTATAATGCACATGCTAGAATAAAGACGTTTATTAATTTAATGCATGCTTCTTTAAACATTAAGTTCACAGTATATAAAGCGTCGACACTATTGTGTACTTATTCCAAATTAAAGGAAATGCTAAAGATCAAAGAGAATATTGATATTGGAACTTTTCACAAAGTATGTTTACTTATGAATCACCTAAATGTCGGATATCAACCTATAAAGGCAATGGTATTTTCCCAACAAGATGTAAACACACTTCTTACAAAAGCTGATGATGAAACATTTCTTTAATGAAGGTATAATAATGACGGTGGCAATAATAGATAAGTTTTATTTATTAACTGGGGTATTGTATTAATAACTGGTATGATTTTCAGGTTGTTGCTATTTTTGGCATATTTGGTGCAGGTCGAATTGTACAATTTGTGCATCAACGATGTGAAAGAAGAAGGTTCTGTTTTGATAGTGAAAAAAAATGACAAGCCCGGAATATTTACTATTGTATCCAGTGAAGAAATTAATTATGTTGAGGTCTGTAAAAATTACATTTCCTTAAAGCCCTTACATGTGAAACACAAAAAACTTATTTGTTTTACAATCATGGCAAATGCAGCAATGCAGCTGCAATCCAATTTTTTAAAAGTAAGTTTTTTCATAACGTATTTGAATTTACTGCGAACACTGCAATCTATTTATATGGTACCACTGCCTTCTTTAAACTCCATAGCTGAAAATATATAGAGGCCGTGACTATTACGTCAGTGATGGCTCATTATTCGTGCAGAAATAGGGATGACTTAATGATTCGTGCGATAATATGGAATACTATGAACGATTTTGTTAATGTAAAAGGGTTTTTTATAATACTGGTATACAATAATAATGTACTTTTTGCGGTAATAGATGGCAGCTGGCAAGAAAGAGTATGTGGCAATTCAATACAACTAGCGAAAACCCAAGGAAATAGAAAACTAATACGGGAAAGACTGTGCCATTCTGTAGCACAACTAGTTATAACGTTGCTTGCAAGAAAGACGGTTCATTCTGACTATTAAAATCAAACTTTGGAAATATAATTTAAGAAAAGCATTTTCATGTAATAAATAGGAATGCGATTTTAACATATTCATGCTTTATTTACAAAATAAACATTGGGTCCTAGAATCTTCCTTATGAACTGAGTACAAATGTTCGCCTAATATTTGGGCTCAATTCGGCACGGATTTTCTTTATCCAGTTGCAATAATATTTATTATTTGGGGTTTTGAAGTCGAAGACAAGCCTAGTGGTACTAAAAAACGGCACAGATATCCCCGTATTAGTTTTCTATTTTCTTTGGTATCGGCTAGCTATCGGCTAGACTTGACACATATTCTTGCCAATTGCTATCTATCGCTATTTTTTGACATTTTTAAACAAATTTCGGTTTCCTAATACGACAACAAAATATTATTTTAATAACATTTTTTTAATATTATTTAAGAACGATATTACCTCGACCTAAATGACAATTTTCTTTGAAAAATTTGAAGTCGTTTTTTTTGAAAATGCCTTTCAAGCGCTACTCTAACTTCGGAATTTGAAGCTCCCTTTCAAAGAAAATTTTTGAGTTTTCGAAAACATCCATTTGAAGCACTTGCACCCACAAATATAATAGTTCTAAAAATACTCCTAAATAAACTTTAGGTCATATTAGAGAGTGCAATTACCACTAGCCGCTCCAAAAGTTTGAAGAAAATTTATAGCCAATTATGAGAAAATGAAGTTTGAACGTTTTTGAAAATGTGGAATTTTGAGCTAGTTTTTACAGAAAACGGTTAAATTCCCGAGGAACTTTACTTGACTTTATTTAAAGCACATGTATTAGTAAATATAATAATGAGTACAAATCGCCGCTAGTGTAAATATTAGCGACTTGAGAGACAAGTAAAAACTAGTGGTGCTACAGAATGGCAGAGACTTTTAGTTTTCTGTTTAGTTTGGTCTCGGCTAGCTAGTCGGACTTGCCAGTACTCTTGACAGTTGCCACCTATCGCCGCCCAAACTACATTTTTTTTACACTTTTTTAATTTTTCGGTTTCCCAATAGTAGAACAAAACTATTATTTTAAGAATGTTAAAAAAACAGTTAAACCTTGCCCTAAATAGCAATTTTTGATAAAAAATGTGGAGCCGTTTTAAAGAAAATGGCGTTTAACGCAACTGTAAATGTAAAATTTGAAACTCTTTTTTACAGAAAAGTTTTCGAAAAACTTCATTTTAAAGTCATTTCAAACACTTTCCTACACACAAATTCAATACTGTTTACTAAATTGCTGAAAATGTGCATTTCAACCGTCAGAGAACTTTCAAAGAAATTACATTTTTGTAATTTAAAAAAAACTCCAAATTTACGCCATATTAAAGAGTGCAATTAGCACTATCCGTTCGAAAAGCTTGACAAAGAAATTGAAACAATTTTTGAGGAAATGGCGTCTGAGCGTTTCTGAATATGCGCAAATTTGAGATAGATTTCACAGAAAACTATTCAATTTTCGAGAAACTTAATTTGTCATTATTTAAAGCACATGTAGTCATTAATATAATAATGTCAACAAATTGCCGCAAAAGTAAATATTAACTACGTGAGAGACAAGTAAAAAAATATATTTTTGCAATTAAAACAAAAGACTGGATGTTAATGGCATTAATGTCATCTCATAGAACACATTTAGCACTATCCTTACAAAAAGTTTAAAGACAAAATTTGGTGCCATTTTGGAGAAAATCTACTTTTGTAATTTTTTAAAATATCAAATATTACGTGCAATATTGCACCAAAACTCTTAAAATTTTCAAAAAAATGTAAATGACTTTAATGAAAGAACTCACTTTGGACAAAAAATTTTATTTGAAGGAAAAATCTCTATCTTCAATTTTGTAGTTCTAGGAAAACGCCGAAAAAATTTCAAACTTTGTCAATGTTCGGAAATTCAGAGTTAACTGTGAAAACGAGATCTATGCTTCTTTAATAAATGTATTTTACTCTCATCTTACAAGAAATTAAGAGAAAAACTTTGAAGCCGTTTTTGAGAAAATTTTTAAAATGTTCGGGGGCTTTATGTAAAGTACCCTCAAATTTTGAAGAAAGGTTTTCAAAATCGAGGCGCCACGATGAACGCAGATCGACCGGGGAATATCCCTTTTAGAAGAAATCGCACGTATGGTTTACGCGCTAGTGTTGTTCACAGACGGTCAGACGGACGGACAGACAAAGAGACGGACGGACGGACGTTTTGAAAAGACACACTTTTTCGGTATCAGGGGACCCCAAAACGTGTATTTCCGTTGAAACCTCGAAATCGATTTTCCGCAGCATTACATAACTTTCCCTATACTACGGGAAAGAAAAAATATTTTTTTTGAAATTTTTGCAAAACTAAGAAGATACAGCAAATAACCTTTATGTCATCTCATAGTATTATTCCTACAAAAAGTTTAAAGCAAAAGTTTGGAGCGGTTTTTGAGAAAATCTAGTTTTTGTTAGTCATTGAAACTGCACATATTGCAGGCAAAATTTCGCGAAAACTAGTAATTTAAAAAACATGTATACAAAATCTTAATAAAAGAACTCAGTTTGGAAATTAAATTTTATTTAGAGAAAAAACATTTCGTCAATTTTAGTAGTTTTGGGAAGATGTCGAAAAAATTCACAGTTTTGCAATTTTCAATAATTGAGAATTAACCGTTAAAATCGGACTTATGACATCCCTAATTTTACAAGAAATGAAAAGAAAAAATTTGGTGCCTGCTGGCACATCGCAGTATAAACACTTCTTTCCGCACTATACCGTCACATGATGCAGAACGATATCTCTGAATGCAGAAATTAACATATTAATTTTAAAATATCGAAAAGAAGGACAGTTAGGGGGACATTTTTCGAGGAAGGGTAGAATATTCTAAAGGATGACTGTCCTCCCTAAGAGGGGACGATTGGTCAACTTAGTGTCATGGCTTTTAGTGTTGAATTATGAAATCCGCGCCTAACCAAACCTAACATAACCTAACTTCAGTTGTATTTGTAAAAAACCAAACCAATGTAAGTAATTTATTTAAAGAAGTAACTGTGATTCATTCCTGTTTTACAAAGATAATAAGTAATTTACTGCATCCATGAATGTGCTTTTGTGCATTATTTGTTGCCTTGATTTATTCTATTAATTGTGCGCATTCATTGCATTATTTTTGTTGATTGATTGGTTTTATTGATATTCATTGCACTAACATTTTTAGCTATATTTTTACTTATGAATTTGTTTCATCTACCGAACCAAACCATGAAACTATGAACCATGAAACCATGAACCAAATCATACATTTACCAAACCAAAGATGCAATAACGTTAGATCTAATAGTCTCAATATAGAACTGAATTTTCATTTGAATTTTGTCAATTGAATGGCAGGTATTCGTATTCTGATGTAATAGTTTAGCCATCTATTACAAATGAAATAGGTAAATAACATGAAGTGACCATTGGTTTATGAATCGGGTATAGAACTTTATGTAGAAACTTCCAGAGCGGAATGTAGAAAAAACAATTGAAGGTGATCTAAGAGAAAACGAGTATTTCGGACGAACACGTGAACGCAGTGGGGAATTAATGGTTGCGTTTACTAGTCAACGCGCAAAATTATAAGGAACAGAATAAAGTTTGTTTCAGCTAAATCGGGTCACAGAAACGCATAATATCGCGAGTTTTGTGATCACGACATTGACTTTTAACATGTTAAAGAACGAAAACAACAATGGTCGTGACGTCACTTCAGAAAAGTTTGGATATATTAATAAATTAAACGAAAACTAGTGTGTCTACCAAGATTTGGCATATACCAAAGTATTCCGTGGAATACGGGCCAAATTATAAACGTGGTGACACAATTTTAGGACGCCGAACATTAATAGATAAACATTATGTTACATTAGTTAATGGAGAAATAAACGAGCGATGTTTGTAGGCATGAGACGCACGAAAAAGCATTCTTTTAACAAAATGAAGCGAAAAAAGTGATGTCTAAGAAGTGGAATGGATACGAAATTTTAATTGGGAATTTTACAATATAATAAGACAATCCAGGAAGTGTTAGAAATTAATAATAAACTATTTTATAAGTTATAAAGCAGAAGACAGTAGAGGCGCTATTGTTTTGTTCGGAAAAAAGCTATAAATGCTTTAGGACAACAATGGGGGCCAGATGGGGGAATAGCTTGGTAGCAAGAGGCAGAATCCGCGTCGCTTGTTGCAAGAATAATTTTAAAAATTTGGATTTGTAATTTTTTGATGAAGTGTTCTCTTCTGGACTCGTACTAGTGAACTATTATAAACTGTGAGAGGAGTGAATAACTTCGTGGCGAGTTGTACTCCGCGTCACTCGTGATATTATTTTAACACGCGAACTTATAAAATTTCGAGAAGGTGTTGCTCCTTCGGACTTGTATTCGCAAGGTGGCGGAACTGTATGCCGTGTGATGTGAACTATTTTAGTAGTAATATATAAAGCTATGCCACGCGCGATCATAATTTTGAGTTTTGTGAAGTTTGAAAGTTTTTCTACTAATGTTTGGAACTGGTGTTACTTCGACCATTGAAAAATCGAAGCGGGTGTCGCCGAACGAGGTGTGCCGAGGTGCAGCAGACTCGAGCGCGTCTTTGCATATCGTCGCCGTGGTCAGTGCCAATTTGGGGGGCACTGGTAATTCGGCGCTAGCAGGCAGCAGTGGAGCACAGTTCTTACGCATGACGGCGTGAGATCTTGTGTGTGGACCCGGTCGTTGCTTCGTTAACAACGAAAGGGAAGTGGAATATTTTTTTGTTTTGCAACACTCCAGTGAAGTCAATGACTTTGATTTCTTTGCTCTTGGGGAGAATAAATGGTTTGCAAAGCCAAAACTGGAAACATTTTGGGGGGGATTGCAATGTAATGGGTGTGGCCACAGTATTGAGCTCATTATTTCGTAATAACGTTTGGGTATAATATGTTTATTGATTTTTGTGATTTTTATGATATCGTGTTTTGTTGATGTTGTGTGGTATTGATTCTTTTATGAGGGTATTAATGTTTCTGTTGGTTAAAAAGAAAATAAACAAACGAGATTTTGAGTTCTCGTTTTGATGTTACGTAACCGGTGTTTTTATCACATAGCTAGCTGATCCTGGTCCCTGCATTGGCGTGGCGCTTGTGTTCTGTAGAGAACAAATCACGGCCCGCCCTGATAAATTTATGTAAAAAGGAAAACTCCGGATAGTAAAGGGGGGGGCACAGTGGTGTGCATTGTAGATATTACAGGTGATCAGCAAGGAAGTTTTTCATGATCAATAATAGGAGTTGAGAGGGGAGATTTTCATTACATTAGTGCCCAGTTCGTAGGGCGTTTTAGTAAATAGGAAAGGGGGGTTTTTCGTTGCATTGGCGCCCGTTTCGTGGGCGTGATCGATATCGGTAGCAGTGTGAGAGGGGGTTTTTCGTTACACTGATATTGATGAATTATTTTCAGAAAAGTCTGAGGCCACTGACAAATTATTTGGGTGGAAGTGCAGTTTAACTTTTTTAACATTGATTTTTTTAAAAATCCGTAAAAGCCGTAAAAGTGCATTTCTTTCCATGTTTTCTCTGATAAACACTGAAAATTACTAATAAATTAAAAATAGAACATAATGCTGTCACATCATTAGTGCTCATACTTCGTTAATATACAACTGAATGGTTATGGTTTATCATAACCATTCAGGAGATGGCAATGACAGCGGCACAGGAACCTAGGAAGATAGATAGATAGATAGATAGATTTATTAGTTCGCTTTGAGCTAATGCTCGGTGGCAAACATGACAATTAGAATTAGAACAATAAAAACCATTAACAATTATAGTTACCATTAGAATTAGAGGATGATATCCTAGTTCTAATTAATTTTTAGTTATCTCTAAATTGACTACTAGTTTCACTAACACTTCACTTCACTGTATAACGCTAATATGTAATAATAATAAAAATAACAAAAACTATATACAATAATAATAAATTAAGAATTATACCAAAGCTAAAAGCAGTGTTAATAATGGTGATATTTATATCAGTAATAATAATAATAATAAAGGTAATTGTCTCAGTATTGATAGTGATCTAAATAGAATTTAGTATGTTTTTAAAAATGCCTACATTAGAAGGAAGAGCCTCCAGTGCTTTTGCAGGTAGTTTGTTCCAATCTACTATAGTGCGATTCACAAAGGAGAACTTACCTACATCAGTTCTTTGCTTTCTACATCGTATTTTCCACGGATGGTCTCCTCTGCTTTTGTAATCTGGTTTATGCAATCTCTTACCGATATCTGCCCATGCTGTGTCTCCTCTGTAAGTCTTGTACATTACGCATAAACGCGCCCGTTCTCTTCTCTTAGATAAGGACTCCCATTTTTCTCGTTCATCAACAATGCGCCCATGATTTTAAAACTTACCGGCCCGTTTTTGAATTTTATCTAACGCCTCAATTTGCCCTTTCCTGTACGGGTCCCAGCATGCTGATCCGTATTCTAAAATAGGACGAACAAGTGTAGTATATGCTAGGGATCGGGCATTTGGACTACTATTTTTTAGGATACGCATTACAAAGTGAAGTGCTCTCCAGGACTTTTTTACCGTATTGTTAATATGATCCGACCAATCCAAGTCGCTTCTCAGGACCAAACCCAAATACTTACAGCTTTTTACACGTGGTACAACGTTGGTTCCTAATTCATAATTGGAGTGTACATTTGAACGACACTTGGTAAAACAAATGAATTTACTCTTTTCCGGATTTAACCAACACCCCCTGAATAAAGAAAGCCTCCACACTGAGCTTGTGACGTAGTGTCATGGCGCCCAGGGTAGTCCTAGTCAACAACGTGATTTCCACATGGTCAGTTGGTTTGGTAGCAGCGGTGTGCTGTAATTTGAAAGATGTGAAGATTTTCCCAATAGGTGAAGATATTCAGTATTCATTTTAAGTATGGTGGTAGCAAAATCAGTGATGTTCCTTCCAAAAAGCGATATAAATGCGCTATACTTAACTGCCGTGCGTTGCGCTTATAAGGGTTTAAAGTCTAAGTAGGGCCTATTTGATTTCTCAAAAGACACTGAAATGCGACGAAAAAGACCTGCGGAACATCGACGGAATTACAACTCTTCAAGAACATCCATTGCAAGTATTCATTTTATTTATAGTCATTTCCTTGCGGAAAACTTTTAGAATGTTCTGCAACATGTTTCAAAAACGAGTAATATTTATTTTCTATTAGACCAAGTTTGAACTCAACTTATTACAGTGAGTTTTACTCTTAAAAAATTACCAGTTCCAATAATAATGCTAACTGAAACGAACATTTAAATAATTTCAAATATTTTTAGGTTATACATTATAGCAGAATGTAATTAACATCCTAAATTCGTTCAAATTCATTTTTAATCCGTCCTTGCTAAATCCGATGGTTGTCTTATTATTGTTCTTGGTTAATTATTTTCTTGATTTTTAAATGCTTTTGCTGTTAATAATTTACTAGTATTAAACAGGTTTTAACTTTTTGCAATATTTTACAGGTTTGCAATCGTCACTTTCATGAGAATGATATAAAACAGTTATGTGCGATACGACGGGCGAAATATCATTTTCTAAATTGAGTGTCTCTCAATTAAAAAAATTGTGGAGGATTTCTTCACTGCCCTACCTCCTTTTCTAGCAAACAAGCCGAGAAACTCCAGCAGAAAAGAAGAGAAGGCTGAAGAACATCCAACCGGTAGCTGTCGATGCTGCTAGTGTGATTTTGCAGCAAGTTTATAATTAACAGTTACTTTGTACAACGTTGGAAAATTTGAGGAAAGTTACAGTGTTTCCAGTTTGGACAATTGTTAAACAAAGTGATGATCGTGTTTTCTTTTTAAAACTATTGTGGAATCCTCATCCAGTGATTTCTCTTTCGGAAGTTGTAGATAGTACTTTGAATTTTAGTTTATACAGAACAACTGTGACGAAATTAAGAAATCAAGATTTTCCAAGAAACATTAGCAATATTAATTTAACTTAAGACATGTTGGATATGTTTTTGATTAGAAAAATGTTTCACTGAAGATGACTTTGTGTCTGAAAATTTATCAGGAATTGAATACTCTCCATGTAGTAAAGCAGATAACTGAAAATAAAAGTTATTTCAAGATTTTTATTGGAAAAATATAACAAATTCTTGTTCATAAAAACAACAATTTTAGCTCCATCTTAATTATACAGTTCGTTGATGCCTTTTATTTTCAATTTCATCACGTTCCAATTTTTTTTATTGAGAGATTAGATTGTCGGAGGTTGAAATGTCCGAGCTTGCAAATGAATGCATGTTTTTTGATGGTATTTCTCCTAGTGAACATTATTTAGAACACATCATTAAGATGTTGTCAACAATGAAAACATTTTTTTTAATATTGCAAGAAGATCAAAGACTATATATTTTGCAAAAGTGCTGAAAGAAAGGTGAAAAATCTGACTGGATAATTTATAATTTGATAATATTGTGTAGTGTTAATGTACTACGTATTAATAAATGTGACTGGACTTTTTGAACATACATTATGACTACCTTATTATGTTTTCACTATATTCCTTGGTAATAATGTTAAATGCTGGGGGTGTAAAGTATCTGCAAAGATATGTTTTTAAGATCACTCATAAGAACTTCAAGCTAAATGCATTCAAACGAATTTCTTACGGATTCTTGAAAGAAATATAGTATAAAATTTCACTGATGTGAACATTAAATATGAACATATATTTTGTAATGCATTTCTAGAATAGTAATTGCAAACGAAGTACGGGTTTCTAGTATAACTGCAATCTGCGCAGCTGTCCGGTCGGACTACCTTTGATGACATCACAAATCAGTGTGGAGGCTTTCTATATCCAGGGGCTGTTGATTTAACTCCATCTTATTTTTTCACGCACGGTTCTTTCTAGCGGAGACGACGACGGTGGCGGCGGAGACGACGATGACGATAACGACGGAGACGACGGCAGAGAAAGAGACGATGAGGGCGGAGACGACGGCGGCGGAGGCGACGACAGCGGCAGTGACTTCGAGGGACGCGCCCTTTCGAGAACACTTTCAGGTGATGAAAGGGTTCCTTAGGTTGTTGCAGGTGAACTGTCGTAGTATAATCAATAAAGAAATAGAGTTTTGGAATCTAGTTGATGCCTGCGATCCCGACATAGTGATAGGGACTGAGTCGTGGCTAACTGAGGAAATCGGGTCCCCTGAAATTTTACATTCCCATTACAAGATCCTTAGGAGGGATAGAAATAGTAGAGGGGGCGGAGTCTTTATTTGCGTCAAAGAGGACATCGATATTATATTAGAGTGGGTCAGTAGAGAATTGAAATGTTGGGAATAGAAATTATTACGTCAGGAACTATATTAGAAATTATTGCTTGCTATAGGCCTCCGAGCGACGGATATGACATTTTAGATGACATCATTCAGAGAACGGGAAACTAAAATGGCCATCGTATTGTTATTGGAGGCGACTTAAATTTTCCGAGCGCAAACTGGAGGGGAGCCGTGAGCGAAGGGAAAGTCCAAACGGTGGTTAACGGTCTGGTTTGGGACCGGGGTTTTACCCAGGTAGTTCGGACCGGAACGCGAAAGGATGCGATTTTGGATGTCTACCTAATTAGGCAGAAAAAACTTTTCATATCTTGTGAAGTTGTTGACGGTATTAGTGACCACAAAGCGGTTCTTCTTGACTGAGACGGAAATATTTCAAGGAAAGGCATTACAATAGGAACGAAAGTACGGCAATACAAGAAAGCAAATATAGGCGGACTTCAAGGTTTTCTTAGGGAACAATATGACCGATTGCTAAGAACAGAGGTAGGTATGGAAGAAATATGGGGCGTGTTCAAAAATATTATATACGAAGCTTTGCAAAAGTTTGTTCCGTGCAAAATTCTAAAAAATAATCCGGATCCAAAATACTACAATGCAAAAATTAGGAGAATGAAGAGGATAACAAGAAAGGCATTTAAGAACAGAAAACGCAGTAGCGAGCATATGAATATTTTTCGAAATCGTTCAACAGAATTGGAGCGCGAAAAGAAAATTGCTCAGGAGGCATATTTAAAGAATATTCTTGATGGGAAGGGAAATAACTGGACAGGTTTTTAGAAATATGTTCGTAAAAGGAAAGGAAATAAAGAGGATATCCCAGTTATTCGCGAAAATGGAAACACGCTAATTACTGACAATCGGGCAAAGAGGATGCATTTAATAAGTATTTCAGTTCGGTTTTCAAAAATAGTAGGGACCATCCATTTATTCAAGTGTCTTCGGTTGCGAATCAGTTTAATATTAAAGTAAACGTTCTATGGAATAAAGTAAAGTCTATGAAAAATGGTAAGTCAAGGGGTCCAGACGACATTTCTACGGATTTAATTAAACTAGGAGGAAAGGCAATATTACCGTACCTAATTAGAATTTTTCACGTGTCTTTGAATAAGTCAAAAGTACCTGAAAATTAGCTTTTGTTGTACCAATTTTTAAAAGTGGTGACAGAACTAATTTATGCAATTATAGGCCGGTAAGTCTTACGTCAGTGGTCTGCAAGCTTATGGAGCATCTGCTTGGGAGTTACATTAAGAAAGAATGGGAAATTAAAAATGGCTCTACGATGGGCAACACGGGTTCAGGAGTGGTTACTCATGCGAGAGTCAGGTAGTCACGCTATTTCAGGATCTAGCAGATGAAACTGACGCGGGCGGGAGAGTAGACGCAGTAGTTATAGATTTTGCCAAAGCGTTTGATGTCGTTCCACACGATCGACTTGTACATAAATTAATGAATTCAGGCATAGATCCCAGGGTGGTGGCGTGGATTAGCGAGTTTCTGCAAAATAGAAAACAGAAAGTCCGAATTGGGCAAGAGTTATCTTCCGGGGCAAGCGTTACGTCAGGAATGCCGCAGGGGCGTGACATTGGACCCCTTCTATTTCTAGCTTTCGTCAATGATCTGCCGACGCAATGAACCTAAAATTTTCGGCTATTTGCAGACGATTGCATAATATATCGTAGTATTAATTCGAAAAGAGATGAATTTCTGCAACGGGATCTTGATGCGTTATATTACTGGGCGGAAAATAATGGAATGTCCATAAATAGCTCTAAAAGTAAATCCATCACTTTTGGCAGGGGTCATAATTACAGTGAAACACATTACCGTTTAAATAATGACATTGTATTCCGAGAGTTTCCTCGTGCAAGAACCTAGGAATTCATTTCAAGAGTAAATTAAGTTGGAAAAAACACGTAGATTTTGTAGTAGGGAAAGCCTGGAGATCTCTTCACTTTGTAATGCACATCCTAAATAAGAGCACGGCAAACCCGACGGAAAGTGCTTATTTATCTCTTGTTCATCCAATAATGGAATATGGAACAATTTGTTGGGATCAGCACAAGATTATGCAGTGTAAACACTTGGAAAGGATTCAGCATAGGGCAGCTAAATTTACTTTCGTGGACAAGAAAACGGCAGGGTGGGATTCATTCAGAAACAGGCGATCAGTAGAAAGACTCTGCGCCTTGTATAAACCTTATAACGGTCATCCAGCTTGGAAAGAAATGAATAGGCGGTTATGTATTCCTACATACATCAGTAGAGTGGATCACAGGCAGAAAATAAATTTAAGACAGCAGAGAACGGATGTCGGGAAATTTTCTTTTACAAATCGAACGATTACGGAATGGAATAGATTGCCTGCAAAAACCTTTGAACCCTTTCCTCAAAGCGTTCAATAGTTTAGGAAATTAATTTAGGGTATTATTAAGTAAATGACCGAGAATAGTGGGTTTTATTGCGTTGCATAAGTGTTCCATTGTGAAATGAGGTGTCGTGCAGTGTATAGCAGAGAAATAAAGAAGGAAATGTTTTCAGGTCTTAGTGAAGTGAAGTGCAGTGCAGTGAACTGCAGTGTGATTCTGATTGTATAAACATTCAGTGCGGAGTTAGAGTATAGAAGGTATTTTTTTCTTTTTTTTTCTCTCTTAATGTAATTTAATGTTTAATGAATCATTCAGTTTTTATATTATTATCATTATTTACCATTATTATTATTATTACTATATTTAGTGTATAATTTGCTAGTTATATTACCTTAATATTATTATTGTTATTATTATTATTATTATTATTGGTATTAGTGTTCTATGTTACTGAGAGACAGTATTTTAATGTTTTTGTAAATAGCTGCCACCGTGTAATACCCATTTGCAGTTTAAATAAATCTATCTATATATCTCTCTATCTAAATGAGTTGATATGATATGTAATTTGTAGATACAATGGCAGGTGTGAGGCGTTTGTCGTTGGAGATACATCATCAAAAAAGAAAGAAAGATCAAAACAACCGAAATAATCCTTCAAGTTAATGAATTTGTCAGAGCATCAGGGGAAACAGATGTAGCATCTACAAAGATGTATACACAGTACAGCCAAACCACAGTGCGAACATGAAGGGACGAATTAATTATTCAGTAACTGAATAAAACATTAAATACAATGGTTGAATTCAATAGTACAATTCATTCAACGGATATCTTTGGGATAACGTTCGTTCGCCAGGCCGTCGGCTTCGCTCCTGCCAAATTTTATCAGAAGCAGTTCCGTTCTCGAATGAGAAAGTTCTAAAAGAATGCTGGATTTTTGTTTGGTTATTGAAAGGTTTGTTTACTCATTGCGTTGATTTTTGCTTCCACATCGAACACAATAAGTGAAGCATCTCCCGGGATAATCCGGTTCGAAACATTCGCAGGGAAAATCTCTCAGAAGTGGTGAGAAGAAGGTTGCATTGATGTGTTTCAGTAATTAGCGACTAAAAATTCTTTGTGCAGGTGGAAGAAATGACTGCTGAATTGGAGGAGTCGCTGTCAAAATTGTTTGAGAACTCTGTAATGAATTACATCATTGGAAAGGTAACTTCTCCACGTAAGAAGAGAAGTAGAGCAAAGCAGGTGTAGGGCGAGAGCGATGAATTTCTTAATCTGCCATTCGTATTCATGTGAACATTTCTTCCGTAGACACGAATTTCCAACATAATATAAAATTCTCGATGTGGTTAATGAAGATTAGGTACTGCCAAATTTTAAAAGAATATCACTGTACGTTCTATTGAAATTCGTGCTTCGGGCGGGATTTCACTGCTACCTTGCAAGAACACACGTAAATGCAAGTTCTCTGTTATTTAAGCAAAATATATGCATATTTTGGCTGGTATTTTGGGCGTAGTAAAGAGGTACATGCGAAGATAATATGCTAAGACAGTTCTGGCTGTGACACATGCCAGCATTTGGGTATGGTCGTGGCGCGAATGGCGTAGCCAATCATGAACTACAGAGCAGAGGGATACACTCGATGTTTGTTTACATGCGAAGTGCAGTTACAGCGAACGGACCTTAGTGCCTAAACCATAGGTACGATTTCTTCCAAAATCAATATTCCCCGGTCGACCTGGTTCCACTCAAGGCGCCGTGGTTTTGAAATTTTTTTTTCAAAATTTGGGGATACTTTACATGAAGCTTCCCGGACATTTTGAAAATGTTCGTGCAAGAAAAGAGTAATCATCAGTAAAAACGATTGGGGAATATCAATTGTGAAGAAAATTGCCTAAACGGTTTAGGCGCTAGCGCTGACCACAGACAGACAGATGGACGTTTTGCCGTCAATTGATTTTGCAGTATCAAGAAGCAACAAAACAAGGATATCGACTACACCACGAGATAGAGGTTATTTTTTCTAAATTTAGCCACAGGTTTTATTCAGTTTTTTGTTACCAGACCTCAGCTATAAGAGTTCTTCCGGCAAAAATTCAGCGTTTTCCGGCGCATAATTATATAACTTTCTCTTCTTACGAAATATTCGTAAGGGGAGAAAGTATAAAGAAACACGCCATTAAATACATAGCTACTGCTAATGGATACAGTACCACTCTCGTTGACAACATACAACGCTGCAAATTAAGTAAGAAAATATTAAAAACCTACACAAGACTCGCTCCACTCACTCAGAAATCATTAAAATGTATTTCTATTCTGTTCTTTGGAAAAATATCACAAACGGTAACTCATATTCTTCACAAATACAATTTTCAAGTTTCTTTCACCACTCACAAATCCCCTCACACACCTACTCTCACCTCGCAATCCCACCCCACTCATTGCAAAAACTGGAGATTATGAACTCTACTGCCATAATACCGAAGCCAAATATATTGGCCAGACGGGCATAAGTTTCAATGCCAGAGTAAAAGAACATTTCCATATATGGAAATTCAATACAAATAGATCTCACTTTGTTACACATCTTTCAGGCCATACTTTCCCCTCCACTCAGACATTAAAATTCTTGAAATAGAAAATAAATTCTAGAACTGAAGTGCTTTAGAAAGCTTTCACATTTTTCAAGCCTAGCAGAAATCTGAAGCTCTCCTCAACAAACTAATTTCCCTCTGTCCCCTCTGCTATTAATTTTACGCACCCCTCCTCCACAAACTGACCCTCCGCCATCTGAGGCATTTCCAAGATGACACGGGTCAGCAGACCTTCTACAACCCCTCGCTGAAGCAACAGAAAGTAAAAGTAAAAAGTAAGTAAAAAACCCTGTCAGATTCCCTCTCCCCACAGTCTCCCGACATTTGCCTCACACACCGAGGTAAGCAAAGCGGCTCGAGTTACTCTTTTCCTGTTTTTTTAGTAACATCATTTGCTATTGGTTTTAAATATTACAACTACCCCCGTATTGTCCTATAACTATTTTAATGTTAAATTAATAAATATCCTTGGGTGAATCTTCCTTCTTTAATAATGTTAAATATATCTATTATCTATATTAACCACCAGAGGCGTATCTAGGTATTCAGGCGCCATTGGCAAGCATGGAATTTGCGCCCCTGTTCAGGATACTTCAAATTAGGGTTGTTATTTGTTTTAGGGGGTGTGCACTAATGTCAATAAGATTCTGATTAATTTGAAACCGTTTCATAAAAAAATTATCTCGAAAATAATTTACTGTTCTTAATTTACTTTTTTTTAATTTTAGGAATTGAGATAATAAAGAGAAGATAACAATTAATGTTTATTAATATTGATTTACATTAGTTGTAAAAATGAAATGACGAAAATGTTAATATTTTAAAAATATATTATCAACTTATGAACATTTACAAAAATAAATTTATGAAAATGACTACATAAACTAAAATGTCAACTCTTAATAAGAATACTTAATTACTCATACACAAACTGAAATGAATCTTCTTTGAACACTGGTTTTAGTAATATTTTTATTAATTTTAATTCTATTCATCCCAACTATTCTCTAATTTATTTAATGCATGATAACCCGGATTTTCGCCTGGGATATCCCCCGCTACACTCCCCTTTTAATACACACGAAGTTCCTTGTTTATTTACGCTATCAGACCTGAGGGATATTGTTGCAAGCTACAGAAAATTTATTTTTGTAGGTCAACAGAACTGCTAAACGGAATTACAGTGACGACGTGTTACGTAAGGAGTCCCTTTTCTTTAATATATACATACACACAGTACTCACTGGAACAACCCCTACGAAATCAAAAACAGATTCTCCTTCTCAAAAGCAATTATAATTTCAGCCTCTTTTACTTGGCTTACAAAACAATACAAAAATACAATACAGAACACAAAAGAAGACAAATATATCATCAATCAGCTCCTCTCATACTCACCGTATTTACAACCACACACTCCTTGATTTCTACATTCACACATGGCCATGTACACTTTTGTTAACTTTAAATTTGGCTGAACTTCTGAAACTAATGACAGAACTTGGCCTTCCTACATATTAGAACTATTATTAATAAATACCCGCTTCCCTCTCCGTATCCTCAGCATACTTGAAGGATGGGTTTTTTCGTCGTTTTTCTCGGAACATCGGCGATGTCCTCCCACGTGTCACCGGGTCCCGTTCGGTGCAATTCTTGCGTCCATCGATTCTCCGAAAACTTCAATATTAGTCTCATGAAAATTATTTCACCAAAATTATACAAAAATATTATAATTGTTACCATACGTGTGCTGACGACCAAACACTACGCTGTTCTGTCTCCATTACAGCGTTACAACTCGTCTGCTCGCGACCGATGTCCAAGCTGTTCTGTCCCGACCGTTTGTAATCCGCGCCATTCACTAGTCTTCCAGAAGCGCAGTATCGTCTCGAACTCGTTCCTAGTTGGTTTATCTTGCGCTATTCTCCTCCTTGTCTAATGTCTATGCTTCTCCTGATGGGATAATCACCTATTTGCACCTCACTATCTTTACTCCTTGATATCCGGTCTCCTTATAATTCTTTAATTCTAATTATCTTAACGGAAATTTCTCACGTGTCCATTGCTAATTCACTATTAAAATTCAGACTTGTCTTGTTATCATCCTTCCATTCTCATTAACTTCTCGTTATTTGTACTATTTGTACAGTTAATACCAGCTCCGTTGTTGCCAGTCGAAACACATTTCTATAAGCATCTTTTACTTTCTCGTATACGTATTGTGATATACCAGAATACGATGGATTTTATTTAATGATGTTAGTTAGACATGGGGTAGATAAATGGGGATTCAATATGGCGGTATGGGCCTTAGCAACGGCGGCGCAGAGGTTGGCAAGGTCAACAAACTATACACGGGCCCTGATGACGTCAGGACGCCGGCTAGATGGCTGAAGAACCTAAGAGGGAATTGGTGCAAAAACGAATGACTGTCTGAGGTCGCGGCTACTTGGATTTGTAAGAGACGCACGGGTTGGCTATAAAAGATCAGATAGTCTAATGTTGCCGCCGTGTTTTGAAATAATAGAAGGATGGACGCCGACCGAGCCATGAAGGGTTTAAAAATGCATTAAACAGAACATTCTGACTCGGGGTGTCGTAGAGTGAAGATCGTACATTCTGACTCGGGGTGTCGTAGAGTGAAGATCGTACATTCCGTCTCTGGGTGTCGTGGAGTATAGATCGAACATTCTGACTCTGGGTGCCGTAGCGTAAAGATCGTTTGTAGGCAATATAGAGGGAAAGTGAGACTTGTATAGCTTGTTTTCGGACTTTGTCTTGTGAGAGAAGTGATAGTTTGTTTTCGGACTTTGAAATAATTTACCAGAAGTGATTTTCGGAGGACTTGTTCAGATTTTCGGACATTGCAGTTGGACTTCAATAGTCTACATAACCGGTGGGAGAGATTAGGAACCGGGAGCGTCGGACAAGACTAACAGATAGTTTAGGCAGTGTGGACTGGACGTGTCAGCGGCGGCGCAAGACCGGAAGAGAGAAGCGGAACTTGGAATTAACAACGGCCAAGTGAGAAGCGACTACGGAGCGTTGGCATGCAAAAACGGTAAAAAAAAATACTGCAGTATAAAAGAGACAATTTATTCAGAAGGGGTCATGACCATCTAATTAATTGTTTTAATTTAAAAGTTAAATAAATTGTTGAATTTTGTTCTTTGGAAAAGAAAAGAGTTTTTTTCATTTGTCAATCATAATTTTTAATTAGTTGAAAGCATAATTATTACATTTCAGATTCCACGCCATACTGTATAGTTGGCAGATCAGGTAATCGGCTATCGAGGCGATAGCGAGTATTTGTATCCGGACCCATCGACCTAAGCTAGCTGGATGTTTAGATAATTTTTGTTAAATCAGATAGAAAAACTTTGATAGTAATTCATGTAACCTGTTTCTGGCGCCCAAATCTTAATAAATTTGGAACAGGACATGATTACAGCCACGCTTTTGATGAGACGTGAGAATGGTATATTTCAAAATGGCGCGCCAAGTGGGGCATATTTTGTTATAATTTATAACAAAGTGAAGTACGTTAATGGAGTTATTATAAATTATAACAAAGTGATCTGATGGAATCTGAAATTTCGTGATTGACATATGAAACTAACGTGTAATTATAAGAAAGAGCCAAAACCATTTCATTGACGGTATTTGAAAGGAATTTGATAGAGAAAATTCTAATTTGTATTATAATTTAAGATGGAGACTAGAAGTAAGACAGCACGTGCCGAAAATATTGAAGTAGATAATATGGCGGATACCGGTATGAATCCCGAAGGAGATATTTCGCGAGACGTAGTTGAAATAGAACAGGAAGTAGCGGTATCTCCAGTAGTTAATACGGATTCGAGTAATTTAATAATTAAAATGTTAGCTGAAATGAAGGCAGAAATGAACGCTAATAATGCTAAATTAGAAAATAATAATGCTAAATTGGAAAATAAACTTGAAAATATAAAGATAGAAATGAATAGTCAAACACAGGAATTTAAGAATTTTCGCGAAGCCATATGTGAGGAGATATCACAATTACGGACCGAAACAATTAGTGAATTCAGTAATATTTATTCAAAAATAGACTCATTGAATTGTCAAGTAAATCAAATACAGGAAGAACAAAAGGAATGCTTGAATAAAATGAATTCGGAAGTTGTAGCTTTACGGGAAAATGTCACCGCGTTAGAACATTTACAAACTCAACAATGCGAAAAAATGACAAACGTTGAATCGCGTTTAGAATGTTTGAATGATATAGCGCAACAACATGGCGATAAAATAGATAATCTTGAATTAAAAATGGTTGTGACAGACAACAAGGTAGAACAGCAGATACAAGAGGGGCTAAGGAGTTTTAAAACCTTGCAAGAGTCCGAATCGGAAAAACAGTTAGCTAATATCAAGGGAAAAATAGACCAATTGGAAAATGAAGTCCTAACACGCGCGCAGGGAAATGTAATAACTTCCGCATCCGCGTTGGTTTTACCAAGCTATTTGAAATTCCATGGGGATGTTAAGGAACAACCTTGGTCATTCATTTCAAAATTAGAAAGCTACTTTACGATCAACAACATTCCGGATAGGTTAAAATTACATGTTGTCGAGCAAGCAATGTCAGCGAAAGCGCATCATTGGTGGACATCTTTAGTTCCAGAACCAACAAGTTATAAAGAGTGGAAAGATAAATTTTTAAGGCGTTATTGGAATGAAAACCATAAATTTGATTTAAAGTATAAATTGATGAGTGAGAAATATAGGAAAGGCGGGGCGGAAACCATGTGCGATTTTGCGACACGCAAAATTGCAGCATTTAAGGCTTGCGAAGAAGGAATAAATAATAATGACTTAATTAGAATTATTATTCGACAGTTGCCAGTTAGTATCCAAAATTTACTATGGAACTCGATGCCCGTAGATTACGAAGATTTGGTGGAGCGGCTTAGCCTCTTTGATCGGACATTGAATGGCGACGGATATCATGATAATATAAATGGAAAGAGTAATGGAACGGGAAAACAAGCCGATAGTGATAATTGCCAAGGAAAGTATAGCTCAGAAGGGAAGGGCGAGCGGGGAAATGAGACCAAGATAGAGTCCAAAAAGTCCGGAAATGGTTATCCGCGACGATTTAAGGATGACAAGAAACACGAACATGTAGAAATTAATGTCATAGAGCAGGAAAACTCCCATTGTTCGAAGTAAATAGGCGGGTTATTTCGAACAATAAGACTGATGAGACGATGATTACAGAGTTGAATAGCATCGAGGTATCAGCGGATGATTTATTAAGAGAAGATACGGACGAACGGGCGGAAAATAGCACGTGTTTAGTGTTGAAGGGGACATTCCGGAATATACCAGTAGACGTTTTGATTGACACAGGTGCCAATGTTTGTGCGGTATCGGAGGAATTGTATAAACAACTAAAGAAAGAAGGGAATAAGATGGAGGAATTACCTACTAGGAAATTGAATATCCGTACAGCTAACGGGAGGCGCATCGAGACAAGAAGTCAGCAGATTTGGGTGGAGCTGGAAGTCCAAGGGGTGACGATACAGTTTCCTGCAATAGTTATAAAGAATTTGATTCGTCCAATCATTTTGGGGATTGATGGCCTGAAGATGTGTGACGCCAAGGTCGACGTAGGTAACAGGAGTATATTGTTACGAACTGACAAAGGGCAACAACATTGTTTAGGGATCAAGGACCAGGAGGGTGAAGATTTGTGTATTTGTGATGTTGCGGAACTAATCGAAGAGACCAGGGACCAGATTCAAGCTGCAGCCGAGAATGCGGTCGATGAAAATGGTGTAGATGTTAGCCATTCCGTTGAGACGTTAGTGAGCAAATATCGAGATGTTTTCGAAGGTTCGAAGGATCCTGTAAAGGGATATCAATTTAAAATTGAATTAATGGATGAGGAACCCTTCAATGTTAAGCAATACCCGATCCCACATATATTTAAAGCCGAGGTACGGAAACAAATAAACACGATGCTGGAGGATGGTATCATAAAAATATCTATAACACCGTATGTGAGCCCGATAGTAATAGTCCGAAAGAAAGATAATAAAATCCGATTTTGTATCGATGCTAGAAAACTCAATAGCAAAACCATCGCTCGTCATGAAAAACCGCCAAAATTGGACGAAATGGGGACATATAATTACAGGAACATTAAGCCGTATAAAAGGGACGATACCTACGACTGAAGATTTGTGTCATTGTAAATAGTTTTGTATATAGTAGTGTATAATAGTTTGTTTGTTTTGTTGTGTTGTTTGTCGTTGGAACGTGCAAGGAATTTCAATTAATATGTTAATAATAGGCAATAAGGCGATACGCAATGAAATGGTTCAAAACTATGTTGGCAATATTCACAAAACAAATGTAAATAGTTTAAGGCTGCAAGATACAAGATATGTGTTGTGTAAAGTGCAAAGTGTCAGTGAACACAGCGTAGTGAAGTAAGAAGACAGTGTTTATTGTAGTCTTGTCATTTAGTTATGTTGTAGCAAACCAAATGACGCTTGGAGAGGGGAAGTTGTGATATACCAGAATACGATGGATTTTATTTAATGATGTTAGTTAGACATGGGGTAGATAAATGGGGATTCAATATGGCGGTATGGGCCTTAGCAACGGCGGCGCAGAGGTTGGCAAGGTCAACAAACTATACACGGGCCCTGATGACGTCAGGACGCCGGCTAGATGGCTGAAGAACCTAAGAGGGAATTGGTGCAAAAACGAATGACTGTCTGAGGTCGCGGCTACTTGGATTTGTAAGAGACGCACGGGTTGGCTATAAAAGATCAGATAGTCTAATGTTGCCGCCGTGTTTTGAAATAATAGAAGGATGGACGCCGACCGAGCCATGAAGGGTTTAAAAATGCATTAAACAGAACATTCTGACTCGGGGTGTCGTAGAGTGAAGATCGTACATTCTGACTCGGGGTGTCGTAGAGTGAAGATCGTACATTCCGTCTCTGGGTGTCGTGGAGTATAGATCGAACATTCTGACTCTGGGTGCCGTAGCGTAAAGATCGTTTGTAGGCAATATAGAGGGAAAGTGAGACTTGTATAGCTTGTTTTCGGACTTTGTCTTGTGAGAGAAGTGATAGTTTGTTTTCGGACTTTGAAATAATTTACCAGAAGTGATTTTCGGAGGACTTGTTCAGATTTTCGGACATTGCAGTTGGACTTCAATAGTCTACATAACCGGTGGGAGAGATTAGGAACCGGGAGCGTCGGACAAGACTAACAGATAGTTTAGGCAGTGTGGACTGGACGTGTCAGCGGCGGCGCAAGACCGGAAGAGAGAAGCGGAACTTGGAATTAACAACGGCCAAGTGAGAAGCGACTACGGAGCGTTGGCATGCAAAAACGGTAAAAAAAAATACTGCAGTATAAAAGAGACAATTTATTCAGAAGGGGTCATGACCATCTAATTAATTGTTTTAATTTAAAAGTTAAATAAATTGTTGAATTTTGTTCTTTGGAAAAGAAAAGAGTTTTTTTCATTTGTCAATCATAATTTTTAATTAGTTGAAAGCATAATTATTACATTTCAGATTCCACGCCATACTGTATAGTTGGCAGATCAGGTAATCGGCTATCGAGGCGATAGCGAGTATTTGTATCCGGACCCATCGACCTAAGCTAGCTGGATGTTTAGATAATTTTTGTTAAATCAGATAGAAAAACTTTGATAGTAATTCATGTAACCTGTTTCTGGCGCCCAAATCTTAATAAATTTGGAACAGGACATGATTACAGCCACGCTTTTGATGAGACGTGAGAATGGTATATTTCAGTATGTATATAGCGAAGTTCTATGAAAACAGCATCAAATTTTACTGTAATAATAACACTTAAAAGCCATTTGCTTAAAGGCTTCAAATTTGTGAATGAAAATTGCCATGTAGGACGACGTTGTACTCTCTATCATATTTTTAAAGTAATATTTCGGTTATATTATTAGAAAACCGAGAAATTGAGAAAATTTCGAAAAATGTACTTTAGGCAGCGATAGACGGCAGCTGGTAAGAGTATGTGACAACTCCAAATAGCTAGCCCAGACTCAAGAAAATAGAAAACTAATACGAGAAAGACTGTGCCGTTCTGTAGCACTAGTTTATTGATGACTTATTATGGCACTCAGATAATCCATTACAATACAAGAGTAATATTCATAAACACGAAAACATTACAATTTTTATGTGGTCTAGAAGTGCGTTTTCCTTGATTTCACTGATGCAAATTCATCAATGACAATCAAAATCAATTTTCTCAGCTTCTTCTCTTTCTATACTCAATCGAGCAATATCACACAATCTCTCGTGGCCCATTGAAACTCTTAAATAGGACAATCAATTTTAACTTGCTGAATGATCTCTCACAACTTGCAATGGAAACAGCAATAGTTAGATTTTTAAAAGCGAATTCTTCAAGACACCTCTGTGTCACTCTCACACAATGATTTCCTTTGCAAGTTACACGCTATGAAACTTCTACAAGGTGCTACTGGCAAACTTCCTTACATTCCCAATGAAAGCAGTATTTTCCACTAATATTTTAATTATGGAAGTCTGTTGAACTGTATTCATATTTTTAAAAAGATTTGCCAGTCTTAAATGATACTTTAGAAGGAGTATTAGTTAATAGTAATATCTTACCACCATGATTATTGCAGATAGAATCTTTTTCTTTTAAAAATATGAACATTTGTTGACACAACTAATTACACTGTCCATACGTCATAGATAAAACAAACTGAGATCCGACGCAGACGATAAAAATACTTTTGACATATCCAACTAAATCGATAACTCATTTTTCCGTAAAAGTGAAGTTAAAACCCTTTTATTTTAAGGACGAGAAATGTCTTCCAAACATTCATAATAACAAACGCTATCAAATATAAATTATTGAATTACCTACGCGACAACTGAAATTAGCAGCTAAATTTCACGAAGTTCTTCTCACTGAATTGTGTGTTGTGTGTAGCATTCACGCTCGCGCACCACAATGAACTAACAAAAATAGAAAGACAGTAACGCCAGATAAACTCTAGCACTTCATCCCTCTAACAGCGCTGTAAAACCTACTGAATGAAAAAAAAAGCACTCAAATAAATTGGTGATAAATGTTGAACAATTATCAGTTTACTCGTACATATTTTATTTAGAAATATATGATGAATGACGACGCGACAGTTTGGGAAGCAATGGTTGGTCACACATCACGTGGGGCTTCCCTGGATTGAGTGGAGTGAGTCTGGTTGTGGTTCGCGACCCGTCAAAACGTCTGAGGGCCATTTCTGACACTACTATCGATTCAGGCAATGACACCCCTACCGATAACATACACTCATACATAACTCAAGCTGCTCCCAAACTTATTTAGATTGCACAAGCGAAATGTGTAGCGTGGTAAAGAGAATGACGCAATTCATCTATATTGCTTTATTAAAAAAAATAGTGTTTTATTTTGTACGCACTTTATACAATTATCGCATTTAATACAAAAAGTTGATTTTATGTCATGTTGTGTAAAGTTTAATTCCAATTCATTCAATTTTTTTCGTTAATGTCGAAAGCTAAATAGCGCCCCTTGTTAGTGGCGCCCATGGCACGAGCCATGCCTGCCATACCCTAGATACGCCTCTGTTAACCACTCCCTGTTGCAGTTTTGTTATAGGTCTGTAATAATAATTTTAAATGTGTATTTTTAATTGTATTTATTATTTACATTTAGCCCCCCTTTGCTATTTATACTTCATTTTTTTTTTGCTTTTGGTCTCTTTATTAATAACCCCCTTCTATTTCATATTTTATTTATTTTGCCAATATAATTTTAAATGTAACTATTATATTTTATTTTTTTGTATATCTCTAGACTAATGATGACGGCAAAGCCGTCAAAAGGTGGCTCTCTAAATAAAAACACTATCACAGTTTAGTATAGCAGTTGCAAAGCTCCCTATGATTTTTTTCATCCGTGCGACCCCAGCGCTCCCAGTGGCCAGGAAGAGGCAGCACCAGTTCGTTTAGGTGCGGCATGTATATTTGCATGCTGTTTACGCGTAGTTAAAATTAATGCTGTGATAGCGATACATTTTTGATGCAGTGAGTTGAATCGATTGAATATTATTATTATCTGCTCTTAGCTCACTTGCCATTGTCAAATTATGACTGACCACATTTGCGTCCTGCATACATTAATGCTCAGCATTTCCTATCTATTTACGCTATAAATTGTAGCAACAGTCAAAAGAATTCGCCAAATATATCCTTCTTTAGGTTTTTTAAAGAGACAAAGGAAAGCGTTAACAAAATTGTTCGTGAATGTTGTTATTTTAAAGCGCACTTGCAATAGGCTAATTCCAACGTTTTATTGTTGTTTTTCTAAATGGTTTTGTATATATTTTTTGTATTTTCGTCTTCAATCAATTGGAATGTCAAGAAAGATTATATATCAGCTAATAAATATTATGTAAACCTTGATTTGTACCATTTTATCATTTTAAATGTATTGCCATATTAAAATTATGATTATTTTTTAAATATTATTGTAACTTCTAGGTGTGCGACCCCAATCTCAATCAGGTTTTCGCACAGATTTCCTTGATTCATAGAGCAAGTGCTGAATGGTCCGTTATTTTGCTTCTGCGCAGTAAGTGTAGATTTTATCATGTTACTTTGACAGTAATAAATTTCTATTTTATGATAAATTTGGAATGAGCGTTTTGTTATGTATACACCACAAATTTTCAGATGATATGTACGAGCCGTTGCGCTGTTTTAAAAGTGTTCTAAAACTTTCAGCATTAAAAATTATGAATTACTAGGCAGTACTTATAGCCTTTACGAGAGATGCCTCTTGCTCGCCATCAGGAGCGCTAGTGTCAAATGGACGAATTCTCCTCCCATTAGAGCTTCGCAACTGTTATACTAAACTGTGACATTATGTTGATGGAGTTGACATTTTTTTACTCCATCATACTCTCTTAAGAAGATATTTTCACAACACATAATCCCATGAACGTTTGCGGAATATCTCATTTGTTTAGTTGCTTCTCGCGTCATCATTTGCACTCTCTCAATCTGAATCAGTGAAAAACCACTGATTGACAGTGACTATTCACTGATTGTGTCAGTTATAACCCTGCCACTGACAACCAGTGAATTGAACTGAACAAATCAGTGAAAATCGGGTCCACTTTTTGAATCAGTGAAACTTTACTGTTCGAATCAGTGAAATCTGTGACAACTAATTGAACCAGTGGAGTAAATACCTGTTGCAATCAGTGAAAGCAAGGCCTCACTTATTTGAATCAGTGAAATATCACATGCTTCCCCAGTTCTGTACTGCACAAACCCAATAATCCTACTATAGAGAAATCAAGAGAACGTACTATATTGCTTTAAACAAATGTATCAAAAACATAAAAAATTAATAAATACAATAAATTTATACCTATGAAGTATTTTTCCCTTGGTTTCTCAATAGTAGGAATTTAGGGTTTGTGCAGTATAGTACTGGGATAGTGACGTGTAAAGAAAGTCGAAGTTAATAGGCACAAATTTACTGAAATATTTTATAGAAAAATGATCTACTTGAGCAGCAATGTCTAACAATTAACTATAAAAATACGATAGACATTGAGTCACTCAGAATCTTAAGTTTAAAAAAAATTTAAAAAATTGAGGTTATAATTGATCCGTATACTATTTCTTATGAGTAGTCCATACATCTGTTCATTCATTGTCTACATTATCACATAGAAAAACAAACCTGATTTTAAGGTTTAGTTCCTTAAGTCAGCATCCTTGGGATAGTAAGAGTTTTGTGACATCATTTACTTACAAAAAATTGGCTTTTCAATGAAAGGAATACTGGTAAAAAGCTATGTTGGAATTGAAGTGAAGTACTGCCTTTTTAAGTGATATAGGTGTATATAAGACTATTTAAATCAAAGAAAAGCATACAACAGAAGAAAACCGATGTTCAGAAACTTCTCAAAACTCACTACGGAGAAAAATTGGCCTGCAGGTAGCACTCTATTTTATGTACATATTATTGACAATTCTGGTGGCAATACAATTTCTGAAAAGAAAGGGAGGGGGAAGAAAGTAGGGAAAGAAAACTCTCATAATTTAAATGTATTTGAATATATTTCAATGGATTTTAAAATAAAAATACATAAAGAAAATAATACATCTGTCAAAAATTTATGAAGTAAAAATACAAATAAACATTTGATGTATAACAAGGATTTGGCAACTTAAAACTTCCACTGCCATGTGCATCATGTGTGATGCACAGTGGGTTTGTGTAACTGGCCGCGTGCATCATATACGATCATGTCCAGAGCTGTATATTTTTGCTTGTGAATCGCATACAATCACAGCTCCACTGAAATCAAGCTGGTTACTTATTCTGCTGGCCAAATAACACACTAATTTCTCCATTTAAAAATCAACACAGGAACTTACAGCAGTTGGAATACAAAACAAAAATCAAATAACCAACCAAAGTGCAAGAGCAAATTACCAATTAAAATTTATTTCGATAAATGTTTTCTTCCATTTCTTATACAGCCACTAAACACTCACTCACATTCACTCATTTACAATCATGTTCTCGAGAAAATAATTGTGAAATTGTTGAATCTTACTACAACAAATTAATTTTTTAACAAATTGTTATTCAAGAATATGAATGTGCCATTAAACTAAATTGAAAAACCAAAGAATGAGTTAATAGTTTGCTGGCATGCGCGGCTCTGTTGTGGTGCAATCGAGTGCATTTTGGACTTTTCACAATCTACATGAAAGAAATTATAACTCGCACGTTCGAGAATTTCACACTGTATCACCAAACAGTTAAATAAGAACACTTAATTACATAAGAAGTTTCCAAGTTAATAACAAAAACAAACACGTCGTGTGAACCATGTGTTCATAACCTATTTCTTGCTATGGCTTAATGTTCACCATAAAATAAAATGTTTTAGACTGATTTGTCAACAAGACGAGTCACAGAAAAGCGAAAACTACTTACCTAACGCAATTAAAACACAATCTTCAGACACAGGTCAGTTTTCTCAGAGGAAACCTCAAATCCACTCGCTGTGGCGTGATCTTCGCTTGCATACACTATAGCAACACGTGAACGACTGAACAAACAGTGAGCGATGGTGGCACGGCACTTTTACCACTGACGATCAGTGCAATGCTGGCGGTCATTATGAAAAGGTTCGCATATTCGCTGATTGTCAGCGAAACTACCCATTTCGACTGAAGATATCAGTGACTTCTGCTCTCACTGATTGAATCGGTGACAATTTCACTGATTCAGAATCAGAGAGCAGTTCAATGACCATCGGGAGAAGAGATATTTCTCACGAATTCTACAAGAGAGAATATAAACTAAATTATATTCAATTAGGAGGCTATTTCCATGACTCATGGAGCCCATTAACGTTTGTGGAAGATCTCTTTACTTTTGTTGTTTCGCTCGTGCCTCCCTCATAATTCGTGTTCCATCGAGCCCAGAGATAACTCTCAGGAACCCCACAAGGCAGAATATAATTAAATCACTCTCACTTATGAAGTAATTTTGATAACACATGAATCCCATGAACGATCGCGCAACATCTCTCTCCTCTAATTGGCTCCTTCGCGCATCGGTCGCGTTTCGACGGTCATAGAAAGTAAAGATTTCTTTCACGGGCCCTATACGGGGCAAAATAAACGAAATCATACTCATTAAGAATGGGTTTAAAAACACAAGAAGCCCGTGAACGTTTTTTCATTTTTTTAGTTGCTCCCACCGATTACCGCTCCAAATTCAACGGTCATAGAGGGGAAAGAAATCCCCTATGAACCTTACACGAGACAAAGAAAACCAAATCGTACTCACTTAAGTTATTTTCAAAGCACACGAAGCCCATTTGCGGAACATCTATTTTCATTGGTTGCTCTTTACTGGCATCGCTCACAGATGAACGATGGAAGAGTTCAGAGTTATCTGGTGAAATTACTACATGCCACAATAAAAAATATACATACTTAGTAAATAATTTCCACAGCACATCGCTTTCGTCAAGGACTTCCAAGAAACCTTTCATCGAGGAAAGTCCGTACAGTTTGATGATCTGGTTGGCAGCTTCTTCGAGCGACTGAATCTGTCGGGGTTCCCCAGGGACCGTCAGGAAGCCCATGAAGGTTCCCGTAAAGGCACTCACAATCACCATCCCAAAGGCGCTCAGCAGCAGGAACAGGAAGTTGCTTCGACCGCCGCTCTCGCGAGTCACAAAGACCCCGTGGATGAAAGCGTCGAACACCTCAAGCAACACGTTTCTGAAAAAAGGAAAAAAAAATTTTTCTTCAGCGGTCGCTCCCCCGATTCTCAAAGCCCTCAAAGATGAAAGCGTCAAAGTTGATAAATGTGACTAAGAATTTCCGCATCTCGTTTCCAACAAAAGAGTAAGTCGGTCACTGTCATGTTCAAAAAGTCTCGTTAGCTAAAGAAACTATAAACCTGACAAACACGCACCTGAAAAAAAGTTAGGGTTACAACTGTTGAAACGAGCCGTTAGAACTTTGATTGTAGAAGCATAATTAAGCATTGTTCGCATAATAACGTACAAAAGTTCCTCCGCCTCCGCGCCGTCGTTTGTCACTACGATAATGCCATTATTTTTCCTTACGAAAAATATTTCTAAATATGTTGTTCTAAATATTTTATTTTGTTATTTCCATGAAAACCGTCACAGCAAATATACGAGAAAGTAAAAATTGCTGGTTGAAAATACTTTTGTACGTCTATGTAGTAGTATATTACAGTGGTGGATTTAAAAATAATGCGCGAAAGTAGGTTCTTTTGTAGCACCACTATGTTTTAAATTGATACAAATAACATGTTAATACAATTTATGAAAGGGTATAAAAATAGATACTTCTCTTTTAACTGAGAAGTATAAAATTTAGCATTGGTTTTGTAAAGGTTTCTATTCTAAAATACTTAGAGTGCGTCTCCTAATTTAGATATCTAAAATTTTGTTGTTCAAATATTTACGGCAAAAATTGGATTACTATGTTTTCATTGCTTGGTGAAATGATTCAAAACAATGTCTAAGGCACACCTGTATGTCAGTCTCATTCTGCAAATTCGGAACACGCCGATAAGTGCAGTTTACACAGACGGATGATCTGCTACAGGATTTCTCGGTCAGCTAGGGGTGATGTCACGCGAGAGCGCCAGGGCTAGTAATTTAGTCGAAAATTGTAGAAACACTCGATTCGTAAAACGTTTCATAAAAAAATCTGGCAACGTGCAACGTCAGAGAAAGTTTCGTAACGTTAGAAGAAAAGTGGCGATTATTTGACAGAATATCTCGTTCTACGGGTCAATTAAACAGAAGTTTAAAATTGTTTTAATGCATTACTTTATTCTGTACCATTAACCCTGATGATTTAGAAGCACATTTAGAAACGTTGACAAGCTGTTATATTGTAATTGTTTTCCAATCGTAATATATAAATGACTTACATGTATTACTTCTTCATCTGGTAGTCCTCCTAGCGCACGTGGGCCGCAGGTATCAAACGCAACGATTATTATTTCATCTTTGCGGCGATCAGTCACATTGTGGGTTGTCTAGCAGGTTTCCTTATTGGTTTTCACGAAGGTGGACAGCACTAGATATAGTCCAAAGGATGGTCTTGGGGACGATGTTTCGGCGTACAGAGAAGAATAAGCTAACGTAACGAAAACCGAAATAAACTCGAGGTGGTCAACCATGTTCACAACTGTCCCTGCCTCCGATTGATGTACTGGACTTTATTATCTTCTGCACACGTTTTCTGACGATTTACGTGTTTCTGGTCAGAAATAAGTATAACTCAGAAGTAAAACTTGGATATTATTTAAAAAATAGAATTCTTGCCTTCTAAGAGGTATTCTTAACTTATTTTCCTGTCGACGAAACTATCGTGATATGTTCTAGAATAAAAGTGACCTGAATTCCATTGCCGTATTACGACACCAAGCCTGGATGAAGGTCGCAACAAAACTTTCAATATTCGTGGCCGAATGTTTAGCACTCTCTCCAAGACAAGTGGCTCGACCACCAGTAAAACTCTACACGTCTTCACTGGCCGCGTGACGCGATCTTTAACAAAAGGTGAGTGAGGTAACCTAAATAAACGCTATTGAGAGCGAGCGGTTTGTTCACGCGAAAAAACAATCGCTCAAAATATTACTATTCACCGGTTGTCCTCCTATTACTGGTAATTATCAGGAAAAAGACCTCACCTGGCCCCATCTCTTCACAGGCAAATAGAGAAATAGCAGAAAAGACTAATTTTGCTCCACAGCGAGTCCAGAAGGGGAGGGACAAATGGGAGAGCTCGTCCCCAGGCCCCAAACATTTTCATTAAAAATAAATAAAGTACATGCACTTCTAATAATACACGGTACACATACCTTACAACTTTTGCTTGAAATAAGACATTTTTCACTTTCCCGTATACATACGTATAGATGCTGTAATATATGTAGTATAAAGAGAGTAATGTAATGCTGCCGAAAAAACGGCGGATTTTCAGGATAAAAAAACAGTGGTTCTACAGAATGGCACAGACTTCCCTGTATTGATTTTCTATTTCCTGAGCTAGCTACTTGAAATTGCCACATACTTGTGCCAGCTGCCATCTATCGCCGCCCTAAGAATTTTCTGACATTTCTTTAACTTTTAAATTTCCTAATAATAGTAAAGAAACATTAATTTCAGAATATTAAAGAACACAAAAACCGCGTCCTAAATGACAATTTACTTTGAAAAATTTAAAGCTGTTTTTAGGAAAATGGCGTTTAAGCGCTACAGAAAATTGCAAATTTGGAGCTCTTTTTCACAGAAAATTTTTGAGTTTTCCAAACACTTAATTTGAAGTCATTTGAAGCACTTTAACCTAGAAATACAATTTTGTTGACATATTGCTGGTAATGTGCATATTAAAGGTTTGAGAGATCATTTCAAAAATTTACATTTGTGTAATTTTTGAAAAAAACAAAAAAATACCCCAAAATGAACTTTGTCATATTAAAGAGTGTAATTAGCACTCCGTTCGAAAAGTTTGAAGAAAAAATTTGCAGTCATTAATGAGAAAATGGCGTTAGAGTGTTCCTGAAAATGAAGAAATTTGAGCTACTTTTCAAAGCAAACGGTTGAGTTTTCGAGAAACTTTACTGGACATTATTTAAAGCGCATGTACGGGTTGATATAATAATGTGAACAAATCACTAATGTAAATATTAACGTCAGAGACAAGTAAAAAAAATTACATTTGTGTAATTTTTGAAAAAAAGTATTAGAATAGTGCAATATGGCGTTTATGTCATAGAGTACATTTATTACTATCCCTACCAAAAGTTCGAAGAAAAATTATGGAGCCGTTTTTGATAAAATCGTGTTTTTTTAATTTTTTTAAATTGCAAATATTTTTCGCAATATTGTGCGAAAACTACTAAAATCTTTTAAAAAATGTACATAATCTTAAAGAAAAACTCACTTTGGAGAACAAATTTTATTTGGAGGAAAAATCTTTATTACTTTTCAGTGTACTTTACGTACGTACTTACGTATAGTATAGGGATAGTTATGTAATGCTGTGCGAAAAAATGGCGGATTTTCGGCAGAAAAACTCTTATTACAGGGCCCTGGTAACAAAACAATGGATAAATCTAGTTGCTAAATTAAGAAAAGATATTTCCTAACACGTGATGCGGTCAGAATTCCTATTTTGTGTCCTTGACTACGGAGAACCAATTGAAAGCAAAACGTCTCTCCGTCCGTCAATTAGTCCGTCTGTGAACAACGCGAGCGACTAAACCGCTCAGCCGATTTTCTTCAAAATTGATACTCCCCAATCAATCAGAATGATCTCATGGACCCTTGAATTTGAAACCGGTATTTTAATTTTGGAGGGTACTTTAAATAAAGCCGCTGGGACATTTTCAAAATTTTTAAAACAATGGCGCCAACAATTTTGACTAAATTTTGTTGTTGGATAGTCTAAAGGTTACTTAAGAGAATGGCGTAGGTCTCATATCGGTTGAAAACTGAATTTTCGAAACTTTCCACAGTTTGAATTTTTGTCGGCGTCTTCCTCCAACTATATAAAATTGCAGATGGAGATTTTCCCTCCAAATAAACTTTCTTCTCCCAAGTGAGTTCATTCATAATGATCATGTAATTTTTTTAAGTAGTTTTTGCACCAAATTGGGTGCAGTATGAGCAATTTTAAAAAAATTACAAAAACACGATTTTCTCAAAAACGGCTCAAACTATTTCCTTTAAACATTTGTCAGCGATAGTGATAAATGCACTCGATTAAATGACATAAACGCCATATTGCTCTATTCTTCTTTTTCAAAAATTGCAAAAATATATTTTTTTGACTTGCCTCTCACGTCATTAATATTTACATTAGCGTTGAATTGTAGACAATATTATATTAATGAGTACATGAGCTTTAAAAAATGTTAAGTAATGTTTCTCGAGAACTCAACCGTTTTCTCCGAAAGCTAGTTCACAATTCCGCATTTTCCGAAACGCTCAAACGCTATTTTCTCATACATGGCTCCATTTGTTTTCTCCAAATTTTGGAGCGGTTAGTGCTATTTGCATTCTTTAATATGACTTTAAGTTCGTTTTGGGATATATCTTTGTTTTTTAAAAAATTACAAAAATGTAATTTTTTTTCAAAATCTCTCGAATCGTTAATATGCACATTACCAGCAATTTGTAAATATTATTATATTTTTGGATGTAAATACTTCAAATGAGTTTAAATGAAGTTTTTTGAAAACTCAAAAAATTTTCTATGAAAAAGAGCTTCAATTTTCGCATTTTTAGTAACGCTTGAACTCCATTTCGTTAAAAACGACTACAATTTTTAAAACACTTGCAATTTAAGACAAGGTTTTTGTCTTCTTTAATGTTCTAAAATTAATATTTCCGTTCTACAATTAGGAAACCGAACAATTAGGAAAATAGCAAAAGAATATAATTTGGGCGGCGATAGATGGCAGCTGGTTTTCGCAATATTTATTGAAACTACATCTTCAAATAAGGTAATGCTTTTTTTTTAAAAAAAATACGAGTAGTTTTTCTATAATTTCGTGACAAACATAATAGCCCCCTGCAAATTTACTGCGCTTCAGACAGCCGGATGCGTCTTAAATTAGAATTTGCTATTTTGTCTATTATTTCTATATTCGTTTTTACATTCGACTTTTTGCTATACATTTACACATTTATCTTTAAAGAAATGATTTCTTTTCAAATATTAGAAATAAACATTGCTAGCTCTTTAAGGAAGTATCGACAATGCAGGAGACGCAATAATTGTATTCCGTTTCGCTGTCGCAAATTTCTGTGAATTACGTGTCAATTTCGTGACTTGTTTGTGCCGTATGGTATCAGACTTCTTTATCCAATATAAGTTTACAAAACTTTTTTATTATATTTTTATGCAGTTGCGGAATTCATATAGTTTTGACAACACTGCGACGGAAACAGAGAGTTGTTCGCACTCCGTAAGCTATATAGGTGTGTTCACTTGCAGTCTAAAACTGAAGCTTATGTAAGGCTAGTTCTCACTGTTCTCGCATATATGTTCTGCGATCTTTGTGTCTTATTTGGGCAAGGCCGTGTAATGTGTAACAGCCACAGTTTAAGATATCATCTTAAGAAGTTTATCCAAACCGATCGTGCGCACTGTACGGAGAAGCGAGGAACTACCCTCAAACTTGCTAGCCCCAAAGGCGGCTAGTTAACACACCTATATATCTTACTCTGTGGTTGATCGCTTCATCGTTGTATTGGACATTTTCAAATAATAGCTAATATGTTAGTAGGGCGGAAAGTGCAATATTTCAATTCTACATAGCGTTTTTCAATAATATGGGAAGGTATGTGCTGTTGTAGCACTAGTAGTCTTCAATTTTGTAGTTGTAAGAAGACTCCAAAAAACTTTTGCAATTTTCGAAAATTCAAAGTTACCTGTGGAAATGGGACCTATGTCAACTTAATAAGTGTATTTTACTTTATCATTACAAGAAATTTACAGAAAAAATTTGGAGCCGTTTATGAGAAAATTTTGAAAATGACCGAGGCACTTCATGTAAAGTACTCCCAAATTTTGAAGAATGTTTTTCAAAATCGCAGCGCTTTCATTGGAAGCAGATCGACCGGGGGATATTCATTTTGAAAAAAATCGTATGTATGGTTTAGGCGCTCGTGTTGTTCAGAGACTAACAGACACACAGACGGACGTAAAGACGGACGGACGGGCGTTTTGAAAAGAATCATTTATTGGTATCAAGGGATTCCAAAATGTGTATATCCGTTGAAATCTCGAAATCAATTTTCCGCAGCAACTGCCCAATACTTCCTATTTTATTCTGTATTATACGTATTTCTGTTTTGTGGGTCCTTGATACCGAAAAACCAATTGAAAGCAAAACGTGCGTCTGTGAACACCACTAGTGCCTAAACCGTTCGTAGCATTTCTTTCAAAATGAAGAAACCCCTGTCGATCTGGCTCTAGTCGAAGCTTTGAGATTTTGAAAAATATTCTATAAAATCTGGGGGTACTTTATATGAAGTCTCCGGACATTTTCAAAATATTCTCAAAAACGGCTCCAATCTTTTTCTTTAAATTCTTGTAAGAATAGTGTACAATACACTAATTACTCTCTTTTCTTCTTTCAGCGGGAGACCATTCGATCATTTGTTTTGGCCACCTTCCCGCATTCATTCGTTCATTCGACGCTCGTTTCCATACCATCGTAGGTATTTTGTTCCTACAGTACCTAAAATTGTGGTCCCCATGTGAAGACGTGACAACACATCTTCATTTCTTTTCTGTCAAGAATCGTGGGCTGACTTCAACGTCGCCAATAACCGATTTCGGTTGCTCATAATTTTCTCTTTAGTTGCTCTGTTGACCACACTTCTGCTCCGTAAGTAACAATGCACTCTGCAATAGACTTGTATATCTTTGTCTTCGTACTGGGTCTTATTTGTGTGCTCCATAATGTAATGTGCAGATGTTTAGAAACTTGTATCTCTTTCTTAATTATTTCAAAGATATCAGCTTCACTTTTCCCATTTTGGTAAACATTACTCCAAGATACATGAAGTTATTGACTTCATTCATATTACCACTTTGAAGAACCAAATTTCTGTTTATATTGACAGCGAAAATATATTCCATTTCAGAGATATTTATTGTTAGCATCCATTTCTTTTATTGTTGAAAAAGCTTCCTGAACATGTAATGAATATCACATTCATCTTCTGCCAATATCAATTGGTCGTCAGTAAAAATCAAGGTGAACAGTTTGTCACTTCGCTTTGTTCGAATGGAAATTGCCATATTCGCGCATGTTCGACTCCATCTCTTCAAGGCAGATGTGAGATACATATTTAAGAGTGTGAGAGCGGTTGCACGACCTTGTCGCAGATCTTTGGTGACAGGGAATTCTTTACATACTTTTCGACCTATGTTCACTCTACTAGTACAATTAACGTACAGTACTTTCACTGCCCTTATATAAAGGTCGTTAACTCCGTGTGCTTTAATTGCTAACTACAATTTACAGAGAGGAATGCTGTTCTACGCCTTTTCCATTTCTATGAAGACGAAGTTGGTTTCAAGGTCTCTTGCTAACCATTTCTTCTCAAGATGCTTTAGCCAGAAAATTCAATCCATACTTGATCTTCCAGCACGAAATCCATTTCATTCTCCTAGCTCATGCATCTTATATTCAAATCTTTATTTTATAATTTTGCCCTATAGTCTTCAAAGAAAATTAAGCACAATTATTCCTCTGTAACTGGAGCAAACTTCTCTCTCCCTTTTCTTGTAAATGCTACAAGTATAAACAGTTTTCCACTCAGGAGGCACAATTTTATCCATCAAGAAACTGCTAAAAATGTAAGGTTAGAGCTTGTGAACGAAGTGCGTTCCATACCTAAAAAGTTCTATGTGTAGTTTCGTTCGGTCCAGGCGTGCGTCCATTTTTCATGGATCTAAGAGCTTTCTTTACCCCTTTGACTGAGATGACGTTATTTTCACGCTTCTTACTTTCTCGTATACGTACGTATGTAAATACGGAGTAATATATGAAGTATAAGGAAAGTTATGTAATGCCGCTGAAAGGCAATTTCAACAGAAATACATGTTTTGCGGGCCCCTGATACCGAAAAAGTGTTGTTTTTTTTCAAAACGTCCGTCTGTGAACAACGCTAGCGCGTAAACCATACGTGCGATTTCTTCCAAAATGGATATTCCCCGGTAGGTCTGCGTCCACTCAAGGCGCCTCGATTATGAAAAACATTCTTCAAAATTTGAGGGTACTTTACATGAAGCCCCTGAATATTTTCAAAATATTCGCAAAAACGGCTTTAAATTTTCATTTTCAATTTCTTGTAAGAATAGAGTAAAATACACTTATAAAGGTGGCATAGGTCCCATTTTATCGGTTAACTCTAAATTTTCGAAAATTGCAAAAGTTTGAAATTTTTTTGGTGTCTTTCTAGAACTACAAAATTGAAGATTGAGATTTTTTCTTCAAATAAAATTTGATGTACAAGATGAAGTACAATGAGTTCTATCATTACGGTCATGTACATTTTTTTTTAAAGTTTGTAAAATTTATATTTTTTGTAAAGTTCATTTTTAGGAATTTTTTGTCTTTTCAATAATTACACAAATGGATGTTTTTGAAAGTTCTCTCATACCGTTAAAATATATATTTCCAGCAATTTGTAAACACTAATATATTTGTGAGTGTAAGTTCTTCAAATGACTTCAAATAAAGGTTTTCGCAAACTCAAAAATGGTATGTGAAAAAAAACTTCATATTTCACATTTACAGTAGCGCTTAAACGCCATTTTCTTTAAAAAGTCTCCATAATTTTCAACAAAAATTGCTATTTAGGACAAGGTTTAACTATTTTTTTAATATTCTTAAATTCATATATTGTTATACTATTAGGAAACCGAAAAATTAATAAAATGTCAAAAAAATGTAGTTTGGGTGGAGATAGATGGCAGCTGTCAAGAGTATTGGCAAGTCCGAATAACTAGCCATGACCAAACGAAACAAAAAAACTATACGGGGAAGTCTGCGCCATTCTGTATCACCACTAGTTGTTCTTTGTTGTTGTTGAACCGTCTGCTGTGCAGAACTTTTTAGCGTCACGAGAGATTAGATGTCTTCTCGTTTCTACTGAGAATACTCTTCTCATATAATTGGCTTTTGTCTCCAGTTCAGATTGAAAAGCAAACAAATAATAAAAGAATTGAATGTACTAATGTTAATAATATTATAGAAGAGAATCATTGCCCATCTACTCAATCTTTCTGAAAATGAATGCGACATTTTTCGGCCCTGTGGATTAGTGAAAACCTCTGGCACTAGTTTTCTTATAGTTACTGTCACTGTAATATCTATTTTTTGAAGATCACTTGGTAGGTTTACGCTAGCGAAGAAGTCAGTTGTTATGTTCCTCCCACTTTTTTTCCAAAATATATTCATCTAAAACCGCTCTCCTTCCTTGATTTCACGAGGTTGGTTTGCCTGAGGACCTGTGTATACTTCAACGTGAAAGGCATAACTAGTGGTACTGTCACATGCAATGGTTAACTTTAGGTCATATTTGTTTGATTTTGAAGGCATGTTATCCTGCCAAACAGGGTATCTACCATGAAAGGTAACAAGTTTCTATCAACTTTGATGTTGTTGTGCGATATGTATGCGTCTTGAAGTGTATTTTCCTACATTTCTAAAATATGTAATAACTTATCTGAGCTCGATTACCGCGCCTTTGTTCTGCAACATTATATTGAAATCACCTAGAAATTTGTGTGAAATATTTCTAAGCATTGCTTCATTATGGGATTTGTGTGCACCAGCTAGAATCAAAACGACTAGAAAGCATTTCAACTCTAAGTATCTATGTCCATTTTGAACCATTCACATAAGTCCCTTCCTTGCTGGAACACATCAAACTTTCATCAATTATATTTTGTTTCGTAAATAAGTGGAAGGCTGATTCTATACCCAAATGTTTCTTTTCTTATCTTATTAGACCTGAACTTTCTCAAGTAATGTTAGATCAGCGTCCCCTTCCATACGATTCTCTTTGCACATCCCTACACCTTATTTCTTCCTAATTCTTTGGATGCGTAGATGAAAACTAAAATTTGCAAGCAAATGTTTGAATTGATACCAACCTATGTATGTTACGAAAGAGCTGTCAACATTTACTAAAGCAACAAAGAAAAATTAGCACTCACTTCCTCAAGAATTAGAGTAAGGTCACATAAGACCCCATTGAAACTCAGTGTAAGCGGAAATAACAATGAAAGTAACACATTCTGCCTGGCGTTATTCATTTAGATTTTCTCGCTTCTAAAAAGTCAGTGTTGCCATCCTCTTGGAAGAAAATTATGGTGTCGCGGACTGAAAATAACCACGGAATAATGGGATTTAATCAACGGCACCTGCATAGATCAATTTAGGTGGTATTGGTTTAATTCTCGTCATACAAAGATCGTAGATCCAAAATACGAAAAAAACAAACAATTTTTTGACAGTTTTTTGACACAAACACAAACAGTTTTTGACACAAATACAAACAGTTTTTGACACAAACACAAACAGTTTTTGATAATTTCTTGGAAACTTATGGCTGGATGAAAAAACAAATTATCAGTTCCCTAACAGGGGACCAAGACGCGTTCAATGACACCTCATGTTAAGTTCAGAAAAACACAAATTTCCAACAACTTTGTTTATTACAACTTGCAAACAACAATCCAGGCGAGTAAGTACAATTCCAAAATCCAAAAGAATAATTTCGTAGTCGTAGCCAAGCAATTCCACATATCCAGAAGAAGTCCAAAAACTCGCGAAGTCAAACCACAAAACCAGAGGAAGTCCAATAACGCAGCACAGTTTCTCACACTTCACGATAGGCACTCGACAACTCGACATGCAGGCTCACTCTCCAACTCTATCTGCTGTGTCAGGGCCGCCGGCCGCTTATATTGCGGGCCGCGACATAGCCCCGCTTGCTGGCTCCGGCTTCGCCCACTGGCCTCTCTTCTTCCATAGGCCGGCGTCGGTTACGGTCCACCGAGCCGCGTTCCCGCGAAGTCTTGGTTTCGCACCGCTCTTTTGGCGCGCCTTCTAAGGGTGCGCATATTGCCGCAACACCTCATTTATCTCGATTGGTGCACGGGAAGAGGTCTAGCCCTGAGTCACGGAAATCTCCACACACGCACGGTATAGAAGTTAACTCAAATACTATACAAGGATTACAACAAGAACAATTCCACCTAGGGAGTACACGACTTTCGATTTGGTGGTGGAGATTGTGTACACTTGTGTGAGGGTACAGGAGAGAAACTGGGTTGGCACAACAGGACACTGATTAGAGTGGAGACCCAAACCTTGCATTAGCCAGCGAAGGAGACTGCCTTCAGCAGTCAATGAAAATCCCGTATGGTTTAGTAATGCGTGCTGGCGATCGGAGGGATCCCTTGCAGAGCCCTGCGGGGGGATGTCTCAAGGCCACTCTGGATCGCAGTAACGGATGGCAGGAAACAACCCATGGGTTAAATGTTGAAGTGCATCGAAAAAGCCCTCAATTTTCGTGCACTTCAGTACGTAATTTGGCGTGAGAAATAATACGTATAAATATGAGAAAAGGATATATATTTAATTGGAGAATGGGGAAAATTGTTTTATTAATAAATTATCACGAAATATAGCATGAAGAAATAGGAACATTGTTGACAAGAAGAAATTAGTCATTTATTGATGGATTAGCAATAACATAGGGATTATAAACACGAGAAGGACTATGGGACAAGAATAGAAACAAGAGGCTTTTGAAATGAATAACGGAGATAGAATATTTTTGGAATTTTTACAACACTTCTTGTCAGGATTTTGTAGCGATCGGATGTTGGACTGTGTACTTGGAAGTTACAGTTTCTCGAGATTGGCACGTGATAGGATCAAGATGTAGGAACAGTAATCGTCATCTTTAAGATTTAATTTTGAGATTGGAACTCGGTGCAAGAACTACATAGTTAAAATTCAGGAGTATCGGGATCGTAGGAAGTTTTCTTAGAATCATTAATTAACCGAGTATGGATTGAAGCGGACACCGGAATCCAAACGAAGATAGGGTGCTGTGAACCTGAACTGGTATTCAACTGCCAAGTGTGCTGACGCCGAAAGAACAAGGATGTATTTCTGCGAAGCTCCAATTTGAGAAAGACATAAAACAGTTAAATTTTGAGGTTCAAGCCCTAAAAATAATTACAAATTTGGTTAAAGCAATAATTAAAATTGTAATAATTAGTAGATGGCAATCAATACGGAAAATTACGTCGGTAAAGCAAGCACCCCCACTTTCTCCTAACTCAAAAATTCTTGCGCTATAATTTTGGGCTAATTTTGGGCTAATTTCAGCCCCATTCCAAACATTTTGGGCTACCCCCCATCACCCAGAAATTACGATTTCAAATTTTGGCCGGTAAAGCTAGCACCCCCACTTTCTTAAAATTCAAATTTTTTTGCACGGTCAAAACAAGTGAATTTTGGGCTTCTGGGGGCCACTTTTCAAAATTTCGAAACACACCCCTAAACTCAAAAACAAAAACTCAAAACCACCCCTAATTCTCAAATTTCAAAAATTCTTCCGCCATGGGTTTGGAATAATTTTGGGCTCTTCAGTGACACCAAGAACATTATTTTTGGTGTCCCACAACACCCCGAAATTAGGGTTTCAAAAATAGGGGTGGTAAAGCTAGCACCCCCACTTCCTCAAAACTCAATTTTTTTTGTACGGTCGCAACAAGTGTATTTTGGGCTCCTGGGGGCCACCTTTCAAAATTCCGAAACACACCCCTAAATTCAAAAACAAAAAATCAAAATCACTCCTAATTCTCAAATTTCAAAAATTCTTCCATCATGAGTTTGGGATAATTTGGGGCTCTTCAGAGACACCAAGCACATTATTTTTGATGTCCCACAACACCCCGAAATTAAGGTTTCAAAAATAGGGGTGGTAAAGCTAGCACCCCCACTTCCTCAAAATTCAAAATTTTCTGTACGGTCAAAACCAGTGAATTTTGGGCTCCTGGGGGCCAATTTTCAAAATTCCGAAACACGCCCCTAAATACTAAAACCAAAAATCAAAACCACCCCTAATACCCAAATTTCAAAATTTCTCTGACCATTAGTTTGGGATATTTTTGGGCTCTTCAGCGACACCAAAAACATTATTTTTGGTATCCTACAATCTCCGAAATTAAGGTTAAAAATTGTGGGTTGTTAATTTAACACCCACCCGTACTGAAAATTCGAAAATATTTGTGTGGTCGTAAACATGCGAAATTTTTGTTGCTTATCAAAATTTTGAAACTCCCCCTAAGTACGATAAAAAATATTTAAAACCATCCCAATTGCAACTCAACTCAGAAAATATTGCGCCATAATTTTGGGTTCTTTAGTGTCATCAAAAACGGCCCGAAATCAACTTAGAAAAAACGAGGATGGAGAAGCTAGAATCTCACTATCTCAAAACTAGGAAATCCGGAGAAACGTCACTCATATTCTGGGAGAATTATACCGTACACGTGTATTTCCAACATTAAAAAAGAAAAAAAAATGTATTTGTTGAGAGTTTTACCATTTATTCCGACAGGATCAATATCATGCCTTAAAATAATTACTTTGATTCATTCCTCTCTAAACATCCAATATGGACTTGTTAAATATTTCATACAAGAAAAATTCTCTCCACCGACGAATTAAAAGATAAAATAGTTATTTAACTATACATCTACAATTCTAAAATCACAATCAAAAATATAGAAATCCAAAAATGGGAAAAGAATAATGCCTAGTGTAACAGGCAAACTACATTTTTTTTTCTCAATCTTTCATTCGTCAAAAAAAAATCACATTTTCACGGAAATTGCTTCTCAAATTAGCTAATCTCAAATAATTTCGGGCTAGACTCTTTCATATTGAAAAATAAAGGAATAATAATCAATAGAATAACTTTTGTTTCTGCTATCCAATATTTGCAATATTATAAAACCTGAACTACAAGGATTTCGTTCCTGGCAATAAAGGGCCATATACAACACATGATAGGGAATACGGCTATACTCATGAATCATTTTGAACTTCGCGGTTACTTTTCCAAGAAATGGAAAATTCGCGTGACAACTGCAATATACTTTTTGACCACGTTTTCACATCAGAAAAAGGAAACCCCAAAATTCTGTACCAATTCACGTAAAGAATTTATTAACTATTGCACATAAATTAGCTAATAATATTCAAATCTCAAATAATTTCGGGCTATATTAGATCATATTAAAAACGGTATATTAGTCAAAACCAGTCCATATTTTTTTCGATATTCAACATTTCCGTTCTTATAAAAACAGAAGTACTAGGATTTGCCTCATGGCAGTACCGTGTGACATACAACACATAATAAGGAATACGGTTATACCCACAAATAATTTTACGGTTATACCCACAAATAATAATACAATATACCTTTTAACTAATTTTTCATTCCTCAAATAATACATTACATATCAATACATATCATACATTACATACCAATATGCCAATCTCAAATAATATTAGGCTAGAACCGTTCCGATTGAAAAAAAATTGAATATTAATCAAAACACACCCACAATTTAAAGATATTCAATATTTGAGTTCTTATAACACCTGAACTACAAGGATTTGGCTTCTGAAGATTAAACGCCGTCTACAACATAGTATAAGCAATACCGTTACACTAACAAATAATTTTGGGCTTTATTCTTTCTTTTCCAAAAAATGGAAAATTCCCGTGGGGTCTACAACATACCTGTCGATTAATTTTTCATTCCTCACAAAATAAACGCTGAAATACTTCACTAATTCACATAAGAAATTTATTAACTATTGCCCATACATTGTCTAGTAATATGCTAACTAAAAATATTTTGGGCTACCACCCTTCTGATTGAAGAAAAATAGAATATTATCCAAAACACACCCACTGTTTAAAGATATTCAATATATTCGAGTTCTTATAACACCTGAACTACTAAGATTTGGCTTCTGAATATTAAAAATCACATTCCACACATTATAGGAAATACTTTTATACCAACAAATAATTTTGGGCTTCTCTCTTTCCTTTCCAAAAAACGAGAAATTCCGCTGAGAACTCCAACTTACCTTTCCATTAATTTTTCATTCCTCACAAAATAATCTCTGAAATCCTTTACTAATTCAAATGAGAAATTTACTAACAATTGCCCATACATTGTCTAATCATATGCCAACTTTAAATAATTTTGGGCTAGCAGCGTTCTGATTGAAAAAAATAGAATATTAATCAAAACACACCAACATTTTTCGATATTCAATATTTGAGTTCTTATAACACCTGAACTACAGAGATTTGGCTTCTGAATATTGAACGACATATTCCACACACTATACAAAATACTATTATACCCACAAATTATTTTGGGCTTCTCTCTTTCTTTTCCAAAAAATGAGAAATTCCGGTGAGAACTACAACATACCTTTCGATTAATTTTTCATTCCACAGAAAATAATCTCTGAAATACTTTACTAATTCAAATGAGAAATTTACTAACAATTGACCATACATTGTCTAATCGTATGCACACTTTAAATAATTTTGGGCTAGCAGCGTTCTGATTGAAAAAAAATAGAATATTATCCAAAACACACCATCATTTTTCGATATTCAATAATTGACATCTTATAACACATGAACTACAGAGATTTGGCTTTTGAATATTGAACGTCATATTCCACAAACGATACGCAATACCATTATACCCACAAATAAATTTGGGCTTCTCTCTTTCCTTTCCAAAAAATGAGAAATTCCGGTGAGAACTACAACATACCTTTCGATTAATTTTTCATTCCTCACAAAATAATCTCTGAAATACTTTACTAATTCAAATGAGAAATTTACTAACAATTGTCCATACATTGTCTAATCGTATGCACACTTTAAATAATTTTGGGCTAGCAGCGTTCTGATTGAAAAAAAAATAGAATATTATCTAAAACACACTAACATTTTTCGATATTCAATATTTGACTTCTTATAACACCTGAACTACAGAGATTTGGCTTCTGAATATTGAACGTCATATTCTACAAACTATACGCAATACTATTATACCCACAAATAATTTTGGGCTTCTCTCTTTCTTTTCCAAAAAATGAGAAATTCCGGTGAGAACTACAACAAACCTTTCGATTAATTTTTCATTCCACACAAAATAATGTCTCAAATACTTTACTAATTCAAATGAGAAATTTACTAACAATTTCCCATACATTGTCTAATAATATGCCAACTTTAAATAATTTTGGGCTAACTGCGTTCTGATTGAAAAAAATAGAGTATTAATCAAAACACACCCACTTTTTAAAGATATTCAATATTTGAGTTCTTATAACACCTGAACTACAAGGATTTGGCTTCTGAAAATTGATCGTCATATTCTACCCATTAAACGGAATACTATTATATCTCCAAATAATTTTGAACTTATCTCTTTCCTTTCCAAAAAATGGAAAATTCACGTAAGGACTACAACATACCTTTTGATTATTTTTCATTCCTCACAAAATATTCTCTGAAATACTTTACTAATTACAATGAAGAATGTATTAACAATTGGTCATACATTGCCCATCTCAAATAATTTTGGGCTAACACCGTTCTGATTGAAAAAAATAGAAAATTAATAAAAACACACCCACTTTTTTGGATATTTAATATATGAGTTCTTATTTTACCTGAACTACAAGGAATTGGTTTCTGAGAATTGAACGTCATATTCCACAGGTTATAGGAAATACTTTTAAACCCCCAAAAAATTTTGGGTATCTCTCTTTCTTTTCCAAAAATTGGAAAATTCTCTTGAGAAATGCATTAAGCGTTTGACTAATATTTCATTCCTCACAAATACCACTCTAAAATAGTTTACTAATTCGAATGAGGAATTTATTACTAATTGCTTTTACATTACCTAATAATATAATAATCTCAAATAATTTTGGGCTAGCACCGTTCTTATTCAAAAAATTAATATTACTATGAACTGTCCCAATTTGTTTCCAAAATTCAATATTTCCCTTCCTATAAATCCTGACAAATTCCCTACAAGGGTTTGGCTCCTGGCAATGGCGTGTGGAATACAACAGATCATAAGAAATACTTTTATACCCACAAATATTTTCGGGCTTCTCTCTTTCTTTTCCAAAAAATGGAAAATTCTTTTGAGAACTGCATTGTACCCACTGACTAATTGTTCATTCCTCAAAAAATAAACTCGAAAATACTCAACTAATTCAAATAAGGATTACATTTACAATTGCTCATACATTCATATAGCATACAAATTTAAACTATTACACTATTGCAGAGCAGAATACTTTGCTGTTTGGTGATCGTTTACCAAACACATTCAGGCAAATGTATTTAGTGGTCCACATTCAGTTTTCCATTTTTTGAAAAAGTAACCGAAAAAGACGATAAATATTTGTCAGTACAGCTGTGTTCCTTATTTTGTGTTGTATATCACACTACATCGCCAGGAGAAAAATCCTTGTAGTTCATATATTATAAGAATGGAAATACTGAATATCGGAAAGAAATTGGTAGTGTTTTGATTAATATTCGTATTATTTGAATAAGAACTGTGTAAGCCGAAAATTATTTGTGATTGGCATATTTTTAGTTAATGTATAAACAATTTTACATAAATTCCTCATTTGATTTAGTAACTCTTTTTCGACTTGATTTTTTGAGGAATGTGAAATTAGTTAAGATGTATATTGTAGTTTTCACGAGAATTTTCAATTTTTGGAAAAGATAGAAGCCCAAAATTATTTGCGCGTATTACCTTATTCCATATAATGTGTTGTATGTCACAACACATTGCCAGTATCCAAATTCTCGTAGTTCAGATTTTATAAAAACGGATATATTGAAAGACGAAAACAAATTGGAAATTTTTTTAGTAATATTCATAAGTCTCAGAAAGAACTGTTCTGGCCCAAAATCATTTGAGATTTTCATATTAATAGGTAATGTATGAGCAAATGTAAAGAATCAATTGAATTAGTAAAGTATTTCAGCGATTATATTGTCAGAACTGGAAAATTAGTCGAATAGTACATTGTAGTTCTCACGAGAATTCTCCATTTTTTGGAAAAGCAAGAGAAAAGCTCAAAATTATTTGTGGCTATAACCGTATTCCTTATGTTCTGTTGTATTCCACACGCCATTGCCAGGAGCCAAATCCTTGTAGGTCAGGATTTATAAGAAGGGAAATATTGAATTTTGCAAACAAATTAGGACAGTATACAGTAATATTAATTTTTTTAAAAAGAACGGTGCTCGCCCAAAATTATTTGAGATTATCATATTATTACATAATGTAATAGCAATTGATAATAAGTTCCTCATTTGAATTAGTATAGTATTTTAGAGTGGTTTTTGTGAGGAATTAAATATTAGTCAAACGCATCATGCATTTCTCACGAGAATTTTCCTTTTTTTGGAAAAGAAAGAGAGGAGTCCAAAACTATTTGTAAGTGTAATCGTATTGCCTATACTATGTTGTATACGACGTGTAATCTTCAGAAGCAATATCCTTGTAGTTCAGGTGTTATAAGAACTCAAATATTGAATATAGAAATAAAGTGGGTATGTTTTGATTAATATTGTATTTTTTTCAATCAGAACGCTGCTAGCCCAAAATTATTTGAGAACGTCATATTGATAAGTAATGTATGAGTATTTGTTAAAAAATTCCCCATTTGAATTAGTAAAGTAGTTCAGAGATAATTTTGTAAGAAATGAAAAACTAATCGAAAGCTATGTTGTAGTCCTCACGGGAACTTCTCATTTTTTGGAAAGAAAAGAGAGAAGCCCAAAATTATTTGTGGGTATAATAGTATTTCGTATAGTGTGTGGAATATGACTTTCAATATTCAGAAGCCAAATCTCTGTAGTTCAGTTGATATAAGAACTCAAATATTGAATACCAAAAAAAATTGGGTGTGATTAGATTAATATTCTATTTTTTTCAATCAGAACGCTGCTAGCCCAAAATTATTTAAAGTTGGCATATTTTTAGGCAAAATATGGCAATTGTTCATAAATTACTCATTTCAATTAGCAACGTATTTCAGAGATTATTTTGCGAGGAATGAAAAATTAATCGAAAGGTAAGATGTATTCCTCACGAGAATTTCTCATTTTTTGGAAAGGAAAGAGAGAAACCCAAAAGTATTTGTGGGTATAATAGTATTTCCTATAGTTTGTGAAATATGACGATCAATATTCAGAAGAAAAATCTCTGTAGTTCAGGGTTTATAAGAACTTAAATATTGAATACCAAAAAGAATTGTTTGTGATTTGATTAATATTCTATTTTTTTCAATCAGAACGCTGCTAGCCCAAAATTATTTAAAGTTGGCATATTATTAGACAATGTATGGGCAATTGTTAGTAAATTTCTCATTTGAATTAGTAAAGTATTTCAGAGAATATTTTGTGAGGAATGAAAAATTAATCGAAAGGTATGTTGTAGTTCTCACCGGAATTTCTCATTTTTTGGAAAGGAAAGAGAGAAGCCCAAATTTATTTGTGGGTATAATGGTATTGCGTATCGTTTGTGGAATATGACGTTCAATATTCAAAAGCCAAATCTCTGTAGTTCATGTGTTATAAGATGTCAATTATTGAATATCGAAAAATGTTGGTGTGTTTTGGATAATATTCTATTTTTTTTCAATCAAAACGCTGCTAGCCCAAAATTATTTAAAGTGTGCATACGATTAGACAATGTATGGACAATTGTTAGTAAATTTCTCATTTGAATTAGTAAAGTATTTCAGAGATTATTTTCTGTGGAATGAAAAATTAATCGAAAGGTATGTTGTAGTTCTCACCGGAATTTCTCATTTTTTGGAAAAGAAAGAGAGAAGCCCAAAATAATTTGTGGGTATAATAGTATTTTGTATAGTGTGTGGAATATGTCGTTCAATATTCAGAAGCCAAATCTCTGTAGTTCAGGTGTTATAAGAACTCAAATATTGAATATCGAAAAATGTTGGTGTGTTTTGATTAATATTCTATTTTTTTTCAATCAGAACGCTGCTAGCCCAAAATTATTTAAAGTTGGCATATGATTAGACAATGTATGGGCAATTGTTAGTAAATTTCTCATTTGAATTAGTAAAGGATTTCAGAGATTATTTTGTGAGGAATGAAAAATTAATGGAAAGGTAAGTTGGAGTTCTCAGCGGAATTTCTCGTTTTTTGGAAAGGAAAGAGAGAAGCCCAAAATTATTTGTTGGTATAAAAGTATTTCCTATAATGTGTGGAATGTGATTTTTAATATTCAGAAGCCAAATCATAGTAGTTCAGGTGTTATAAGAACTCGAATATATTGAATATCTTTAAACAGTGGGTGTGTTTTGGATAATATTCTATTTTTCTTCAATCAGAAGGGTGGTAGCCCAAAATATTTTAAGTTAGCATATTACTAGACAATGTATGGGCAATAGTTAATAAATTTCTTATGTGAATTAGTGAAGTATTTCAGCGTTTATTTTGTGAGGAATGAAAAATTAATCGACAGGTATGTTGTAGACCCCACGGGAATTTTCCATTTTTTGGAAAAGAAAGAATAAAGCCCAAAATTATTTGTTAGTGTAACGGTATTGCTTATACTATGTTGTAGACGGCGTTTAATCTTCAGAAGCCAAATCCTTGTAGTTCAGGTGTTATAAGAACTCAAATATTGAATATCTTTAAATTGTGGGTGTGTTTTGATTAATATTCAATTTTTTTTCAATCGGAACGGTTCTAGCCTAATATTATTTGAGATTGGCATATTGGTATGTAATGTATGATATGTATTGATATGTAATGTATTATTTGAGGAATGAAAAATTAGTTAAAAGGTATATTGTATTATTATTTGTGGGTATAACCGTAAAATTATTTGTGGGTATAACCGTATTCCTTATTATGTGTTGTATGTCACACGGTACTGCCATGAGGCAAATCCTAGTACTTCTGTTTTTATAAGAACGGAAATGTTGAATATCGAAAAAAATATGGACTGGTTTTGACTAATATACCGTTTTTAATATGATCTAATATAGCCCGAAATTATTTGAGATTTGAATATTATTAGCTAATTTATGTGCAATAGTTAATAAATTCTTTACGTGAATTGGTACAGAATTTTGGGGTTTCCTTTTTCTGATGTGGAAACGTGGTCAAAAAGTATATAGTAGTTGTCACGCGAATTTTCCATTTCTTGGAAAAGTAACCGCGAAGTTCAAAATGATTCATGAGTATAGCCGTATTCCCTATCATGTGTTGTATATGGCCCTTTATTGCCAGGAACGAAATCCTTGTAGTTCAGGTTTTATAATATTGCAAATATTGGATAGCAGAAACAAAAGTTATTCTATTGATTATTATTCCTTTATTTTTCAATATGAAAGAGTCTAGCCCGAAATTATTTGAGATTAGCTAATTTGAGAAGCAATTTCCGTGAAAATGTGATTTTTTTTTGACGAATGAAAGATTGAGAAAAAAAAATGTAGTTTGCCTGTTACACTAGGCATTATTCTTTTCCCATTTTTGGATTTCTATATTTTTGATTGTGATTTTAGAATTGTAGATGTATAGTTAAATAACTATTTTATCTTTTAATTCGTCGGTGGAGAGAATTTTTCTTGTATGAAATATTTAACAAGTCCATATTGGATGTTTAGAGAGGAATGAATCAAAGTAATTATTTTAAGGCATGATATTGATCCTGTCGGAATAAATGGTAAAACTCTCAACAAATACATTTTTTTTTCTTTTTTAATGTTGGAAATACACGTGTACGGTATAATTCTCCCAGAATATGAGTGACGTTTCTCCGGATTTCCTAGTTTTGAGATAGTGAGATTCTAGCTTCTCCATCCTCGTTTTTTCTAAGTTGATTTCGGGCCGTTTTTGATGACACTAAAGAACCCAAAATTATGGCGCAATATTTTCTGAGTTGAGTTGCAATTGGGATGGTTTTAAATATTTTTTATCGTACTTAGGGGGAGTTTCAAAATTTTGATAAGCAACAAAAATTTCGCATGTTTACGACCACACAAATATTTTCGAATTTTCAGTACGGGTGGGTGTTAAATTAACAACCCACAATTTTTAACCTTAATTTCGGAGATTGTAGGATACCAAAAATAATGTTTTTGGTGTCACTGAAGAGCCCAAAAATATCCCAAACTAATGGTCAGAGAAATTTTGAAATTTGGGTATTAGGGGTGGTTTTGATTTTTGGTTTTAGTATTTAGGGGCGTGTTTCGGAATTTTGAAAATTGGCCCCCAGGAGCCCAAAATTCACTGGTTTTGACCGTACAGAAAATTTTGAATTTTGAGGAAGTGGGGGTGCTAGCTTTACCACCCCTATTTTTGAAACCTTAATTTCGGGGTGTTGTGGGACATCAAAAATAATGTGCTTGGTGTCTCTGAAGAGCCCCAAATTATCCCAAACTCATGATGGAAGAATTTTTGAAATTTGAGAATTAGGAGTGATTTTGATTTTTTGTTTTTGAATTTAGGGGTGTGTTTCGGAATTTTGAAAGGTGGCCCCCAGGAGCCCAAAATACACTTGTTGCGACCGTACAAAAAAAATTGAGTTTTGAGGAAGTGGGGGTGCTAGCTTTACCACCCCTATTTTTGAAACCCTAATTTCGGGGTGTTGTGGGACACCAAAAACAATGTTCTTGGTGTCACTGAAGAGCCCAAAATTATTCCAAACCCATGGCGGAAGAATTTTTGAAATTTGAGAATTAGGGGTGGTTTTGAGTTTTTGTTTTTGAGTTTAGGGGTGTGTTTCGAAATTTTGAAAAGTGGCCCCCAGAAGCCCAAAATTTACTTGTTTTGACCGTGCAAAAAAATTGAATTTTAAGAAAGTGGGGGTGTTATCTTTACCGGCCAAAATTTGAAATCGTAATTTCGGGGTGAGGGGGGTAGCCCAAAATTTTTGGAAGGGGGCTGAAATTAGCCCAAAATTACCCCAAAATTATGACGCAGGAATTATTGAGTTTAGAGAAAGTGGGGGTGCTAGCTTAACTGACGTGGGAAAATTAATTGTCAAGTAAATAATATGATAATGCATGTAAGAGATTGATAAAAAATTTCTAAGAATAAAAAAAGAGACGTACGACACTATGTCGTTACGTGCATATATAAATTCTCGCTTCATTCAATAGAAATTAGGTATTTCAAAAATTATTCCCTTTGTATTATTGGTAACCAAAGCGTAAATATAAGATCCATCGACCGAGTCCTCGTAGATCGGTATTTTCATCCCACGACAAATGTAGAGAGTAAGTATTCTCGTTTTTCAGGAGACCAGTGGACGTGGTGTTGAGCTAGCCACCCACATGTACCAAGTTCACGTTTCCAATTAAGATTTCTTAAAAAAAATAAAGAAAAACAAATGACGGGGGTATTAGAGTGGTAAGCCTAATATGGGGGGGTGAAATTTGGTAGCAAAGACCCGGATTATTACAGTGTTATTTGAGAACTCGAACTTGCCTCCTGCAAATCTTCTCTTCAAACCAATAAAATGGATAGAACAAGAAATGTAAGGAACCTTAACGTGCCTTGTTCTAACAATGTCCCATACCTGCTCAGAAACCGAACTAATGTCCTGTCGACATCTGGCCATCCCACGGATGGGTCCCAGGGACATGGAGTCAGCAGTAGCACGAAGCCATCGTCAAATATGGACACGGGATGAAATAAAGGAGGTGATGTGGTGCTTTTACTGTGTAAAAGCGAAAAACGGGGGCTCGGAAATATAACTTTTCAAGGTATGGAGAGAGCGGAACCCAGATATGAGACCTACACTCGACTCAAAGAAGATTGCCAATCAATGAAGGTACATACTGTGACGTCGGCCACCGCGCACTCGGTCACCGTTTCTGACATCAACTCTGACCCGGGCGGCCTCGAATTACTTCTGCTGCCTCACCTGAGAGAAGAGCCGGCGAGCTCAGGTGCAGTCAGCAATGAAGAATCTGAAATTTTGACTCAGGTGGATGGACTTACCTCGATACTTTACCCAAATAAGAACAAAATTCTGAACTGCGTTTAATAATTAGAATTTTAATGATCAAATTTTAAAAATTGCACTGTAAATTTCTCTTAAAGAATACAATTCTTTTCAATTTACAATCGTCGCTTGAGTTCAGCGATCGATTCCCACACATTGGCGTCATATTCCAACGTAATAAAGAAATGACAATTGTCACAATCAATCTTAAAACTAAAAATGATTGTTATTCTAATACAGGTCAAAGGGAAACGAAATATATTAGAAAGTTGGCCAGGCGCGGCAATTCATTCCTAGCAGAAAATACAATAGAAAGCAGAAGTTTCTGACAGTTTAGAGCGCCTGAATGGCGTGAATGTCAATGGGTCGAAGCTTGGCCGTGGCACTGATTCCCCGTGACGGGCGCCGACCGCTGGGGTTGAACGTCCCGAACGATCCTTTCCACGGACCGCAGACCGTTTGAGGGAAGCTCCACCGGTTGGACAGAAGGGCGCTTCTCTCGGCGTGTAGGCAGGAGCAACTCGGGCGCATACCCCGAGCTTACCGGAAAGCGACCGAATGATTGATCACGGGCCACCCGAATAATTGACGCGGATGGACGCGTTGCTAAATTAATTGCTCAGCACTATTGTACGTAGCGTGTGGGCTTTCGCCCATCGACAAACGAAACTCAATACTACTGCTTCGCGGGATCCTTCCCGAATTCTCCACCGAGAGCCACTCGCCGCATCAAAAAAACAAAAGAAAAACACGATCTCTCCTTCAGGCTCTTCTCCAAGTTTCAACCGACCTCCTCGGAGGTTCTCACCAGAATTCCTTTCTATCTACGCGGAAAACTAGAGCAAGCCCCCTTCTCTCCTTCCCATTTCCAAAGAGTTCGAGAACATTCTACAGAATTTTGGAAACTCGGAGAGCCATTGGTTGCGTTTCATTTTTCTGAAGCGCCAATCGCTTTCGTGCGTCTTACGCCCTTATGCAGTGGAAATTTCCACTGAGCGCTCTCACTCTTGCAAGGTAATAAACACTTGGTCGGTGGTCGCTGGGCCAAATAGAACTGAGCGCCGAAACATTCTCAGAGGAGGGTGCCTGTCTGTAGAACGACTTAAGTTTGTTCTTCCCCGGGCTGGCGCCGGTTTGTCGCGGGGGGCAGCTCGCACGTGCGTCGTAACGAATCAGCCCCTCGCGTTGCCTAGGGGAAACGGCAGACACGGCTCTCTACCCTGACTTACTGCGTAGAAAGCGAAAGCAAACAGAGTTCACCACGTATGTCATATTCGGTATCGTCACAATACTCAGCAGTGGGAAATTCACTGCAAAATAACGTACTAACCTTCAGAAAAATTTTGAGTATGTTTTTCGGTCGAACTACCCATATGACGAAAATATAGAGCCTGAAAAGTATCGTCCCGTTGAAGGTTTATCTCTTTCCAATAAATCACACGTCATAGGCGGAAGTTCATATGACAATGAATTACACGATGAGGACATGATGCCAAATCTCCTTCGACGCGAAACAGAAAGAGTTCGTAAACCTCTATTTGAATCTCTTACACCGTTGAGGAGAACATACAAAAATTCCAAAGCTAAGGGAGTGCTAGAGACGGCACGATTGGATTTTGAATACCACACTATTGGATTTTGTGTACCACACGATTGTATTTTGAATACTCTAAAGATCTACCAATTTCATTTTAGGGTTATTGCGTTTTGCAAGGCTAGAATGATATAGTGAGGTACCAGATTACTAATACACAGCGGAATGGAGCAGTAAAAAACAGAAGTATTCAGATTAAAAGGGTTATTTTTCAAGGATGTTCACTATCCCTTCTGCGGTTTGCATTAGTTTGATTCCACTCCCTTCTGTGGTTTGCATTAGTTTGATTCCACTATCTAGACAGTTGTTGCAAGGTGACTGTCGTTACAAGCTCCATGGTGATGGAAGTCCAGTATCACATCTGTTTAATATGGATGATCTTAAAATGTTTGCCAAGAATGAAGCGATGCTCTCCCAAGTGCTGTCTGTCGTAAATGAGTTCAACAATGATATCTGCATTAAGATTGGTCTTGACAAGTGTGCAAAAATCAATTTAAAAAGAGGGCAACTGATGTGAGAGAGCCTTAAAGTTGATACGCACACTGTGATTCAAGATATTGAGCCAGGTAAAACTTACAAATATCTGGGCATTAAAGAATGTGAGACCATCTGGATCGACACAACGAAAGAGAGAATTTGCAAGGAGTATTACAGAAGAGTGAGACTGGTCCTGCAGACCGCACTGAATTCAAGGAATAAAATAAAAGCAATAGGTAGTTTGGCGATGCCTGTAGTCGAATACAGTTTTGGACTAGTAGACTGGACTGAGCAAGAAATTCGCATCATGAATCGATAAACCAGAAAAGTGCTAACAATGAATCAGGTTGCTCATTCTCGAGCTGATGTACATAGACTTTATGTGTCACGTAAGGAAGGAGGAAGAGGCCTCAGGCAAATTGAAGCCTTCTGGCGCAACGCAATGGTCGGGATGGGAAAGTATGTAGTCAGCCATCAAGATGACTCTCTAATGAAGCTGGTCATAAAATCTGGCCGAAGAATGGGAAACAGAGGCGTTGTTAGTGTAGCAAGAAGCATTGCAAAGAAAACTATGCAAGACACGCAAAATAACAGAGACACAACCTCTGCTAAAAAATTTGGAGCCTTTTTTTTAAACTTTGAAAATGTCCAACGGCTTTATGTAAAGTACCCCCCAAAATTAAAATATCTGTTTGAAATACCAGAAGCCTCGAAATCAAACAAAGTGTTTGGTGAATATCCATTTTAAAGAAAATCGGCGGAACGGTTTAGGCGCTAGCGTTGACAACAGACGGACAGAAGGACGTTTTGTCGTCAATTGATATTTTAGTATCATGAAGCAAGAAAATATGGATTTTGGCTATATCACGAGTAAGAGAATTTTTGTAAATTCAGCAACAGAATTTATCCTCATTTTTGATACCCGACTTTAGCTATTAGCGATTTTGTGGCAGAAATTGTTTGTTTATGCAGGACAGGGATACAAAAATATATGCTAGTTGGATGTGTTCAAGCTTTGTTTTCGGGGTGAGCACCTGCGATCTTTGGTCTAATGATGCATCAAAGGAAGTTGGATAGGATTCGTCCAGAAGCTTACCCACACACAAGAGATAATCAATATAAGCAGGTTTGGTGGGATTGAAAATTGCTTTCGATCTGAGCATCTCGGACCATTGGACTAAAGGTGTCTGGAAGGCAGTGGTGTAGGAAGCGGTATTCGTCAAGGAGACTAATAATGCAGCAGAGATAATTAATATAAGCAAGGATGGTGGTAAAACATTGTTTTGGGGGTTAATCTCCGCGACTTTGGTCTAAAGGCGTTCTGAAGGGAGTGTCGGAGGAAGCCGCATTCGTCCAGGAGACTACTCACTCACTACAGATTTTCACGTTGGGAAGAATGGTGGGAATAAATATTGTTGTCAGGGGGAGTGCGTGAGATCTAAGAGGCTAACAGCGCCCCCGAAGGCAGAGTGTTTGGTACTGGTAGCCTTCCCGGAGCTCAATGATACTACAGAGATAATAAACCTCATCTGGGCTTTTGGGATTGAAATTGGTTTAGTGAGAAGCTTTTGCGATTTGGGAGCTGAAGGCGCCTGTGTTGGCGGCGAATCTTCGTTTTGCGGCTTACCATATTGATAGGAGTGCAAATGAATGAATGAATGCTAGGGTGCGTTGTGTTTTGAATTGAAGAAGGGCGTACCTGTGGCCGATGAGGCGAAGGGCGCCTGCGAAGGCGATGAGGCTGACAGCTATAGCTGTCCACGTTGAGCCGCTGAAGGACTGCAGGATGGTCTGCTGCACCAGTGGGCGTCTCTTCACCAACAGACAAAAACTAGAGGAACGGTGTGGGTAGAGTCTTATTTTTGAATTTCTTATCCTTCCCCACGTTGCTTTAGATGAGAGATGAGCAGTTCCGTTTTGAACTGCACTGTAAATATTGGCGCTTTCGAGACATTTCCAGTTTTTTAAACGGTTCATCAGCAGCTGCACAGAGGAAATCCATTGATTTACATTATAAAAGGGCTTTTTTCCATTATCGTTACATTATTTATGTTAGTTTGTACAATACGTTATTTTAAAATATATCTTTAAAACACTACCATACAGGGCTGTTAAAAAACAATGATATTGAACCTATACATGTTCAATTAAGAATTTAAGTCCAGTAAATTAGAATTCGCCAATGTCGACGAACGCAACGAATCCGAGATTAGACACGTGGAGCTTAAACGACAACAATACGCGCATTTTTAATATTAACTTTTACCCCTATTTCTAGTAATATTTGTAATCTCGTGTAATAATTTGAATGATACCTATGATGATGGTAAATGCTACTTTTATTTTAATGATCGTGTGCTTGAATGTATTTTCTTTCAGCAAAAAATGTTCTGATTTCTCTAAAAATGAACAAGATAATTGTTCACACGTGTTTTCATTTCTTGTAAATAATTCTCCACTCAACCTTAACCGAAATTCTTGGTAGGTTATATTGCATATTTATCTTTAGGCTCAAGGAAGAAATAAGTATGCAAGAACTACCTCGTTACTATATTGCTTTCTTGTCTTACGAATTACTTCTTAATAAGATAATGTTATGTAATCGTGCACTGAGAATCGCCAGTAAAACTTATTTCTGGACACTCCTAACCAAAAAGGGATTAATCACGGATCCAAATTCAGAAACAAAGTCCACAAACCCGTGGTATAGCCAAAATCCTTTTTTTGGTCCTTAAATACCTAAATACGGCAGCAAAATTGTCTGCATGTGTCTGTTCGTCTGTGGTCAACGCTAACTCCTAAACCGTTCCGACAATTTTCTTCAAAATTGTTATTTCCAAATCGATCTGAATGAACTGAAAGCTTTTTGAGTTTGAAGTTAATATCATAATTTTTTGATTAAACTTTGTCTTCAGATAGTGTAATGGACGCTTATGAGAATAGTGCATGTCTAATTTTCGTTGAAATCACAGATTTTTTTGAAAATTGCAACAGTCTAGAAGTATTGGACATTTTCGTTCAACTCTAATATTCAAGATACAGATTTTTCCTTATTAAAATATGTTTCATAAAGACTGATCTCTAAATATATTTACGTTCAATTTTTCAAAAATATTAGCAGTTTTCGTCTAAGTTTGCACAAAATTTAGGCATTTCAACGCTCCAAGAGTTTTCTTAAACTCGGCAGTAGGCGCGCGGGGTGCCTGAGTCACCCCAGCACTGTTTCGGAGCCCACTGTACTTTTAGTTTTATTTATAATCTTGCGAGTTTCTCACTACCTTTCGAGGAAAGCTTTGTGCACATACCTAAACTCTTCTCATTTAACTTTGTTATCGCTTCCTGATACGCTGTTCACAGTAGTTCTCAGCAGGACCGCACAGAGAAAAGTATAATTTTCAAATATACACCATGGTAAGTGCTTTGGTTGTAGATTATTTTTTCATTTCAAATATTTTAATTATATAATTATAGTATATTTATATTATTATGATATATTTGTATATATATATATTTTGACCGTATTGTTAAAAACGTAAATATTAGGCGCTCCACAACGTTCAAAAGTGGCGCGCAGGTTGATGAATCTTTGCGGAACGAATCGGGCCGAGCCGTGAACGAGCGCCCGGAAGGTCGGGGATTGGTCGGTCGGACCGCGCGGAAGCGTCAGTTGGGAGGCGAGCAGCGAGCAGTGAGGGAGAGGCGTGATGGCGACAAGAGAGCGAAGTGGTAATGGACGGATAAATCGAGAATAATCGGGACGGCTGGTGTTAAAGGAAGGAGAATTGTGATAGACTTAATGATGATTGCGAGTAAGGATTGTGGTAAACGTGTTTGGAAGGAATAATCACGAAATTTGACAAGAGAAGAGAACATTGCACGGACATGTGGGCGATGCTGTTCAATGGTAGTCGGTGTAGCTGTGCGGATGCGGGATTACATGGATGAGCCGTGTGAGCTGAGACAGTAAATTCGTCGTGTGGAGAAGGAAATTGTGGTGAGACGACGCCGGAGTACGAGAACGGGCCGCCGGCGACACGTGGGCAGGCAGAACATCGTTGGCGCCAAGGTCACCTCTCGGCAACGAGTCGGGACACGCGGTCGTGCCGCGTGGAAGACGACGGTAGTGGAAGGCAGATAAGTAACAATAATTATGAACAAGAATAGATGGGTAATCGAATGTAAAATGCCGGTTCAGGGTGCTCACTGAGTAGTAAGGAGAGCAACAGTGTCTGCAGTGGTTCACGAATGGCATGTAGTTTTCAGAGAAATGGAGGTTACATAAATGGAAATAATAAATGTAAAGATGACAGGAATAGTCGGAGATGTATAGTGTAAACAATTGAATCTGTATTCAATAAGGATTTGCGACCAGGTCAATGATGTAATTAATGTTATTAATGTGAAGATGTGTTTTTATTAAATTCTGTTTCTGTGATTATAGATTCTTTGAACTCAGATAATGATGATTAAAGTATCCTCCTTAAAGATCCCCTGTGCCCAAATAAACAATCACAAAAATTTATGATATGTGCACCCGTGAAACCGACAAAGGGTAAGTACGGTCACAATATATATATATATATATATATATATATATATATATATATATATATATTCTGACGCTAACCCGTCCGTAACACCCCTTTTTATATTTATTTATAAAATCTGTCAATCCTCTCGACAACAATCGGGCGTCAGGGCGGGTGCGTCAAATATCTGCTCTTTCGAGCTTACTTAAATCTCAAGGCAGTGGGATCTTTGGGGTGTGAGAACAATCCAAACACAGGAACACAAAATAACAGTAACAACAATAGTTTAATGATTCCAAAATAATAACTAATACTACTACAGGCACAACTCGTCACTTTTCTTTTTCAATTTTTCCAAATAAGTCTTTAGCTTACATTATATCCTCTTTAAAATCACGTAACCAAAATTTCTGCCAATTCTTAACATAATTACTGTCCCAGTAAAATTCGTAATTCTTTTAACAAAACCAACTGATTAAATTCTGCTTGCGCTTTAACTTTATCACGGCAGCGCTCTACCAATGCTATTGAACACTCGTTTTTAACTCTTTCGCAACTGAATAATAAACCGTGCTCTGTAGCGCACCTTCCTTCACACTTTGATACAATTTAACACCTTTACTTTAATTCATTTACAAAAGAAAATTAATAGGTAACCAGGCGTCAAAATGGCTTGTGCTTTTAACACTGTAACATGAAAGTCATTTATCCTTCACATTCTATAACCTCCCTAAACAACTCCTAACGTCTTCATTCAACACGGCGCGAACTTGACCTATATTTTCGCTAGCCCCGTTACCTCTCCTTCCTGGCGGTTAGGTGGCCTTGTCCCCAGTCGCTCGTTGTCGCGTCGCTGCCAGCACTGGCGCTCCGCGCCGCGGCCTCGGTACTCGGCGACGCGCTGTCTTCGTTCTTCCGTCTTCAACTCCCGTCGCCGTTCTTCTTCCGTCTCCTTCTTCTTGTGGTCCCGTCCTTCTTCTTTCTTGCGCTCCCAGCTCCGTCGTCCTTCTTCCGTCTTCTTCGTCCGCCTCGATCCCGACTCCTCCGTCCGATATTGTACGGTACTCGTCGGCCTTCGGGTCTCGTCCGGCGCGTTCTTTTACTCACGGCCGTTGTTTCTCGCACGCCGGCGTGAGGTATAGTTTTCGCAGCGTACTAGATCTCTCCTCCGTTTCGGCTACAGATTTAATGGTGTAATCTGAGCGTCAATTTGTTACCAATTTCAGAGACGACTTCTCTCACGATGCCGTTACTGCCAGAATCTTCACAAATGTTTGAATTACTTTGCTGATGACTAGCTAGACGCCTTTGGACGTCGGATACTCCTAACTAACTTGACATTCCTTCGCGTAATCTTTCGGCGTCGGCCACCAATGCTTCGGAGAGAAATGCTGCCTGCTCCGACCGACAAAATCTGAAGAGATGTTTCTTCCTCCATTGACGATAGCTCAAGAGATCTTTCTTCCTCCGCTGACGAAAGCTAAAGAGATCTTTCTTCCTCCACTAACGAAAGCTAAAGAGACCCATCCGTTTGCGGATCCGCGTTTTATGCCCTCGGTTCGCAGGGGTAACGCGGTGCCTCCTACTCCCCTCCAGTTAGTGCGTCATTTTCTCGCGACTTGTGAACGACGTTATAGGCGACAACTTCCTCATCCGCGGGCGCGCCTCTTTTGAACTGCGCCGCGCTCTCTTTCCCGTTCTTTTTTTGCGTTTTATGAGGTTCTAGCACCTGTGACGAACCTCCTAATTCAGGTTCGTCACAATATATATATATATATATATATATATATATATATATATAGTAATGTATGTTGTATTCTGAAATATTTTTACACCATATTTAGCTTCATATTATTAATATTCTTATAATTTTTACAGTTAATTAGGCACAGAAGATATTTCATCCTATACACGATGAGGACAAATCCTGAGCTCCTGCTTTATGAAAGTTGTTTGCAAAAAGAACATTCTGAAAAATTAAATATATTTGGTACTTTTTTCTAAACTATGTGTAAATACTTGGAAATAAAGACCTATATATTAAAGAAACAAAATAGTTTGTTATTAATAGTTTTCTTGACATTTTTACTGTGGGGCAACTCAGGCACCCCGCGCGCCTCAATATGTTACAGAAATTTGCGCGCCTACTGCTGGGTTAAATACTCTCCTCGTACGTAGTAAAGAACGGTAAAATATATGGTTCGTCTCATTTTCGGTTACTGTTTTGTTTCTTCGAAAATTCCAAAAAATTATCACTTGGATAGAGCGATTTTTGCTTTAAACACAGTCTGTTGTAAACTATTGGAGTTAAAACAGCACGTATTTTTGGCACATTGCAACGGATATATGACATAATATAGCAATTGCTGTCCATATTAACACTTCACAGTCATCACTTGTGAAACTCATTACAAATCGTACAACAAAAGATACGAAAACTAATATAAGTAGAGTCAAAATATCAAAAGAAATTTGACAATTAAATGCATATATTTCGCATTAAAAATTTGGAAATTAATAACCGAATCCGGGGGGGGCAGTCGCTGCTGCCTGCAATACGTTGCAAACACAACGGTGTTGTCCTAGCATCAATTTCATTTCAACTAATTAATTAAAGAAGTAACTTATTATTCTAGAAGTTTTATCGTCCCCTAAATTATTTCAGTAGTATACTTTCCCTTTGCGGCTCTCACACGCAACCAATCTTTATAAATGACCTCTCTAAAGAAAGAGAATTTCACGGAGACGTGATGAATTGCACTTTGACTTTAAAAATATGAAGTATTTGTTTAAAAACGGATCTAAATATTCATGTAAACCGCAACCTGCAATGCACATCAGGTTTTTTGAATCTATGTCGTAAAATAACTCCTAAGCGAAGCGTTCTAGGGCCTTGAAAACTAAATTTTTGAGAGCAAAAGCCTCAAAGATACGTCCCTCATACTGTATTGTACATGAAGAGATCTTCTTGAACATTCTATTATATTTTTACTCGTTCGTCGATTCTCGATACCTGTTCAGAGCCTGTAGAATCTGCAACTATATGTGAAATTACTAATTACTTGATATTCTACGCGACTGATTTACGCGGGTGTACCTCTTTGCTGGATAATAAAGTTAAATAAGAATAGTTTGTATTGACAAGCGTATATTTGTTATCAATTTCAAGATTACATATAGAACAAGTGACGGAGGATAAGAGGGTCTTGAAGAAAAATATATATTACACGCTTAATTTGGAAATGAAAAAATAAGGATGAGGGAGGGGTTTAGCTTGCTAGATTTCTCGCACGGGTACGCTAGTCAACTCTAATTCGTTAACTCCGAATAAATAATTACTAGACCCCGGATCTCCATGCCCTAAATAATTTACAAATTTGAATCCAACCACGCACTTAATATACGTAGCAATAGGTAACATTTATCAACATTATCTTCATTTTACACTGTACTACAAAACGTTAAATTTTTTAACGTTTAAAAATATAATATATAATATTATAATAATATAAATATAATATATAATGTTTAAAAATATTATAAAATATTTTTAAACATTAAAATGAACAGAACTAGTGGAACTAAAACAGCACGTACTTTCTTGCCTTCAATAATGGTTACGTAATACTATTTATAGCACAATTTCCTTTCGAATTAAAACATACCGGTCATCGTTTTTTGTAAAACTCATTTGATATCTTAAAACATTTGGTGCGAAAATGAAAACATTTCAAAATTTTTTTTTGAAAAATTTTAATGAAAATATATTTCTGGAAGTGAATTCATTGTATAAGGTATGCAGTGTATTCACGACAATACTCGATGAGTTCTTTAGCTTCACATTATTCTTCGTAAGCAGTATAAAATAATGTATAATAATTTATATTTAATAAATAATACGATACTTATAGCATTGGCAAACAATTACAAATAGATCGAAAAATATATAATAGTAATTGTTAAACACTATGGTACTGTAATATTCTAGAAATACAGAAAAGTATTAGTTTATATTATCGCAAACGAAGGGAAGCCATCTTTATCCCCATCTGTTGTAAACACAAAAAGCGCAATTTAAAATTAAATAACATAAAATGTATTATAAAATTAATCATAACAAAATGAAATAAGAAATTATTTTCAAATTTTAACTTACGTAACATCCAACTGCGTAGCACAATCATTCATTTTACAATCACAAAATGTAGTGAATTGGAAGAAGGCGACATATGTTGGTCGTTAAATAACACAACATTCTCATATTTCCACAAATTAAAAAAGGCTTTATTTGAAGATCTGTTTTTGATGTACACTTTTCATTCAGAGAAAATACTTCTTCCTAGTTGTAGTGGTAGAAAGATTCCGAAAAAATATTGATTTTATTTAATTTTCGAAAAATCAGGATTTTTAACCAACATGAGACCTGCACCATCTTCTTAAACGTACTTAAAAGTATCCAACAACAAGATTTAATCCAAATCGACTGAGCTGTATTTCCTGAAATTTTGAAAATGTCATAGGGGATCCATGTAATGTACCCCACAAATTTCGGTTCCAAATCGAAGGGGCCGCGACATCAGTCACATCGACTGAGTTTTGGATAAAATCGGCTGAACGGTTTACCTGCTAGCGTTAGTCACAGACGGATAAATAAATAAAATAAATATATAAATGTCTTTATTTGCGGCGAGGCTCAGGCCATTTAGCCTGCTCTTCCGCCTAACCACTTTCAAAATTTTATTACATTAGTGCATACTAGAAGGAGGTCATTCAATGAAAAATAATTACGCAATTTGAGTGAAAGTTTTCTCACATAGAAGACAGGAATGAAAGCGAGGGAGGAAAGAGTTGGTGGAGGAGGAATGCTGTCACAGCATTTGTGTGTTTAAAGTTATCAATTTCAAGTTAGGGTTGTAATTTAAGAATTGATCCCAAATATATAAAGTTACACACTACGAGATTTTACTCAAAATTTAGAGAAATTATCTTTCTGTGACTAGACAAGTTACATATTGAAGTGGATTTGATAGAGATCGGTGAAGTATTAATATGTACTTCTAATTGTTTCAAAGAGGTTTTAGTAGAAGCTATGATTGCGTACGTATTTCTGAAATACTCCTAAATGAAAACTAGAAAGGGAGGGAATCTCGTCAGCATACACATCACAGCGAAAACACATCAAGTCAAAAGTTCAGGTCCTAAGAGAAACATTGAAATGGAGAACATTGAAAGATAATGGTAAAATGATTTTAGTGTATTTCATAATAGTAATAATAAGAAAATTGGCAATAATAAAATAATGTATCAATCTATTTAGTAAAAAATATAATTAAAAACGTGGAAAAGATCAATTCAATTTTAGAAAAATGTTTACAATATAAAGATATTTCCCAACATATAAAATTAAACATTTTAATAATGTAGGAAAATGTTAACCATTTAGAATAATCCCAAGACCTGAAAAACCGACCCGACATATCTCACCCGCAAGCCAACGATTTACGCTACATTTATTCCTGGGACTGCAAACAAAGCGACCATCCCGGCATGCGCCTTAAGCGATTGAGTAATCTCAGGTAAACCTCAATCAGGATGGTGGCTTAAGGCCAAGACACAATAATCTGCTAAGAACACAATACAAGTAAGTAAACAATTTCGGTGCACACAAAATACAATGGAGAAACGTAAATAGTTTGATTTGAATAATATGTCTTAACAAATTGTGATGGTTGCAAGAGATGATGAACTGAAAAGAAAGATTGCAAATTAGTGAAACACATCTAGACAGATTTAAAAGCATAAATATACCTTGATTACATACACATTAGAGCAATAGTCATGCATAATCACGCACTCAATAATCAGGTATGCTCAAATGTGTACTGAAATAAATGGATGTATTAAATGTGATTAAGGATAAACGTACACATGTGTGAACTGAACTAAATATAACTAAGGATAAATGCAAAAGGGAAATAAGAAGAGGAACGGTATTTTTGTGTACCACGGAGATTAGTTAACTTTTCAAGTTAAAAATTAGATAATAGTGATAAATTAGAGGAAAGAGAGAGTAAAGTAATCTAGGTTGAAATTTAAAAGCAACAGAGAAAGGAAACTAAAACACTTGGATTTTAGTGATCCAGAGAGAGAGAGAGAAAGAGAGAGACACGTAAAAGAAAGAGAGGGAAGTATTTATTTCAAAAATGGAGTAGAACTTTGTACGATAGGTAAGATAAGTATGAGATTTGTCACAGCGCTGAAGCAGTGTTGCGTCCACCTAGTTCTGAGTTTTAGTAAACGAGCAGTGGCAATTTAGTTAAGTATTATTTTCATGAATCCAGTTTGTGACTTCTCTTTTAAACTTTTAAAATGTACTGCTATTTTTTGTAGTAGTGGGAAGATTGTTCCAAGCACGGATGGCAGTGACAGTAAAAGATTTGCTAAAATAGTTGTATTTTGATGCGGAATACAAATAAGGCGTGATGCTCAGGCACGATGTAGCTTCATAAATTGAAATCGTTTTGATAGGGTGCCATGATGAGTGCTGTTTAAAATCTCGTAGAGGAGGAGAAGGCAGTAAAGTAAACGCCTTTTATCAACGGTAAGAATTTTGGATTGAGCATAGAAAGTTGAAATATGGTTGTATTTTCTAAGATCGAAAATAAAACGAATACATGCATTTTGAGCTACTTGTATCTTACGTTGCTGTTTTAAATTTATGTCGGTTAGCAGGAAATCGCAGTAATCAAAGTGAGGCATAAGGATTGTACAAGAGTCTGGCGAGTTTTTGTAGGTAAAAGAGTGCGCATGCGTTTTAAAACATGCAGGGACGCAAAAACTTTTTGACATATTTTATCAATTTGAAAATTCCAGGTTAGAGAATTATCCATATGCACACCTAAATTTCTCACGTCGCTACACCACGGTAGAGGACTTCCATTTATGCAAATGTCAGGAAGAGCGGAGATTGATAACTTTTTAGGGAGTTTCTGGAACCGATTACAAGACACTGAGATTTATTGGGGTTTAGCTGTAGCCCTATTGATGATGACCAAGCGGAGAGTGACTGCAGGTCTTCATTGATTTTTTGAGCAAGTTCGAGGACGCAAGAAGAGGGTCCGCTAATATACAATTAGAGATCATCAGCATACATGTGATGACAGCAATTTTTTATTGATTTGCCTGCATCATTAACATAAATTAGGAAAGCTATGTGTCCTAACACTGAGCCCTGTGCGACGCCGCGTGCTAATGGCAAGGTACAAGACACACTGTCACCGCACACACCTTTTTGTTGTCGTTCAGATAGATAGCTGGAGAACCATTTGAGTGTGGGTGTGGCACATTCAATGTTTTTTAACTTTGCTACCAAAATATCGTGATCTACAGAATCGAAAGCCTTGCTAAAATCGAGAAGGACGAGAATTGTGATTTTACCGTTGTCCATTGCCTCTCTGGCATCTTCAATCACGCTAAGAAGCGCAGTTCCTGTGCTTTTGCCGGGTCTAAAACCTGACTGGTCTTTATTTAAAATACTGAAATTTTGAAGGTGATGTTCGACCTGTTTCCTGACAATCTTTTCAAGAACTTTTGATATTGTTGGCAAGATACTGATGGGACGGAAATCAACAGGCGTCATGGGATTTGCGCTTTTAGGGAGTGGATGGGCAAGTGCTGTCTTCCAGGCCGAAGGAAATTCACCGATCTTTAACGAGAAATTAATTACGTCTACTATTGCCGGGAGTGCTACTTCAGTTCCAAGCTTTAGCAACTTTGAATTGATTTCGTCGGAGCCGGATGCGTTTGATTTTAAACTCAAAATGATTTTAGCGACATCTGTGGGTGTTACTGATGCAAAGTTTGAAACTAATCTCTGTGCTTCGCAGCATAGATAAAGTTCGAGATTTTTGGAGTGGATTAATTGCGCAAGCTTAACAAACGAATGATTTAGCGAATCGAGAGATACATTGATCGCTGTTGAATTTCGAACATTTCCAACACCTCTAGTGCGCACTTTTCCAGAATAATTTAGAATCCCGGTTATTTTGAAAAATAGAGTGATAATATTTAATCTTGGCATTTCTCAACATTTGGGCGACACGATTTCTAAGTTTTTTGTATTTAACATGGTCGGCGTTGTTTCTTGTTTTCCGAAAAACTTTGTACACTATGTCCCTTTCACGCATAAGTTGACGAATTTCACCGGATATCCACGGAGCTGCGGGACATGTCACGCGTGATGTTTTTAGTGGTATATGTCTATTTACATGGACGGAAAGACGTTGTCGATCGATTTTGCACTACCAAGAATCCGCAAACACGGATTGTGGCTACACCAAGAGTTAGGGGATTTTATTCTAAATTTAGCATCGGCGTTTATCCATTTTTCCTTTGTCTGGGCCTTGTAATAATAGTTTTCTATTGACATATCCCCACTTTTTTGTGCAAAATTACATAACTTTCTCTCTACGGAGGTAGCGGCTAGGGAGGAAGTAAAAATATTAAGCGACAGAACCAATATTGGTTCAAGATGCCGTAACATTGATCCCAGTTTTCTACGGTCATGTGCACGAATAAAGTTAAACGAAGTAAATCGATTCAAGAGAAAACAATCTTATCAGAAGATCATCGGAAATTGGAATCAATTTTATCAATGAAACATTCATGTTAGAAGACTATTAGTATTGTAGCATTGGCTATTTGAAAGAGAAATACACGAAAATATCTGAATTCATGGATAACTGGAAAGTATGTACTTAACTACGTCGCATAAATAAGAAGTGGTGCTACAGAATGGCACAGACTTTCCGTATTAGCTTTGTATATACTTGGGTCTGGGCTAGATCTTTGGAATTGTCACATACTCTTGCCAGCAGCCATCTATCGCCGCTCAAAGTACATATTTTTTAAAATTTTTAAATTGTTCGGTTTCATAATGTTAGAACCGAAATATTAATTTTAAAATATTAAAGAACAGTCAAACTTCGTCCTAAATGGCAAATTTTTTTAACAAATTTGGAGCCATTTAAATAAAATATGTTTAAGCGCTACTAAAAATGTGAAAATTAAAGCTCTTTTTCACAGAAAACATTTGAGTTTTTGAAAGACTTCATTTGAAGTCGTTTGAAGTACGCACACTCACAAATACAATAGTGTTCACATATTGCTGGAAATGTGCATATTAAAGGTATGAGAGATCTTTCAAAAACATTACGCTTATATAATTTTTCCAAAGAGAATCAAAATACCCTAAATTGAACACAACGGCATATTAAAGAGAATAATGAGCCCCATCCGTACGAAAAGTTTGAAGAAAGAATTTAGAACAATTCATGAGAAAATAGGGTTTGAGTTTTTCTGAAAATGCGAAATTTTGAGCTAGGTTTCACAGAAAACGGTTGAGTTCTCGACAAACTGTACTAGATAATATAAGAAAATGTACTGGTAAATACAATAATGTGAACCAATTGCCGCTAATGTAACATAACATTACTACAAGTCCACTGAAACAGCGACAGTAATATCGACTAAACAAAATATTTTAACTACAAAAGTTTCAAAAATGAAAAACGCAAATTATAGTTTAACAATTCATTGTCAAATTTCACGTTCACATTTGTCAAATACTTACCAACTTTTCACCGATATCACTTTCGGCACAAACAGCAAACGAACGATTTCAGTAATAAAATTATTCGAAAAATGCACATAAAATAAACTCAAAACATACGTAATACACTACGATGACACTAAATCCACAACACCAATATGTATTATGGCTGACACACAGACACATATACATAATATTCTTTCTAAATTTCAGTGATAAAATTTCTGTCGTGTTCATTTCCTGAATCAAAGAATAAACACACATTGTTTTATAACAACTTTCTTTCCATGGTAACCAATTTAATTTTAAAATCACTCTCGATTTCTCTTTGTCGGCGAATATAACTGGTGGAAAAAATCACATTTGCGGGAATATTCACAATAATTCGAGAAAATGTTATAAAACAAAATATTTACAAACTTTTTTAATTGACGCGACGGATTACTTTTCATTTCCGTGCAATATATACTTTTAATTCTGTGCGTGAATAAAAAAACACCTACATTTTTCAACATTATTTTTATTTTTTTGCTCGAAATATCTTGAACAAAATCAAGCTTCTGGAATGTGGGAGGAAATTGAACTCTTTTTCCATTGTTGAGAATTTCGGCAAAAAATTTCTAATAGTTTTTGAGAAAATGTTTGAACATTTCACAAAATTTGCCAATTCTGTTCCCATTAGAGATAATTTGTATCTTATATGTAAAGAAACGCATTGAATAATAAAATACATCTATAATGTATATTTTGACAACGTGAGTGACAAGTCACAAAATTTACATATTTGTAATATTTGAAAAAACCAACGTATAGACCAATATGACGTTTATTTGTCAACTGATAGTGTATATTTTTAGCATTATCCCTGGCAAAAGTTAAAAAAAATTTGGAGCAGTTTTTCAGAAAATCTTGTTTTTGTAATTTTATAAAATTGCACAAATTGCACGCGAAAATTGCAAATTGTTCCGCGCAAAATTCGCAAATTGTTCCGTGAAAACTATTAGTTTTTTACTTTCCCATATACGTACGTATATACGAAGTAATATACGTAGTATAGGTAATGTTATGAAATGCTGCGGAAAATCGATTTCGAGATTTTAAAGGAAATACACGTTTTATGGTCCCCTGATACTTTCGGTATTTTTCAAAACGTCCGTCCGCCTGTCCGTCCGTCCCCCGCACGGGGGAGGCGTGTGTCACGTAGGTGGCCACGACCTCTGGTGGAGAGCGCGGCGACCACCCGGACCCCGAGCACGCGGCCCAACTCAGGTCGTTAGCCTAAAGGTGTAGGCAGTGAGCAGGAAAGCTATACTCCGGGCCGACGGTTCAACCCGGTCCACCAGTGGGTCCCTAGCGCGTCGACCTAGAGTCCGTCCGACCTCATGACAGGATTGGGTGAAGGACGCCCCTCGGGGTGCTCTGGAGCTCACATTTCAGAAGTCCGGCTGCTGCCTTACCTTCAGCCAGGTTGTCATTGGTAACGGCCGTACCCGGGTCGATAGCCTGAAGTGTTGGCAGCGGGGAGGCGGGTTGGTGGCCCCTGGCCCCCCGGGAGAAATCCCGGGCGGTCCCCAGATGGGCTTTTGGCTTCGCCGTGGCAGTGGCCCTTACTAAGGGCAATGAGGAGGGACTTTGTGTCCCGGCGCATGTGAGTGGCGAGTTACCATACAGGTGATATTGACTCCGGTACCAATCTGGGTAATTGGGAGCCCCGGGCTGGCGGGGCGGCCCGACCCAGGCATTGTGTGGGGAGGTTGCCGTGAGGGCAAACTGGGTACCGGCCGGATCCGGTTTCCTGCCCTGAAGTGTCCATGTACGTGGAGGGGGGGTGAGGATAAAGCTGCCAAAATGGCCATATAGCAAAGGTGCCCACCCAGGGATTCGTCCCCAGGAAGAACATGAATAGCGGAGGTCGTAGGCCCGCGAGACGTTACTGTCCGTCCGTCAGTGTGTGAACAACACTAATGCCTAAACGATATATGCGATTACTTCTAAAATGGATATTCCCCGTTCGATCTGCGTCCACACAAGGCACTGCGTCCACACGTCCACATGATTTTGACAAACTTTCCATAAAATTTGGGGATACTTAACATGAAACCCCCCGGACAGTTTTCCCAAAAAACACCTCCAATTTTTTTCTTTATATATCTTATAAGGATAGAGTAAAATAGATTGATAAAGGAGGCATAGGTCCTTTTTTCACGGATAACTGTGAATTTTTGAAAATTGCAAAACTTGGTATTTGTTTCGGAAGATCATGTACATTTTTTTTCAATTATAGAAGTTTTCGCGTCGTATCGCGTGCAATATGTGAAATTTTAAAAGAATTACAGAAAAAAATTTTCAAAAACGGCTCAAATTTTTTTTTAAATTTTGGTAAGCGTAGTGCTAAATGTACTCTATAAAATGACATAATTGCTATATTCCTCGATTCCTTTGTTTTTTCAAAAATTACAAAAATGTAATTTTTTTGACTATGTGCCCCGTCGGTAATATTTAGATAACTGGCAAGTTGTTGCCAGATATTTTCAAGTACATGTGTTTTAAATAATGCCACGTAAAGTTTCTCGAGAACTCAATCGTTTTCTGTGAGAACTAAGGTCCGTTCCCTGTAACTTCACTCCGCACTTAAACAAACGCACGTGGTCGTCGCCTGTTCTCACTGGCTGACGGACACCACACTACCCTTCCGGGCGTTGTACGCTATAGGAGTAAGGTCCCTTCCAAAATTGATTTATTTTCTGACACTCTGCACGAACAAAAATACGCAGAAAACGTAAAAAAAGATGCAGATATTTGTTGTAATATAGTCAACATTTTATTTAATTCTTGGCTAGATTTAGTAACAAGGTTTTAATATCTTTACTTCACTCTGCCTCAAGTTGAATTTTAGCGTATGAATGTCATACATGCTACTTATTTTGTGCATAATTCTTGTGACTTCCTTTTTTTTCAAGAAAAATAATTTGTTTCAGTGTTTTTTTCAAATGCAGTGGCTAAAGGAAAGTGTCCAGTTTATTTTGGTGTCAATAGAACGAAATTATGACGAACTGACGTTACGTTTTCACTATTGTAAGATAATACATCGCTATTACTTTTAGTACGTTGAGTCATTTTGGATATATTTGTATTGTATTATGAATTGTAGTTGCAGTTATTCTATTTTTAACTTCAGAGTAATGTAAGTGTTACTTTGTAACTTAAGAGTGCATGCCTTACGTAACATAACCTATGAAAAGCAATCTGAAGTTTTCTGGAAATAACATGTGCTAAGTTACTGCAACCCACGCCTTTTGCAACTGGAAATAAACCATGTTGTGCAGAAAAAGCGAAAGCGGATCTTAATAAATCAGCCTCTCACAGTTGACAAATTGAAACATTACACGTAAGTTGACTTTTCTTTCTTACAGTTTTGAGAATCGTACAAAACCAACAATATCTCTGTGGCACATTTATTTATAATCCCTAAAGGTAGTTAGCAAGATTCTAGTTAAATTGAAGTGTTTTGCAGATTGTTTTTCAAATGGACAGAAACATTACGAAAAAAAGAAAGATCAGCTGATCATTCCAAAGAAGTTTGAGAGAAATCTTGTTTACACTCAGTGGATTATTGGGAAGAATGTTTGTTCGTTTCAGAAATTTTTTTTGTAGTGACAAGTGTTATTGTAGTAACAAATTGTCATTTAGTTTGCTTTGAAACCAATGTGGCTTGAAAAATAGTTTTGAAATGTTTATTAGAAATTTAGCAAGATACTCTTTTTTGAGATATGATGATAAAAACTATATTAAGGCCTAAAATATTTGTGTTTATTCACAGCATTTTGAAATTTTGAACTGAAAAAAATTTTTAAATTTAAGGTCATTCAATCAGTTAAACTACAATATATGAAAAAAAATCAGATAAAAATCATACATTAACCATGCTTTTTTTAAAACATTATTTATATTTTCCAACTGACTTAAAACCATATAATTATTGAGAGGGTAGTGCAGTGTGTCTACAGAATGTGGCTACAGAAAAAGTAAAAAAATATTTTACAATTTCAAACCTTGTAGTAATGTTTGTGCTTTGTGGTTCAGAAGTTTTGAATTGTGCAAGTCACTGCTGTACATTGTTATCAATAATTGATAAATAGATAAATATTGTTTAGATAGATATTGTTTATTTAGCCTTCTAGGCTATTTTTACATAACATAATTTTTACATATTTACATACATTGCTTACATCTATAAGTATACTCTATTAACTATTTACAAAATGAATTTTCTACTTTTATGTGTTTTATAATTTTTCTTTAAATTCTTTAATTTGTTCATAGTTTTTTATTTCTAATGGTAATTTATTATATAATTCAATTCCTTTGTCAAATAGTCTATTTTTTGCCTGTTCAGTTTTACTAAAATTGATTACTAAATGTTGTGCTTGTCTTGTTTCCCATGCTGTTTTATCTTTCACTCTTTGGATTTTGTTTACTAAATCTCCTGTTATTTGGTTTTTAATTAATTTAAAAATAAAAATTAGTGTCTTATACTGAATTCTCTCTTTTATTGACATAAATTTTAGAGTGTCTAGCATGTCTACCACTGGAGTGTATCTATTGCATTGAATTATTACCCTCATTGCTCTATTTTGTTGTATATGAAGTTTTTTAATTTCACTTTTTTTGGCTCCAACTAGTATTGTTGCACAGTAATCAAAATGTGGTGCAATTATGGATTTATATATCAAACATCTTGTATAGCCATTTATATAGTGCCCAATTCTGTTTAACATATTAATCTTTTTTCCAGTTTTCTTTACTATATATTCTATATAATCTCTAAAATTTAATATACTATCTATAATTACTCCCAGATATTTCATTTTGTATACCCGTTGTATTTCCTTTAAATCAGTTGTGAATAATTTTGTTTCTCTTTCTTCTATGTTTCTTCCACTATGTAAAATCATAAATTTAGTCTTTTCTACATTCATTATTAATTTATTTACCCATAACCATTCTTGTACTGCAATAAATACACTCTGCAGTTTAAATTCAATTTCCGCTTCTGTTTCTCCAATTACATACAATAACGTGTCGTCAGCAAATAACTGAATTTTACATTCATTCTCAAAAAAATTATTATATACTTGATTAAGTCATTTATGTACATTATAAACAATATTGGTCCCAAAACTGACCGTTGCGGAACACCTAAATCTACGCTAAATTCCTCTGACATAATGTTATTATATTTTACTTTTTGCTTTCTATTTACAAGATCGAAATAAATCACTTTTGAACGTCACCTTTGATACCGTATTTGTACATTTTCTCAATCAGCATTGACCTGTCAACCGTTTCGAATGCCCTCTTTAGATCCAAGAAGATAATTCCTACTTTCTTTCTTGTATCAATATTAATTTTCCATTCGTCTAAGACTGCTTGTATCGCGGTTTCACAGGATTGTTTTTCTCTGAATCCTGATTGTTCATTTCTTATAATTTTGTTTGTTTCAATAAATTCATTTAATTGCTTCTTTACTATTTCTTCTAATATTTTTTTCATACGTGGGTAGTTTATTTATTGGCCTAAATTCAGCTGCTCTCTTTGTGTTTGTCACTTTTGGAATTGGTATTACGGTGGAAGTTTTCCATGATTCAGGAAAGATCCCTTTTTCTAATGAATTATTTACTATTTTCAAAAATATAGCTTCTAATATTTCATAATTTTCTTTTATCATTTTTGTTGTAATACCCTCGTCGGTTCCTTTTTTGTTTGTTAGCCCAAAAATAATTTTACGCAATTCTTCCTTTCTGATCAATTTAAATTTATTAAATTCACTGTCACACCATTTTTCATTTTGCTTGCAAATATTCTGATTCCCTGCATCAGCATTTTCTACTAAAATATTAATGCTTCTTACGAAACAGTTATTGAATTTGTTTGCTATATTTTCTTTACTACTTTCATCAAATACAATATCTGTAGTCATTAAATCACAGTTTTTACCTCCAATTAATTTCTTAATTACCTTCCATAATTCTTTACTACTATTTTTATGTTCTTCAATAGTATTATTATAATATTCTACTTTCTTGTTCTTAATTAGTTTAACTACATTATTTCTTAACTTCTTGTACTCTTCCCACTGGTCTGGTTCTCTCGTTATTTTAGCTGTTTTGTATACTTCATCTCTCTTGTTGCACAACATTTTTATTTCTTCACAATACCATTTTCTTTCATTCCATTCTGTATGTATGTAATGGGTATTATTATACTACATTTTCATACAGTTGATAATTTGCTTCTACCAAATGTTCCAAATGAAATTGTCCCCTATGATGACATTGAAATATAGTTATAATTCAAGTGTTCAAATGTTTTTTTCTGTTGTAAATAAAACTGCATTTAAATAAAATTTTGTAGCTAAAGAATCCTTGGAACTGTTCTCCAAGCTTCTGTTACGATGTTTTTGTGCAAGAAATTTAATAAATTTTGTCATATTATTATTTGTAGTTTTAGAATTGATCTTTAGTTCTTATTCTTGTGCCTTTTGGAAATTGGTTTTGAATAACAATTTAAATATTTTAAATTTTAAATTAAATTGAAAATAATAAAGCTGTGGTTTGTTATCAAGCTATAGGTGAAACTTGTTACGAATGTGGCAGGCAGACATTGCATATGACACTTCAACAGAATAAATAATTATTAATACGAAGTTCAGTTTTCCAGCATTTTACATTTTTCAGAGAGTGCTTTGGACGAGATTTCACCGCTACCTTGCGAAAGCACATCGTAAATGTAAGTGCTGTGATATTTAAGCAAATTATCTGCATATTTTGGCTGGTATTTTGGGCGTATTAAAGAAGTACTAGTGAAAATAACATGAGCATGCTATGGTAGTTCTGGCTGTGACACGTGCCGGCATTTGAGTATCGTCGTGGTGCGAATGGCGCAGCCAATCACGAACTACAGAGCGGAGGGATACTCTCAAAGTTTGTTTACGTGCGGAGTGAAGTTACAGCGAACTTAGCTTAAATTTCCGCATTTCGAGGACGCTAAAACGCTTTTTTCTTATTAATGACTCCAAATTTTTCTTCAAACTTTACGAACGGAGAGTGGTAATTGCACTCTTTAAAATGACAGAATCTTCAATTTGGGGTACTTTTTGTTTTTGAAAAAATTAAACTAACTTTTTTTTAAGGTCTCTCACATCTTTAATATGCTCATTACCAGCAGTTTTGTAAACAACGTTTTTTTTGTGAGTGTAAGTGCTTCAAATGATGTTTTTCGAAAACTCAAAAAATTTCTGTAAAAAGAGCTTCAAATTCCGCATTATTAGTAGCTCCTCAACGAAATTTTTTTAAAAGGGCTCCAAACATTTAATGAAAAATGCCATTTAGGACGAGGTTTTACTGTTCTTTAATATTTTAAAATTAATATTTCCATTCTATCATTAGTAAACCGAAAAATTAAGGAAATGTCAAAAAATGTACTTTGGACGGCGATAGATGGCAGCTGGCACGAGTATGTGACAATTCCGAAAAGCTAGGCGAGACTCAAAGAAATATAAAACTACAGGGAATTGAAAAAAAAAAAATTGAAGTCGCTTTTGAGAAAATTTTGAAAATGACCGCTGGGATTCATGCAATGTACCCCCAAATTAAAAAGAAAGTTTTAAAAATCACGACGCCTTAAGTGAACGCAGATTCAGCGGTGAATATTCATTTTGGAAAAAATCGCACTATTATTTAAGCGCTAGAGTTGTTCACAGACTGACAGACGGCTAGACGGACGGACGTTTTGCTTTCAATTGGTTTTTCGGTATTAAGGACTTACAAAACAGGGGTTCTGGCTACACCACGTGCTAGGGAATTTTTCTTCTTCTTAATTAGCAACTGGCTTTATCCACTTTTTCGTTACTTTGTAGTGGGCAGCGAATTTTTTTCTGGCGGAAATTCGCCATTTTTTCGCGCAGTATTACATAACTTTCCCTATACTACGTATATTACTCTGTACAGGTTGTCCCACCAACTATGGACCACCCCCATAACTTCTAAACGGTTCGTGATACCGAAATGCAATTTTCGCTTAACAATGTGGAATCGTGGGGCAAGTAATATGCCGTACAGAAATTGTCTATAATATTTTTAGTTTTAAAAGAATTTAATCATCTTTGATTTTTAAATGGAACTATATATTTCTTTCACCACCAATGGATAGACCATGGAAAGAAGAATAAATTGATGTATCATATGCTAGTATTTTAGTAGTAATTTGAGTATAAAATTAGATTTTCTTGTATGTGATTTTTAAGTAAACGGTCCTTTCCTGTAGCAGCCCTTGCAACTAGAGCTCTGCAATCAGGCGAAAACAACCGCTCGAGACTCTCGGGCTCCGCGCCGACGCTCGGCGAAGGGTGGGGGACCTTGCTTGAGGGGGAAGAGATAGCTGTTTAACGGACATTTCGACCGGCCGCCTTGCGGCTCCCGCCGAGACGCGGGAGTCGCCGAGCGCCCGGGCGCTCGAGCGCTCGAGCGTCTCGAGCGCTCGAGCGCTCGGCCGCTCGGCCAAGCGCCGGACTGCACAGTAACTTCGCCCCTCAATGCATGTACGGGATATAAAGTCGCCGCATGTAGTGATCGCAACACTTTCAATTCATTTTAAAAGAAATGTTTATGATTAATGAATGTTTATGATTAATTAATTTATGTTTATGATTAATGAATTTAATCAATTCATTTCGAAAGAAAATACAATTTCAATTAAACGATTAATTTGTTGAAAAGTAACAATTTATCGATTGACTAGAAATAATTTTATAGAGACAAACAATACAATTTTTGAAAGAATTAAGGCAAACAAAGACTCTGAAAATAAATTTTTATTGTTTTTCTATATTTATAGTGCTTGAGGGAAGATAATTCGTTGCGTACCAATTGTAATGTCATTGAAGTTTCTTACAAACCCGAATATAAGGCATATTTATTAAATACAATGAATATTTGGTCATAATTTCACGAGTATATAAGAAAAAAGCATATGCTAAACAAAAATGAGGTGGGTACTATTTTCCTTGCATCAAAACGTCTTGTCATTGGGCGTAGTAATTTATTGTGAAATAGTTTATGTAAGCCGACATGGCCTTTGTATTTGTCGACTCAGTCGGCGGCCAAACAACAGCGGTCACGGCACATCAGCCTATTCAACTCAATAATTCAAAATACATTATTTACTATTATATACACACGTTTAACATTATTTTAAATTCGTCAAAAGTATGTATACATGAAATGATGCATATAAAGTTTTATATGTACGAGTACAATGTTTTTCAATTATTCCATTATTTTTCGTTTCAATACAAGATAAGCGATTAATTGTAATTAAAAAATCGTAAAAGCTGAAATTGTGAGTCATTGACTTCTGTGGAGTAGTATTCAAGCTCCACGAGACCCCGTTCCTTTGGGTGAACTACTGTGAACAGCGTGGCAGGAAGCGATAACAAAGGTTGTGCGAGGTGACTCGGTGGCTCCCACGCAGCGCGCCATCGCCGTTGCGACGAAATTTCCAGGAAAGGACAGGAAGCAGTTGAAAGAGAAGGGTCGAGATATGTGCACAAAGCTTTCCTCGAAAGATATTGAGAAGCTCGCAAGATTATAAATAAAACTAAAGGAACAATGAGCTCAAAATAATGCTGAGGTGACTGAGGCAACCCGCACGCCTACTGCCGGATTAAGAAACCAAGACCTGCGTTTCAGATGCCTGAAAATTACAACAACAGCAACAACAAAAATATTTGGAAAAAGGCGGCAAAAATACAAAATTGGAAGGGAAAGGTACTAATATATTTCATTGCACTTGCATCTAAATTTAGCAGAGCATTTGTATTTGCTCCATATTGCACCATATAAAATGAAGGAAAATTAATAATTTTATGTTCATTAGAATAAAATAGGCAATTTCCGAAGCATCCGATACCTAGTCATTACAAGGAACGAAATTTATCTCTAAAACTTTTGAGCGCCTTTTCTTTGAAGTCACAGGCAGAACTGCAATAGATCCACTTGAGGTTCTCCCGTGCGTCCGAGGAGTCGATTTTTAAAGCTTTTTATTCTTTTTTTTATACAATTAAAATTAAAATTATTTATTAAAATTATTTATTACAATTAAAATTAAAATTATTTATTAAAATTATTTATTACAATTTATTAAAATTATTTTATTAAAATTTATTATTTGAAAATTAATATTAAAATTCCTCTATATTTTAAATTTTGAAAAAACGAAATTATTGGTCATTTATTTTAAAAACCATTCAATACTCCTTCCTTTTCCTGAAACTTGGCATTAGATATTTACTGCAACGTGTCGGCCGATTGTTACGTGGCGCAGTTCCCGTGAACGGGGTCCGCCGGTTGTCGAGTCTCGGCCGGTTGCAGAGACCGGCCGAGTCTCGGGCGGTCGCCGGCTCCCGGGAGTCCGCAACCGGCTGCGAAGGACAGTCGAGCGCGTGGTCTCGAGAGAAGAGAGGCGGGCGAGCGCTGGTCGGTAAAAATCGCGGAGAATGCAGACCTCTACTTGCAACACTCGCCCTTGCAACACTCGCCGGGAAGGTGGCCTTCCCGGCGTCGAGACTGTTTCGTGGAGACAGGGAGTGTGAGAAGCGTGGCCGTGAAGGATAGGGGCGTAACTACAGCAATTCATGGTCTTGTCACGAAGATCATATGAACAAACATCAATATTAACGATCAGAATGAGGGACTTTTTCCCATTTGTTCATCTGAATTGAACTTTTCTTCAACTTAAATTCCAAAGCAAGGATCATCGAAAAGAATCAAATAAAACTAATTTATGGCGGCAGGTCGATAATAATAAAGGTCCTTTTCAAACTTACAAAAATCGAAAACCGAGCTAAGTGTGTTATGGCAGAAACAAGCTGTCAATTTAAAACATGGGAAGGGAATGAATGCTTAAAGATTCTTATTGTAATATCTTGATTAATTCATCAAATAATAGATAGGTAGACATTTTCTCTTATTATTTACTCTTAATAAATGCCTTTTTTAAACACTACCAAAAGAACAAAGCACTACAACTTTTGAAACACTCTTGACGGACTGTCGTGTAAATTTACTAAATTTTATCACAAATGCACATCTGCAGTCAGGACTGCTAATACTGATTGGAGAGTTTCTCACTTCATAACATTACGTGCTGCTTCAAACTTAAAAATACACGGCAGAAAATGGAAGTGCACTGTTTTCTTTTCCATTTATGAACCCGCAGTAGTGGTATGGTTGCAAAGTGAACGAATGATCATCTTAATTAAAAATTTAATTTACCTACGAAGAGACGGTGATTGAATTCTTGTCAAGTTTGAAAATGATATTTATTATTAAAGAAGACAAGTGAAATGCAGATACATCAATGGAAAAAATATCATTCTGATCGTAAAAATTGGTGTTTCTTAGTGTGACCTTTGTGTCAAGACATTGGATTGCTGTAGTTAAGCCTCTTATCCCCCATTGCCACACCTCTCAGTCTCCTCTCTCCACGCAACAGTCTTGACGCCGCGAAGGCCGTTTTGCCGGAAGGCGAGAGTTGCAGGGGCTGCGACACAAAATATTGTCCGTTTAATTCAAAATCACATATCAGAAAGTCTAATTTTATACTCAAATTACTATCAAAATACTAGCATATGATACATCATTTTATTCCTCTTTCATTGATCTATCGATTGCTGGTGAGAAAATTATATAGTTCCATTTAAAAAATCAAAGATGATTAAATTTCTCGAAAACTAAAAATGTTTTAGACAATTTCTCTACGGCATGTTACTTGCCCCATAACTCCGCATTATTCAGCGAAAAACTGCATTTCGATATCCTGAAGTGTTTAAAAGTTATGAGGGTGATCCATAGTTGGTGGGACATCCTGTATATACGTACGTATTTGCGAAAGTAATTATACTAATATATAAAGACAGACGTGTCCTGAATTACAGCGTGATAATCCCTGAATCTACTGAACCAATACTGACGAAACATTTGTGCTAGCTTCATTTAAAGGTCTGGAGTACTATAGGCTATGAATTACAACCACAAACCTTAACATATTCACAAAATAATTACTTTTCTGAGCATTTATCGGCTAGCATTACATCATAGATTTCTGAGTGCATCGATGCCCATAGTTAAGCTACGCGCCACCTGAGGCTGAGAACTGACATCGACGATTGGGTTCGTCAATGTACAGAATTGCGAGTATCTCTAGGTAAAGAATGTTGATTTTATCGTTAGTTGTTTAATGCCAAATGTTTATATTTAAAAATGATTCCGTTTTTCTTCACTCTATAAAAGTAACTTGGAAAAAGATTTTAATTGCGTTTAGGCGTAAATGTATTAAGTGAACAAGAGAGAAGTGTACTTAGTCGTATATGGAATGTTTGGAAAACGAAATTTTGCTGATGGATAATTCATATTTTAAAAGGTATCAATGCACACATGTGTTTTATATGAAATAGTTATGGAATTAGTTGTAGTACATTACAAATATTACGTATTTCCGAGTTCAACGAGTCAAATGAAAGTTACGTTTTGGGCTGAAACTGTTGACGGATGAATTTTTGTAGGGAAGTATTTTATTATCGTGTAGAGATCAAACCCTTGGCTGGTGAAGGAATGATGATTTATTGATGAATGTTTGGTAAGTTCGGTTCGGTTTAATTCAAGTAAAAGAGTAGTGAGGAAGGGAAGGAATTGAATGTGTGTAAACACTGTTTTTCAAGGTTGTTGAGTGTGGAACAAAAAAAGCTTTATTTTAAGGAACAGAAAACCTTTGGTCAAGCCGGGATCCACTGTTTGTTGTCGACTTTTGTAGATATTATTAACTGTCTTCGTGGTTAAAAGCACATTTAAGTGAGCCATAAGGACCCTAAAAGGAATACTCAAGTTCAATTGAAAGCGCTTTATTTGCATTTCAATTGCCTCGGAGTGCGGTCAACGATTAATTTTATTAACGTTGTTTAGAACGAAATAAAAAAAACTGAAAAAGAACAAGTTTTACGATGTGGCAACTAATGGAAAGTATGGGAATAATACCTAAAATTTTAGAAAAATAATATGTGAGTGAATGTATTTATTTTTAGATTAATTTGTTTATTTTTAGTTATAAAGTGAGTGAAGTTTAAAAGTGGGAACTCCAATTTAAAAAATATAAACATTTTTATTGAGACAGGGAGGAAGAGAAAGTATTTCCAGCCGGGAGCAAGACAGAAATAGGTGGGCAAGACGGAACGGGGATAAAATAGAATGGATACCGGAAGGCTCTGCGGTGGGGTTGGAAAGGATGGAAAGCCCCTTCCTGTCTCATAACGTATTGTGATAAATACCGCAGCAACGCGGGGTACTTCAACTTGTAAGTGAATAAATCCCGCTAAATTAAGGGGGAAAATCCCCTGACAGGCGGTGTCCCTTTTTTGAGTCCTTGATGCCGAAAAAACAATTAAAAGCACAACGTCCGTCTGTCTGTCTCTCTGCCTGTCCATCTGTCCGTCCGTCCGTTCGTCTGTCCTTCTGTCCGGTGTATGTGAACAACACTACCGCCTGAACTTTGCGTACGATATTTTGTAAATTGCAGAAACCCCAGTCTATCTAATCTCAGTCAAAGCTGTGATATTTGAAAAATATTTATTAATTTTTGGGGGTACTTTGCATGAAGCCCCACGGACATTTTCAAAATTTTCTAAAAATCTACTACAAATTTTTACTATACATTTGTTGTAATAATATAGTAAAATATACTTCTCATTGTGGCATGAGTCCGATTTTTACGGTTAAATTAGAATTTTCGAAAATAGCAAATGTTTGAATTTTATTCGGCGTTTTTTTTAATACATTTATTAATGAATGGATATACATAGGTCAGTATTATATATGCTACATCATATGTATTTTTCCGACTTATATTTAACTTAAATGCTAATCTTAAAATTATATCTAACTACACATGAATAGGAAACTCACAGAGCACCTAAGGGATTAATTCAGATCTGAAAAAGTGCTGAGGAATGAAACTAATGGGTATCTATTTTTTATTCTGGTTGGGAGCTGGTAGGTGGTGGCTAAGTGGTAATGGGTTGCTTGGGTTACGGAGTTTATTTTGGAGAAGAAATTGTTTGATAGGAGCGCAATATGGTGAACTATAGGGGGTAGATTCAATTCTTTGTGCAGTTGAGAGTTTGAGATAAACCAGGGTGCATGAGTGGCAAGTCTGAGGAAGTGGTTTTGGATGACCTGTAGTTTTTTTATGTTGGTTTTAGAGGCATTGATCCAGATGGGGCATGCATAAAGCATTAGAGGTCGGATTATTGATTTATAGAGGGTGATGGCGTTTTTTAATGATAGCTTACTATTGCGATTTAAAAGTGGCTTCAGTTGAATTAGTTTAGTTTTGGCTTGCTGTGCTTTTACTGTTATATGATTTTTCCAATTGAGTCTGGTGTCAAGATTCAGCCCTAGGTATTTGACTGATTGATTGTGTGGAGTCCATGGAATTGGGTGATTGTTTATTTGGAGTGGAGTTGGTGTTGAAAATGTTCTTAATGAGAATATTTTGGCGGATGATTTTGTAGGATTGAGTTTGATTTTCCACTTGACTGACCAGTCATCAATTTTATTTAGATGTTTTTGAATTTCTTTGCAGATTAAATTATTTGAACAGTTGGACATGAAAATGGCGGTGTCGTCGGCGAATTGGGCGATGTGGGTATGTGATGTTATGGGAATATCGGCCGTGTATATATTGAAAAGAGTGGGGGACAGTGGTGAACCTTGAGGCAATCCAGCTATAATTCTGCGGGGGTTGGATGTGTGTTTGTCAACTGTGACTGAAAATGTTCTATCTTGGAGGAAGCTATTAATGATATTGATTAAATAGTTGGGAGTACCTATTTCTTTAAGTTTGAATGTTAAGCCGGGATGCCATACTTTGTCAAAAGCTTTCGAAATGTCTAAAAAGATAACTATTGTATGAAGTTTTTTTTGAAATGCAGTGTGTATGTGCTCCGTGATCCTTAATAGTTGATGAGATGTTGAAACTTTATTAGTGAAGCCAAACTGGTGCATTGGAATGGTTTGAGTTTTGTTCAGATGGGAATTTAGTCTTTTGAGAATTAATTTTTCTAGGATTTTTGACATAGTGGGAAGGAGACTTATGGGTCTGTAGTTATCAGTGCTGGAGAGATTCTTAAATGGCTTGGGGATGGGTATTACATTTGAATTTTTCCAAATAAGGGGAAAATAGCCAGTTCTAATTATTGAATTGTAAATATTCGTAATATATGCAACTGTAGAATTTGGTAAGTTTTTTAAAATTGTGTTACTTATTTTGTCGTGTCCTGGGGCTTTTTTTAATGGCAAATTCTTAATTAGGTTGATGACTTCATTTGGGGAAATGTAGTTGATCTTGTGTGGTACATTATAGTTGTGTGCTGCTGCTATTTCGAGAATGTTTAAATGCAAGGGGTGGGGTGGGGTGGTATTCGGAGTGAATGATTTGGCGAAGTGATCGGCTAATGCTTCAGCCTTCTCATAAGAAGCGAATTTCTTGCCCGTTGGAGTTGTTAGTGGGGGTATTATGACTTTCTTTTTTAAGATATTTTTCGTGAATTGCCACAACGTGTTGTTATTCGTGCTTAGAGATTGGATTAAATCATTGTAAGCTGCTTGTTTATGTTCCCTTAATGATTTTTTTACTATGTTGGTCAGTAAATTTAGCTCTTTCTTAAGTTGTGGGTTTCTTGTGATGCACCAAAGTCTTCTTGTTTTGTTTCTGTTCTTAATTATTGTGAGTATGTTTTTTGGAAGCTTTTTATTGAGATGTTTGATGGTGTGGGAATGAGTATTATTATTAAGAGTGTTGATTGTATCAACTATTATATTGTTCAAGAGGGCTATAGCTTGTTCTATTTCTACGGGAGTTTTTAATATTTTAAATTGGGGTGTTTGTTTTTGAATTATACTTTTAAATTTTTTCCAATGGATATTTTGTGTGTTGAGTGAGAGTTGGTGTGTGGGGTGGAGTGATTTGTTGAGTTGAGATGATGGTTGGCAGATGGTCTGAGTCTAGTTCAAAAAAGGGAGCTGAGTGAAAAGTGGTTTGCATGTTGGAAATTGCGATGTCTAATATATCTGGGTGTTTGTTATGATCTATGGGGTAGTGAGTGGGTTCTGCTGGTATAATTAGCTGAAGTTTGAGGTCTGTAATTATTTTACTGAGTTGGTTGCCTGCAGTATTGGTATTCCTGCATCCCCAATGGACATTTTTGGCATTTAGATCTCCAATCAGCAGAGTGGGAGAATTCATCTGGAACAGCAAAGAAATATTAGTATCGGGAATTTTTGTTTTCGGAGGTTTGTAAGCAGCTATTAATGTTAGTAATCTGTTATTTAAAGGGAATTTAATTGCTATAGTTTCAAGACCTGGAGTATGTGGAAGATTGGTTTCGATATATGGTATAGCTTTTTCTATTAGAATTAATACCCCACCTCCGTTTGCATTTAATCTGTCAGTTCTGACAACATTATAGCCTCCTATATTAAATGAGTTGTCTGGGTGTAGATGTGTTTCAGTTATGCATGCTATATTGATTTGTTTATCCTTTAAAAAGTAGGTTAGTTCTAATTTTTTATTGTTGATGCCGTTGGCATTCCAGTTGAGTAGATTTATATTATCTTTATGGTAATGTTGCATTATTGTAGTTAAAATAAGCTGAGAGAGATGCCTGTAAATTGCTGACTATTGTTGGGATGATATTATTAATGATATTAACTAAGAAGTATGTAATTGAGTTAATAATGGAATGTATGAAAGAGTTATTATTGGAATTATTCATGAAAGGAGGTGGTGTGGAACGGTGATTGTTGGGTTGGTTGTTTTGATTTGTATTTTGGGGAGGGTTTGGAGCAAAAGTGAAGTTTGGAATATTGTTAACATTGGGGAGATTAGGAAAGTTTTGTGAGGTGAGCCTTGGGGGAGGATTGTTTCTTGATTTAGTTTTATTATTGCCTGAATTTGGGTTATTTGAGGGGGAGTCTATTAGTTTTTTATAATATGGGCATTCTATAGATCTTAGGTCAGCTCTGTGCGATCCATTGCAATGTCTACAGGTCGGAGGTAGGTCTTTATGAGGGCAATTAACAGAGTAGTGATCCTTTGAACAGAAAATACACGCGATTGAATTGTTACAATTATTCTTCGTGTGTCCAAAGTCCAGGCAACGCATACACTGTACTGGTCCTTTTGGTCTTCTTCTTCTCTCTGGTTTGACACTAATGTTACAGATCTGATTAATTTGTAGCACTTGTTCAATACTTTGACTACCATTAAATTCTGCGGCAATTACTGGGATGGGCACGTTGTTTTTATAAAGTCTAGTTACACTTATGATGGACGGGTAATTGTGTTGTAGGTCTTCGATTATTTCCTGTACTGTGATTGTCGGGTGAATATTTTTGAAGACGACAGAAAATTTTTTATTGGCCGGATCTTTGTAAGTGTGGAACTGTCTCTTGGTTTCAATGAGATATTTGATGGCTTTTCTAAAGTCTACTATTAATTTGAACATGAGTTTGATTCTGTTGCCATTATAATCTGTTGTAAATTGGTTTGTCAGTTTGTTTTTGATCTCTTTGTTCAATTCCGAGATATTATGGATATTATTAACAAAGATGGGAGGAATTCTTAGATTTTCGTCTTCTTGAGGCGAAGTGACATTGGCAAACTCAAATCTTTTGTCTTGGTCTGATAGGTTCCCTAGCGGAGAAAATCTGTTTCCAACTGGTATATTATATTGCGTTGATTCTGTAGTGGACGGTTTCTTATTTGGTGGGAGGTCTATTTCGCCTGAGTTATGACATCTTTTAGCACTGTTAATATTTAGTAACGACTCACTGTTATTGTCGGAAATGTCTCCTTGGCCGCTAACTGCGTCATTTGCTGAGCTGCGATTACCAACCTGGAGATTTCCGGCCCCGATGAGGTGATGCGAGCTGCAATCGGTACCTTGAACATTTACGAACTGCCCGTTCTGCGTATTTAAGGCAAACTGTAGATTTTGGCAGTTAGAGTGGGCACCGAACACTTGCTGTTGTTGCTGTGGTTGAATCTCAGGGCTGCTGGCACTGTCCATGGCACTCTCGCTTTTATTCGGCGTCTTCCTTCAACTACAAATTTATAGATAGAGATTTTTCTTTCCTATAGAATTTGTTCTACAAAGTTGGTTCTTTCTTCAAGGTCAGGGACATTTTCTCGAAAATTTCTGTGGTTCTTGCACAATATTGCACTATATGTGCAATTTAAAAAAATACAAAAACAACATTTTCTCAAAAACACCTCTAGATTTTTTCATAAAACTGTTGGTAGGGATAGTGCTAAATAAATTCCTTGAGATGACATGGACTCCACACTGCTCTATTATTTTGTTTTTTAAATATTGAAAAAATGTAATTTTTTTACTTGTCTCTCACGTCGGTAATATTTATATTAGAGTCGATTTGTTCACATTACTATATAATGAGTACAAGCTGTTTAATTAATGCCAATTAAAGTTTCTCGAAAACTCAACAGTATTCTGTGGAAACTAGCTCACATTTCTGCATTTTGAGAAACGCTCAAACGTCATTTTCTCATAAAAGTCTCCAAATTTTTTCTTCAAACTTTTGAAATTTGTAATGCTAATTGCACTCCTTAATATGACGTTCAATTTGAAATTCTTTTTTCAAAAATTAAATAATAGTAATTCTTTTGAAAGTTCTCTCACAGTTAATGTGCACATTTCCAGTAATTTCTAAACATTCTTGTATTTATAAGTTAAAGTGCTTCAAATTACTTTAAATGATATTTTTTTTAACTTAAAAATTTTCTGTGAAAATGAGCTTCAAATTTTGCAATATTAGTAGCGCTTAAACGCCTTATTCTTAAAAACAGCTCCTAATTTTTAAAAGAAAATTGCCATTTAGGGCAAGTTTTTGGTGTTTTTTAATGTTTTAAAACTAATATTTTCTTTCAAGCATTAGGAAACGGAAAAACTAAGAAAATGTCAAAAAAATGTACTTTGTGCGGTGGTAGATAGCAGCTGGCAAGAAAGAGTATGTGGCAATTCTGAATAGGTAGCCCAGATCCAAGAAAATAGAAAACTAATCCGGGAAAGTCTGTGGCGTTCTGTAGCATCACTTGGGTACAATTGTCCTGGTAAAATAACTCTGAAACACACGCCATCACTTCTCACATTCTATATGCAACTCTGTTAATCTAAACTGTTAATCTAGTAGGTAGGAATTTGATTAATCGTACCAGACAAAATTGTCCTAATCCGGCCCACTTTGAAATGGAATGAATCTGTGACATCCGGAGTAAAAATAGTACGTAAATATAGAAAATATTTGAGCATAAATATTCAAAATTGTGTTCTAGGGTAGTATTGTAATGATTCCTATCCTTACATATATAAAGTCTTCGAAGATGAAGCTGACTATAGGAGACGAACACTTTAGTGTGATAGCGTATATAGCAGATTCGACAAATGTCTGCAGAATGGCGTATGGACATTTTTGTGTATCACGACGTCGCGATAAATAAATGTGATTTCAAGATCGTGCATAGTTTGCAGGAAAATTGAGAACATTTGTGTATGTGGGTGCACATAGTTTATAAGCGGCGAGTGAGTGTGTTCCAGAACTTGTCAAAAAGGCAGTTGACGGACTATCTCTGGTGGAAGTGAGTTAAAAATTAAGAACTTTAGGACTGAACAATGTAAACATTTCATGTTTCAAACGAATCAACAATTAGAAGGGAAATTTTAAGAATTTTAGGTAAATACAACTAATTAAGGGGACGTATATTGAATGTTAATAAAGAAGGACAAATGACGGATCGCAAATTCAGTGGTTCAGTGCGGGGCATCATAATGGTGGAGTATCGCCGCGACATTTGTTTAAAGTGAACGGGAGGAGAAACGTTTAATCACTTGGTGGTCGACGCAACCGTTCTCTTTGGAGTTGTCCCGGACGTCACCGAAGATTGGCGCAGAAGCAACATGACGCAAGGGACGTAAACTGCATATGCATTCAATAAACGCGACGGAATGTTCTCATTTTCAAGGCCAAGCATGTCACTAATTAATAAGATAAGTTTAATGACGGAATGGCTACTGCGGATTTCACAGCAAAGCATGAATGTGAATATAAATATTGTGTGGATGAATGTTTATTCTTTGTTTTAATCTGAGTTTTTACTGTTGCTTTGAAAATACCGGGTAGTATTGCAAATGATAGCAGGTCTTAATCCAGTATTGGATACCTTGCTCCAACCTACGACCTATAAATTGTTGTAATCAGCCACATCCAATGTCAAAAACAATAAGATAACTAGTTATTAATAAATAGATAAGAGATAGGCGGGGAATGCGCGCGTTCGTGTGCGGGAAACCGATACACTACTAGATGATTAACTAATTTATTGTGCATAGTGAATGGTAAAAATCCGTTTGTTAGAGCCCTGACGAAGACTTAATAAAAGCCAAAACGTTCGTAATGTAAATGATGTTTCTTTGGTGACCGAAACTCAAGAAAAGTCCATACCATTTATAAAATGTTTTCTCATAAAAAACAATTATTTTCACTCCGTGTATTTCGACACTTATTCCATACTTACTTCCGTACTTATTTCCATATTTATTCATGTTCACCACTTCCAATTTTCAGTAAATTTGCGGTCCAAAAAGCCCCCAGGTATAGTACTCGATTGTAAATTGCCTGTTACGAGGTGTAAAAAACTACTGAAATCTATCAAAATTACAATTAAATGCATTATAGACACTACCCATGGAACAACATAGTTTATCTTTTACCGTTACATCACTAACGGTTTCGTATATTATTGTTATATCGCTCCTACGTAGGTACTTATACCTTACTCGTTGCTGCTGAGGGTTAGTGGTATGGGTGTCGGCAAGTTGACTCTGAGGATCTGAGTTTTGGTCTCGGACCGGAAAAATATTTGTTGGTTGAAAATACTTTTGCAGGTTTTCGTGGTAGTATGCTACAGCAAAGTAGTTAGAAATAATGCGAAAATGTAGGTGATTTTGTTGCAACACTAGTTTTCAATAAAAATAAATAACATGTTATTACAATTCATAAAATGGTGTAAAAAATATGTCCTTCTGTTTTAACTAAAAAGTAGAAAATTTAGCATTGGTTTTGAAATTGAGAGGTTTTATAAAGGTATGTATTCTATAATACTTAGAGTACGTCTCCAAATTTAGATTTCTTAATTTTTTGTTCAAATAATTTCGGCGAAAATTTGAGTTAGGAGTATTTCGTTGCTTTGTGAAATGATGCAAAACAATATCTAAATTGCGTCTGAATGCCAGTCTCATTGTGCAGAGTCGGAGCTCGCCGATACGGGAAAAGTTTCCAAAGACGGATGATCTGCTATACAATTTGTCGGTCTGATATGAGTGACGTTACGTGAGAGCGTCAAGACCTATTTAGGTGATAGTTGCAGAATTCCCTCGACTCGTAAAACTTTTCTTGTACGTTGCAAAAAAAATCTGGACCTGTGTAATGGGCGTTAGATTAAGTTTTGTAATGTGTGAACAAAAAGTGGCAATTATTCGACAAAATAAATCGTATTATGGGTCACTAAATCTCAATTTCAATTTTTTACTGCACTACATTATTCTGCATCATTGGCCCTGATGATAAAGTAACATATTTAAAAACATTGAAAAGCTAGTATATTGTAATTTTGTTTTCCAATTACTTACATATATTACTTCGTAATCTGGTACAGTGAACTGCTTACTTCTGTCGCAGGTATCAAATGCAACGATTATTAACTCATTTTGATGACGATATGTCACATTGTGGTTCGTGACGCAGCTTTCGTTATTTTTTTTCGCAAAAGTGGGCAGCAATAGAAATCGCCCATTAAATGGTTCTTGGGACGGTGTTTCAGCACACAGACAAGAACCAACCACCGTAATGAAAAACAAAACAAACTCCAGATGGCCATCCATGTCTAAAACTATCACTACACCCGATTTATTGAAAACTTCTTGACACTTTTTCTGACGATTTGCGTGTTCCTGCTCATAAACAACTCATCAGCATGCCTGGACGAAGGCCGCAACAAAACTTTCAATATTCGTGGCCGAAATTTTAGTGCAACGCGAACACTCCCCAAGACTAGTGACTTGAGCACCAGTAAAACTCTACACGTTTCCACTGGCAGCGCGAGGTGGACTTTGCCAAGGGGTGGCTGAGGTAACCAAAATAAACGCTATTGGAACCGAGCGGTTGTTCACGCGAAAAAACAATTGCTCAAAATACTACAATTGACCCGTTCTCTTCCTATTACTGGTAATTATCAGGAAAAAAATCTCACATGGCTCCACCTGCTCATAGGCAAATACAGAAATAGGAAAAAGTACTCATTTAGCTGCACAGCGAGCCAAAAATTGGAGGCGCAACTGAAAGACCTCGTCCCCAGGCCCCAAGCATTTTTCATTAAAGATAAATAAAGTACATTCACTTCTAATAACAAAACGGTACGTAAAAGGTACATCCTTTTCTTGCAGATATTAATCCTTTTTACTTTCCCGTATACATACGTATATACGGAGTAATATAGGTAGAATAGGGAAAGTTATATAATACTACGAGAAAAAAGGCAGATTTTTGTCAGAAAAAAATTTATTGCCGGGCCCTGCTAACGAAAACGTGGATAAATCCAGTTGCTAAATGAAGAAAAAAATCTAACATGTGGTGTTGCCAGAATCCCTGTTTTGTGGGTCATTGATACCGAAACGCCAATTGAAAGCTAAACTTCCTTCTGTCTGTCTGTCTGTCTGTCTGTCCGTCCGTCCGTCTGTGAACATCACTAAACAATACGTAGTAACTACGCCTAAACAATACGTAGCATTTGTTTCAAATTGAAAAAGCTCCTAGCGATCTGACTCGAGTTGAAACTTTGATATTTTGAAAAAGATTCTATAAAATTTGGGGGTACCTTACACGAAGAACCGGATATTTTCATTATTTTCTCAAAAAGGACTACAATGTTTTTTCTTTAAAATTCTTGTAAGATTAGAGTGCAATGCACTTATTATTTTTCTTTTCTTCTTTGAGCAGGGGTCCATTTGATCATTTGTTTTGGCCACTGTTCGTACAAGCAAACTTAATTAAATAAAGTATACAAATTCACATTGTATATATAAGTCATTGTACATTTCATTCAGTAATTTATTTATTTTCTCATTCTGTACTTTATGTTAATTTAACAGCATTCACACAAATCCATGTTCTCAACGGTTCAGTTCATGGAATTGCGACATAAGCCCACCAGCAGCCAGGTTTTTAGGCATCTTTTGCTGTACCAGGAGAAAAAGTTTATTAAAAAGTTGGAGACATTTATGAAAAATGTTTTAAAACTTTACGGCTTCATAGCCCCAAAAAATCGTAATAATAGTTTCAAATTTTCAGAGAGCGTGTTTGATCAGATCGATGGGCTAATACGAATTTCGGAGAAAATCGTTCAAATGGTTCACCATCTAGCGTTGAATTCAACAGGACGGACATTACCTCCGTGAAGTTGGTCGGAAATATCATGCATGTTTAAGTGCTCTGCTGGTGGGAGGTATCTCGTTGGGGAAACTCGGATAGCCGTCGGTAGGTTGGAGGCGGATCTCGTCTTTCAGCGGGGCAAGGCCACCGCCACTCCTCGAGCAAAACACGCACTACACTCACGGGACTAATGACCCTTCGTAGCTGACGCTCCCGGAATCACTAATCAATCATTTTTGATCAAACAGAAGTGAGAGGGCGAGGACGCTGAGCAGCAGGCGAGGACAGGTGGGGCGCCAGTGGCGCTGCCGCACGGCAATTGTAGATGCAAAGAGTAATTAACCCGAGATTATACTTCGGCTTTCGTAACGTAGGGCGTCAAGATGTGTCTTCACGATGGAATTAGTCATATCATTTCGCGACTTTCTCGGTCGCACCGCTCAATGTCGCATGATCAAGCGCTGCATATTACGGTCGCGTTCACGCGACATCAAGCGGCACGACAAAGAAAGACATATTCCTTCGTGAAGAAGGACCTTGACTCGCCACGTTATAAAGCCCGAAGTATAAAAATGCGCTCTGTTCCAAGCATTATTCCTGGGGGAAGAATTTAAATGAAATATGTTTTGTTTTATTTCTACTTTAGAACAACGCCGTTTAGTACACAAATTCATTTTATGTTAAAGGAAATGGCCTATTTTATGTCTTTAATTGGCATTTTTGTCAATTTCTTCTAATAAGTCACTATTTTAACTTTAACCGTAATTTGTAATGCATTTTCACTGATTTCATGGGTTTTACTCTAATTTTGATGGTGCTTGCTTCAAATAATTACGAGATGCAACAAATGTGCTCCACACAATTTCTTAGAAGCTTTGATTTCTTCGCTCAGAAATTGTAATGTTAGCCGATGTCTCTAACGTAAGGTTACTGTGACGCCATTGTCGGTTTCGGTCGATTTCGGGATACGTTTTCCTAGAAAAGAACAGTCGAAACCGAAAGACTACATAAGTAACGTATCCTGCTTCAGTTTTTAATTCAAACTGGCTTTGATTACATTTTTAGTCACATTTTGAGAGAATTTTATTGATAATTTTTTGCTGTATTTTAGGCCATCACAATTCGCCCCCTCACTATTGCAAAGGCGTCGTATGGCAGACCACATTGGCTAAATATCAATAATAACTCTTGTTTACATTCAATCTCTAAATTTCATCGATTGAATATGAATGATATGGAGTTAGAAAATACATTATAAGTGTTTTACACATAAAGAACTTGACCCTCACAGCAGACACTTGCTTGGTGCTGACCACATAGGCTTTCGAGAAGCGTCCTCAGTAGCACCTTGTCACGCAACCTTTGTTTTGATCCACATCGTCCCATAGTGATTGCTAAATCTACATGCTAATACTGCAAGACGAGAGTTTTGTAGTTAGTATTTACAATATTATCCAATAAAGGAACAAAAAATATCACTGATATAACAACAATGGGGTAGTCAATTGAAAGACGGGTGTTAAAATGGCGCACATCAGAAATAGTCACGCACAAAACGATACGCGTTTTCCATTGGTTAGTCACACAATGAGTTTTAGCAACGGGGAGTGAGAGGAAGGAAGTGGGGGAAGCTTTCGGCACTAGTTGCGTCGTCTGACAGACAACACTATAAGACCAGTTAAAAGATGTCTGATTCAGGAAAATATTCCGGGATGTTTTGTTTCCGGGATATTTGTAGTTTGCTACCTCAAAAAATATCTCATTCATAGAGAAAAGTAAAAATAAAGACTTTCAATATATCTCTGTTTTTATGTATAACTTCAAAACTAGCGTTTTATTGAAACTTATGTCATTGACAAAGTTAAAATTGATAAAATTCCCATCAAAAAGAGTATTTTAACTTTATTTTTCTGATAAACGGTTTAGGCGCAAAACGCGGTTACTAACTCATGATCGATGCTGGACTCCAACCAGGGATCCTGTCCTCGGAGATCGGCACAGAGCTACTGGCTAAGTGATCCCGGCTATGGGATAATTAAGATTAGCAATTGTACCTATGTGCAACTGCACACAGGCCTGTTTGGCCCTAAGGGGAGGTGAAGGAAGGGCTCCACCTATTCGTCGCCGTCGGCACAACGAGCGGGTTGTGAGGCGAGAACACCGCTCCGGCCGCCTTTACCCCCAGGAGAGACGATGGTACTCACGTGCAAAGCAAGCTCAGTCGCAAAGAGTGGAAATCACCATAAGAATCACAACCTACGTCAAGGTTCGAACCTGCGTCCTTCAGGCCAGAAAGCGAATGCTCTGCCACTGAGTCACTGCGGCTCCTATTATTATTATTATTATTATTATTATTATTATTATTATTATTATTATTATTATTATTACTATTTTTATTATTATTACTCTAAGGAAATGTATTGGGGACTTCAGGAACAAAAATTCTACTTCTAGGGCTCAATGTATCATTATCCCTTATTATCCTTATGTTGACCTTTGGTGTCATTTTTAAAATACTAAACGTCAATAGAAGCGTCACGGCACGACCTGTGCTGGAACAATCGAGTGGCGTCCACTGCGTGACCAAGTTAAGAAAGAAAAGCATGTCATTCATCTTAGAAAATCGTTACAGAGTTGTGAAATGTATGTACTGATACAAATGAGTATTAGCATCGTTAGTGTTAGTATCGTTGCATATATGATGTGATTGATTTTAGTAATATCTCTACTTGGGGTCTGTACCACCTCATATAAGACAGAATTCGCAGACATCATTTGGCATTTGGCAGACAGTTTTGGCATTTTCGTATTATCTCCTAAACGGTGCATGAGGTTCATATAGATGTTGAGTAGTTGAGTTATTATTAATATTATTATCATTGTTATTAGTTTTTGGGCGAGTCGGCGACCTTAGGATCACGCGAACGTGCTACTACTCCAACCGAGTCCCAGGCAAATTTATCACGGATGTAATTGCACGTGACTTACTTTTAGGGGATCAGCAGTTACAAGGTGAATACACTTTTAAACTCCAAGGTTGTTTGCCCTGGGGAATTAAGTATTAAATGATGATGATGGAAACAAAATGGACAATTACAAACATACACACATCGATCAACGCCCCGGGCTGGATTTGAACCCCCGACCATTCAGGCACAAGGCAGCTACGCCTCTTCAGCCTTAGCGCCGTTGGCTATCCGGGACGGCTCTCGATGTAACACAAATAATAATAATAATAATAATAATAATAATAATAATAATACAAATAAATATAATGGAATGGAATATATATAATAAAAACAATATAATAATACAATAATAAAATTAATATTAATAATAAATAATAATAGTGATAATTATTATTAATAAATAATAATTATTATTATTTATTATATTATTATTCAAGAAAAAAGCATTGGGACACTAATGAACTACATTTTTCGTGAAGTGTTTCTTTTGTTTATTTCCCCCAGGGTTGAGGTTTTAATTTGTTAAAAGTCAATAGAGGTGCCACGCCATATCCAAATGAGAAAGCACACGGCTCTCGGCGTCCATTGACTCCAGTGACCGAGTTTTCAAGCAATGTCATATGATTCCTCTTTGAAAATCGTTTCATTGTTGTGAAATATATGCACTTGAAAATGTATAGAAGAATTCAATATCAGCTCAACGTAGCTTTATAAGAAAATATTTGTCGTAGGCGACAATTGTTGTACATATGGAAAGTTTTTAAACTCGATTCTCGCTGACTTTACTGCGACACCAGTCCTCACTAGTGCGCAAGCCCATGCAGTTGTCAGATTTTGGTAACTATCCGGAATACATATGTCTTTGTTCCAGTGTACAGCACTGTGAACGTTTGCTTAAAGTGCCTTTCATGCTTCCACTACTTTAACGAACTCCTCAGGAGAGCTGGTCCTAATACACACAGAGGATTTTATTTGAAGATTTGAACTAATGAATTAAAGGTTTTTTCCATTTTATGCAAAACCAAAATTCAACTTGGGTGTTTTAAATAAAAAAGGAAATGCGTGTTTATTTTTTTAATACCCCGTCTCTCACCCGGTTCACTATTTTCACAAAACATTTCTGGCAACCCTAATACAAACGGATTAAATGACGATCAACTTGCGAAGTCGTCTTTTGATAGTACCAAAAACCCTGTCAGTTGGGATGAATTGGTGATCCACTTTTAGGAATCTTACCTCTATTTCTTCTACATATTCGGCAGCTTCGAAAACCAACCAGTGAAAATAAATAGAATTTAAAAACATTTTCATAAAATAGATTTTGTATTCTTCCTTGTGATTTTCAGTAGGGTTGTCAAAGTATGTTTTGTATCTCTCCTGTTTGAGCTTAACACTTTTTTCGATATCATCATTCCAAATTTTCAAACTTTTTCTGTTTTGAAATTTCTTTTTCAGTCCTACTACCTCATCTGCGGATTCCTTTATAATTTGCTGTGTGTTTTGCCATGCTTTTTCTATTTCCTCCTGCGTGATAAGGTTTTGAAGATGATGTTTATTTATTCTATTTCATATAGGTTTCTCACGCTTTCGACTTCTAAAAGGTATACTTTGTATACTTCTTCTTTATAATTCGCTGTGAATCTTGAATTATTTTTCACCCATCTTTTTAATAAACTTATACTGGATGTTACTAGAAAGTGATCAGAGTTTATTTCGCAGCTTCTTTTAAATGTTGTATCTTCTATTAATTTTGATATTCTTTGGTTTCGTATTGGGGATTTCTGGAACAAAAATTCTACTTTTAGGTTTCAGTGTATCATTCTCCTGATGTTGAAATTTCGTGTCATATTTAAAATACTGAAAGTCAATAAAAACGTCACGGCACCACCTGTGTGGAACCAATCGACTGGCGTCCACTGCGTGACCATGTTATGAAAGAAAAGCATGTCATTCATCTTAGAAAATCGTTACAGGGTTGTGAAATATATGTACTGGTACAAATGAGTATTAGCTCGAAATATTGTGATAAGAAAATATTTTTCGAAAACGAAATTTGTTCTTCAAAATACTGAATAACACAGTCAAAATATCGAGGATTATACCTAGGGTCTGGCTATGAGCGGAATGCGATATCCTTTTCTTCACTGACATCATAAAGAAAAGTAGAAGTTGAAATAGGAAATACACAATTTAGTTTTAGAAATGCTTTTGGTACACGAGAAGCCCTGTTTGCCTCTCAAGTTTTAGGACAGAAATGTTTGGATCAAGGTCGAGAAGTATTTTTATGTTTTATTGATTTTAAAAAGGCGTTTGATAATGTTAAACACGATAGGCTTATGCATATTTTGGAGAGTATTAATATAGATTTAAGAGATATACGTATCATAAAAAACTTCTATTGGGGACGAACTGCTCAAGTGCGAGTTTATTAGCACCTTGCTGAGGAAGTGGATGCGAGAAAAGGAGTTAGACAGGGGTGGATTCTGTCTCCATTGCTATTTAACATGTATCCTCTTTTTAAAGATGCCTTACAGGATTGTAATCTGGGAGTAAAAGTGAATGGTAATTCCTATTCCTAATATACGTTACGCAGATGATACACTAATCTTGGCAGAATTTACTGCGGATCTGCAAGAAATAATGAACAGAATAAAGAGAGCTTGCAAAGATTATGAATTAGAAATATATGTACATAACAAAAGTACATGCTAATTAGTAAGAAAGGTGGAAGACTATTCCGATTGTCCATCAACTATCGACTGACTGAGCAGGTTTCTCAGTATAAATATTGCAACGGTAAGGGTGAAAGAGCGGTGCAGGTGCAACGACTACTTTAAATGATGAGCCGTAATTGGGCAGTAAAATAAAATGATACATTTATTTCCGACCTACGGCCGGGGAAGTTACATGAAAAAAAAATCCCATGAGGTGGGATCACACCCTACCTATTGAGCTCGGTAAAAAGGAAAAATAAAATAAAAGAAAGTTAATGACACTTCTGTTACTCTATACAAAAAAAATATGCCATTGCGCGGTATCGCTTAATTTTAACAATAACAAAGAAACAAACAACATAAAGAAAGACCAAACACTTTAAACGTTCGAGGGCATTTTCCGCCTCGTCTCGAGGCGGGGCGCCCCAAAGCGCGGGCGTGCGTAAAAAGTCTTATCTGTGGACGAGCGTGAACTGGGGTGTCCACGTTGAGGTCGATGGCCTTGGCGTCTTCCACGGGCGTCGTCTTACTAGCTGCAATGTTGCAACGGGAAGGCGGATATCTTCCCGCGGTCACTGCTTGCCCCGAGGTCTCCTTGGCGTCTCGCCACGAAGACGCTGGACGAGTCCGGGTTCGTCTCTCATTACGGCTCGGACGAGCGATACGACAGCATTTAATCGCTGGCGCGGACCGTAGACTGGCTCCTGATACTCGCGGCTCGTTCGCCCGACGTAGGCAACGAGTTTCGGTCGCGAAGCGCCCTCTCGTAACTTAGAGCGCTCGCTTTTTAAGCGTTACTTTCGCAGCCGACGCTCACGCGTGGTCGCTCTCACGACTACCTCCCTCTCGTAACTCTCGTGTTAGTGTCTCCCTTAAGATTTTGGGAATCCGTCTCTCTCCGTATTTTTCCCCTCCTAAGTTTTTCCTGGGCTCGCTGACCTACATTTTGAAACCTCTCATTGGCCGCATCTTACTGCGTCGCAGAATTAATTTAGACGAATGGCGGTCCGAGGATTTGTGGAAAATTTTCTGAATTCTCTCTCTCTCCCGAAATGCTATCTTTGTTGACCGGAACGCAGCTGCGTTCGTAGGGGGGGGTGGCATTCCTATTGAGCAATTATCGTATGGCAAAGGGGTTCGGGCATTCTGAAATTATCGCGACAGGCGTGGAAGCGAGGAGGGCGCCCCAGGGACGGCGGGGGGTGGGTGACAAAAGGTGCATTCAGTGGAGTGGTTTCGTCAAGTGGCCTTTGACGGCCATAAATTGTTTTTACCAGGCCGGCTGAGGGTGCGACTCTGACAGCAGAGGACAACGGGCGTGGTGGAACGCGGCTGGGCCGAGGCGAGCGGGGAAAGCGCACGTGCGTCTGCCTGAGAGTACGAAAAAAAACGTTTTTGTAGTAAATTTATTTAGGCGCCGCTATATGCCGCCACAATGTTAGGGACAAATTTTAAATGAGTCGTGGACATCAGATTTGGAAATAAAAACGAGAATTAAAATAGCAATATCCATATTCAACAGAATGAGGAATTGTCTATGTAACAGAGACTTGAGTTTTATTCTCAGTGGCAAAATGGAGAGTGGCAAAATGTTACGTGGGAACTGTTCTCTTATATGGTGCTGAAACATGGACTCTGAAAACAGCATCAATTCTGGAGACTGGAGGCATTTAAGATGTGGATGATCAGGAGAATATTGAGAATCCCCTGCACTGACAAAGTTCGTAATGATTACATACTAGAGGAAAATGGTATATGCCGAGAGATATTAAAAATGATTAAAATTAGAAAAACATTGTATACTTCAAAAAGACTGACATCATCTCGAGTATTGCTTACACTTATACGGTACTCGTGCAAAAACAAGACTCACAATTGACACACTCTCCCTTATCGCAACGAGCGTGAAGAAATCTGTGCACTTCCGCGAGAACAGGGCGAACACAACTCGTGGTCGCGAACGGATAGTCGTCCTGTTTAATATTCAAACTTTCAGGCAAATGGTCGCTTCGTGTCCAAATCCATAACGAGGCTCCGGCCTAAGCAATGAACAGAAAACATCCTCGAGGCTGTCTTAGTCGGCGTTTGCGAAACATTTCAAGCGTTTCTGCTTTGGACATTTGATTTATATTCCTCTGTAATGACGTTGGTGGCTTTTTGAAGAAAAAACTATATTTTAGGAGCGACGTTTGAAATCTTCACTCTTTGCTCTTAATTCAAAGCAACGAAAAGTTATAATTATTCATTTTTGAAATAAGGCGACAAAAGCGGCTGCGAGGGCATTATATTTTGCCAAATGTGACTTTACGATGCACCGCTGTTCATTCGATTTCGATTATTGACACGGCCATTGATTCAGGGAGCACGTCGCCATCAAGCTACAACCCCACATTTTTTTAAGTTCATGCCGGAACTATGAGAGAAATTCGAAAAAAATTGGAATTCATTTTCAGAAAAAGGGTTCGTAGTGTAATTTCTACATGAAATTCAAATCAAATGCCGTTTATTGAATGGAAATAGGACCATTTGTAGAGACGGTATTAGTAAATTAATGAGGCTTATTTTGGTCTGCTACGTGGTGACGACAATTTGTGCTAGCGTTGGTACACATTTAGTGTTAAGGATACGCTTACGCAATGGAAACCGAGCGGTTTGTTCACGCGAAAAAACAATTGCTTTGGAAATTATTATTGATCGGTGGCCCTCCTATCTGCGGTAGTTAGCAGAGTTTATATTTACAGCTACAATATATTCAGTTTTAGAGAGATTTATTATCAGCCCCCATTTCTGGTATTCTTCGAAGAGTTTCCTCAACATGAGACGAATATGATCTTCATCTCCTGCTAATATAAATTGGTCGTCAGAAAAAATCAATGTGACCAGTTTAACACTTCGATTTGTTCCGATTTAAATTCTCCTATTCACGCACGTTTGCAACCAGTAAAGAAAGTACTGTACAGAAAGTACTATACAATTAACGTACAGTACTTTCTCTGCCCATGTACATAGACCGGTAACTCAATTTGCTTTTTTGCTAACCAATATTTACAGAGAGAAATGCTTTTATTTGCCTTTTCCAGATCTATTAAGGCCAAGTGGGTTTCAAAGTCTCATGCTAACCCTTCCCCCACGAGGTGCTTTAATCAGAAAACACAATCCATACATGATTTTCCAGCACGAAATCCATTTCATTCATATAGTTCGTGTTTGTAATTTTTAATTCTTGATTTTATAATTTGACCATAGAGTCTTGAGAGAGAATTTAGACACATTTATTCCTCTACAATTGGCGCGTCTCTCTCCTTTCTTGTAAATGTTAGAAATATAAGCAGTTTTCCACTCAGTGCGCACAATTTAATTTCTTAAGGAACAGCTGAAGACGTAAGCAAACAGCTCGTGAATGAATGTCCGTCTCTTACAGAATCATTTCTATGTGGAGACCGTTCGGTCCAGCTGTGCGTCTATTTTTCATGGTACTAAGCGCTTTCTTTATCTCATTCACTGATGTCATTTCCTGTAAATAGATTTCCCACATCATATAAACGTATCTCATTGTCTGATTGAGTTACAAATTTAGGTCCATGTTCGGTGAACAGCTAGTGATGTGAATTCCCCACTCTTTTAATGTATAATATCATAGTCTCTTTTCTGTTTGTTAAGAGAAATTTGTATATTTTTTATGCTTCAGTGGACTTCCTATTTTGCACATGTTCATCAACAGTCTTACATATTTTATCACATATTTCGTTTTCGGCTTTCGTTGTTTCCTACAACACTGCAATTAGAATTTTATATCATTTTTGTTTTTAGTTTTCAACAATTTTTTCTAAGCTTTCTTTGCCTCATTTACGACTTTCTCCATAATATCATTTCACCTAGGGGTTTATATGGTTTATTTTATTTATTATTATTATTATTATTATTATTATTATTATTATTATTATTAAGGTTTGGCAATTCACCGCAATCACGCGTCTTACTTCATAATTGTACATCTTTATTGCTTCAGAATTGGTTATTTCTTTCAAACACTACAATGTTACGTTGCAATTTATGTCTATAAATCAATGATCCATCCCGAACTCTTCTATGTTTCTCCAGTCTGGACTGCCGCAAACACTAACAAAATGCAAATATTCCAAAATCGATAACTATGCGCCATCACAAACTTCCCTTGTTCATTGCAAATGCACACTTACAAATCGAACTTGGCATTACACCCATTCCCATTTACTTTTATCGATAAAATTCTATACAAAAATTTTACAGATCCCTTCAGCAATTGCCCTTCACATAGGTAAGCCGAATCCGTACCGCAAAAGACTAAAAGAACAGTTTTCCAAGGAACTTGTCGACTTCCCACAGACAAACCGAAGAGAATTTCCTTATTTATATAGTATGTAACCCGAAAATTGAATTGTGTCTTAACCTATGTAACATAGGATGTTTTATGATTATTCTGTGCCTACAGTGTGTAGTATACGCGGCAGCAGGAGACCAAAGGCCAATGCTTCAATAAGTGATATTAAAATAAAATTCAGTTTCTGTCAGCAAACAAATCAACAGCACACCGCTCGTGAGCAGACCTCCTCTAGAATCCCCGACATTCTGACTCAATTATTCCCTTCTTACAGCAATTTTCGTCCTCAACAAATATTCTTTATGAAACTATGTCGAGCTGACATTGAATTGTAGTATAGTTTTTATAATAAATATACTTCATAACTCTGTAACGATTTTCAAAGAGGAATCAATGACATTCTTTGAAAACTCTGTCACGCAATGGACACCGATAGCCCATTTAGTCATGACATGACACCTCAATTGACGTTTCATAAAAAAAAAGTCCTAGGGAATTTCAACCCCCAGGGTAATAGAGAAGAGATACGAAAAAAGCAGTTCTTTTGTTCATGAAATTCCAGTGATTTTTTGTAAAATAATAATAATAATAATATTAATAATAATAACCCGGCGGGTTGCATGTCCTCTACCAGGCGCCTCCTTAAGGTAGCGGATAGAGAAACGCTCGTCAGATATGGAGAGTACCGGGGAAACACCCGGGCCGAACCAAAACCAGCACCTTGACTTTGGGTTTGCAGTCCATCTCCCAGAGATTTTGGATGTTGCAGTGAAGACTAGACGTCAAACCTCAGTCTCATCCGGCAACGGGGCTGCTCTAGACGAGGTAATGTGTCAGCCTCTTACCTCAATGACCACGCAAAACGAACAGAGATGCGTAGAGAATATTGATAGGGCAACACAACTAAATGGCCCATCATTTGTGGGCGTGTCCTCTATCTTTTCGAGAACTGCCCGTAGAAGAGAACACACTGAGAGAATAAAATGGACTCGAGAAATAAATATAGATATATTGCGTACATTTTATTTTGTAAATCAGTGCCAGGATGAACCGCTCCCAGGATATAGACACCTATTCCACGCCAAATGTAGTAGAAAACATCCAGAGCCACATATGACTGATCAGAATGTAATTGACAGATGGAAGGCAATTATCAAACACGGCTATTTAACTGAGATCGAATTAGGAAACATTAAAAGGGAAGTTGGGTACCTGCTTCACCAGCAAGAAAAAATTGGCCCAGACACAGAGCCACGCGAACAAGACCTCCATAACACCTACAATGATCCACGCGAGACCGTTACACTGGATATAATGTACCCGTACACCTTCCCCAATAATGCTTAATGATGTGTACGCACTACAGCCTAACTTCCAGTTATGCCTAAACTTCTTATGTTACTTTCTATTATACTTCATTGTATATGTATAATCTCTGGGCTTTGGGGTCTTGATTGTAAAGTTATTAGTCATACTTACGCACTGGATTGTCTACAAAAAATATATATTTCACTATTTCGACAATAATGACAATAATCAACATAAATTCAATGCACACTTATTCTTCCTACAAGTAATAACACACACAAAAAAAACAAGTTGCTTTCAATAGAATGAAAGCATCAGAACCATTAATTGGTGCTTTAAACTACAGTGATGCAAACCTAATCACCCTTCAAAAGTATTTTCTTTTTGTTTACAAACCTAAAAAAAATTACTTGGAAACATGCAAGTAAATTGTTTCCCCTATATTCAAAGTTTTATTCACTTGGACGAATAACTTGCAATGTTCATTAACATTACTAATTAGTAAATTGTTTTATCTATTCAAGTAACTATTCAATTTCAACAAATAAACTTGGAATGTGCATTAACATTCCAGACAATATGTGCAACAAATAGGTGCCTTTACACCAGAACAATTTAGAATTGTACATTCTTCTTAACAATTTTCTTTCTTCCAAATAAAAAAATGTACATCCAAATTTGACCAACACACACAGCAATAGAAATTTAATTTCTAATGTACATAAATAAATAAACCGTCTTTACCTTTTATGCATAAATTGTAAGAAAAAGGCAGATTCCCAATTTACAAAGCTTTTAATGGCTTTCTGAGAACTAACTATTGCACTTACACAAGGAACACAGTGCCAAAATTACCTCACAATTGGAAGGAAAGTTTATCAGTCTACGAAGATGAATGTAATAAAATAGGGTGAAGGTTATAAACGACTCCTCCTTGTAACACTAATAATGTCGCTGAACTGTTGCAACGGCTATGGCGAATTAATTTAGTCGCCCCATATACAACTCAATCCCCCAAAGTCAACTAGTTTGTGAGAATTATATCACTTTGCAAAACACAAAACAAGAGAAGCACAAAGTTAACAAATAATCTCATCTACTTATCGGTGATGATGGCAGGACCCACATATGCGAAATCATAACGCTCTCGGCCGGTTTCCAGCAGCACCCTCTCGTCCAAAAATCTTCCGACAGTCTCGTGGCACATCATTTATTACCCAGTACGACTCGAAAAACCTCTTGACGCCATGGATGTTCTCGCTGGAATACCCTCCGGCCTTCTTCACCGAGCTTACAACTACCATCCTTGTCAAGAGTGCAACCGTATTACCTGTTCGCCACAGAACTTAATACGTTTTAGCGCATACGTCGAAAGCGTAACTTTGTTACAATGATATTGTATGGTTACAATAAAGATATCAGACATGTTCAACAGCTGAATTGAACACTTCCGTGGTACAGAACCATCCGGCCGGCCGTTCATCCCTGTGCTGAAAAACATTGAAAAAGCAAAGGAAACAATAAAGAAGGTGAATAATATATTGGAGCAACATGTTAAAGTCTTGGATGACCTCACGGAAATACACCTTGCTATCTATTTTGCAGCAGCTGTCATCGAGCTGAATGGCCAAAAGACGTATTATCCAAATCATAACAGGAACAAGCAAATAAGAAATTACATGCCACCATGAAAAAACGACTCGAGGGAGAAATAAATGAGCTCAGATCCAAAGCTGACACCATAAAAAGTATCTTAACAATAACCAAATCAAGAGAGTAGTTAGGAAAGGAACGATCCTAGCAATAAAAGCAGGAATAAAATTGAATAGAACACAAAGTACCCGGGAACTTGCATCTTTATTAGACACTTTCAGGCAAAAGGCGAAAGCAAAAGGATGTAGACTTCGCCGATACAATGAATTGACGAAAAGGAAGAAGGAAAATGCTGATTTTCACAGAAACCAAAAGAGCTTCTTCAGGCGCCTGGATGGAAATAAGGACAACCAAAGTTCAACCCTTACTACAGAAGAAACTTCTAAATTTAGGGAAAACTAGACCACGTTATGGTCCGACCCGAAGGATTTCAATACAAATGCATCTTGGTTGCCAGACACAGAAATGACAGCATCAAAAATTCCACCAATGAATGCTGCACAGTTTACTACGGACAGCATTGTTGTTACACCAAAGTCCTAGAAAATCCAAAATCAATTCCTAATTTTCTTATGGAAGGAAACACTTATCTGCAAAGGAAAAATGGGGACATGATGCAACCACAATACCATAGACCAATCACCTGCCTATCGACAGCTTACAAGCACTTCACATCGCTAATTAGCAGCAATATCTGTGAAGACTGCGAGAACTATTACGTCTTAGAAGAGAAGCCAAAGGGTTGCATAAAAAATCGATGGGTTGTAAGCATCAGCTGACAATTGACGCAGTTACCTTGGAACAAGTTTACAAAAGACGACACAATTTGAATATCTGCAACATAGATTAGCAGAAAGACATTTGATTTTGCCCCGCACAGTTGTTTGCAAAACCTTCTTGAGATATACGGTGTATGTCCAAAAATTAAACGAACTCTTAGTGCAATGATGGAGAAATGGAGAACAAACATATGAATGAGTTCGGAAAATATAGGAGTGGTCCATATTAAAACTAGCATGTTGCAAGGAGATTCACTGTCACTATTATGGTTTTCTCTAGCTATTCTATGTCTAACAAATCCTATGTCTCAATTACTTAATTACGGCAAAATTGGGTACAAATTAATCAAAAGAAACAACTCACGCCTGTCTCATTTGTTGTATGTTGATGACCTTTATCTTTATGCAGAGATCAGAGACAAATTACACGGTCTAATTGAGATAGTGAAAGGGTTCAAGGAAGATATAAAGATGTCTTTTGGACTAGACAAATGCGCCTGTGTATATAATGTATATATTAGATATATTATAGGTATATAATAGACAAATGTATATAATAGATATTAAAAAGGGCAAGATCTAAAGCTGCAATGAACCAATGGGAGACATAAAGGATCTTCCCCCTGATGAGGTTTACAAATATTTAGGCATGAACCAAAGCTACCGAATAGACCATACTAGCATGAAGAAATCTCTGACCGATACGTATAGATCAAGAGTTACAAAAAATCCTGATCACTAAATTAAACGGGAAAAACCAAATCATAGCAATCAACCCATGGGCAATTCCTACAGTTTCCTATTCTTAGAAATTCTCAAGTGGTCAAGTGCAGACTTGGTGAATTAAATAGATTGACTTGAAGGCTACTTACTAAATTCAGGTGTCTTCATACCAACTCATCTATTAAAAGACTATATCTACCCCGAAGAGAAGGAGGAAGGGGACTACTAAATATTGATAATCCCTGCAGAACGCAAGAAAGAAAAAATGAAGCAAAAGTTACTTTCATGTGAAGATGAATTAATGGAAATGGCTGTACAAGCAGATGATGGTTATACCCCGCTAAACTTAAGTGCATACCGCCCAGGATCAACGGCAACTGCAGCAGAATCAACACCAAAAGAGACGATTCAAAGAGATCTAGAAGAATGGCAACAAAAGGCAATGCACGGCAAATTTCCCAAAGCTATTCATGAACCTCATGTTGAAACACCATCCTCGCTGCAATGGCTATCAGACGGCTATTTATACACAGAAACAGTGGGATTTATAATGGCAATCCAAGATAGAGTATGCCGAAGTAGAAACTATGAAAAACATTGCATGAACATGCACGTTGTTGACAAATGCAGGAAATGCGGCACCAGAGGTGAAACAATAGAACATATAATGGCCGGCTGTACTGCACTTGCCGACAACGCTTACGTGGGCAGACACAACCAACTAGCAAAGATTGTCGAACTAGAAAAGATTGGCTCTCAAGCATGGAATGTTAAATACTGGAGCTCCACCGTATTATCAATACAACCCAGCACCTGTAATGGAAGCAAATAATACCGCCATTTATTGGAACAGACCCATATTTATATTTACAGATAAAACTGTGGCTTTCCAATAGACCTGATATACTTCGGATTAACCGGAAGAAGAAAGAAGCTTTACTTGTTGATATTGCCGTACCACTGACACACAATCTAAAGAAAACAGAGACCGAGGAAGTTACAAAGTATTAAGATCTTCCTCTGGAAATAAAGCAAATGTGGAAACTGCAGAGTGTAATAACATTTCCCCTTGTTATTTCGGCTGAAGGTGTAGTCTAAAAAATTTCAGGAAAAATCTAAAACAAAATCTAAAATCAACGAATCCGAAATTACGCACAGAAAGCAATGATCCTGCAGACATGTGATATAGTTCGCAAGTTCTTAAACTAACACAAATGAGGTTCCTTGTATTGGTCTTGAGGGTCAGAGTGAAATCTCCCTCTTCAGTGACTGAGCTCTTTCCTATTCGTGGCAGGATTGGGCAAATTGAACCTAGCACAAGCTGCTGAGAATCGCAAGATGATAGTAATAATAATAATAATAATAATAATAATAATAATAATAATAATAATAACAACAACTCCACCTAGGGAGTACACGACCTTAGAGTTGGTGGAGCTTGAGTACCCCCATGAGCCTCAGAGCTATGTCAGTGGTAGCCTAGCTACTGGTAGGGTCTCCCTTGCCGAATAGGTTGAAGGTGAGGGGTCCGACGAAAAAGTACTCCATTTTGAGGAGAGTGGGAAGTAAATAGAGAGGGAAGAGTCATGAACCTTTGGACTTTCTGTTATCGGCCCATGGAGGGTACAGGAGAGAAACTGGGTTGGCACACCAGGCCACTAATTAGAGTCGAGGCCCGAACCTTGCATTAGCCAGCGAAGGAGGCTGCCTTCAGCAGTCAGTGAAAATCCCATAGGGTTTAGTAATGCCGACTGGCGATCGGAGGGACCCCTTGCTGAGCCCTGCGGGGGGATGACCCGAGGCCACTATGGGTCGCAGTAACGGATCGCAGGAAACAACCCAAATGTTAAGTGTGATCTGCGAACTCGAACTTGCTACCTGCGAATCTTCACTTGAAACCAATGAGCAAAATGAATAGAACAAACAATGTAATGAAACTTAACGTGCCTTGTTCTACCAATGTCCCATACCTGCTCAGAAGCCGAGCTAATGTCACCTTGTCGACATCTGGCCATCCCACGGATGTTAGTCCCAGGGACCCAGAGGCGGCAGTAGCTCGAAGCCATCGTCAGAGATGGACCCGGATGAATTATTGGAGGTGATGTGGTGCTTTTACTATGCAAAAGCGAAAAATGGGGGCTCGGAAATAGAAGTTTTTAAGATATGGAGAGAGCGGAACCCGGATATGAGACCTACCCTAGACTCAAAGAAGCTTGCCAGTCAACGACGATACATACTCAGCAGTGGAAAATTCACAGCAGAACAACTTGCAGACATCCAGAGAAATGCAGAGTATGTTCATCAATCAAACCATCCACATGACGAACAATTAGAACCATCTAATATCCCTGAAAACGATGATCCACTTCAAGGTTCATCTCTTCCAAATGAAACATCCGTCAGTGGTGAAAATTCATCTGGCCATGAGTCACACGATAAGGACATGATGCGGGACCTCCTCCGACGCGAGATAGAACGAGTTCGTCTACTTCCATTCGAATCTCGTGCACCGTTGAGGAGAATTTACGAAAATGCTAAAGCTAAGAGAGTGACAGAAACAGGGAATTCTGTCTTAAATGAGGTTGTACAGACCTCAAGTAGAGATCTAGATATTACTGAAATCAATCACATCGTGTATGCAACTGGATATCTAGTATCTCAGATGATTTTGGGACCAGCCAAGAACACCGATGGCCGACAGCCAGACAGAGTAAAAAGCTCCGTACCTCCGTGGATGAAAAGAATTATGAAACGGATATCCGACACACGGCGTGAAATATCACTCCTAGCCGAGGCATCTTCTAAGTCAAACCACACGTATAAAGTTCAACAAAAAATACTCCATGTTGAACAAAAATACCTAATTGACAATGACACAACAAGGCTAATGGTAGCTGAAAAGCTAAAAGAAAAAATCCAAGCATGGGCTCAACGAATAAGACGGTACAAACGTAGAATCGATTTCCGTCTGGGAGGAAACCAGATTCTACAACAAAGACGCATCGTAGCTCCGATCTGAAGTTGATCCTGCCAATGGACTCGTGGAAACAGTGGAACATGTTCAAGGATTCTCGAAAGAGGACCTATGCCGAACAATTAAGAATATGGAAAACTGGAAATCCCCTGGGGTTGATAAGATCCAGATTTATTGGATTAAGAAATTAACAGCACTACATTCTCATCTTGCAAAGGCTTTTAATAAAATTTTAGAAAACCCTAACGAACTCCCCGAATAGCTCACTCGCGGCATTACGTATTTGCTACCCAAAGGAGGAGACAGCTCTTTGGCGAAGAACTACAGGCCAATTACTAGCTTGCCAGTAATGTACAAACTTATAACTGCAGCCATTGCTGACAAAATGTATAGGCACCTAGAGAAGAACCATCTGTTGCCAGTTGAACAGAAAGGATGACGTAAAGCTTCCTATGGCTGTAAGGAAATCTTGCTTCTGAATAAAATAATTTTGAATGATGTAAAGAAACGAAAACGTAACTTAAGCATGGCTTGGATTGATTACCAGAAGGCCTTTGACAGTGTAACACACGATTGGATTTTGAAGACCCTGGAGATCTGTCGATTTCATCCTAGACTTGTTGAGTTTTGCAAGGCTAGTATGAAGTCGTGGAGCTCCAGGTTACTAATCCACAGCGGAAAAGGTTAGTAGAGACAAGAAGTATTCAGATTAACAGGGGATTTTTCAAGGATATTCATTATCCCCTCTGCTGTTTTGCATTAGTTTGATTCCTCTATCAAGACAGCTGTCGCACACTGACTTTGGTTACAAGCTCCATGGTGATGAAATGCCTGTATCACATTTATTTTACATGGATGATCTGAAAGTGTTTGCTAAGAATGAAGCGATTCTCTCCCAAATGCTGTCATCAATGATTTTAGCAATGACATCTGCATGAAGTTTGGTCTTGACAAGTGTCCAAAAGCCAACATAAAAAGAGGCAAAATGACAACGTCAGAGAGCATTGAAGTTGATATGCACACTGTGATACAAGATCTTGAGCCAGGTAAAACTTACAAATATCTGGGCATTGAAGAATGTGAGACCATCTCGAACGACACAATGAAAGAGAGAATTCGCAGGGAGTATTATAGACGAGTGAGACTTGTCCTGCACTCCGCTCTGAACTAAAAGAATAAAATATCAGCAATAGGTAGTTTGGCGGTGCCTGTAGCCGAATACAGTTTCGGACTAGTACACTGGACTGAACAGGAAATTCGCATCATGGATCGAAAAACCAGAAAATTATTGACAATGCATCATGTTGCCCACCCCCGAGCTGATGTACATAAACTTTATGTGTCACGTAAGGAAGGAGGAAGACGCCTCAGACAAATTGAAGCCTCCTGGCACAATGCAATAACCGGGATGGGAAAGTATGTAGTCAGCCATCACGATGACCCACTAATGAGGCAGGTCATAAAATCTGACCGAAGAATGGGAAACAGAGGCATTGTAAGTGTAGCAAGAAGCATTGCGAACAAGACTATGCAAGACAACCAGAATGACAGAGACACTGAACTTCTGATGCTACTTAACATGAAATTTGAGACACAGAAAATGTTAAAGAAATCGTAGAGAGACAAAACACTCCACGGACAATATCTAAAAAGAATGGACAAGGTGCAGATCAATAAAGATCAATCATTTATGTGGCTTAAAAGGGGAAGAATGAAGCCAGAATCGGAAGCACTTGTAATAGCTGCCCAAGATCAGGCCTTGAGAACACGACATTATGATAAAGCGGTTCTCAAAATTTCCCAAGATGATAAATGCCGCATTTGTCAGGAACACGTAGAAACCATCGATCATATTGTCTCAGCTTGTCCAATCCTAGCAAAGACCGAATACTTGAAAAGACACGACAGGGTGTGTAGCTACCTCCACTGGCAGATCTGTGCCGCCCTCGGAGTTCCGAACACATGCTTCAAGTGGTACGAACACTCACCGAAACCGGTGACGTCTGTTGGATTGAGTACGATATTGTACGACCAACAAATTCAAACTAATCGCACGATAGCAGCAAACAAACCGGATATAGTCATCCGGGATCTGGAGAACAAATCGTGTAGTACTTATCGATTCTGTACCTTGCGATCAAAACGTCGTTACCACGGAGGCAGAGAAACGTCTTAAATACAAGAGTTTGGAAATCGAGATCAGCCGAATTTGGGGCGTAAAAGCACAGGTCGTCCCGATAGTTATCGGAGCTCTGGGATTTGTTCCGCAAAATTTGAGTAAGAACTTGTCTAAACTCCCAGGTAATCCAAAAGACTGGGAAGTGCAAGAAATAGCTTTATTTGGAACAGCCCACATTTTTTGCAAAGTATTGTAGAGGCACCGAGAGTCCCTAGATCTGCTCCTTAGGTAGCTGGTTGCAACCTGGAGTGATTTTATATTCAGCCGACACATAACATCTTAAGTCGTGATTTAGAGGAATAATAATAATAATAATAATAATAATAATAATAATAATAATAATATTGATTGGTCTTGATAAGTGTGCAAAAGCCAATATAAAGAAGGGAAAATGGCAATGTCAGAGAACATTGAAATTGATCGACGCACTGTGATTCAAGATCTTGAGCCAGGTAAAACATACAAATATCTGGGCAATGAAGAATGTGAGACCATCCCGAACGACAAATGAAAGAGAAAATTCGCAGGGAGTATTATAGAAGAGTGAGACTTGCCCTGCAGTCCGCTCTGAACTCAATGAATAAAATATCAGCAACGGGTAGTTTCGCGGTGTCTGTAGCCGAATACAGTTTCGGACTAATAGACTGGACTGATCAGGAAATTCGCATCATGGATCGAAAAACCAGAAAACTGCTAACAATGCAACAGGAAGCCCACCCTCGAGCTGCTGCACATAGACTTTTCGTTTCTCGTAAGGAAGGAGGAATAGGACTCAGAAAAAGTAAGGCCTTTTGGCAGGTCAGGATGGGAAAGTATGAAGTCAGCCAATCCTCTAATAAGGTATGTCATGAAATTTGACCGAAGAATGGGAAACAGAGGCATTGTAAGTGTAGCAAGAAGCATTGCAAAGAAAAATATCAATGACACGCAGAATGACAGAGACACTGAACTTCTGAATCTACTTAATATGAAATGTGGAACACAAAAAATGTGAAGGAAATATTTGAGAGACAAACCACTCGACGGACAATATTTGAAACGAATGGACAGAGCACAGATCAATAATGATCAATCACTTATGTGGCTCAGAAACGGTAGAATAAAGCCAGGATCGGAAGCACTTGTAATAGCTGCCCATGATCAAGCCTTGAAGACACGACATCATGATAAAGCGCTTCTGAAAATTTCCGAAGATGATAAATGCCGTATTTTCCAGGTACACGTAGAAACCACTGATCATATTGTCTCAGCTTCTCCTATCCTAGCAAAGACCGAATACGTGAAAAGACACAACAGGGCTACCTCCACTGGCAAAACTGTACCGCCCTCAAAGTTCCGAGCACATGCTTCAAGTGGTACGAACACTCACAAAAATCGGTGACGTCTGTTGGATTCTGCACGATATTGTACGACCAACAAATTCAAACTGATCGCACGATAGCGGCTCACAATCCAGATATAGTTATCCAGGTTTTTGGTAAAGAAGTCGTGTTTACTTGTCGATTTTGCTGTACGATCAAAACGTGGTTACCAAAAAAGCAGAGAAACGTCTTAAATACAAGTGTTTGGAAATCGAGATCAGACGAATGTGGGGCGTAAAACCACAGGTCGTACCGATAGTCATAAGAACTCTGGGATTTGTTCCGCAAAACCTTCGTAAGAACTTGTCTAAACTCTCAAAGAATTCAAAAGACTGAGAAGAGCAAGAAATCGCTTTATTTGGAACAGCCCATATTTTCCGCAAAGTATTGTAGAAGCACCGACAGTCCCTAGATCTGCTCCTTAGGTGGCTGGTTGCAACGAGGAGTGTATTTTATATTCAGCCGACACACAACATCGTTAGTCTTGATATAGAGACGTAATAATAATCATAATTATACTTAATATTATTTAATTATTATTATTTAATTATTATTATTTAATTATTATTATTTAATTATTATTATTTAATTATTATTTAATTATTATTATTTAATTATTATTATTTAATTATTATTATTTAATTATTATTTAATTATGATTATTTAATTATTATTATTATTTAATTATTATTATTATTGAATTATTATTATTTAATTTAATTATTAAATTATTATTTTGATTATTATTATTGTTGTTGTTGTAGAAAAAGGCATTATGGCTCTTACGAACTACAATTTTCGTAACGTGTTTCTTTCCTATATTTCCTTGAGGGCTTACCTGTGAGTTTTCAATTTATTAAAAGTCAATAGGGGTATCACGCCATGAGCAAATGAGAAACACGCGGTTGGTGAAGTCCATTGCGTGAGTAAGTTTTGTTGGGAAGTCATACGATTCCGCTTTGAAAATCGTTATATAGTTGTGAAATATATGTTCTAGAAAATGTAAAAAACAATTCATTATCAGATCAGAGATTCTATAGCGGATCTTGTTATGCGCGGAGTGCTGTTCATCTGTTCGGTGCCTGTAAATCAGTATATTCGATTTTTAGTTTATGTATTGTAATATACAAAATATTACAGAACAAACGCCGCGCCTTAATCTGGACGGACGGGGCTGTAATATACAAAAGATTACAAAACAAACGCCGCGCTTTAATCTGGACGGTTGCGGTTACTAGGTAACGAAGTTTGTTGACGGGCAGAAGGGGGCCCTGGACTAAAGAGAGTTGGTGGTTGACTGGCATCCTGGTGGTAGCTGCGCGTATGTAAGCTGAATTATTTAAGTTGGACATCGACGCGAATAGGGAGGACAAATTGTGGAACAATAGTGCAAGAAGTGAGCAGCAAGAAAGAAGCAGACGACTTCGGCGACGACCGGCGCGAAGACAGATTTTTGGCGCGGAAATCAAGGGGCTACGAACTGCGGGGCCGTTTCGCAACGTTTCACAACGCTAGACATTTCGGTACCGTGAACCTAATGCATGAAATCAAGCAAGAGAATTTTTATATTCTTAATCTCAAATTCCATTCTTAATAAACAAAATTATTGTTGTGCCACGTTGTATGTAATTCCTTCGGAATATAAATAATTTCAGACTTCCAGGCTTCTCTGTATAGAGAGCATGAGAACCAAAGAACTGAGCTAGCAAATTAAATTAGATAAAGTAAAATTATTCATTATTTTATCACAGTGGCGTTCCCAACGTGGGGCTGAAGGTAATAAAGCTTTGTATAAAATCGTGTGAGACGATTAAAACACGAAATTTTATTAAACATTAGGAAGTCTGAAATTTGTGCACAACAATAATTTGAAAGTAGAAAATAGTAAATGCCAACCATTTCAAATATATTATTATTTAGTGAGTGTAATTGGTGTGGAATTAAGATATTGTAAATACATTGTGTCAGTATGGAAACTTGTGGGAGAAGGGCTCGAGTCGCGGAAGGGGAAAATGGCGGCGAAGGGCAGGACGGGGTGGCTGCAAATATAAATATTGTATCGGAAGTTGAAGTCGAACGAAATTTAGAGGAAGAAGTACAATTAGTGCAGAAGGTTGTTGTCCCGAACCTACCAGTAGAAAATGTGGATACTAATAGCCTTATACTTCAGATGCTCGCGCAAATGAAGACAGATATTAATTCCAGATTTGACAGTCAAGACGCGAATTATGAAAATTTAACGCGGGAATTGCGTAACACCAGGGAGCAACTGAGGGACGAAATGGCTCAGCTTAGAGCAGATACTGCCTTAGAATTTAGTAATTGGAATCGTAATTTAGAACATTTTGATGCTAAGATACAACGTAGTCAGCGGGAACAGCAGGAAGTGATAGAAAATGTAAAATTAGAAGTAAATCATTTGAAAGAACATGTTGAAAATTTAGATCAAGTTGTGATGCAACAGCACGGGGAAATGGCGGTTGTAGAAGCACGTGTTGAGGAAGTATTTGAGATATCTCAGCAACAAAATGTTCGTGTTGGGAAGGTCGAGGCCAGGAGAGAACAAACGCATGCTATAATACAGGATAGAATACGTCAGGAGGTGAAATACGTGACGGAGGCGGAAGAAAGCAGAATTGGAACGGAAACGACTGATTTGAGACGAAAGATCGAAGAGTTAGAAAAAGAAATTGCCCCAACTCATTTTAGCGGAAGCGTCATTGCGTCGGCTACGGCATTAGTATTGCCAAGTCATATCAAATTTCGTGGGGATACTCGGGAGCAGCCATGGTCATTTATTGACAAGTTAGAAAGTTATTTTAGGATGAATAACGTGCCGGAACGTTTAAAATTGAACTTGGTCGAACAGGCGATGTCATCCAAGGCCCAAAATTGGTTAAAATCTTTAGTCCCGGAACCGCTGAATTATGTGGAATGGAAGGTCAAATACTTGCGGAGATATTGGAACGAGATTCACAAATTTGAGCTCAAGTACAAGCTGATGGGTGAGAAATATCGTAAGGGCGGGAATGAAACCATGTGCAATTTTGCTACAAGGAAAATTGCTGCCTTTAAGGTGTGTGAGGAAAATGCTGACATGGGAGAGATCATACGCATTATAATTAGGCAATTACCAAATAATATTCAGAATTTGTTATGGAATTTAATGCCAACAATCACAGAGAACTTGATAGAGAGATTAGATCGTTTCGATCAGACATTAAATGTAGATCATGCCATGGCGAATGGAAGAGCAAATAACAATAATCGAAATAGGGTTAATGAAGGGATGGTGAAGCAAAATGGTGGGAACCAGAAATTTTATTCGCCGAAGGGGAAGGATCTAAAAACGGAACGTAAACACAGAGGCGAGAACACATCTTGGAAGAGTAAAAATGACAGAAAATGCGATTATGCGGAAGTAAGTGCCATTGAGCAGGAAAACTAATGACGTCCGGGATAGATGGGCGGGATATACCGGACGCAGAAACGGGCAGGGCAGTGCACATTACGGCAATGGAATCTATTTATGTGTCAGCGGACGATTTATTAAGAGAAGAACCTGATCATCGTGTAACGTCGAGTAAGTGTTTAATTCTGCAGGGGACGTTAAAAAATAGAACGGTAGACATCTTAATTGACACGGGAGCAAATGTCAGCGCAGTGTCGCAGGAATTATATGACAAACTTAAGAAGGAGGGCGGCGGAATAGAAGAATTACCTACCAGGAAGTTGGATACTCGTGGAGCAAATGGTAAACGGATCGAGACCCAGAGTCGACAAATTTGGGCAGAAGTGCAGGTGCAAGGAATGATGATAGAGTTCCCGGCTGTAATAATAAAGGGGTTAATTCGTCCAGTAATTTTGGGAATGGATAGCCTAAAAATGTATAACGCCACCGTTGACGTGGGTAACAGGCAGGTTACGCTACAAAGGGACATGGGGCAAAAGCATTGTTTAGGGGTCAAGGGCCCAAGGGACGAAGCTCTGAGTATTTGCGACATGGCGGGAACGATCGAGGAGAACCCTGTTTAGTCAGTGCTGCAGTGAAGAATGCGGTCGACGAGTGTGGGATCCATAAGAGCCGAGAAATGGAGGAAATAGTGAAAGAATATCAAGACGTGTTTGAAAAATCTAAAACTCCTGTGTTAGGATACAAATTTCAATTAGAACTCACCGATGATGAGCCCTTCAATTGCAGACAATATCCAATTCCCCAAATATACCGAAATGAAGTTAGAAAGCAGATCAATACGATGATCGAGGATGGAATCATTAAGAAGTCAATGACGCCCTACGTCAGTCCCATTGTTATAGTCCGCAAAAAGAATAATAACATAAGATTCTGCCTAGATGCCCGTAAATTGAATAGTAAGACTGTCGCTCGCCGTGAAAAACCGCCGAAAATCGATGAAATGCTTTATAAAATAAAAGAAGCCAAGATCTTTACCGGGTTAGATTTTACTGCGTCATATTGGCAGATTGGGGTGCACCCGAAGTCCCAAAAATTTATAAGTTTTGCCTTTGAAGGAAACACTTACAGTTTTCAAAGAATGGCCTTCGGCTTAAAGAATAGTGGTGCGGCATTAATTAGTTATCTTGACGATGTTATTCCTGAAAAGTTAAAGAAAACGATTGTAATGTACGTGGATGATATAGTTTTGTTTTCGAACAATATGGCTGCACATATTAACGACCTCAAACAGCTGTTAGAAGTATTCCGACGATATAATTTGAAGTTAAATATCGGAAAATGCCTATTCGCCCGAAGAGAGATTGAATTCATGGGGCATGTATTGTCGGAAAATGGGATGGCTTTGCAGAATCGCAAACGTGAGTTAATACAGAATTTTCCCCGACCCAGGAACGTGAGGGAAGTCCGACGGCTTATTGGGGTGTGTAATTATTACTCGAGATTTTGCAAGGGATATTCACACGTTATACACCCTATAGTTGAGTTGTTGAAAAAAGGCAAAAGGTGGGAGTGGAACGAAGAATGCCAGGCGGCTTTTGTCAAACTAAAGAATATTTTTGAGAAAACATTTGTGGTTAGCTACCCAGATTTTGGGAGGAGAATGTATGTACAAGTTGACAGCAGTGGGTTTGCCATGGGTGCCGTGCTTTTCTAGTTGAACAACAAAAACGAACAACAAATAGTGGCATTAGAGAGCCGAATACTTTCTGCCAGTGAGCGGCATTGGTCTACGAGTGAACGGGAAGCTTTAGTAATCGTGTGGGCAACACAAAAGCTGAGATCTTTGTTAATTGGACGGCCGTTCACAGTGTTAACGGATCATAAAGCGTTGATTTTCCTCATGAGGAGCCACTGGAACAACGACAGGTTGTTGCGGTGGTCTTTATGGCTACAGCAGTTCGATTTTGACATACAATACTGCGAGGGGCGCGACAATGTTTTACCGGACTTATTATCGAGAATTAGATTGTACGACGATGGATCACCGGTAGAAACGCAGATGAATATCATGGAAATGGTCAAGATATGCCCTCGATGGAACAAGGAGGAGATTATTAAATTGCAACGGGAGGATCCTGTGGGAAAATTGATCTTTGAACAGCTCGAAACACCGACGATTATGGAGGAAGGGAATGAGGCATCTAGTGACGGGAAACAGGCTCGATGGAAGTTATATGAAGGGATGTTATTGTATTGTACTGATAGGAAAGGATCGTATTTTCAACTGTGGATGCCAGAAGTGTGCAGACGAGAACTAATACGAACTACGCATGAGCATTTCGGACACTTTGGATGTAATAAAATTGAAAATATGTTAAAATCAAAATGTTATTGGAGAGGCATGGGTAAACAGATCCGCAAACAAATTAGTGGATGTGATGTCTGTCAGAGGACGAAGCACCCTAACAGAAAGTACGAAGGACAGCTAGAGCCGATAATACCAACGGCGCCTAGGGAAGTGCATGACGTTGACTTATACGGGCCCATGCCGACATCAACGTTCGGTAACAAATATTTATTTCTGATTGTCGACGTGTTCTCTAAGCTGGTACAAATGTATCCAATACGAAAAGCCAACACCCGCAGCTGCCTCGTACAGTGTCGCAAGTTTTTCGAAAAGGCGGGCAGACCGAGAAAAATACTCAGCGATTTGGGGACACAATTTTCTAGCGAAGCTTGGAAGAAGGAAATGGACGAAATGGGAGTACAAATTGGTTTTACGACGCAACCCGTAGGCGAATCCATGTGAAGGGGTGATGAAAGAGATCTCTAGATTGTTTAGGGTGTATGTATCGGAATGCCATAACAGATGGATTGAAGCGGTACCAATTCTGAATTATGTATTAAATAATGTGCCACATGACAGCACGCGCAGGACACCAGCGGAGGTGCATTTGAATTCATTTGATGGGATAGATCCGTTCGGGGGTATCAAAATACCATCAGAAGTTAGTGGCAGGGTAGAAAATAGGAGCGAAACGCAGATTGTGTTTGATAATTTACAGAGAGCTGCTGCGAAAAGGGGCAAGGCTCAAAAGGGACATTTCGAGGAAAAGTACCATACTGGGGACGAAGTCCTAGTGAGAATGCCACAAACGTCATCGGTGGACAAGAAATTATTTTATAATTTTTTTCCTCTATATAAAGGACCATACAGAATCAGGAAAGTGTTAGACAAAAATGCGGTTGTTTTGCATAATGAAGAAGGGGAGCATGTAGGAACATATAATTTTCGCAGCATAAAGCCGTATTTACGGCATGATACTCATGATTGAGTATGTAAATGTTGTAAATAGTTGTAAATAGTAATGTTTTATTGTATTGTTGTATTTAATAGTTCCATGTTATCGGGATATGTGGTCGAATGGAACCACTGATTTATTATACAAATACCAAATGATCATTTGAAATGGGCTTATGTTGGCAAAGAGTTTATATAACCAAGATTGTAAGTAGCTTAAGGCCTGAAGATACAAGTCCTAGTGTTGTGAAATTGTGTCGTGTGTGTACCAGTGCAAGAGGGTAAGAAGAAGTATTTTGTTGTTGTGGGAGTTAGTCTTGTTATTTATTAGTAGGCAATTAGATAAATAACGCTCTGGAAGTGGGGAGCTGTAAAATACAAACTATTACAGAACAAACGCCGCGCCTTAATCTGGACGGACGGAGCTGTAATATACAAAATATTACAAAACAAACGCCGCGCTTTAATCTGGACGGTTGCGGTTACTAGGTAACGAAGGTTGTTGACGGGCTAGAAGGGGGCCCTGGACTAGAGAGAGTTGGTGGTTGACTGGCATCCTGGTGGTAGCGGCGCGTATGTAAGCTGAATTATTTAAGTTGGACATCGACGCGAATAGGGAGGACAAATTGTGGAACAATAGTGCAAGAAGTGAGCAGCAAGAAAGAAGCAGACGACTTCGGCGACAACCGGCGCGAAGACGGATTTTCGGCGCGGAAGTCAAGGGGCTACGAACTGCGGGGCCGTTTCGCAACGTTTCACATCGCCAGACAATTCGGTACCGTGAACCTAATGCATGAAATCAAGCAAGAGAATTTTTATATTGTTAATCTCAAATTCCATTCTTAATAAACAAAATTATTGTTGTGCCACGTTGTATGTAATTCCTTCGGAATATAAATAATTTCTGACTTCCAGGCTTCTCTGTATAGAGAGCATGAGAACCAAAGAACTGAGCTAGCAAATTAAATTAGATAAAATAAATCATTCATTATTTTATCACAGTATTTATGCCTTGGCGTTTGGACCTCTGCTGCCGCTTACAACAAATACAGTAGGCATAGAATATTTACAAAACATCTTATGAGACATAGGACAATTCTGGTTTGAGACGTATGTTTGTATACTCGTATGTGTAAGTATGTCCTCGACGCGAGATCCTGTGATCGCACTCAGACGTACAGGGGCCGTTCCTACCTCACGGACATGGCTTAAGTGGGTACGTGTGGTCACCACGTAGACATCCCCACACCATGTACCGGTCTTCTCAACCTGAGAATGGGTTTTCTCATCGTCACACAGCAACATATACTGACACTTCGCAAGGAAAACGCGCACTATAGTCTCGCCTCAACTAGGAACAGAAACCGGGGCCGCGTAGTGGAAAGCGAGCACGCTGAGCAAGAGCTGTCCGCGACGCTTTAGTATTAAGATAAACCACAATTTGGGGTTACATAATAGGTAAATGAGGAAAGAGTATTCGGTTTGTCAGTCTTCATTTGTTGTAGTGCTCTCTGGAGAAATATAGGAGTATAAGGGGATGGATTATTGATTTATACTGATAGTTATACCGCGACCATGTTGATAATGATGTTTACAGGAGCGCGCCAGCATCTGTGTTTGTAGCCGAAACGACAGACACGGTGATACAAGGGTACCCAATGCAAAATTGAAATGGAACTGTGCCAAACTTTTGCGGAAAAAAGCGCGATTTGTTTCGTTGCAAATTTAGTATGTTCCCAATTAATATTCTTGCTGTATTTGCACACATCTGCACCTCATATTGGAATAAATAAAATCATACTTTTCTCTGCAAAACGATTTAAAATTTTCAAACTAATTCTTTCGATGATCAGTAACATTGATATAAATCGTTATTTTAACTCAAGTAGTTTCTCAGATTATATACCATATGAAATTATTTTTATATAAGAAGTAACAACCACCAAATATGAAGAATATTGTAGATCTTTTGGCAGTAAAGTTAATGTTTTGGCATTTTATTGCCTACCTAACAAACTTCCTGAAGCCTATGGAAAAATATTAATGAAGAATACAAAAATTTTGAATTCTATGAATAACTATTAAAAATTCAATACAAATATAACTTTTTATTACATTTTTTACTAGAACGATGAACAATAAAAAAAGCAACTTAACGGGACAAAAATAAAACAGTCAGGGCAAATCTAGTTTGATGTGTCTCTGAAGATATATTTTATCAGCTGATGCATAACCTCTATGAAGGAGGCCATGGTGATTCCGTAGAAGCAGTCTCTGAACTCGCGTTACGCTCCTGGCGACTTTTGTTAACGATACTGGCTGTACAGATCCGTGTTTACACCGTTAGTTCCACGACGTGCCCCAGTCGCATCCTTCATTCTTCGCTTGTTTGAGTTATACCAACGTTAAGTTGTAGGGTTTGCACGATATAACCTATTCTGCAGCAATAAATGTGTACAATGATCTAGTAAGATGCGTGAATGAAGTCACATTAGACGCTCTTGGTGAATTGTTAAAAGATAATAATAATAATATTAATAATAATAATAATAATAATAATAAGTCGTATATGACCTTTAGAGGAATGATAATATGCAGAAAATCGTCAATACAAAAAAGAAAACTTTGCTGAAAACAAGAAACAATCTTATATATAAAATTCTCGTGTCACAGTTTTAGTTACCATACTCCTCCGAAACGGCTTGACAGATTTTGATGAAATTTTACATGTATATTCAGTAGTTCTGAGAATAGATTGTTATCTATTTTTTATACCCCTTAGTGATAAGGGTGGTCTACCCCAATTTTTTTTATTTTTCGCACTAAACGTTTTAGGCAACCCGCTACACACCGTAGGTATTTCACACTGCGGTATTTCACCCGCTAGACGGTGTTTCTCCATATTACGCAGATGCTCAGGGATGTGCAGAATCTGCTATTAAATGTGAATAACACGCAGAGAGACGGAGAAAGAGAGAGAGAGAGAGAGAGAGAGAGAGAGACGGAGAAAGAGAGAGAGATGGAGAAAGAGGAAGAGACGGAGAAAGAGAGAGAGGGAAGGAGAACGAGAGATAAAAGGGTAGAACAACGTGTGCCGGGCTCAACTAGAAACATGTTTGTCTCCGCGATACATTGTTGCGTTAGGTTTGAGGAGTCTTAAGCATATTAGAGACTAATAAATCATTAACACTATAATTAGCAGGGAAAAAGCACAGCAATTACTATTTGACTATGAGTAGATATGACTAGGAACTTTGTTTTAATAATTAGTGATATTTATTGCTGCAAATTGTTTAATTAGCTTTAGTTAATTAATTAAACATTAATTAACTAAAGCTAATTAAACAATTTGCAGCAATAAATATCACTAATTATTAAAACGGCCTTCGGAAGTTGATATTAAATTCTCTAATGTACAAAATAGGGAACAGATTCATTGTTGAACAGTTAAAAAGGTGTAAATGCATTTTATAACAATTTTTTAAATGATTGTTCTTTAGAGAAGATTTATTTATTATCGTTAATTATTTGCTCCTGCCGTCTTTTAATACATAGATTTTCGTTTTTACAGCCATTTAGTGCAACAATGGGTAAAGAAAACCCTGATTGATTTACATGATATAATGATGTAATTATCACTAGACAAGTATCCCCGCAAGGCGTCTACCGGCGTCACTTCGGACAAATGTTGCCAGATATCGATATATGAATAATTATTGATGTTTCCCCTATTTTTAAATTATATTAGTAAATCTGCATTCATTAGAAGAAATCCGCATTTTCGAACTTAAAACTTTGCAATCGGAAGTTTCACTTCCGGCAACATTGCTTCTGACCCAATAAGCAGCACGGTGTAAGGATGAGATCACTCACACAATAAGCCGTTTCTCACTCACTACAATTTTCGGCCATTATTTTTATTGTTTGTGTGTTAATCGTAATTTTACAATTATCATTTTTCTATTTCGGTGTAATTTTTAAATAATTTATGACTAATTTGCAAGGCTGTAATGAAAAACGTCGAAGCCATCATTGGCAAATGGCAAATTTCGAGGTGGTAATATATTACTGCCACGGATCCCTATTATACCTACAGATGTGCCAGTTCAATTAAAACGTCTTCAATTTCCGTTAAAATCGGCATTTGCGATGACTATCAATAAGTCTCAAGACCAAACGATGTCTGTTTGTGGCTTTTTTTTAGCGCACTATGTCTTTCACACGGTGAATTATACGTGGTATGTCCTCGAGCGGGCAAACCATCCAGTTTATTTGTGTTAGCTAATGATGGGATAACAAAAAATATTGTACACTCTCATGCGTTGGGGGATTGATATGTTTTTTAATAAAATTATTATAATTAGCTATGTATAATTTCAAAAAATAAATTACAATAAATTAAAAATATAAATGTTTGGTATTGTGTTATTTTATATTCCATCATCGTTCACAGCGCTCCATGCCTCTTCAGCTCATATATACCACATCCTCAAACACTGACAATTAGTCATTTTTTTCTACTAAAATAATCCTAGGAATAATTTATATGGCAAAACAACGTTTGCCTGGTCAGGTAGTGAGGATAAAAAAATACTATTCTCAGTGTTGTAAAGAAAAAAGGAAAAAGTAACGAAACCAAAACAATGAAATGTGGGATAGAAAACGTACGACTGTTAATGAGAAAGTGGGGTGTATATTAAGGCCACAGAAGCATGGAAAATATTAAAATCACTTAGAAAAAACATAAAACGATCTATGCCTATCACTCTTATTCCCTGAAAGGTTGAGGAATAGATCATCAGAAGCTGTTAACTAAAGATCACCCAGAATTTATTACTCAATCAGACAATGAGATAAGTTTCTCTAATCCAATTTTTTCATAAAATGACGCCATCTCAGCCAATGAGATAAAGAAAGCTCTTAGATCCATGAAAAATGGACACGTACCTAGACCCAACGCTCTCCACATAGAACTTCTTACTTTCTCATATACATACGCAGAAAGGGACTAATGTACGTGGTATAGGGAATGTAATGCAATGCTACGGCAAATCGATTTTAAGATTTCAACGAACAACGCGTTTTGGTGTCTTCTGACACTGAAAAAGTGTTGTTTTTTTTCTTCAAAACGTCCGTCCGTCTGCACGTCCGTGTGTCCGTCCGGTGAACAGCGTGTGAACAGCGCCTAAGCCATAAGTACAGTTTCTTCCACAATGGATAATACTCGGTGGATCAGGCTCCACACGAGGCACCACGAATTGGGAAAACTTTCCTCAAAATTTCGGGACGCCGCATCAGGGGGTCCAAGTTGAAAGTCGAGTGCGAGTTGAAGTCTAGTCGATGAATTCGTAGGCTTCGAGTTTAAAGTCGAGTCGAGTCGAAGTCTCCCGTCTGCAGAGAGATTACTTCACTACGCTACGCTATTGGATTGGAATCTCGGCTACTGGAGTTACTAGGCTGTCTGATTTTACATCTTCTGGAGGACAGAACATGACTTATTACTTTCAGGCTTTTGATTTTAAATTTTGGGAATAAATAGTTGTTCTAAAGTGAAGATTGTCAAGTTCTTACTCTCAAGTCTTTAGTATACATCACAGAGAATAAGGAATAAGTAGGCTTTGCATTTTCGTATACTTGTTTCTTTTAAATTTTTGATCCAAAACTTCCCAAAACGTAAGTTTTCGGATTGATTCGCATAATTTCATTGAGAAATTACGATTTGCATTTTATCAAACCAATTCTACGGATCATGTTTGGAATTTCACTTTAGAAAAGCCACAGAACTATAATGTATTAATGTATTTCACAAGACACGAACTTCACGCGCACTGCGGTTACAGTTCCGCATGACACTGACTGACTCAGTATCCGACACCCCCACAGTTGGATATTCGTATAATTGCAAAAATGTAAGGAGATAAATCCTTTCAATGTGTGATGCGCAGTAGGGAATATGAGGGTGCACGTGACTTGTTTTCAAAACATACACTAACACCACTAAGTCGGACCAGGCACGAGAATAAAGATGGCTATGTTGAATCTAAAAAGTAAAAAAACCCACAAAGTTCTAATTTTGTTGATATCTCACGAAAGCGGCATAGATAAATTAAAAAAACATTTATGCGTCTTTATTCTACATAACATACTAGAGCAATTTAAATATATTTGCATTAATAGCAAAATACGTTATGATACGTTATAAAGATACGGTATATTTAAAAACTGTGACGTGATATGTCGTTTTTATTGTGGTATTTGTATTTACGGAAAAGCTGATAATGTTTTGCACTCTACCTTTCTGGAGGTAAGTTCGTGTTCCATAGTGTTATTACTGTGTACAATGATTTATATATTTTTATTTAAATATAATTTGACCATAATTTAGCTTATGTTGATTTACATATATTTTATAATATACTATTAATTTATACATATAATGTAATATATAACAATAATAATAATAATTTTATTATTCTAAGAATAATATACTAAGACTTAATTAATGAAAGCACTACTTCTTTCGTATAATACACTTCTCCCTTTTTCCCTGGTGCTGAAATTTCCTGTTAAATTTTAAATACATAAAGTCAATAGAAATGTCATGGCAAGACCAGTGTCAAAACAGATGGTTAGCGTCCATTGCGTGATCTAATGAAGAAAGAAAATTGAAGGGATTCCTCATTCAAAATCTTTAGAAAAGAGTTGTGAATGTCGGAGTACCGATACAACTCCGTGTCAGCTCAAATTATTTTGATAAGAAAATATTTGGCGAAAACGAAAATTACTGTTGCAAATAAGAAATCCTTGCGTCAAAAAGCCGTGGATTCTATAGCAAAACGTTTATGAGCGGAGTGCGATCTTTGCTTGTACTTATGTGGCACACCTCATCGCAAAAAACACAAGACAGAACTGACGCACTCTCCCTTATCGTATCAAACGTTAACAATCTGCTGACTTCCGAAACATCAAGGCTAATTGACAGTGTGGGACCAGTTCATAACGAGGCTTCTGGGTAAGCGATGAACAGACAATATCCTTGAGCGTGGCCATCGCATTCACGAAAAAATACTATGTTAATCAAACTAAACGCGCCATTCTAGTTCGAACCACGAAGGAGAATGTCCCCATTAAGAAAATGCTAGGTCCTTTTTTGTATTCTTGATGTAATGAAAAGAACTGTAGTAGTTTACACATGCACAGTGTAATATTTTATTGCAGAATTTGTAGAAACTGTTTTTGCTAAAATATATTATTTAATTTGTTTTGTTGCAGTGTTACACGAGAGTACTGAAATTTTTTCGCTTGTGCAGTGTGTTTGCTACTTTATGAAAATTATTTTGCCATTTTTTATAACCATTTTTGTTTATATCATCACCATTTTTGTAAAATAACATAATTTATTGATATTATTATTATTATTATTATTATTGCTATTATCGGAAAATGTATTGAGACTTCCTAGACCAAAGACACTGTTTTGTTTCGTAATGTGAACCTCTCCCTTATTTTCAAAGTTCTGAAATACCAAGTCCCTTCTTCAAACACTGGAAGTCAATAAATGTGTCACGGCACGACCTGTGTCAAAGCAAACAGCTGAGCGGCATCCATTGCGTGACTGAGTAAAGAAATTGTTAGAGAATTTTGAAATACATGTACTGGAAAATATATGGTATAATTCAGTATCAGCTCGAAATAGCTTAGCAAATATTTTTCGAGAACGAAAATTGTTATTGCAAATACGGAATAACTGCTTCAAAATCTCGCGAATTCTAACGCATATCTGATAATGTGTGGAATGCTGTTCATCTGTTCACTAACAGCAACTCGACTGTTGCTTACACTGATGCGGCTCACCTCGTCGCAGAAACACGAACCACAGAACATACACATTCTGCCTTATCGTAACGAGCGCGAAGAAATCTGCGCACTTCCCCGAGAGAACAGGGCGAGCACAACTCGCGCCCGCGAACGGAAAGGCGTCCTGTTTATCACAGAATCTTTAAGGTAAATTAAGACTTCGTACTGAAGTTCATCACAAGGCTTCGGGCTATAGTGCGATTTTTCCAACTCGCGACCTTAAAGTAAAAAGGTTCTATCTAACATTTTTTCCAAAAATGACTTTATGTTACATTTGTAATGGTAGCGATGAGATTTACATAACCTCTAAGTTATATTGATCTACGAAGCTCAGTTTCTGAGATACAGATAAGGTAAAATGGTTCTATCTGCAAAACGTACGTTCAAGTTCTGGAAAAAAGGTTCTATCTGCTTCACCGCGCAAACCAATCTGTTTACATGTATGTGTACATTATCTTGCTGGCTGCGAAAAGTGTCCAGGTATTGTAAGATCTTTTGAGAAGCAGATTTAATTGCAATGTTGTGTGAAAGTGAAATTGAAGATGCTGTTTTTGAGCATTCTTGTTATGAATACGATCCTAATGCTGCAAGCAGTACTGAAAAAGACGAGACACCGAGGCAAAACAGTGCTGTAAGCACTGGTTGTGTTAAAGCAAAACAGTTCTGCAAGAAGATAAACATATTTTTATAAATATCGAACTATTTATTCTTTATCGGGTTTAATTGGTAACCATCCAGAATTTATAATAGTTCGGCAAAATTGGACATTTGGATATTTCTTACGACGCCTGAGTGAATGTCTTGCTAAATCAACGAATTTATAGGTTATGCGACACAAACTATTTGTACTCCACTTCACATGTTGATATAATATTATAAAATTGGTTACCTGTAAATGCTGTTTACAACCCGGATTATTACGATTTTACTTCTTTTCGGTTAATACGTAAATGTATTGTTAACTCTTTGTTAGGAGCGCATGTATCTAGTAGACCCAATCCGTTTTAAGAACTCAATATCTCGCTGTGTTGTGGCTGTAAGATTTTGCAATCTGGTGGCATCGTGTAATAAGAAGGATTGGAAAAAAGTGCAAGTGTCGAAGAAACATCAAGCTGGCTTAGAACATTTAAATTACAGAGATCATGAAGCTTAACAATTTAATAAAATTACAAATTGTGGAATTATTTTTCGTCTCAACTGCACACTAAATGCCAATCCAGAAGAACAAGAGAGATTATTTATTTCGTTTTACAAATTGGTAACTCATTCTGAAAAGGTCAGCTACATACTGAGGATATCAGATCCTTTCCAGAAAAAAGAAACCCAACAGAAAATAGTATTCCTTCGAATTATTCGAATGTAATCTTCGAAAGAAGAATACATTCGTTTACAAGTTTTATGTTTCAAATAAAGAAATTATTGTATGTAAGAGGTTCTACCTCAAAACACTTTCTATAAGCCAGAAGATGATAAATAATGCACATTTACACAAAGATAAAATAACAGGAACACCAAAATTGGACGATTGAGGTAGCAAAACTAAGGATAAAATATCAAAAGACCTGAAAGACAGAGTGAGGGCACACATTAAATCTTTCCCTAAAACAGAGAGTCACTATTGTAGACCTAGTACTTCTAAGGAGTGCCTCGCCGCCAACTGAAATATCACGAAAACGTACGTCCTCTACAAGGACTGTTGTGTACACGAAGGATAATAATAATATTTTTTTTTTTTAATGTTTGAAGGCTTGGCAACTAAGGCCTTTAGCCTTTTTACTGTTTATTATAAAATGTCACATATACAAGTACAATTTACAGTTACATTTCAAATTTTATGAAACAGATTTGCTTCTTTCAGGAATTTTAACGTCCTGCCAGTCGCCGTTGTGTCCGTTCCTAGGTCCTCCTTCAGATCCCCCTTCATTTCACATCTGTCTCTGATTGTTACGAGATTCACGCAGTCCGTTAGTATATGCTTCACTGTTAAAACTCCACCGCAGTCGCAGACAGGTGGTTCCTCATTCTTCAGCATGAATGAAGATGTTATTCTTGTGTGGCCTATTCTTAGCCTGGTAAGGCACACTTGTTCTCTTCGAGTATAGCTGTCGTGTGCTGGCCATTTATTCACGCTTTGCTTGATCGGCTTTAATTTCGTTTCAGTGCTATTCCATGTGGTTTGCCATGCTCTGAAAATACACTTTAAAGCAGCATTTCTTGCGTCTTGAGGTCGTATTTCTGTATTAATTTCTAATGGTTTGTTTGCGGCATATCTTGCTGCAGAATCAGCTTCTTCGTTGCCTGAAATACCTATGTGCCCAGGGCACCAGATGAATGTGACTGATGCTCCTCTCTGACTTAATTTATGACATGATAGAATTATCATTTGAAGCATCGGGTCCACAGGTAGGTGTCTGTCTATGGCGTTAAGGAAGCTGAGCGAGTCTGTGCAGATGGCAAATCTTCTTGGGCTTAGAGTTTCACAGTATCGCAAAGCTTGAAATACTGCAAACAATTCAGCTGTGTACACACTCGCTTCTAGGGGAAGGGTCCATGCTTTTGATATGCTTTCAGTTATAAATGCACTTCCAACCCCATTTTTGGTTCTTGATCCATCGGTGTAGATGATTGTGTGATTTGCGATGTATTCTTCGAGAACTAATTTAAATCCGATTTTTAATTCTGCGGGAAGGCATTCTTTTTTCTTTACACTGGTTGTGTCGAGTCGAACATCTGGCAGTTTCAGCGTCCAAGGTGGAACTTCATAGGTTTTATACTTCAAAACCGATGGTAGAACGATGTTATAACATCTAGTTATTTCGATTGCACGGATGTTGGCTGGACGAGTGGCAGTAGGTCTTCGATCGTAAATATATGCCAAGTTAGGTCGAGTCATCAATGAATGGTTCAAATGCTCTGGCAGTGACAACATTTTTGATCTATATCTGAGTCTATGATATAGCGACATGGTACTGGTTTCACAATATAGACTTAAGGAAGGACTAGTGCGGAACGCTCCAGATGCATAACGGAGGCCTGCGTTGTGAATAGGATCTAATTTCCTTAAGTTTGACTTCCTGGCTGAGGAGTACACTGCGCATCCATAATCTATTTTGGACATTACCATTGATTTGTAGAGACGGAGTAAGATGTCTCTATCTGCTCCCCAATTTATATGCGAAATGCATCGTATTACGTTCAGAGCCGTTCTGCATCTAGACAAGGTATAATCTATATGCTGTTTCCAAGTTAAATGTCTGTCAAAGATCAAACCTAGGAATTTTGCTGATTCATTGTATGCCAGTTGAACACCATTTAATGCCAGATGAGGATCTCTGCATCCTTTCCGTTTTCTACAGAAATGGACGCATTTGGTTTTAGCTGCTGCAAATGAGAAGCCGATATTTTCCGCGTTCTGTTCTAAGGTATTTATGGCGTTTTGCATTTTCAATTTGATCATTGCCGGTGATTTGGCTGAATAAAATAGAGCAATATCATCTACATACATGCATTTTCCAACTGATGTTTCTATGCCGTCAAACATCTCGTTGATCGCTATGATAAAAAGCGTACCACTTAATGGAGAACCTTGTGGTACACCATTCTCTAGTGCGTGGCTTTCTGAGATGGACTGCCCAATACGGACTTGGAAGGATCTGGTACTAAGAAAGCTTGATAAAAAGTTTGGAAGTTTTCCTCTGATTTGCCAGTTGTGTAGCTGTCTCAGAATGTTGTAACGCCAGGTCTTATCAAAAGCTTTTTCCAGATCGAAGAATACAGCAACCATATGTTGTCTTTTGATAAAGGTGTTCTGAATTGCGTTTTCCAGATATATTAGCTGGTCAATGGTGGAATGATGCTGTCGGTATCCGCACTGATATTTATTCAGGAGGTTGTACCTCTCGAGACACCATGTTAGTCTGGTGTTGACCATTTTTTCTAGAATTTTTCCTAGACAGCATGTCAATGATACCGGGCGATAGTTTTCGGGTTTCCATGGGTCTTTGCCAGCCTTTAAAAGTGGAACTATTATCGCCTCTTTCCAGCATTTGGGGTGATTGCCTTGTATCCAGATGTTATTATATATATTTAACAAGATGGAGAGTATTTCTTCTGGTAACCGACGTATTATGCTGTAGGGGAGGTTGTCTGATCCTGCTGCTGTGTCTCCAGCTGCACTAATAGCGTCTTGTAATTCTCGCCTTGTGAAAAGAGCGTTATACGGCTCATCTATATCAGTTGTAAAATTTAGTATTTTTCCTTCTTCTTCTCGCTTTTTCTCTAAGAAGTCTTCAGGATAGCTGTTGGTGTTGCTGACTTTGGAGTATTGAGAGGCAAAGACTTTGACTATTTCGTCTGGGTTGCAGATTAGTTGCCCTTCATGCTCTATGCATGTAATAGGACTGAAAACATTTTTCCCGGCGATTGACCTGATCTTCTGCCATACCTCTGTGACTTTGGTCGTCCTGGTTATGGTTGTCACGTATTTCTCCCAACTTGATCGTTTTGCTGTTAGTATTTTTCTACGAGCAAGTGCACGCAAACGCTTGAAAGCAATAAGATTGTCTTGAGTTGGTGAACGCCTATATCTGTTGAGAGCTCTTCTTTTCTCCCTTATTGCTTCTTTCGTCTCCGTATTCCACCATGGTACTGGCATTCTGGATGTGCGACCAGTACTTTGAGGAATGTATTTTCCAGCAGCAGAAATTACAGAGTTGGTGAAGTCTGTAACGTCTCTCTCCGTGTTTCCACTGGCATTTATTGGTTTTATGTGTCTAATGAAGCTGGGCCAGTCTGCACGGTTGGTACACCAACGTTTTGGTAAATATACGTCGTTCTTTCGTATGTTTGAAGAAATCAACAGAGGGAAGTGATCGCTCTGATGAAGATCTGGAAGTGGATTCCACGTCAAACGTGTTGCAAGATTTGGACTACATATCGAAAGATCTATGGCTGAGAATGTACCATTTCTAGCGTTAAAGTGAGTGCTTGCACCTGTGTTTAAGAGTACGTATGTATTGTTAAGTAACAGGTCTTCAATTCTTCGACCGGCATCGTTTGTTCTAGAGCAGCCCCACGTGGTGCTGTGAGCATTAAAGTCGCCTAGAATAAGAAATGGAGGTTGTAGTTGATCGATCAGATCTTGTAGTTCTTCATTTTGCCATGAGGCGTCTGGTAAGTATACGCAACATAATGTCATCTTCAATGGCTCGTATAGGGTTACTGCTACCGCTTGTAGAGGTGTATTGAGTTGCAGACGACTAACAGGACGTGTGTTGCTGATCAGTATGGCAACACCTCCTCTAGCTCGTCTATCAGGTTCTACGTCACTGCGGAAGGTCTTGTATCCTCTTAAATTGAAACGGTCTTGTGGCTTGAAATGCGTTTCTTGTAAGCACAGACACATTGGCGTGTAATTAGCCAGTAGCAATTTCAGCTCACAATAGTGCGAGATACAGCCGTTGATGTTCCACTGAATAATATTTTCCATAGTTGGAATGGAGTTCTCTGTTGTGGGGTGGGTATGTCTGGCTTATTTTCTAGGTTTTCCTTTTGGCCATCCTTTCTTCTTTTTCTTCTTGCGGGGGATTTTGCTTGGATCAATGGATTGGTATTCGTTATTTTCCGCACTTACCATCGAGCTTGTCTCTGAGCAAGTGGTCGTATCTTGATGATTGGTGGTAGATGGCTTAGTTTTTTGTTTTAGGAAGTCCTCCTTGGTGTGTTTTGAAAGACGGGGCGATCGACTTCGGTAGCCTGTTGCCGATTCGCCTTTACTGGATGTAGCTGCGGGGGCAGCCACTGGAATTCTTTCTGTCTCATTTGGTGGGGGTTCCGAAGATTGCTTTTCACTTAATATTTCACATTGAGTGTTTGTATGTAATTCTTCCGTGTGGATTTTCTTGTTATAAATTTCATTAAAATACTTTTCTATGCAGAGAGTTATTGCAGGCATTAGTTCTCTTACTACTAATGAAGGCACTGATGTGCTTTTAGTGACTGCTTCTACGTACGTGATGTTTCCTTTACTTTCAGGGCACACAAGCTTTTTTGCTTCAGGATAGCTGATTTTTTGTGTGGCTTTTACTTTTTGTATTGCTGCTTCCTGCTTGTATATTGGGCAGTCCCTTGACCTTGTTGAATGTTGTCCACTGCAATTGATGCATTTGATAGGATCTATGCACGGATCATCACTATGAAATGGCTTTCCACACTGACATGCTTTGATTCTCGCACATCTAGATGCTGTGTGTCCAAAACGTAAACACTGAAAGCACTGCATCGGTTGAGGAACGAACAATCGTACGCTCAGACGATGAATGCCAGCTTTAATCTTCTCTGGCAACGTACTACGGTTGAACGTCAAGACATGGGATGCTGAAGGGATTATCTGCCCGTCCCGCCTCATTGTTAGCCTGCGACAGGCGATGACTCCTTGAGAAGCTAGTTCTCGAGCTATTTCCTCTTCACTGCAGTTCAATAAGTCACTGCAAACTACTACACCTTTGAAAGTATTCAACGTGCCATGAGCATTTACTTCAACATCGATAGTGCCTATTTTCTTCAATTCTAGTAACTTTTGTCCTTGATTTTCATTAAATGTTTCTAACAAGAGTCCAGTTGGAGTTTTCTTTATATCTCTTATGGCAGATCCAGCCCAAGTGTTAATACACTTTTCTATTAGAAATGGGCTTACTTTTTCAAAATTCCCTTCTTTTCTTTTAACTGTAAGGTATTTTGGTACTGCTGTTGTGTTCTTAAACAAGTCATCAGGGTTTACGATTCTTCCAGTTTTCATTTTTTTTTTTCGCTCTTAAGTCAGGACTTTTTTCTGGACGAGGGTTTTTTAAGGGATCCCTCAACCCTGAAATCGCAAACTTCCATGCGAGTCCCGCGAAGTTTGCTATCACTCGTAGCAATATCTGCCAGGGATGCCGAGTGATCCGCACCCGTGGCATTGCAGTCGCTGGCTGACGACGCCCGGTGGCCTGCTTGCTCACCACCGACCGCCGGTACTGGGGCTCCGATCCCCTGCACCGTAAGCGTCGATCCTAAAGGACCCTCCATCCCGGGTTTATATTCGGGGTCGCCTTCCCCTAGCGTTTTTGAGCTACCGCCAGCTAAAAGGAAACGGTTAGTTAGAATAGAAGGGTAAAATAGAAACGACTCCCTAGCCCTCGCAAACCTAATAGCGTCGGGGTCAGAAACACAAGAGTTGGCCGATGGGAAGGTTGGCCTACAGGACAGAGAACAGAAGTGTGCCACAAGTAAGTACAAGTAATGACACACGAAGTTAAAAGTGGGAATTATAGGATGTTTAGGGGAGTGACAGCGGACAGCTGCTCCGATTAGTCGCCTTCTACGACAGGGGGAGGTCCCATGGTGTTATTCTACTAAAACCCCCGACACCACACGGGGTAATAATAATAATAATAATAATAATAATAATAATAATAATAATAATAATAATAATAAAATTGTCTTTATTAGTGGCGAGGCTCAGGCCATTTGGCCTGCTCTTCCGCCTAACCACATTAAATATATACATTATTTCATAAACTACGAAGAAAATCTAGGGGGAGGATACTTTTACTTTTACTTCTGGGAGAGAAAATTAGGGACCATCCCGGCATACGCCTTAAGCGATTGAGTAAACCCAGAAAACCTCAATCAGGATGGCGGCTGAAGGCCGAGGACATTGACAAAAATAGTAAATCTAAATATACTTAATACATTAATTAGAAAAAATAATAAATTACAATGTACATTTATTTGAAGAAAAGTAATCTAGGATAATACAAAAATGACAAAATTAAGTAACAAAACTTATACAATAAGAATAAATATTGTGTAATGTTAAGTAGTGACACAGTAGCTACAACAATATGGTAACATAATCAAATTGATAATTATATGAAGAAAGATTAGAATATTTTCAATTTCTGTATCAGTTACAATCAAATAAATGTTATTTTATAAGATGTCCAGCGAAAAGAAAATTAAAAATTTACACATATCACAGACAAAAGAAATTTAATTTTAAGACAAAAGATAGTAGCAGATAAGCATTACACACTTTCTGATGATTAAAAATAAAAATAACCGTCGATTTCTTGGAAATGAGAGTTCAGTTAAGTTAAAAAACTGTTAAGTACAAACTAAATTATAGATCGTGTTTTTGAAGGAGACCTTTAAAGGCTTAGTGATTTCCCGCAAATCAATATAAATTTTTGTTTAGATGCTAAACAATTTTGACAAAGATGTCAATTTGTAAAATTATCTATATATTGGAATATTTTTAATGAAGAATTTAATTTGGATTTCTTTCAGCCAAAAGCGGACAGGTGGGAATACAGAATTAATGAATTGGAAAATAATATTTCTAATGATTTAAAATTAAAATACACTGAGAACGTAGATAACAAGGAAAACAGGAGAAAGGAAAGAGAGGAAGATCATAAGATCAAAGGTGAACATACAATTGTAGTGCCCTTTCATTTAAAAAATGTGAATGGAATTCCGAGAGCAAACAAGTATTTTCTTCTATAGGAGAAAATTAAATTTATTTAACATGCCAGTTCATGTTTTCCCAGCCAAAGATGTATATTGGGCAATTTGGACAGAAATCGACACAGGCCATTCTGGAAATGACATTGCAAATGCCGTTTTCTAAATTTTGGAAAAAATAATTCAAAACTCATTAAAACATATTATAATGTGGAGCGACAGCAGTGTACCCCAAAACAATAATCAGATGATGTCTCTGGCAATGAAGGACATTCTAAAAAATCACCCACAAATCGATGACATAGTTTTGAAATACTCTACTGCTGGTCACTTGTGTATTCAGGAAGTACATAATGTTCATTACCAGATAGAGAAAGCTCTGAGAGTTAGTGAATTTTGGTCACCGATTTCTTTCATGCGAATACATTTGGCAGTAAATAGAAAAAAGCCACTTAATATTATTCAGATGAAAACAATGCATTTTAAGGATTTCCATAGAAGCAGCAAACATCTTCATTTTAATAAATACCTTTCTTCCAAGTTTCGCAATTAAAATTCACTCAAACTCTAACTGAAGTAGAGTATAAAATTAAACATTCTGATTCACAATTTTCCACCGTAAATGCGCGACCATGCATTTCTACAAGATGGGTCGCGAAAAGTTCTTCCATCTATTCGCGTGTGCAAACGTACGTGGCGAGACGTTTTTAAAGAAGGAAAAGGTAGCCGATTTAGCATACATGTTGAAATGGTTGTCAACTCTGGATCAAACCTACTTCATAGAATTGTTTAAAAAACAAAAATAATATTATGGCTACGCGATATTTTACTTTAAAATGTTTGTAATATATCATTTCAAATATAAGTGTAATCCAGTAATTTACAATAGGTTACTTTTTTCCACTTCTAGTTGGCTAAGTCTAAGTAATGACATGAAATTAAAATTGAGTACTCTAAATAAAATTTTTACTAAAATGTAAGCACATTTCTTTGAATTCTTTAAAATTTAATAAATGATACAGTTACATGTATATTTGCAATTATTTAAGTAATAAACCAGTCAAATTTTCCTACCAACAAAGATAGAACCTTTTTGCTCGAACTTAAAAATGCATATTGAGAGTAAAAAGGTTCTATCTGTAAAAATAGGGTCTTGGTTTCTACCAAAGTTACAATGCTTTTAGAATAATGATCAGTCCTCAGTTTTGTGCTTGGATGTCAAGTACACTGACAAAGTTTCAATACATTTAATAAATTAGTTGTTGTTTTAGAGAGAGACAAAACTTTGAAATGCTCTCCTGAAAAATTTACTGCGGTGCAGATAGAACCTTTTTACTTTAGGGTCGCGAACTGTGCCTCTTAATGATGAAATGTAACACGGAATATCGCATCTTTCCCAGTCGAATCGCTAAATACCACATGGTTGTTTTCTTATAATAAAAACTGCGTCTCCGCGCCTTATGTATCTTTTCTCTTCAAAACGTTGCAAAAAACAAAATATTAAAACAATGTACAAAATTTTAATACAAATAAAAATTTCCTAATTTATCTAGATGACTTTTCGTACTCTTCTAAATTAAAACGGATCTTTTAATTTTGGTGCCTACTTTACTTTCTAGAAAATTAGAAATTTTTCTCATAATTCTCCAGCTTCGTCCGTGCCGAGTATGACCAGAATATCCTAGAGTTTGAGAAACAACGGTGGCAGAGATTTGGTACTAGCTAACTAGAGCTGTCTGGAGAAGAATTCTAGCGTGTGGTTGGTCTGATCGTGAGGCTTTCGTGATTCCTCCGAGCGACACCAGGCAAATGCCGAAGTATTTTAACAAACGCATCGTACGCGATGTTTCCGTCCTCTTCCTTGTCCGATCCTCACCCTCACAAACACGCACCCTGCAACCACACACATCGGGTGGGAGAGTTTGTACGTGTGGTGTGATAAAAAATCAACAACTCTTTTTTTAGTATCGAGGGACCCCAAAACGAGTATTTCCGTTTAAACCTCGAAATCGATTTTCTGCAGCACTGCAAACCTTTCCCTATGCTAGGTATATTATTCCGTATACGTGTATACTCATATGTACGAAAAAGTAAAAATACCACTTCAGTTCTCTGAAATGTATCTTTCATTGTGTATCGTGTCAATGAAATTATCGTGACACGTTCTAAAATGAAACAATCTGGAATCAATACACGTACTTGTATTACGACACTAGTGCCTGCACGCATATCGTAACACAAACTTTGAATATTCCCGGCCTGGACTTTTGTCATGCCTGGACTTCTTTTGCTTGCCATGAGAGTGACATGGCTACTGTGGATTTTCTGCGCTTCGAAAATCTACGTCTAACGGCCGGGATCATACCCACGCACTGCAAGGTTCAAAGTTCAGTAAGCTAGCCCCTTCACCCATCAGACGTAGCTGATTTGCCATTGCAAATAGTTTCATTGCACGGGAGCGAATATTTTCTTATAAATTCTTGGCAAAACTCTTGTTTGCACCTGTACTTATAATTCAACATGAATGGGGTTAGTGCAAGGACTCCACAACTCAAGAAAATGTTATTTGCATACACCTTCTCCCCATAATTCATCACTTACTTTTATAAACATTTTTAACATTTGGGCATTTTATTTAAGTGTGCCCGACCGGGCCTGATCTGACGTGATGTGACGTTTTTATTTACTGCATGCGTGTAGGCTGGTGGAGAATCCCAAGTGTAAAAAGAGCGGTGGTCGCCCGCGTACCTTTCAGAGGACCGCCGCAGGGGCACGTCGGTGAGACAGCGGTGCTCGGAGGTATTCTTGGGTTTTTATTTCTTGGCGCGTGGGGGCGTGTCATCAAGATGGAATATCTCACGGTATTTCGTGTCGTTCTCGGTTGTGCCGCTAGGAGTCGCATGATCCCGACTGTATCGAGCAGTGTTGGCGGTCATGTGACCCCTCGCGGCACAACGGAGAATGACGCGAAAAACCTTGAGATATTCCATTTTGATGACACCCCCCGTGCGCCAAGAAAGAAAAACCGAAGTGTAAGGAAGGCCGTCATGCGCCACCTTCTCGTGTTACGCCGCCTTCGGGAACACGCAGCGTACCTCGGAAGGTGCCCGTCGGACGGCAACACCACAGAATAGATACTACACAGAAAAGAATCTTACCCACAATCCGTGCGACGATTTGATGCGCATGGTCGCCATATTGAAAGTGTGTAAACTGCTTTATGACCCGGCCTTTGTTGTGTGGAGAACGGTGGTGGAGGTGTCTTTAATTTCCGTCTTACTCATTAAATTTTGTGTGTGTATTACTAGCAAAAGCATACGTAACCTGGTCGGCTTTTGCTTAGTATAAGCAAATATTAATATCGTACATAGGCAAATATCAATAACGAGTAGTGCTACTGAATGTTCACAGACTTTCTCGTATTAGTTTTCTATTTTCTTTGATCTAGGCTTGCTTATCGGTCTTGCCACCTAATCTAGCCGGCTGCCATCTATCTTCGCTCAAAATAAATGTTTTGAATTTTTTTCAATTCTTCAATTTCCTAATTTTAGAACCGAAATATTACTTTACGAATTTTAAGAAGAGTAAAACTTCGTCCTAAATGAAAAATTTCACTAAAAAATTTGAAGCAGTTTTTAAGATAATATCGTTTAACCGTTTCTAAAATTACCAAATTAAAGCTCTTTTTCACAGAAAATTTTATCTGAAGTTATTTAAAGCACTTTATCTCACAAACGCAATAGTGTTTAAAATCGCTGCAAATGTCCATATTAACGGCGCGAGAGATATTTCAAAAAAATTCCAATTGTGTAATTTTAAAAAAAATACAATGCATGAAAATGAATTTTGTCATGATAAACAGTGAAATTAACACTATACGTTGGAAAGGTTAGAAGAAAAAGTTTGGTGCCGTTTTTCAAAAAATAAAATTTGGGCTAATTTCTGCGGTTCCTTTCTGCAGTTTCAAGATGGCGGTTCGCGCAGCACGGTGACTAACTGAAGATCAAAGGAGCTGCCCTCTACTTTCCTTTCTGTGTAACACATATTCTGTAACAATACTTCACGTCCGTAACACACAGAATTAATTGCGCATGTGAATGCGTTTTCACTTGACTGAGTGACTTTGGAAAACAAGAATAATGTTGTACAAACCCTTCGGAATGTGGATTGAAAGTGCAAGAAAAGATTTCACCGCTCTCAACGAACTGCGGACACATTCTGCGAAATAAAAATCGAATGTGCCCCGTTTTCTCCCAGACACGAAGATTCCTCGCCAAAAATCTCCTTACCTTTCAGACGCGCAGTTGACCGATCACGTGTACGCAAAATACTTCTTATGCACTTTACGACGTTCTAGAAGAGTCTACAGCGGATGGTGTGTTCATTGGTTACGGGCAATCCATATTGTAGTGACATATTTTCCGGAAATTTTCTTATTGGGCGGCATTGTTCTTACACGGTCGGTCTTAGGGGAGTGTTGGAATAAACATCTGTTGCGTATTTTTACTGTGATAAACTTACAATGCGTTGAAATTAAGGGGTCTCGGAGGTATTCAACTCCGAGCTAAGGGGTTAAGGTTATTAAGGCTAAGGGATTAAGGATTCATTCTAAGGCATTAAAGGTCCTCGGAATTACTCAGCTCTCGTAATATGGAGATTCATACCCTCTACACAGGTTGATCTTCAGGTGGTTGAGAGAAAAAAATTAATTTCCCACACCATTTGAGAGATTATACACCAGATTGCAGGGATAGACATGCATAGCAAGCTTTATAGTGGTGGGGGCCTTGACATCATTATGAAGGTAAGCCTCAATGTCAGAAATTTTCAAACTTACGATCAACTAGATCGGGAAACCTTAAGGGTCACGATTATTAAGGTGAAAATCTAAGCTTGTTGCCACCGATTTCTCTAAACAAAGTGAGAACTAGAATGAAATATTGTTCACTGGTTTTGTAATTAGATGTAAGAAATGTTTTTCTCCTTTGCGTGAATTGACTTAATGACGAAGAAACTCCAGGACAACGGAACAAAGGAGACTTGAAAAGACATTTGGTATCTAATTTAACTTTTCCATTATTTTCAAACTAGGGAAATAAATGTACACTGTTATTTTTGGATTCTGAGTATATTTGTAGTTAGATCTAGATACGTTGTAATTTTCCCCTGAGATGCACTCGTTACCATAAGGCGTGATTCGCACGGCTCACGCAAATAACAATTTTATTATGTTTCTCTGATCTTCAACATTTCCCTCTGTCGCTACATCGGTGTGAGTGAGCGAGCGAGTGAGAGAGAGAGAGAGAGAGGGTGGTAAAAAAACACTTAGAGAACACGTAGAGAGGGATAACAATTCAGGAACGAATTCGTAATTTGGCGTTTACTTCGTATTCAGCAGTGTAATTTAATAATATAATAAATATTAAATAACAAACGTTTGTTCAGAGTATCACGTATGCTTTATTGACCAAATTTATACATCAGTCAGCTTGAAATACAAAGAATCTACATAGCTAATCTCCGACACTGTTGGTCCGATCTCCTTGAAAGTTGGCATTTCTACGTGTTTTTTTTTTCACCCAGAATGTTTATGTGCTGTTAATTATGTTGTAACTTCTCTACATGGCGGTGTCGAACAAAACGAAATATTCACGCCAAATGCAACCAGCAACACACTCGGCAGCAATTTGAATCTATATCATTAAATAACTCTACTAACTAAAGAAGGAGTTCTTAGAAACGTTCGGCCTCAAAGAAACTTTTCTCACATCATAATCTACAGAATGAGCTCTTCTCGAACATTCTAGTACATTCTGGTCCGGTGTTTCCCGATATTACCTCGCCTGCTCAGAGACGTGCAGAATCTGCGATTAAATGTGAATGGGACGGAGATGGGAAGAGACAGAGACAGACAAGGATAGGGTGAGGGAGGGAGAGGCAGTGAGAAAGGGAGCTGGGAGAGGATAACGGGAGATGAAGGACAGAACTACGTCTGCCGGGTTTTCCGAGTTTAATATATTTCTTCTACTCCCACTGTATAATGTTGTCATTTCATGGCTGCAACCAGTTGCATAATGATAGACATTACGATACAGTTTTCATTGTGATACAGGTTCTTGACCAATCACAGAGAAGCTTACAAACCAAGTATCTACACTTCATTAATCATTGAGAATATATATAGTAAATGTTTCGTTAGATTCTGTACTTTAAAATTGCATTTAATTGCAAAATTGCCTTTGCATAAAATTGCAAAATATTATTTAAAATAAATTGAATCGGAACAATACACTCATGCATTGTTGAGTTTGGGACGTCTGAGACTGTATACATTTCCCTCAAAATGACATTGAAGACAGAAAACCGCCTAAATCAAAATATTTTTAAATTGACGATGGTACATAATAAATTAAACAGGTATGTGAAAATTATGATTGTCACGTACATTTGAAAAATTAAACACAAGTAACCTTTGTCTTTTCTGACAATCAATGAAATTTTATATTAAAAAAGTCTTGATTATCCATACACAACGTATCGCGTGTTATTCCTATTCATCTTCAAATATATACACGTTATAAATTATTGGCATGTTTGTATCAAAACATGTTACATTAAGTTCACATTTCTTTAAAAAAATACAGTTTCATAAAAACTTAAAATGACGCTATCCAAACAAAACCGGAGAAATAATTCACTTGTAAGCCTGTACATCCTCGATTTAAGAAGAAAGTGTGATTGATTGCCGAAAAAGAACAAAATATTCCTGTTTATTTATTAGTACTTATTAACGCCACTAGGATGCAGCACTGATCAAGTGAACCCGTAGACGACAAGACTCGTTATTCCATGTAGACACTGAGAAATTTCTTGGAAACGGAAGCATGTCCTTCAGGCTTTGTTGAAGTGCGAGCAAGGCTAGTCGTTGAAAGTAATCAGGAAGAAGTTCCGTCTCGTATCAAGAGTTCGTCATCAAGTGTTTATTTGACATAGAAATCAGAAGCGGAGTTCCGGGCCGTGCAGGTAACGGATAAAACACAGTGTCGAGCAATTATCACTCTGAACTGTCGCTGTCTATGCAACTAGCAGTACTTTCTTTACTTAGTGTTCATCTTAATTTAGTGCAGAGCTTCAATCATCCTGCTTCATTCTCAAATACGTAAAGATAAATAGTGAAGACGCCTCGGCAGGCCCTGGCTTTGGCCAAGTCTTGGCAGAATTAATGACCCTCCTCTACAACCCAGCGAATGGAGGTAAATTCCGCGCATCAGGATGGAAGTCAATCTACCAGCAATGACGGCACGAGAGGCAACACCGCAACTGACATTTCAACCTGCATTTTCAAGACTGCAGCATAAACGGTACAAATCTTTCATACCTTGACTTGGCCACAGATGGCCCCAACAGGTCAATAGCCAAACTCCATGCAATGGCGCAGTGAATGCGTCTTCCAACGGAAGGGAAACAGTGTTCATGAAAGGAAACATGGGTGAAAGGGGCCACAAGACAGTAATCAAACAGGACAATCGAAGAAAAAGCCACCAAAGACATTGGTATTCAATATTTAGGGCCAGTCTTCAACGGATTCGCATCTCTGGAAAATCTAATGAATCATGGCAACAGGTCTTCATTTATCGATGTAAAACCCCATATACGTGTGCAAATTATGATAAAAAAGTCCCAATCTTTGTGAAATTTATCATGTGTAACAGAGTTTAATAAGTAAATAAAAGTCAATTTAACACAGTTCACCTCTGGCGTTCTCGTAATTCGGAATGATATTGGTATGCAAACGGAAAACAGAAATGAGAAATAAGTGTTAGCATCATATGTCCAATCTACCAGGCGCCCGAGAGGCGCTCTTAAGTATTCTGAGTACAAAAATAGTCGATAGAATTAGACCGTCAAAACTCGAAATCGTTAATAATACGAACGCTCTAGAGTTAAATCTGTTCTTAGAAACATTTTCCCTCTGGTTATTGATTAAGTGCCCAATAATAACAGAATACCCAACAATAACATTGCTTCTTGCATCAAACAAAATACGACAATCTTTAGTGTGCTGTATAAAATGCATCATGACCGGTATACATCGTTTCTTTGAATCCCTAAATAACACTCTTTTTTCGAAACCTTGAAATTATTAAAACTCCCAAATACAAAAAAATCAGTTATTTCAGATTTTTACTCTCTACTGCTTATACAGTGCGTCCGAGGTTAAGAATAAAGTACAGAACCTAATGGTATTTTCCGGTCAAGAAACCTCCGCCCATTTTTAAGATTTCAAAATTGTTTTAAATCTTGATTACCAAAATTGCAGCAATTACATTGGTAAAATAATACGACGAATACAAATATATATTTACGACAAATCAAGGTAAATATCTTTAGAATTTATTAATTTTTGTAAAAAAGGATAAGTTCGGCTGTTGAATCAGCCAAAATTGTGGTGTCATATACTTCGGTTTCCGTATTCGGTTGCTGTGCTCAGAAAGTTCGCGTTCCGGTTGTTTGCCTGTGTTTGTTCCCCTAAGTTTGGTTGAGTTTTCATTTTGAGATTTATGGTTTTAATCATGTCAAAGTTATGTGTAATGTTTACTTTTCTTCATTTTTCTTTTTAAGTTGTGGTAAATTAATTTACAATTTTTTAAAAATTTCATACTTTTTTTGCAAACTAATTTAGAAACTATGAATCGTCAATCGTTGAGCACAAGATTGGTAAAGTGCTGCATAGTAGGGGAAAATCATTATTAATGTTTATAACTATTTATTAATTTATATTATATTTTATTATTATGATATATAATTATATTTTCGAAAAGAATTCGTACTCAATGTCTAGCGGCAGATAACTGTGTGCTATTCCGGCACGAAACAGTTCGGCTTCCCGTGAATAAAATCAGTTTACTCCCGAGACCCCGACTTTTTTTACATCAAAGGAATGTTATACATTTTGTTCGGTAATCAAAACTTATTATTCCTCTACTGTTAAATAGCCAACGAGAGCCATAGCCTATTTGCAAGTACATGTAATTGGCTTGAATTTTGAAATTTGTATTTAAGTATGTGTACACTTTAAAATTAATATTTTTTCCTGATGTCTTATGACATTTCGAAGCACAAATGACGTGAAAAGCTTAACAGAAACGTTTCCTGTGTGCCGGAGCCTCCTAGGAAGATATTTACATTGGATTTGAAGAAAAGGTAGGAAATTCGCTTTCATAAAATTGGAAAGATTTGAGACAAACGACTTTAACTCAACTGGCGCTTCGCCGTAATACGCCACGTTTGACATCACTGTTGCCATAAGAGATCGCACTTCATTCTTAACCTCGGACGCGCCACAGGTATTCTCGTTGTGCTCGCAGTGCTTCTTGAATAAAAATGAAGTTGGAGTGCTCACACGAAAAAGATTTGCACTGAAACGGGCGTGAAAAGCGCCCCTGGGTCTCCTTGGTCCTTATTTTCTCCTTCTGAGCGCGACCAGGGATCTTTACGGCCTGGAGGGCGGCACGAGTCTGCGCAGCAGCGCGCGCAGAGCTTTGCCCATCTGCGCATGCGCAGCCCCCCACCAACTGCACGCGATCTCCGCGCAGAAGGCGGCGGCGGCCAGCGCGAGCCCCGCGCACAGCAGCGCCAGGTGCGGCCAGAGGTCCTGCAGCTCCAGGGTCCTGGTTTCGTCGTCCGGCGCCTCTATCCCAGTTTCATGCCAAGGATTACTTGGGTGCAAACGCATGAACATCCCCCGAGTTCTGTTGTACTCGTCAGCCCATTTGAGATAAAGTCCTGCCTCTCGGAACTGAATCATCTTCAGATTAATTACGTCGATCCACGGCCAGTTCCTGAAATTAATGAGTGGATGCACATTTACTGCAGTCGGGGAATTCAGGAAGTAAAACGGAATGGTAAAGAAAACTTTAGTGATTATGAAAGTATTGCAGAGGAAAAAATGAACACAATGGCTTGTCGACGTTGACAGAATAATATTGTGATTGAGCTCCGAAGTTGGTGTGACAATTCTTAAGATAATTTGTTTAGATTTTTGCAAGCGGAGTATCTTAGCGAAGTGCAACAAATTTTTGTGGTAGTTTGTCAAATACAACAAGAACCGTAGGCTAATGGTTTCAGGCAAAGACCTCCAGGTCGCAATTATTTTCAATTCCCTTTTCTTGACTCGTTAAACACTCTGAAATTGTCCTTTGCTTTGCAGGTAAGTACTAAATCTAGCTTTCTTTCCTCATAGATTTGCACACAAATTTTATTGTTTTTGTCTCAATTAAATCGAATTAAAATAGTGGTGCTGAAACAGCATGTTCTTTCTCGTCCTTAGTAACGGTTAACTAAAATTATTATTCAGCAGTTTCCTCCGAATTAACACATTTCAATCAAGATAAGTTCAAACAGATAAGTCTTCTATAGCCTTCTCCAACAAAAGAACCCTCAACAATATTTTATTCAGCAAAACTAAAGACAGGTTCCCCATAGAGAACAGTAGCAACCTGGTTTACTTGCTACCATGTGAGTGTTGCGATAAAGTTTATATTGGACAAACAGGACAATAAAAAAAAGTTTATACCAACATAATTATGATGTGAAGAAAGACGCTCCCATTGTGCCTTAGCTCAAAATTAACAGGCCATTCTTTTAATTTCAAGGGTACTCAGATTTTGGACAAAGAAGTAAATTATAAAAAAAGACTTATTAAAGAAATGATTCACATTAACAAAAACAACACAGTGTTTAAAAAAACCGACACAGATAATTTAAGCAAAATATGTGTCAACCTATTCCACAGACAAAATAGCTTCCATCAGTCTCAGGTCAAATAATTTTCTTGAACATATACAAAATTGGTTTTTAAAATTCTAATTCTGCACCATGCTGTTATGATTCATGTAAGTAATTCCATTCCTTATAATATGTGATCTTACAACACACTTTCTCCTCACAACATGGGTGACATATTTAGACCTATAATAGATGCAAATTGTTTACAAAATATTATATAGTGGTAATCAATACAGTACATAGATATGGTTCTTCCTCTTATTATACCAAGTATGTCCATATCAATGATAGTAATTATAAGAATGTCAATCATGTCTGTTTTGTGTCAATATGTTTATACTTATTATTTCCCATTATTGTCTATATGTTTTTGCTTGTTTTGTTTGGTTTATATTCTGCTGTTATCGTATATCATATCCATTTCCTGTATTTAGGTATTCTTTCTCTGTGAGTAAAATAAATAAATAAACATTAGGGACACCAATAATACAGACAAGAATTTTGATAATTTCAATGTCAAGAAGTAATATTAAGTAATTATTTTTATTGTATATACTATTGTGTTTTTACTATTAGTTGTGTTGTTGTTTTTTTAATTATGTGCAGATCACTATTCATATCCGTTTCCTGGTGTGTATGTCTCTTAAAAAGCAACTTTTAATTTTACTGTGGTATAGGAAAAGTGAGCCAGTAAAGGGGAAAATTAAATAAATTAATATAGAGACAAATAATTGACATCAATTTAGATCTTTTATAAATAATAAAACGGTAATACCAGATACTACAATTTATCTTATACCCGAAGTTAGATTTCCGGTTCATAGCCATACAGTTTTTGCTTCAACACTCAACACTCCACCGATTGAGGTCATGGTGTATGGTTGTTGTGATGTTTAGACTTGTGAATGTTCCTCACCACGAGTGGTGCAACTCAGGATCCACAGCATGTAGCAGTTAGTTTGTGTATAGGCAATTGGATGTTGCAAGGTATGTAAATTTTATATATGCAAATTTAAATGTAATTTTCACTGTATCCAGATAGGATATATTAATTGGTTTGTTTTCTTTGGTAGTTGTTACATGATACATTGTCTTCTCTCTCGTGTTGTATATTAGCCCTGATGAAGAAAATACATTTTCCGAAACGTTGGCAAACAACAATGTTGTAAATTAATTCTGCTCAGCACTGACCAAGCCCTGTTAACCTGCCTCCACATTTATAATTATGGTCGATAAGCATTCTTCATAAAAAAGTTTAAAGCAAAAATCTTGAGCCGTTTTTACGAAAATCTTTTTGTTACTTTTACTTTCCCATATACGTACGTATATACGGAGTAATATTGCGAATTTTCGCCAAAAAATACGTTCCCGGGCCTTGGTAACGAAAATGTGGACAAATCCAGTTGCTAAATTAAGAACTAGTGGTGCTACAACAGCACATACTTCCCCATACTATTGAAAGCAGCTACGTAGAATTGAAATATTTTACTTTTTGACCAACTAACATCTTAGATATTATTTGAAAACGTCCAATTCAACCAAGAAGCGACCAACCACTGTGTAAGATATATAGGTGTATTAACTAACCACCTTTGGGGCAAATTTTCTGAAGCCAGTTTGAAGCTAGTTCCTCGCTTGTCCGTACGGTGTGCACGATCGGTTTGAGTCGCGGCGTAAGATATACATCTTAAGATGATACCTTAAACTGTGACTGTTACACATTACACGAACAATCAGAACCTTGCCCAAATGAGACCCAAATATCGCAGCACATGCGTGAACTGTGAGAACTAGCCTCACATAAGCTTCAGTTTTAGACTGGGAGTGAACACTTCTATATATATTACACAGTGCGAATAACTCACTGTTTCAATCGCAGCGTTGTCAATACTAATGTAAATTCCACAACTGCATAAAAATATGATACAAAAGTTTTGTAAACTTGTATTGGAAAACGAAGTCTGATACCATACACCTCTATCAAGTCACAACAATGACACGTAATTAACAGAAATTCGCGAGAGCGGAACGGAATTCAATTGTTGCGTTCCCTTGCATTGTCGATACTCCCTTAAGGTGGTTAGAGCGAGATATGTGTTCTGTTTAACATGCCTTTTTTATTGTATTAATCAAAAGATGAGAGGTTTTTCTATGTTCTGGGAAAGTTTGAATCGATTTTACCTTCTAGTTTTCCCGTAACGAGATCGGAAAGTTTGTTGTTTTAACACGGGCTCTTATGGTGTCCTGACAGATCTGACCTGAAATTTTAAAATTGTGAGAAAATTAACTCTTAAAAATATTTTTAAAAACTCTTCTTTAGGTAGTCGAAGAATCAATATGCGCAATTTGAAGGACATCTACCATTTCAAATGGGAGAACTTTGCAAAATTATAAACATAAATCAGTCCACGGGGAGACGTTCACGCGCCTTCTAATGTCGGGGACTGTGACGCACAACTCGGCAACACCGTGCGCGCAGCGCGCTTCATTCAAATCGAGTGAGCAATCCTCGGCAAGAGTTCTTACATTTCTCATCAATTAAAAGATCGAAAAGATTCATATTCCCTTTTATCTTATTCCAGATACACAATGGATCTCTAATTGCCTTCTACACTACAGTTGCAAGATACCTTACAGAGAACTCAAAGCAGCAATATTTAGTGTGGGTCAATCAGAAGAGCTATTAAGTGGGCATTCAGTTCACAATGGTATTAGAAATAGGCTTTTTAGTGGCACCATGTTTGTTGCAGTGATAAAATACTTCTTTTGCTGGTGCTAATTTCAACCATTCAAGGTTTAGGTAAATGCAGAGCTGAATTTTACTACTAGCAAAATAAAAAGACTTGGGACTCCCATCATTATACCCGGATTTTTTAAAATAAATTAATTAAACCCTCCAAAAAATGACTTTATCTGAATAATCATCATTAATTAAACTTTCATTGAACAATTGAACATTTAATTGAACGTTAATTGAACTACAATGTTTTATTTTAAAAATAAATTGAATGGAACAATAAGAAACTAAACTTGTATTTGTAAATGAGAAATTTAATAAGCAATTTCCACTTTGTAAGCAGTTCGTTAACTTTTCATCTGTATTTGTACTGTGATATACCAAAATAATATATATTTTTTTCAATAACATTTTCTGTAAATGGGTTGGATAAAATGGTCTGCAAATGGCGATATACAGCCTTAGCAACGCCGGCGTAGGGTTGGCAAGGTAAATAAACTGCATTCAGGCGTTGAATAGGTGGGGGCACTGGTTAGATAGACAGATAAAATAATGTGGTATTGGTCTGAAAAGGAATGACTGTCGAGGGCGTGGCTACTTGGTTTGATAAGAGGGGGATGGATTGGCTAAGGGAGAATAGACTGTCAAATTTTGTCGTTTTTGTTTTAAAAAAGAGGAACGAAGGACGGATACCGAAGCGTTGAGGCCGGAAAAACGGCGGAGAACAGGACATTCTGATAGAGGTCGTCGAGTAGTACAGATCGCTCGCGAGTATAATATTAGTGAAGCGGGACTTGTAAGTTTTGAGTGAGCTTGATAGTTTTTTCGGACTCTGAAAGTTAATGTGCAGAAGTGAATTCACGTAGGACTTGGAAAGTTTCTTTTATATTGCGGTGTTGGACTTTAACATTTTACCACTAGTTGGGGAAGACCAGGTACTCTGAATATCAAGTAAGAACAGGTAGATATTCTAGGTAGTGAGGGCTGGCTGCGTCGACAGAATCGCAAGATCAGAAGAAAGAAGCAGGACTTGGGATCATCTGCATTCAAGTGGGAAGATACTACGGACCGTCGACGATCAAGACGTTAGATAAGTACTGCAGTACAAAAGTTTTATCTAAAAAGGTCATGACCTAGAACAATTGTCAAAATTTTTAAATAAATTGTGGAATTTTTCTTTTGGAAATGAAAAGATTTTCATTTGGACAATCACAAATATTAAGTAGTTAGAGATATAGAATTATTTACTTTCAGATTCCTCGCCATACTGTACAGTTGGCAGATCAAGTAATCGGCTATCTAGACGATAGCGATTATCTATAACGGGACCCATTGACCCAGCTAGCCGGACATTTATCCATTTGTTAAAATTAGCTGTGGAAGCATTGGTTTTAATTAACGTAACCTGTTCTTGGCGCCCAAAAATTTACTATAAATTCGGAACGGGTCACGATTATAACCGTCCTAAGGTGAATGATGTCAACGATCTCGTAATAGTTCATGACGAGACATTGTTGGTACATTTCAGTACAAGGGTTTATTTATTTATTTTTTGATAAACAGCCCGAGACTAATGACGTATAAAATACAAATAGAACTTTAACACACAATAATTGTTCTACAGCACAATTGGAGAGTACAATAATTATTCCCTTATAATTGGTATGTAACTAGCCATAAACCCACTTTTTATCTAAATGCTCTAACTGAGCCCAATTTTGTTTATTTTCTCAGGTATTTTGTTTTATAAAACAATTCCATTATTAAATACTGATTTTAATGCCATATTGTTACTTACGTTTTGTTGGTAGAATTTATTTGCTTTCCTCGTAAAATAATTATGTACATCTCAGTTTTTTCTTTCCAAATAAGCCGGGAGCAATTTATTTTCTAATCTTTATATCAATGTTAATATAACTCTTTTCATCTCTCTTCCCACCAACAGGTGGCCCAACTCTCTTAACATTGAACTGATATTTTTACTATGCCCTTTATTCAATATTGCTTTCATTCCTCTATTAAAGTTTCATTGTAAACTTGCTATTTCCTTTCTTTGGCATAGAACCAACTGTAGAACAGTACGTAATATGGGGTACCCAATTTAATTTAAATAACAATTCCTTTCGTTTCTTTGAAATAATTTTTCTTAGTTTGTATAATAAACTGACTTGTTTGTTATTTTATTGTATATGTATTAAACATGGCCCTTCAAAATTTAAGCCATGATCAATAATCGGTCATAATGCTTTTTTAATAATCAAAGATTTTTCTGAAGTGCTCAATATATTTGGCACTTGAAGGCCTACAGTATGTAAATCCATCCATGGGCAAATATAATTGAAATTGTAAGAGGAATGATAAATTCAGTCTTTGGTAGTATTAATTTTTTAATAGAAACCCCGTTTCTCTACAGAACTTTATTTTATCTTATAGTTTCTATTTTCTGAACTATCTCATGGGTCTCATGCCTTTTTCCCAAAACATTTAAACCTCTTTTCATTCTGAGTGCAACATCAACACAAACGATTACAAAAGACCATTTGGAAATGTTGAAAATCTCTTTTGATGATTTTTATTTCCAACATTATAATTTTATTATTGATTGTCTAAGTAATACAGCTCTTAGAATTATATGATGCAGTAATTTCCTTTTATCAGCTTTAGTTTGATTTGTACTTTACACAATAATTTGCATCTAAATCAATATCATAACATTATATATAAAACTATACTGAAAACATTGCAACCAGGAAATAACTTCTATGAATTACCTAATCCCATCGCTGGGAATAATACGGCATATTGCAATTGCAAAAACAGTTGTAAAATTTCAATCAAAACTATTGAAACATAAAATTTGATCATGCTGTTCAATTACCTTAGTAAAAATAAAATAGGGGAATAACATTAGAAATGTTTTTGGTTGATAAGAATGATAATAAGGAGCAGTAGGAGCCAATGATTAGGATTTCTGTCAAATTATCATATAAAGCTTTGTACAATGTTGGAGAGAACCAAACTACTAATCTTGTTATTAAGCAAATGAATAATCTAAGGTTTATCCTAGCATTGACAAAGGTAATTCAAGAAATAAAAATTAGAGAAAAACAAACATTGAAAAATTATTTGAAAACTTTTTATGTCACCGTTCTCGTGATATTGGGGGAATTATTTCGTCTTCTCTCAAATTCTGCTTTGAAAACAATATTCCGTCAATACTCTCAGATAATGATATTTACAACCTATAGACCAGGCAACGAACATTATTCAAAGTGATTCAACGAAACATTGAAGCAGTATGCGCCTCGAATCGATATGCCAACCTCAAAAACATAACGGCGTTGCCCAATTTACCAAAGGCTTTTCGCTCTACTCAAACGTGGAAATTTTTGCCATTGTTGGCGATCACTGTACAAAACTATGCAGATATATGTCTGTAATGTTTCTTTTTCATGATTTTGCTCGTACTAATAGTGTAATAGTGCTTTTTTACGTTCAATGTTATGCCTCAATTTTTCATTCCTTGGCCACGCGATCGGTTGGTACTAGTTAAGAAGCTGGTCAACGGTAGATCTTTATATGCTATTAAAATATTTTTTTTTTTTTTAGTTTATTTATTTATGGTCGCTTTTTAACAGCTTGGTCATCAGCGACCTCAGTTTGTTTACATCAGAATATTACATTTCATAAGGTTACAAACATGGTATCATTTCACAGTAAGCATTATATCAATATATCATTAAAAATTTTGTCTCATTATTATATTACATTAAACAGCTTACTTATTTCTAGTAGTTCCAAAATTTTTTTACAACCTTCTTCTGATTTTAACAGAGAATATAAGCTGCCTTCTATTTTTAATGCTTTTCTGACATTATCAAGTTCTTGACACTCGAGAATAATGTGAGAAGTAGACATGGTAGCGCCACATTTAGGACAGGGTTCCGGGTTAGAATTTTTGAACAGATGACAATAATTTAGATTAAAGTGACCGATCCTTAATCTTGTTATGACGACTTCTTCTCTTCTTTTGAAATTTGATCTTGGTAGACTTGGTTCCAGGATAGAGTTTCTTACTAGGTGTAGCTTCGTAGACCCCATCTTCCATTGTGAGTTCCAATATTTTAACGAAGAGTCCTTGAAAAGATTTCTTATATCTTTTTGGGTACCATGAATTTGATGGTCAACATTTGGTAATGATGTTGCCATTTTTGCAGTTGTGTCTGCCTTCTCATTTCCAGCAATATGTTTATGAGAAGGAATCCAAACTATTTCTATTTTGACTCCTTTTGTATTTTGGATAAATAAAAGTTCTTGGATAGTTTGGATTATTGGATTGCTGGTGTATCGGTTTTCAATGGCTTTAAGTGTTGACATTGAGTCGGAAAATATGACAATAGGCATGTTGTTTGCAGATCTGATACTGCTTTCAATGGCTTTGAGCACTGCCCATGCTTCACATGTGAAAATGGAAAAGTAGTCCGGGAGACGAAATGGAATGGCTTCATTATCATTTGTTAGAATTATTGCACAACCAGCTTTTCCATCTCTTTTTGATCCGTCGGTGTAAACTTGGTAGAAATTGTCATATTTTTGGAGCATTTCTTTTATCGCATCCTGTGCATTTGGATTAGATTCAAAGGAAGTGCAAGAAATATTTCCTAGTTGGGTGTTTATGAGAATCTTCAAGTCTTGCCAGGGTGGGATGGGATGTAAACGTTTAGGTAAGCTGAGTGGTTTAACAATATTAAAGTCATTCATGTATTTAAGAAGTCTTTCTCTCAGGGGTAGTGGGGATTTTGGATGTGTTTCGTACATGATTGTTTTTGGTTGTTGGAAAATGGTAGAGTTTGTGGGGTTGGGTGGGATACTGAACGTTGAATATGCATAATTCAGACATTGTAACTTGCGTCTTAGTGCTAGTGGGATTTGTCTTGCTTCCACTAGTAGGCTGTTGCTGGGACTAGTTCTAAAAGCACCAAGACTTAAACGACAAGCACTGTTAATTATTGGATTCAGTGTTTTTAATATGTTTTCTGAAGCTGAATTGTAAATTATTGCTCCATAGTCTAGCTTGGATTGAATTAGTGCCCTATATGTTTTGATTAGGCATTCATACTGAGCGCCCCATTTGATGGAGGACAACATTTTAATAACATTTAATCTCCTAACACAATCCACCTTTAAAGCAGATATATGATGTTTCCAGGAGTATTTGGAGTCGAAGATCATTCCAAGGATTTTACATGTGTATGTCCTTTTAAGTGGATATCCTCCAATTTTCAGTGTAATTTCTTCATCCCTTATAGAGCGACTTTTGGAAAACACTATAAATTCAGACTTCGTTTTCGAAATGGAAAAGCCTGAATTATTTGCCCAATCACTGATATTATTTAGGGTTTCTTGCATAATGTTTGAGGTAACTTGAAGATTTTTGCCACTACAGAGTAAGGTGATGTCATCTGCGAAGAGGAATATTTTCACAGGTTCTTTTACTATAAGGCTCACTTCATTTATTGCTATGAGGAAGAGTATTACACTTACGACCGATCCTTGTGGAAGACCATTTGTCATCTCAATTGCCTGTGATGATTTGTCTTGGATTCTGACTTTGAGATATCTCGTTTTTAGAAAGTTGATGAGAAAAGCTAAGATATTTCCTTTTACGTTCAAATCTGTAAGAATTGATATTAACCTGTCTTTATAAACCATTTCGTAAGCTTTTTCAATGTCCAGTGAGACTGCAATCACATGGTGATTCATAACTAATGCATCACAAATTTCCGAGTCTATGTTTACCAGGTGATCGTTGGTTGATCGAAAAGATCTAAAGGCACTTTGATGTGGTGAGATCAGGTTTTGTTTTTCTAGGCTCCATTTCAGGCGGCGACATACCATTTTCTCTAGTAGTTTACATATATTATATGTCAAGGATATTGGGCGAAAATTGGTTGGATTTGTGTGATCCTTATTTGGTTTTGGTATTGGTATAACTGTTGCTTCTCTCCACTGATTGGGGAAGGATTGAGTGGTCCAAATATGATTATATAATTGAAGTAGGTATTCAAGGCCGACATCTGGAAGGTTTTTTAGAAAACTATTTGGTAAATTGTCTGGTCCAGGTGCTGAATTTTTACATTTATTTAGTACAAATAAAAGTTCACTCATAATGAAGGGTTGATTGTGTTCTTCTTCATTTGTTTTTAATAGTGTCTTGATATGTTCTTGGTCTATGTTAAAGTTTGTTGGAATTGATGTTAAGAAATTTTGGTCATAGTTGTTGTCGCTAGAATTATTTGCAAATGTTTCAGCAAGAAGGTTACTAATATCTTGTGGGCCAGAATATTTTACACCATTCTTGTCAATAAGATATCTGGGAAGATTAGGTGATCTTATTCCACGAATGCTCTTTACTTTGTGCCAGAGTTCTGTTGTTGAAGTTTGGTTAGTAATGGAAGAGGTGTACTTCTGCCAAGACTGGATCATTGTAAACTTCAAGGTTAGTCTTGCTTGGGCTCTGGCCTTTCTGTACGCAATGCCATTTTCAATAGTTTTGTATTTCTTAAATTTCCTGAAGGCTCTCTTTTTCTTTTTTATAGCTTCCGTACATTCTACATTCCACCATGGGACTTGATGTTTTTTAATTTTTCCTGTAGTTTGCGGAATTGACTTTTCAGCTGCTGATATTATTATCTTGGTAAAGTCATTGGTTAGACAATTGATATTTTGTGGAATTAAGTTGTCAGGTGTTTTTAATTTTTTAACATTTATCTTGATATCTTGTTGAAATTGATTCCAATTTGCTTGTTCTATAATCCATTTAGGATAGCAATTAATGTCAGGAGTTGGCTCCGAATCTGGAAAATTGATGTTTATAGGGTAATGGTCACTATCATATAGACTGGGAATGGTGGACCATATAGTACTTGCAGCTACATCATTAGAAGCAAGGCTTAGATCAATTACACTATCTGTACCATTACTTGCATTAAAATGTGTAGGTGAGCCAGTGTTTAATAAGATAAGGTTGTTATGGTTGTCCAACCATTCTTCAATTACTTTCCCTCTTCTGTCCAATTTGGTGGAACCCCACAATTTACTATGGCTATTGAAATCACCCACTATAACATATGGTTTAGGTAGTTGCATAAGAATATTGTCAAGATCATAAGTGTCAAAATTTTGACTATTGGGGATATAAATATTACAAACAGTTATGAGAGTATTTATTTTTACCTTGACCGCAATGGCTTCTAGGGCAGTTTGTAGAGGGATTTCCTGTATAAAACAATCATTTTTTACATAAACTGCTACTCCTCCACTAGCAATTAATGTACTATTTCTGTTTCGAACAGATGACTTATACCCAGATAATTTTCCAAAGTGATTTTTTTTTAAGTTTGTTTCTTGCAGACACAAAATATCTGGATTAGTATCTTTTATTAACAATTTCAAGTGGGGTAATCTTGTATAGAAACCATTACAGTTCCATTGTATTATTTTCATTGAGAAGGTTTATTCAGATATTTCTGTGTCAGTTTCATCATCTTGTAGTTGTGAACTTTTTAATTTATTTATTATTCTTGTGAATCTGTTTTTTATAGCTCTTTCAGTAAGTAAAGGGTAAGTGTCTGTCATCATTTTAATGATAGATTGAATATCATTTGTAAAATCTTTAGCTATTAAGGTTGGATGATTAGATCCAGATGCTTTGTCTATGAAATTTTTCAATTGATTGTATGTAAGAGGGAAATCACTACTATTACTCTCAATTTTTTCCTTTAATGGGCAAATAAGGTCTTCAAGTGATTTAGTGGTAGACTTCTCTTTATTGCAGTTTTCTTCAATTACTTCTTGTATCTTTTTCTTCTTCTTCTTGGGTTGTTTTCCTGTTGCCATGTTGGAGTTACCCAGTTTATTTTTTCCTTGTTCAATGTGTGATGAAGAGTCTGATGAAAGAGTTCTTTTAGGTATAGTAGAGACCATATTATCATTAGTTTCCATAGTTACCTCCTGATTTTGTATGTCTACTACAGTGGTATTTTCATTAATTGAAGATTCTGGCAATTCACTGGAACTATCACTATTGGTTTTAGATTCTGTGGGTACACTGGATAAGTTGGTATTATTATGATTAGAGGTGTTTGGTGTAGGACATTGGCCAGCTAAGTGCCCTGTTTGGTGGCAGATAAAGCAGGACATGTCATCGGTTGTAAAAATATCCTGTATGATGTTCCATCATAAAACACAGTAGTAGATTCATTTAGTAAACTCACATCATCAGGGGAAATATACACTTGTCTTCTGAAACTCATGATATGTGAAAAATCAGGTCCAGAAACACCAGCTTTTATAAATGAGATTTTAGATGCCAATTTGATGTTGTTTTTTGTGAACACATCTTCTATGACTGAGTGGGGAATGATGGGGCAAACATTAGAAATGATAATTCTTTTAGCCTTTGTTACAAGAGGTCTCAACTTTAATTCATAGTGTTTTATTTTAATAATTTTGTGACTGTTTGTAAGTTTATCAGCAATAGTTTTAGAACTTAGAAATGTACACACTCTATTATTAGCAATTCGTGATATGAACCTTATTTCATTGGCATCAACAATATTGGATAGGCTGTTAACATAGTCTTTAATAGTGAGACCTTCTTGTGCATCGATAATTATGGCTTGATCCTTAGTGGGAAATACGTCTGTAGATATGGCATTCGCGTAAGTTTTCATACTTTGGTGAGGTGCAGATACCTGCGGTGACGGAAGTGAGGTTAAAGGCGCCCTGGAGTCTGATGACTCCATCCTTCAGCAGGGCAGCCGCTGTCCCGGCTGACCATACACTTGGTGAGACACAGTCACACTCGTAGAACAAGGATTTTTACACTCCGGAAGTAATGCGAAAATTATTGTCTATTTAACAACTTAAAACTCGCTTGGCACAATCAGAGCACGTTACCCGTTTTGTAAAATATTTTTATTTTCCATCTATGAGACAAATTTAATTCTTATAATTAAATAAAACCAAGCATAAGAGATCCTATTTTGTTTATGTAGGTCTCGCAATACCCACTTATCTCGCAAATAAATATTTTTGAACGTAATATGGACTCTCTCTTCACTAAGGAATATCTTGCTCTAACCACCTTAAAGAGCTAGCAATTTTTATTTCCAATATTTGAAAAGAAAACATTTCTTTAAAGATTAATGTGTAAATGAATAACAAAAGGTCGAATGTAAAAACGAACAAAAATAATATACAAAATTGCAAATTCTAATTTTCGACGCATCCAGCTGTCTGAAGAGCAGTAAATTTCCAGCGGGCTATTATGTTTGTCACGAAATTATAAAAAAAACTACTCGTATTTTCAAAAAAAAAAGTATTACATAATTCGAAAATGTAGTTTTGATAAATATTGAGAAAACCAGCTGCCATCTATAGCCGCCAAATTACATTTGTTTCGCATTTTCTTCCTTTTTCGGTTTCCTGATGGTAGAACGGACATATTAATTTTAAAATATTAAAGAACACAAAAACCTCGTCCTTAATGGCATTTTTTTAAAAAAAATTGTAGCCTTTATAAGAAAATGACGTTTAAGCGCTACTAAAAATGCGAAATTTGAAGCCCTTTTTCACAGAAAATTTGTGAGTTTTCAAAAAACCTCAATTGAAATCGTTTGAAACACTTACATTCACAAATGTAATATTATTTACAAATTGCTGGTAATTTGATTATTAAAGATTTGAAAAACCTTCCAAAAAAATTACATTTGTGTAATTTTTGAAAAAAATACATGATTCCAAAAATGAACTTAACGTCATATTAAAGAGTAGAATTAGCACTATCCGTTCGAAAAGTTTGAAGAAAAAATTGGAGCCATTTATGAGAAAATGGCGTTTTAAGCGTTTCTCAAAATGCGGAACTTTGAGCAAGTTTTCACAGAAAACGGTTGAGTTCTCGAAAAACTTTACTTGACATTATTGAAAGCTCATGTACTCATTTATATACTAATGTTAACAAATCAACGCTAATGTAAATATTAGCAAAAAAACTTTAAATTAATAATTTGTGTATATTAGGGCTCATAATTTGAAATAAAATGCATTTTAAATCAGTAAAATCTACAGTAAGTAAATATTGTGCATTTAAGTAAAGATTACAAATGAACCCACTGTGGTCCCAAGTTTAAACTTGCACTATCAGTTTGGAAACAAGTACGGATTATTTTAGAATTTTTTAAAATTTTTCTGAAGATGAGTATTTTGATAAAACTCAAAATCAAAATTTTAAATTTAAATTTGAAAAACTTTTTTAATCCAACCCCTATTAAGTTGTATATCATATAAAAGGCCATAAAGAAAGGTGCAAAATAACACCTGTTGCAGCTATCTTAATTTGAAGAGGTTCTACATCAATAAAAATTTTCGGGACCCAATTTTTTAAAATTTTACATGGCTGTATTTCACAAACGGGGGGAAATTTTTTACTTAAAATTTGTACATTTATTATTCTTCATTCATACTACCTATGTGTCAAATTTCATATGAATCTAAAATGGTGAGGTAAAATTTTAACTAAAACTGTGTTGATTTAATATGGAATGACCCAGATGGAAGATCCTTGCCGTTTTCCAAATGTAGGAAGCGGGTAGAAGTATGGGAATTGACAGGCTGTTTCATTAGGGTTGTTAGATGGACTGGTGTTATTGATGAGGGACTTGTTTGGGGGTTATTTTATTTTATTTATTGTTTTTGCAGGGGATGACTGGCTTTTATTTTTATTTTGTTCTAATTGTGGCGGTTGCTATTGCTGTTTGGGGAGTGAATTCTGGAGGTAATTGAGAAAATATTGCGTGTTAGATGGGAGCGAAAAACTTGGTAGTCAGAGTTTTTGGGAAGCCTTGGTAAATGTTTTTTTCTAAGCCAGGCCGATCGGGGACTATCAGTTTTAGAGGAAATTGGCTGAAATTGGTTTAGCCGCTAGCTGAAAATTGGTTCAGCCGCTAGCGTTGTTTTTACATAGACGGTCAGATGTTTTACCATCAATCAATTTTTCCGTATCAAAGGCCTACAAAACATGAATTGTGGCTACACCACGTGTTAGATTTTTTCTAAATTTATCATGTGAATTTATTCACTTTTTTGTTGCCAGAGCTCTGTAATAAGTTTTTTTTGCCAACAATTCGGCATTTTGAAAAAAATTAAAATATATATTAATACTACTTCTACTTTAACGATATATTCATTCCAACGAGTCATTAGAAGGATTAATCCGAGTTATTTTGAACTACGTGATTACACATTATGTACTACTTACATTACTTACCATTTCGTAACCATATATTCCCATGTTGGTAACGCTGCGTCGAAAAGTTTCATTGCTCCAATCTTTCGACGATTTAGAGCAACAAACATGGGCCAATGTTTATCGGTTGTAAGGGTAGCGAAACGATTTTCAGCAAGATACAAAAGCAGTTCCCTCGAATGATTAAAAAATTTGACATTCATATGTACAAACATTTTGAAATCCGCTTCGTTGCAAAAACTCTTATTTGGCTGTACTGAACATGTCTGTTTTACGCTATTTACGAAACGCTGACCGCTTATACTAGTTAATGCTGTTATTCCAGAGGCAATCAGTTGGTCGATTGTTGTGATGTCCGGGTAGCGTTGGGGTATCATAATCAGGTCGAAGAGACGACTCTGGAAAAGAATCATTTGTTTAGAAGATAATTCATTGTACAAATTGAAAGATTGAGACTTCACCGTGTTGCAACAGTTTCACACAAGAATTATTAAATTTCGAATGATGTGGCATTTTTTAGAAATATATTACGTTTATAATTTCGACTGCATTTATTTCAGAATCATCATTGCCGATGCTTCTGCATCCACTCTGACCAGGAAGTCCTAGGGTTCGGATCCGGGGGTGAATATTCGACTCTCACTAAATAGCTAGGCTGATTTCAGCCGCAGGGTCCGGCTACTCTTATTAGTAGATCCGGACACCTATAAATCATGCAAGCCTTCTCTTTCATGATTTATAACTGTTAACGCAACAAGATATGTTCATAATCATATACCGTAGATTTTAATGTAACAAGGCTTATTCATGTACACTTGAAAAAGGACTGACAGAATAAAATATCCGCCTTGTTTCTGACTAGTGCAAATATTGACTATTTCCTCAGACGAACGTTTATTCCTGAATACGTATAAATAAAAATATAAAATTATCCACTGTTGGAAAACTCTGGTCTTTGTAAATATTTATTGTTTTAAAACTGAAACTTCATTAAATGAAGAATCTAATTTCGACCAGCCATCTTCTGAACTGTGTGTTACGGCATTGCAGGCGTGTTACTGTGCAACACGCCAGCAATTCCGTAACGATTCCAAACATACACATAAAATCATAGTATCATTAACCTTCTTAAGAAAGCTTATCTCTATATTTTTCATTCTACTTCTGCTTCATAGATTTTAACGTATGCTCTTTTCGATGTGCACGACTTGTAGTGGGTGTACTCAAAGGACTAATGGTCCGAAATATTATACCACTACATAATCCAGCAAATAATTTTCCGCTCCAACACACGATCCCAAATCCTCAGATTTAACTTGCCTGCATTCATGCCACTACGCCACATAAGTGCGAATGGACCCAGCTCGGGCAAAGGCATAAACACGTAAATGTCCGATTGTCCGATGTAAAAAAACAAATATTCCGGAAAAAGTATAAAAAATTACACCGTTGAAACGTTTATTAATTTCTCATTCATATTCAAAACGTCATATTCAACACGGAGTGCCACCAAAGCAGATAAATTTTTGAATTATTCAAAATACTCCGCTATAACATACACCTACAGCAAAAGTATTTTAACCAGCACGTTTTTTGTTACATTCCGACACTCGAGCACAGTTCCTCAGAGTTCACGTGCTGGCGCTGATACCACTACGCCACACAAGCGCAGTGCGCTGAAAAGATCGTTTTCCGGCGCACAATTACATAACTTTCTCTTCTTATTCGTAAGGCCAGAAAGTAATAATAACACAGGTCCACAATTTGAAATTAAATTTAATATCCAGAGATAAAAGCAATACGAATCTGGTTTGGATTTTTATGTATCACATACCATTGTTCAAATAAAACACATTTTCGGAAATACACATATAAGCAATTTCTGGGGCTACAAGTGCAAACTTGAGGCTTATTACCAGACAATTAGCAGATCAAATGTGTAAATACTCAATAGATTGAATAGTAAAGATGAGACACAAGTTAAATAAAAATAGATTTGCGAACTAAAAATGCACAGCTGTTGATTTCCTTTTGTGAATGTTTTGGTCATCTCGGCATTGCATCCAACAAGAGTCGGCAAGCATGTATTGATTCCAAAAGCCTTGGTACCTTACCTCCATAACATTTATGTCCTGCTGAAACCTCTCTCCCATCTCATCATGAACAACACCTAGTTTGGATGGGAAAAAGTCATAATGGGAATGCAGGAAATGAAGTTTCAGTGACATGCGGTATCCCATGTCATGATATGGATCTAGTAATTTCTACACGCCTTCTTTGTAATCAGCAGATATTTTATTACCAAGAAAAATGTGCGAAAGCCACTGAAAACGTTTCCATTCCGTTTCTTTTGGATATCACTCAGTCGTACTTCAAATATTGGGTCCTTCAATAGCTGCCTGATTTGCTATCACACAAGAACACCTTCTTTTAGTTTGGCTGAAGATATTTTGCAAAACTTTACACTTAAATACAGAAAACTATTTGAATTTCTTTTGCCAAGCGTTTTTACAAAGGTTTTAACCATCTCAAGCGTAATATGCCATAGTGGCAGTAGCAACTTTTGTGTAGCAACCAGTGGGACATGTTGAACATTTTCTTCTGTTTGACTGAAAGACTTTCTTGGTTCCCAGTCACGTTTGATATAATACCTCAACTATTCCACGGGCAAAGGAAGCAACAGAACTTGGTAAACTCTCTAAAATACTGATCACTTTTAAATCTCTACAGATGATTCACTGATACCGATTGTACTGAATTGCTTCTAGTACAGCATTTAATTTTTCGTGAGTTTCTTTCAAATGAAAGGGTAAATTGGTATAAAAGACTTTACGTTGCCAATGTCTAATAAGACTGCCTTCAAACTGTTCTGGGACGCGCCGATAAATAGGTGCCATACTGAAGATCTGTACTGTTGCTTCAATTGTGTAAACAGACAATTTACATCGTTACAGAATACCATTGAACCATCCAAGAAGAAACATTGTTCTAGATCTTTTCTTATCAATCTGTAATGGGAAATACTGAATATATTGAATAGTAAAGATAAAGTCACAAGTTGAATAAAAACAGATTTGCGAAGTAAAAATGCACAGCTGTTGATTTCCTTTCATGCGCCTCTATGCTTTTGACCGATTCTCTACCATAAATGTTTCTTTCAGTCTCGTTGCTAACAGTTCTGCTTTCACTTTGGCTAATGAAAGATTCCTAATGATATCATTTAATTCGGATTGAGTACATTTCTGTGTCTCTGTATTGGAAATTTCGGGATTATATTCTGGATCTGAAAACCTTTCTACTTCTTCAAGATCACTACTCGATGGACACTCCGTTTCTTGAAGTACATTCATTTCCCATGGAGGATTAGGAACCGGTAACAGGTCGTCATGAAGCACTGGTCTTATTGCAGACTGCAGATTCGGATACACCAAGCAATGTTTATTCATTGCCGAGAAACTCTTAATACCGACTCAGCAAAAACAGTAACAATCACTGTGATTGGCTCACGCCAAATCACAGGAATGGCAAAAGGCATGGGATGTATCTTGTCTCCCCATCTCCCGACTCCGATGCACATTGTTTGCAAACAGCATGTGGTTCCCAAGATTTATCTTGATCACCTAGAGGGCATCCAAAATGAAATTGGTATACCATCCGATGTCTCTGGGAATTCATGCGCCTCTGTGCCTTTGGGGTAAAAGAACCACCAACATAACAGAAGTTATTTGCATGGTTGTGACACGTGCGAAGCATGATATATCTCATGATCTGCAACGAAACGAAGTTTTTGACCGAGTCAGAATTAGCGCAAATACTTTGTATTTGAGCATTGGAATTCTTGCTACTTCGTGTAAGTAATCATTGCATTCATGCCTCAAAGGAACTAAAACTCGAGCAATGTAAAGAAATCTGTATAGGGAAGACATTATCCGGTGCAAGATGAACCACCGTGCTCACCCCTTTTGCGCTGAAATAAATGCGCAACCCGTTGAAACACCGCTCAACCACTGACATAAAACTTCTTGTAATATAATCAGAAGTGGACACACGTCTTTCTCGTTAGACGCACTCGCTTAAACTCAAGATTCTGTCGTAACAGGAGGCACTGTCTTACTTCTGCAAAGGGCTCGGATATGATTCATGTTACGCATCGCCCAAGCGTTCCCGGAAAGCGTGTCCCGTTAGAACAAAAAAAGTATGATTACCGAGAAAATGTATGTAAAATGCAAAAACTGATACCATATTTGAAATCAGCGCACTTCACTCTATTTAAAACACTTATTCGCTCTTATGGCGAAAAAACATTGTTGACCTGTGTAATTTCAGAACCGTGAGGGATATGTAAGTTGATCGCAAAGGTTCTGGTTAAATTGTATTTCAATTTAATGATAAAAAACATAATTTTACTTAAATCGGTTCATACAGAAGCAGAAAAACTTGACATGATTTTCAATAAAGTTTCTACATTCTTCAATATGTTTTTCTGCAACAACACATTCATCAAATAAAAATCCCTATCTGGGATTCGAAGACGGCATTTTCCGAAGAGCAAAGCAAAGGAATATGGTCGTGTCCTCACCTGGTAGGCGGCGGCGACGTCGACGGCGGAGGCGAGCAGCGCGGCGGCCAGCTGCAGGCGCTGCGGCGTGGCGCGCACCCTGTCCTGCGGGGCGCCCCCGCACGAGGAGAAGGCGCGCAGCGCGGCGGCGGCGCTGGCGGCCAGCGACTCGCCCGCCACCACGCGCCACGCCAGCGCGTACGCCCCCGCCGTCCCCAGCAGCGCCAGCCAAATGCGATGGGAGAACACGCGCAGCGGCAGCGACCACCCCGGCAGCTTCGCAGTCGGAGGCACAGCCACCATCTTCCTGTAGGTGGTTTGAGACGCCGGCACGAAACCACATGCAATCATGAGACCATCTTCAGGAAAATCGTCAAATGTGAAGTCTACATGCTCAAAGAGGGCATCTCTGAAATCACCGTGAATACGATTGTGTGATTTTTCCGAAGGTTTTCCCTGAAACAGTTGAAGACAAAATTGGCGAAATTTAAAGAACTGAAATGCACGTTTTCTGCATGAAACTCCTTGACAAAATTGGCATTTAATCTAACATATTTCTTAAAAATCAACCCCCATCCGTCTGTGAAAGAATCTGAAATCAATCTCCATGTCTATGTACAAGTCTAAACCCTTTCCGTACATCCGTCGCTACCAAAGTTTAAATTCGTTCTGTCAAGCAAGACGTCAAGAAACCATTCTATTTCTTTTGTATATGACATTTGTAACTGATTTTGACATTAGACATATTAGCGAGCTGATCGTAATATTTATCTTCTCTTGCATCATAAAGACAGCAAAACGTGACGTAATTTGCTATAATATATTACTTGGAAATATTACTTCTAATGAAATATTAAACTTTTATTTCTCATAATATCATTTATTCATTATAATGACTGTAATAACTGATTGTAATTCTCCGGGTTCGGAATGAGACGTCTATTACAGCTTTGATCACATGCGTGTCCAGAAATTCGCATACTAATAATTCAGTCCGTCATGATTTTCCGTGCGAAACAAAAGTGAATATTCACAAATATTCCAAGCATTTGATCTTTTTTATTATTTTAATATATTCTTACATATAATTGTTAACTTATAATTGTGTATTAAGAATTTAATAAACTAATTGTTGTAGTTGTCAATTGGAATGAACAATTCTGTAAACAAACATAAATGTATGTAAAATAATTTCATAATAAGCCGCCTTTTTGAATTTTTGCAATCTGGCATTAGATCCTTATTTCTAAATATTTAATAAGTATTCATACCAAATTTGGTATGAATTGATCGATATTTAGACTTATTTCCAGGTTTTCGATCATTTTTTCCACTGTGTGTCAGTCCGTCACTCTGTCCGTCAATCACTTTTTCCGTCCATCACTCTCTTCGTCTATCACTCCGTCCGTCACTCCGTCCGTCCGTCAATCCGTCCGTCTGTCAGTCCGTCCGTCCATTCGTCAGTCCGCCTCTTCGTCTGCCTGACCATCATTTTCTGTGTTGAACATTAACACGAAAACGCCATTTACATATACTCATGATTTTTCAAAATTTTAACTTCTTAACTCAAAACTTTTTTGTAAAATTGAGTTCAAAATATCGCACATTCAGAAAAGCTCAAACGTCCCTTTATCAAAAACGGCATCTATTATTCCTCTGAACTTCTTGTACGTCTAGTACTAAATTCACTTAATAATGGGAACGAAATATTTATCATTTTTTTAATGACGGAATACTTACACTTAAGCTTGCAGCATTATTCAAGTTCCCTTTCCAATAAATCCGCATGTGAAGCCGATTTTCGAGTTCTTTGTACTCGATGCGGAAGGGGTATATCACCGTAATGATAGCATTTCCAAATTGCAAATACTGTTTTATTTTTCCGCCTTCGCGGCGCGCGTAAGACACGGCTGTGCCTCCGAGGTCCTCGGAGCGCGTCGCCACCAGCGCCTTGGCCTGGCGCGCGCACGCCTCACTGCGCGCGTCGCACTGGGTGAGCCACTCCCCGCCGCCCCCGACGACGTCGACGGCCAGCGCCCACCACCGCCCCCGCGCCGCCCGCTCGCGCAGCAGCAGCCCGCGGAAGCCCTGGTGGCGCCACCACAGCGCGTCCAAAGCCTGCCGCCCCGCACGCAGCTGCGCCCCGGCCGCGCCTCCCCCCGGGTGCCTCGCGCCGCGCGCGCCTTCCTCCTGCCGCCGCTGCTCCGCCTGCGCGCCTTCCTCCTGCCGCCGCTCCTCCGCCTGCGCGCCTTCCTCCTGCCGCCGCTCCTCCGCCTGCGCGCCTTCCTCCTGCCGTCGCTCCTCCGCCTGCGCGCCTTCCTCCTGCCGCCGCTCCTCCGCCTGCGCGCCTTCCTCCTGCCGCCGCTCCTCCGCCTGCGCGCCTTCCTCCTGCCCGCTCGCCCGCTCCTTTTCAAGGCTTTCACCTGGCGCCACGCGTGCTTCAGATTGCGTAAGAGTATCCAAATCTATACTCTGCCTCTCAATGTTGTCCAAACTGCTCTTAAAGATGTTCTTGTGTTTAATAATCTGTTTTTTCCGCAAGGCACTCTGATTTGCGTCTACAATTTTACCACTTCTTGTATTTTCGGTTTGAAATCTTTGCCACCCTCGACCGTCATGGCTCTGTTGAAGTCGTTCGGTTTCTTTATTCTCGTTCCTACAGATATGAACCTCTGGTGTCCTTCCAATCGCTAGAACGACTGGAGCTGAAGAATGCAGTTGCAAGTTGCGATGAAACACGGTGCCATCTGATAAATGCTGTAACACAGATTTTTTTTGTTATCAGTTGTTTTTTGTCATCAGATACACAGATGGTAATGACTGTACTTTTTTCTTGTGTCGGAATTAATTATTAATAATTATTAACAGAAATCGTTATATCGTGGTATATAGAGCCATTTAAATTAAGTCTTGCGTTTTTTGTTGTTGTTTTTTAAAAATGATAAAATAGAGGATATAATCACACAGATGTGAGTACCATATTCTCCACTTAAAACTTAAGTTGAAAATCAAATGCGAATATCCCATTTTGCATTTAAATGTGACTCACCGCCTTGGCTCGTTCATAAACTGCGTCCTTTGTGTGGTTGAGCAGGAAGGCCAGGAGCGGCGCGTGGCTGTGGGCCGCTAGCACGTAGCCGCGCTGCCTCTCCAGCCACGCGGGCGCCTTGCGCTTCAAATGCGATGGACACTGCTGGCACATCAGCAGCGGCAGCGACGGGCGCCACAGCAGCAGCGGCGCCGCGGCGCGGGCGTGCAGGGCGCGTAGCCAGCGCGGGCCGTCGCCCAGGTCCACCACGCCCACCGCCCGGCCCCCGCTCACGCCCGCGCCCCCCAGCGCCCACTGCATGCCCGCCACGGGCGGACCCGCCCCCGCCCACGGCACACACACGCCCCGCGCCTCCACCCCCGCCCACGCCCCCCACAGCGCCGCCGCCAGCGCCAGCCCCAGGGCTCGAAGCCCTGTTCCCCTGCCGAGCCACCAACCGCCCATGTCGCCACCCTGCCACTGCATAACTCTTGAGACTCGGCCTTGCGCCATAGACACTGCCATTGCGCTTCGCGTCCTTTTATTTTACAGCCAATTAATGCTCGTTTCTTTCGTTGTGTAACACTCGTTTCCTTTGTTGTCGATCATTAAAGCAATGCAACGTCTGTGGCGTTTTCAAATTGACTAGGGTTATTTTACGTTTTTTTAAAATGTTGCCCATGATACTAACGCAATTGACAAAATAAGTTACAATGCAATATCTCGTTACATATATTCAATGTAATCCTTATTCTTCCTAATAAAATTTTCGTCATATAAACGTCGCAAACCTAATACCACAGGCTATGTCAACTAAGGGGGATATCGCAATGCAGAACACGTTCATGTACGACACAATGCTAGAATAAAATTAGTGGTGCTACATACAGCACATACTCGCGAAAAATGTTTTGTTTCCATTGCAATGTTGCCAAAAGTATGCGAATTCTACAACTGGATAAAAATATAATACAAAACTTATGTAAACGTGTATTGGAAAAAGAAGCCTGATACCCCGGACACTGTAGAAATGCATTTCATAGGGCCATGATTAGAGAAGAGTATTCTAAAACCATGCAAACATACTCTACTCACTACAAATGGTACAGCATTTGGTGCAAAAACTAAATATATTCATGCAAATATCAAACATAAACACAATTGTAACTCCTTTGCATACAGCTAAATCAAGTCACAACAATGACATGTAATTCACAGAAATTTGATTAATATTCCTTTTTTTCAATAACTGTGCTAGCCCAAAATTATTTGAGGTTGGCATATTGATAGGTAATGTTTGAGAAATTGTAAATAAATTCATTTGAATTAGTTAGGTATTTCAGAGTTTATTTTGTGAGGAATGAAAAATTAGTAAAAAGGTATATTGTAGTTCTCACGAGAAGTTTTATTTTTTGGAAGACAAAGATAGAAGCCCAAAATTATTTGTGAGTATATCCGTATTTGTTGTATATAACATTCAATTTCCATGAGGCAAATCCTTGTAGTTCTGGTTTTATAAAAACGGAAATGTTGAATATCCGAAAAAAAAAATGGACTGTTTTGATTAATATTCCTTTTTTTCAATAAGAACTAATAAAGCCCAAAATGATTAGACATTCGAATATTGTTAGCCAATTTATATGCAATTGTTAACCTGGTCAAAAAGTATATTTTAGTTCTGACGCGAATTTTCCATTTTTTGGAAAACAAAGAGAGGAGCCTAAAATTGTTAGTGAGTACAGCCGTATTTCTTATCATGTGTTTGAAAATGACATTTGATTATCTTAAGCAAAACCCGTGCAGTTAAGATGTTTATAACAACGCAAATATTGTATATCGGAAAATGTTGGGACTGTTTTGATTAATATTCCTTTTATTTTCAAAAAGGACAAAGCTAGTCCAAAAGTATTTGAGGTTAATTGATGGCCAATGTATGAGCAATTCTAAATAAATTCCTCATTTGAATTAGTTCAGTATTTTGGAGTTTATTTACTGATAAACGAAAATATGATCAAAATTTATATAATAGTTTTCACACTAATTTTCCATTCTTTGGAAAAAAATTGAGTAGTCCAAAATTACTTGTGAGTATAGCCGTATTCTCTATCATGTGTTGTATATGACATTCAATTATCAGGGGCGAAATCCTTGTAGTTCAGGTTTTATAACAACACAAATATTTAATGTTGCAGGAAAATAAGGTGCTTTGATTGATATTCCTTTCTTTTCAATAAGAATGCATCTACCCCAAAATATATGCGAGTCGCAATTTTTTTTCGCCATTGTGCATGTTATTTGTAGAACATTGGATTGCTTGAAGCAAATTGTTGTAGTTTAGTTTTGAAAAAAAAACTCAAATATTTAAGATCGGTAAGAATTTCGGACATATTTTTACTTTGCTTTTCTTTTTCATGAAAAACATGACAATGCCCAAATTATTTCGATATCGCTTCTTATTTGCTGGTATCTGTAAATTTGTTAGTAAATTCCCTATTTACATTTGTTAGTTAAGTTGGTTTTCTTTATTTGACGAATGATAGTTTGAGAAAAAAATGTAGTTTGCCTTTTATACTAGGCATTATTCTTTTTCTATTTTTGGAGTTCTATATTATTGATTGTGATTTTAGAATTGTAGAAGTGTGGTTAAATAACTATTTTATCTTTTAATTCACTGCTGTTTTTTGGAGGAAATTTTTCTTGTATGAAATATCTAACAAGTCCATATTGGATGTTTACATAGGAATGAATCAAAGTAATTATTTTAAGGCTTGATATTGATCCTGTGGTAATAAACGGTAAAACTCTCAATAAATACATTTTTTTCTTTTCTAATGTTGGAAATACACGTGTACGACATAATTCTCCCAGAATATGTGTGAAGTTTCTCCGGATTTCCTAGTTTTGAGATAGTGAGGTGCTAGCTTCTCCATCCTTGTTGCTAAGTTGATTTCGGGGCGTTTTTTGATGACTCTAAAGAACCGAAAATTATGGCGCAAGATTTTTTTAGTTGAGTTGTTATTGGGATGGTTTTAAAGTTTTTGTTATTGTACTTAGGGGGGAGTTTCGAATTTTGAAAAGTAACAAAAATTTCGCATGTTTACGACCTCACAAATATTTTCGAATTTTCAATAGGGGGGGTAAATTAACAACCCACAATTTTTACCCTCAATTTCGGGGATTGAAGTGTACCAAAAATAGTGTTTCTGGTGTCACTGAAGAGTCCAAAATTATCCCAAACTTATGGTGGAAGAATTTTTGAAATTTGAGAATTAGGGGTGGTTTTGATTTTTTGTTTTCGTATTTAGGGGTGAGTTTCGAAATGTTGAAAAATGGTCCACAGGAGCACAAAATTTACTTGTTTTGACCGTACAAATTTGAGTTTTGAGGACGTGGGGGTGCTAGCTTTGCCATCCCTATTTTTGAAACCTTAATTTCGGGGTGTTGTGGGGTACCAAAAATGTTTTTGGTGTCGCTGAGTATCCCAAAATTATTCCAAACTCTTAGAGGAATATTTTCAGAATCCTTCAATTTCGTTGTCTTCTCGTAGTATACTTTTGTATGTTAAATTGCTTCATCATTTTGATTATAGACAACACATTAGTCTCATTAAAGAATTAAACACATTTATTCTTCAATCTTCTTTTTACAATTTTTACGACGTTTCTAGGACAGTTCACCTCATCATTAGGCTCAAGAAATATACGTTAAAATTCATACTATTTACAAGTTGTATAGTTACGTACATTAGTACTCTGGCCGTTTGTTTGAAATTTTGAAAATATCCGAGGGGCTTAATATCCCCCAAAATTAAAATATTGGTTGCAAGTTCCAGGAGCCGCGACATCAGCCAAAACGATTAAGGAATATCGATTTTGAAAGAATCGCTGATCAATTTTGAATGGTGTAGGCGCTAGCGTTGACCACAGACGAACAGGCAGATAGACGAGCGTTTTGCCGTCAATCGATTTTTCGGTGTCAAGAGCCATCAAAACATGAAGTTTGGTTACACCACGAGTTAGGGGATTTTTTTTCTAAATTTAACATCAGAATTTGTCTACTTTTTTGTTACCAGAACTCAGCTATAAGAGTCTTTCTGGCAAAAATTCACCGTTTTCCAGCGCACGATAACAAAACTTTCTTATCTTATGAAGTATTTGTTAGGCGAGACAGTAAAATATGGGCAAGGTACGGAAACAAGGTAAACTCAAAGGAACAGCAGCTTTTGAATAAAAACAGAAATATTTAAAAATCTGTGAAAAATCAAATATAGAAAAAAGTAGACCAATTTTTAAGTGTGCGGTGGAAATATTATTGATTGCAGGCATTTTTTAGTTCAAAAATCAAAACTTCCGAAATTAAAAGTTATTTTTAAGATCAATTCAGAAAAAATAAAGGACAAAATTGTCGTGGCCGTCAGGAAGTTCGACCTGACCGCCACGAGAGAGGAGGCTCGCAGACAGCGAGCTTACGTCATCCCGGCCACCGCGGTTTTCAGCAGGCGCAGCGGAGCGGAACTGCAGCGTATTGGAAGCAAGGAGAAGGGCCGACCCGCCTCCCTTTTCATCCCCGAGGTGTGACGCGGGAGAGGGGAGGTGACCGAGGAGCAGATAAGCGGCGCGGCGGACGCGCGCCGTCCCAGACGGTGTGCTGCTGATAGTGTAGTGAACGACGTATGCGATAAGAACGGACTCATTGATAACGACTTGGCGATCTTGGCAATCTGAACTCTGGAACTTTGGTATTTGATAACGGCTCGTAACATAGGACTTTCTTCAGGATTCACGGTCGGCTTAGCTGTTGTAAATGGTTATTCTTTGGGCGTAGCGAGCGGCTACGTTAAATAAAATTGTTTGTGTTTCTATGATTTTTTTCCTTTTCCCGAGACAACAAAAATTTTAATCAATCAGAAAGCACTTGTAGACTTGTTTAATAATTTAGACAATCAAGTTGTGTGTGTTTGTGATTTTCAATAAAGTATCTAGACTCTTCAATGTTTTTTCCTGCAACATCACATTCATCAAATTAAAATCCCCATCGAGGGATCGAACTCGGCATCTTCCATTCTGAAGATCTCAACCCCAAGGCGCTTTAACCAGCAGCCCCACGGGACTAACATGCGGACTATCACCATCTATTTGAGTCAAAACGTAATTGTATCAGTTATATCATTAGGAAGCCGGTAATTGTCTACATGCGAAAAACATGTCTTTCAAACATGACCAAGAAAGGCAGCGGTGAACGGCTTACTCCAAATAATTTATCTGCTGATCGGCATTTGAAAAATAATACTGCGAGAAAGTATGTGCCATTGTATAGCACCACTAGTTAATTTATATATTTACCGTCCCTTATTACACATGTGCAGAAAATTTAAAGAAAAATTTGGAGCGGTTTTTGAGAAAATGTTATTTTGTAAATTCGAATAGCAATTTACGAAAAAACTACTGTTTTTTTCAAAAAATGGTACATGACCTTCTTTGAAGTGCTAATTTCGTACAACCAAATTTTTCTGAGGCAAAAATCCCTATCTTCAATTTTGTAGTTTTTAAACGGTTTTTTGAAATTTTCCAAAAATTAGGCCTATCAACGAAAATGATACCTACGTCATTCCCTTAAGGCTAAATGTACCGAAAAAAACTTGTAGGAAAATTCGCTAGATCGCAGCACTATCGTAGGGAATTTACTTTACCGATTACGTCTGAACAAATTGTCCGATTTTCGATCTGTAAACTGCATTTGACTCCTTTTTAAAATAGAATTTACGCTACGAAGCCCTTTTTCCAAAAAAACTTGCAGAAACTCGATTTTGAAATTTTTTCTCGTACTTCCGGGAACAATTTAAAAAATGTGGGCTTATAGCGCGATGGCGACAAGCTTCCAGAATCCAACGTCGTGTCAATTATGCAAATCGGATGAATAGGAGCGTCGTAAAGGCAAATTTGGAAAAACCCCTCACACACACCCCTCCCCCTTCCACGCCGCGCCGTCTCGCCATCCGCCCGTGCGCCCACGTGCTCCCTGCGCGGCCACCGGCAGGGAGTCTCTGGGCAGGCCAGGCTTGGTTGCTTGCGCGCGGCTGCCACGCGCGAGGCTGACAAGTCAGGCAATCATGCTTTCGTCACTTTCCATCTCAATATATTTTTTCCCCATAAATGAAACTAGTGATGATGTAACAGAGGTAAACGGCCTCATATCATATTTAATAGCAATTAGTTCTTATTTCATTTTGATAGTAGTATAGATAGGTAATTGGAATAGTAGTATAACACTATCTTGTTCACATAATCCTTCAAATATGATCAAAAAATTGTTTGATGTATTACTCAAAATATCGATTACTGTTTGGAACCGATTTCAAAAAGAAAATGGAATATTAGTGATATTCACACAATTAATTCCATCTCCTCACATTTTATTTTAGATATCTGTTACTTCTAAGATCTTCCGTTATCATTCCACTATTGAAAGAATGAGCAGAGATTACGCACGAGCTCTTTTATCCTACGACTCGATTTTCACTTTCCCCTATACGTACGTATATACGGAATTGTTTACGTATTATAGGGAAAGTTATTTAATGCTGCGGGAAAAAACGGCGGATTTTCGGAAGAAAAAAAATCATTGCAGGGCCCTGATAACGAAAAGGAAATAAATCTAGTTGCTAAATTAAGAATAAATCCCCTAACACGTGGTGTAGCCAGAATCCCTCTTTTGTGGGTCCTTGATACCGAAATACCAATTGAAAGCAAAACGTTTGTCTGTCTGTCCGTCCGTCTGTGAACACCACTAGCGCCTAAACCATATGTATGTTTTTTGTTGGTGCTTTTTTCAAAATGAATAAGCCCCTGTCGATTTGACTCGAGTCAAAGCTTTGAGGTTTTGAAAAGGAATCTATAAAACATAGCGGTACTTTGCATGAAACCCCCCGAACATTTTCAAAATTTTCTCAAAAACGGCTCCAAATTTTTTCTTTAAATTTCTTGTAAGAATAGAGTAAAACACACTTATTAAGGTGGAATCGGTCATAATTTCACTATTAACTCTGAATTTTTGAAAATTCTAAAAGTTTCAACTTTTTCGGCCTCTTCCTACAACTACAAAATTGCAGATAGAGATTTTTCCTTCAAATAAAATTTTTTCTCCAAAGCGAGTTCTTTCATTACGATCATGTACACTTTTTTGAAAATTTTAGTATTTTTCGCGCAATATTGCTTGCAACATGTGCAATTTAAAAAAATTATAAAAAGCAGATTTTCTCAAAAATTGCTCCAAATATTTTCTTTGAACTTTTGGTAGGGATAGTGCACAATGTAGTATATGATATTACATAAACGCCATATTGCTCTATTCTTTTTTATTTGCAAAATTTACAGAAATATTTGTTTAACTTGTCTCTCACGTAGGTAATATTTACATTGGCGCGATTTGTTTACATTATTACATTTATGAGTAAATGTGTTTTTAATAATGTCATACAACGTTTCTCTAATACTCAACCGTTTTCTACGAAAACTAGCTCAAAATTCGGCATTTTCAGAAACACTCAAACACCATTTTCTTATAAATGGCTCCAAAATTTTTCTTCATGCTTTTCGAACGTATAGTGCAAATTGCACTCTTTAATATGGCGTGAAGTTTATTTTGGGCTATTTTTTGTTTTTTCAAAAGTTTCACAAATGTAATTTTTGTGAAAGATCTCTCACACCTCTAATATGCACATTATCAGCAATTTGTAAACACTATTGTATTTGTGAGTTAATGTGTTTCAAATGACTTCAAAGGAAGTTTTTCGGAAACTCAAAAATTTTCTGTAAAAAAGAGCTTCAAATTTCGCATTTTTAGTAGCACTTAAACGCCATTTTCTTAAAAACGGCTCCTAATTTTTCAAAGAAAATTCCCATTCAGATTGAGGTTTTACTGTTCTTTAATATTCTAAAATTGATATTTCCGATCTACCATAAGGAATTCGAAAACTTAAGAAAATATCAAAATATGTACTTTGGGCGACGATAGATGGCAGCTGGTACGACAGTGTAGCAATTCTGAATAGCTAGCCCAAACCCAAGGAAGTAGAAAACTAATATGGGAAAGTCTGTGCCATTCTGTAGCACCACTAGTTGATCTCAAAACGGCTTGTCTCCTTGATAGAATTCACCTGGTTAATCCCATTTTTAAAGTAAAGTAGCCGAAGATAACTTTTAAAAATGGTTTCGTACTTTCGGACAAATTTGAAAAAGTGGTGCAACAGAATTTCACCGACTTACTCGTAGTAAAGTATTCTAATTTCCTTGTTCTATGCCAGCTTTACCATCTTGCCCCATCTTCTTCCCAGCTGTTATATATCGCCACCCACAATACATTTCTTAAAGTTTTCTCAATATTCGGTTTCCTAGTAGTAGATTCGTAATATTACTTTTAGAATATTAATCAAGAGTAAAACATCCTCCTGTATGGCAATTTTCATTTATAAACTTGGAGCCGCTGTTAAGAAAATGACGTGTAAGCGTTACTGTAAATGCGAAAATTGAAGCTCTTTTTTACAGGAATATTTTGAGTTGCTGGTGGGAGATACCTGGTTGGGAAAGAACCCCGCATGCCGACAGGTAGATAGGTCGGTGATTTAGAGCTTGTTCCGGCTGGGGTGGTGCTCCGCTGGTGGCAGATACCTGGTTGGGGAAAACTAGTAGACGGAAGGTCAGCGCCGGATCTCGCCCTCCAGGGGGAACATCACCTCCACCTCCCAATTAAATAAACAAGTCCTACACTTGCGGTACTAAAGACCTCCGTAGTTGACGTGCCCGAAGTCACTACCAATAAATTAAAAATGACTCCAATATTTTCCTTAAATTAATTGTAAGAATAAACTAAAATATATTTATAAAGGTGGCATATATCTCATTTTCATTATTGACACTAATTTTTGGAAAATTGCAAAAATCCGAATTTTTTTCGGTGTCTTCCTACAACTGCAAATTTGAAGATAGAAAATTTTCCTTAAAATGCTATTTGTTCTCCATACTTAGTTCTTTCAATACGGTCATGTACATTTTTTTATACTTTTAGTTTTCGCGCAATATTGCGTGCAATATGTGCAATTTTTAAAAAACTACAAAAACAAGATTTTCTCAAAAACTGCTCCAATTTTTTTTCTTTTGAAAAGGACAGTGCCTAATGTACTCTATGAGATGACATAAACGCCATAATGCTCTATTCTTTTGTGTTTTCAAAAATTACAAAAATGTAATTCTTTGACTAGCCTTTCATTTCGTAAATATTTTCATTAACGGCGATTTGTTCACATTATTACATTTAGGAGTATATGTGCTTTACATTATGTCTTGAAAATTCCTCAACAACAGATGTTTTCTGTGAAAACGAACTGAAAATTCCGAATTTGCACAAATGCTTAAACGCCATTTTCTCAGATTACGTTTGCTCTAGTTTCATTTGCGGGGAAAAAATACATTGAGATGCGAAGTGAAGAAAGCATAACGGAGTGCGTGCCTTGCCTGCCCGTCCGCCGCAGGCCCTCGGGATTAGCAGTGCCGGTGGTCTCCGCGTTGAGTCAGCGGCCCCTCCCCCACTAGGCGGATGACGGGGGCGGTGTGGAAGGCGGAGTGGGGTGAGGTGTTTTTCAAAATTTGACTTTACGTCGCTCCTATTTATCCGATTTGCATGTTTGATGCGGCGTTGGATTCTGGAAGCTTGTCGCCATCGCGCTATAAGCCCACATTTTTTAAATTGTTCTCGGAAGTACGAGAAAAATTTTAGAAAATGAGTTTCTGCTAGCTTTTTGGAAAAACGGCATCGTAGCGTAAATTCTTTTAAAAAAAGGAGTCAAATGCCGTTTACAGATCGAACATCGGACCATTTGTTCAGACGTTATTGGTAAAGTAAATTTTAATATATTTGGTGCTGCCACGTGGTGGCGACAAATTGAACTAGTGTCGGTACATTTAGCCTTAAAAGTTCTTCGCACTATTCAACAACAAAATATAATCAAACTAGTGCCTCAACAGAATGGCACAGACTTTCTCGTATTAATTTTCTATTTTCTATGCTCTTCGCTAGCTATTCGGAATTGCCACATACTCTTTCTTGCCAGCTACCATCTATCACCGCCAAAAGTACATTTTTTTGTAATTTTCTTAATTTTTCGGTTTCCTATTGGTAGAACGGAAATGTTAACTTTAGAATATTATAGAATACAAAAACCTAGTACTAAATGGCAATTTTATTTTAAAAATTACATTCCGTTTTAAAAAAACTTGCGTTTTAGCGATGCGAAATTTGAAGCTCATTTTCACAGAAAAATTTTGAGTTTTTAAAATACTTTATTTGAAGTTATTTCAAGCACATACTCGCAAATATAATAATGCTTACAAATTGCTGATAATGTGCTTATGAAGGATGTGAGAGATCTTTCAAAAATATTATATTTATGTAATTTTTGAAGAAAAACAACAAAAAAATAACTCAAAATAAACTTTACGCCATATTAAAAAGTGTATATCCGTTACAAAAGTTTCAAGAAAAAATTTGCAACCACATATGAGAAAATGCCGTTTGAGCGTTTCTGAAAATGTGGAATTTTTGGCTAATTTTCACAGGAAACGATTGTGTTTTCGGAAAACATTACTTGACATTATTTAAACCTCATGTACTCTTTAATATAATGATGTCAACAAGTCAAGGCCAATGTAAATATTAACGACGTGAGAGACAAGTCAAAAAATTACATTTATCCAATTTGTGAAAAAACTAAAGAATAGAGCTATATAGCGTTTTTGTCAGCGCATAAAATACATTAGGCACTATAGCTAGCAAAAGTTAAATGAAAAAAATCGGCGCCGTTTTTGAGAAAATTTTGTGTTTGCAAATTTTTAAAATTGCCCATATTGCTCGCAATGTTGCGCGAAAACTACTAAACTTTTCAAAAAATGTATATGGCCTTAATAAACTTTGAAAAACAAATTTTATTTGAAGGAAAAATGTCTATCTTCATTTTTGTAGTTCCAGAAAGACGCCGAAAAAATTATTAACTTTTGCAGTTTTCGAAAATTCAGATTTATTCATGAAAATCGGACCTATGCCACCTGAAGTGTATTTTACTCTATTCTTACAAGAAATTTAAAGAACAAATTTGGTGCCGTTTATGAGAAAATTTTGAAAATGTCAGGGGGGGTTGATGTAAAGTACCCCAAATTTTACAGAATCTTTTTCCAAATCGCAAAGCTTCGACTAGAACCTAATCGACCAGGGAATATTGTTTTGGAAGAAATTGTAAGTATGGTTTAGGCGCTAGCAGTCGGACAGACGGACGAACAAACAGACGGACGGAGAGACGTTAGGACAGACGGACGTTTTCCTTTCAGTTGGTTTTTCGGTATTAAGGACCCACAAAACCGGGTTTCTGGCTAAACCACATGTTAGGGGATTTTTTTCTTAAATTAGCAACTGGTTTTACCTACTTTTTCGTTATCAAAGCCTGGCAAATGTATTTTGTTCTGCCGAAAATTTGCAATTTTTTCGCGCAGCATTACGTAACTTGCCCTATACTACGTATATCACTCCGCGTATACGTACGTATACGGAAAAGTAAAAATTCTGTGCCATTCGTTTCAGCGAGAACAAACTTTCAGTACAACCTGTATCAAATTCAACTGAATTTGACTGAGTAGATTAACACCTGCCACGGTAGCAGAGGCGCCGCAAAAAATATTTTTGTGGTGGTTAGCATACTTCCCCTTTCGGCTCAAGTGAGTTCTACTTTCCCGTATACGTACTTACGTACTACGTGCGTATAGTATAGGGCAGTCGCGGCTCGTGGTTTTCTAAATGAGGAAGGCTTCAAATGTTTAATTGCTTGGGGGGGCGTCCTTCAATTCTGAGGGCAGTACTAGGTTTTCATTTATAGGGACAGCAGAGGGACCTGTTCTTTGACACAGTTTTTTCTAGACATTTCATTACGACTTAGCTTTTAAACAGTATTGTATTTCCAAGCACTATTTCTTACGGTACATACATAAGGAGAAGCGCCCCTACCGCGATTTTGAACAACTAGTTGAAACTCGGTGTTACTGAGCTGCATAGTAATGCTATCTGGTGAGCACTCTTTCAGACGCCAGCTCCACGCTTTGCCCCTGCTCGAAGGCTGTCAGGCGGCAGCCTCTCGTTCGCTCATAAGCCCTGCAGCGTATGCATGACGTCACGCCTTGTTTTACACAGGCCTTATGACGGAACGGTGCGGGAGCCCAACGCTTCTCTCTTCCCTGCCAACAGCTTCAGATGCGTTACGGACGGCCATTAACGGAACGACAAAGAAAATTTTTGATATGATTGTTATATAATATAACTCAGAAATCCATTTTTATTAAATAAATTCATTTAGAAATATATTTGTAAATTTCTTTTGGGCGGCGATTTGTATAGGGAAGGCTCCACCTTACCGCCTTTAATGACGAGCTGCGCCTGGTATAGGGAAAGTTATGTAATGCTGCGCCAAAAAACGGCGGATTTTCGGCAGAAAAACTCCTATTACAGGATACTGGTATCGAGAAAGTGGATAAATCCAGTTGCTAAATTAAGAAAACAAATCTCCTAACTAGTGGTGCAGTCAGAATCCCTATTTTGTGGGTCCTTGATACCGAAGAAACCAATTGAAAGCAAAACATCTGTCCGGCCGGCGTATGATGTACTTTGACCGGCGATATATGGCAGCTGGTTTTCTCAATTTTTATCAAAACTACATCTTCAAATAAGATCAAGCTTAATTTGTTGAAAATGCGAGTAGTTTTTCTAGAATTTCGTGACAAACATAATAGCCTGCTGCAAATTTACTGCGCTTCAGACAGCCGGATGCGTCGTAAATTAGAATTTGCAATTTTGTATATTATTTCTTTGTTCGTTTTTACATTCGACCTGTTCTTATACGTTTACACATTAATATTTTAAAAAATATTTCCCTTCAAATATTGGAAATAAAAATTGCTGGCTCTTTAAGGGAGTATCGACAATGCAGGAACGCAACAATTGAATTCCATTCCACTGTCACGAATTTCTGTCAATAACGTGTCATTGTTGATCATGGGCGTAGCCAGGGGGGGCAGGGGGGGGCAGTTGCCCCCCCCTAAAACTTCAGAAATTTATAAAATTTGTATAAAACATCAATCAAAAATTGTATGATTTTATTATATTTATATATGAAGAAAAAGATTTGGTTTACTTAAGTAAAATATGTTATATGATAGAATTTTAATATATATACAGTAAAGAAAAAATATCTAACTAAAAATGTAATCATTTTTAATTAATCTTAATTTATTTTTAAGTTATTAGGTAAAAATGAAGCGTTGGAGTTTTCGTATTCAATTTTATCAGCCATTCAGCCCAGCATGAATCACACTCGCTCAAAATGTACAATGTTTTTGAATTCTACAGATTTTGAGATAAGATTAAATCAACACCGATCACCGTCCTATTGCAATAATTGTGTTAGTTTCTTAGTTTAGTCCCGATCGTCTGAAACAAGTGAACGTGACATAAATTGATATACCTTACGTATGAAAATACGGATTGTTTAATTATTGTGTTTAATTGAGAGTCAACAGCAGTACATATAAAGTGCTTTTTGAAATATTACATACGCTCCACGGTGAGTAAAACATTACATTATGAACTATCCTTCTAGAATAAACGTTAATAGTATTTCAGAAAATAATTTTCTTTTACGAGACATAAAAAATAATATTTATAATAATCAATGATTTTTCCATGACTACCAAAAACAACTCTTAGATAAGCATGATTCATGAAGAACGACGATTATGAAACAAATGCAAAATCTGTCTTGAATTTTCTGTTGCACATTTCATAAAATAGAATGAGCTTATGAAATGGTATGAATTGCTATGTGTATGGATTGAGGACATTATTGTAATTTTAATTGGACCAAATACCTGTTAATATTTTTTATTTCTTTTGAATTAAATTTCCTAAATTTAGACAAATAAATAATTCATAAAAAGAAAACTGCTAATAACTTTTTTGTTGTTTCGTAGAAAAATTCTTTCGAAAAAAATGTGATTAATTTGTTATAATTACCTAAATCAATATTTAGAAATAAATCTAAAATCAATCTAAATCAATTTTTTGTTACAAAAACCAGTTAATCATTGTGCACATTATATTTATACATTAAGTTACAGCAAAACCTTGTTTTAATCTGAGAAAATGAAACATTATGTCATATAATACATTCATATTTTTATAAAAGCGTAATTTTTGTAAAAATATTTTGAAAGAATATACTAATATAATTGTATTATATTAATATAATAATATTATTTCGTAATTTTAATTTCTCTGGAATATTCTGTTTTAGAAGTTCCCGTCTAGGGTTTACTTTTTAGTGTTGGAGTTACGCTTGAACATTCTGCTATATTCTTCTTAATATAGATAAAAGTTTGTTATGGACATAAGAAAATTTTTGATCAGTAAGTATTGTGATATCTAAACACAAAGTATAAGTAATTTTAAGTATTTCTAAATCTAGAATAGCAGTTATTAAGAGCATAAAAATCTGTTTTCCTGTAGACATTTTTAATGTAGAATATTTTATATATTTATAGGTAATCAAAAAAGAAAACTAGAGGAAAGAAATGAATCCAAAAATGAAAGTGACGAAAAGAAAGCAAAATTTGTATCAACACTTAATCGTACAGAACCTCAACCAGGACCTTCATCCTCTTATCTAAGTAATGATGAATCACTTGAACCTCACATTGATGATCCTCTCCAAAATGATTTAGGTCTACAGATTGGACGATCTTTTCACATGACACCAAAAGAGAAAAGTATGTTTCTGAAATCTTGTTGGATTCTGCCTATACTAGTTATATTTTTGTTGTAATTATTAAGGACATTTAAAAATTGCTATTTGATCTTTCTGTACAAATTTCTAATGTCGAATATTTTATATATTAATAGGAAATCAAAAAAGAAAACCAGAGGATAAAAATGAAAACCGAAAATGAAAGTGACGAAAATAAAGCTATATGTACATCAACACTTAATTGTACAGAACCTCAACCAGGACCTTCATCCACTTATCTGCCTAATGAATCAATTGAACCTCACATGGATGATCCTCTCGAAAATGATTTGGGTTTATGGATTGGACGTTCTTCTCAAATGACACCAGAAGAAAAATTACACTTCTAAAATCTTGTTGGATTCCACCCATGAGTTATGATTTTAGTAAAGATGTAAAACCCTCCGAAAGAAAATTTAAGCATGCTTGGATACAAACATATTCACCCTGGCTTGTATATTCGAAAGCACTCAAAGGCGGTCTTTGTAAATTTTGTGTCCTCTTTCCTCCACCCATTGGTTCAGTTAAAGGTATTCTTGGATCATTTATGATAAAGCCTTTTACACGCTATAAAAATTTACATGAAGATTGTAAAAACATTCTTCTAATCATTGGCACAAAACTGCAGTTACTGCGGCCAGAGATTTTACTGCTAATGCTCCAGTTGATGTGCAACTATTACACGGCCACAAAAAAATTATAGAAGAAAATAGTAAGATTTTAAAATCGATAATCTCCACAATTTTATTTTGTGGGACCCATGATCTGCCCTTTAAGAGGAAAAGTTCAAACTGGAGGTGTGTTTCAGGATTTAATTAAATTTCGAATTGAAGCTGGTGATAAATACTTGAAGCAACATTTTGATGAATCTAACGCTAAAAAAAATGCAACATATATGTCTCCTCAAATACAAAATGAAATTATTAGTTTGTGCGGGGCTGTCATTAAAGATGATATAATAGAAGACGCAAAAAAAGCATACGCATTTAGTGTACTAGCGGATGAGACAGCTGATATATCGGGGAAAGAGCAATTGTCAATTGGTTTAAGATTTTTTGATGAAAAACAGATGAAAATTCGGGAAGAATTTGTTGGCTTCGTTGAACTTAAAGCTCTCGATGCTCATACAATTGCAACAGCAATAGACACATTTTTGGAAAAGGAAGGACTTGATCCGGAAAATGTGTAGGTCAAGGTTATGATGGATGTTGCAGCTATGGCTGGCAATGAAAACGGAGTACAAAGCATATTACAAAAAAAGTATAAACAAGCTAAGTTTTTTCATTGTGCATCGCACAAATTAAATCTTGTAGTTAATGACTTGAATAATGTACCAGAAATACGAAATACTATCTCTACAGTCAAAGACATTATTGCATTTTTTCGAGAGTCTGTATTAAGACGAAACTATATCCCGAATATTCCTATGTTTTGCGAAACTCGTTGGTCTCAAAGTACAAAAGTATTTCTGTTTTTAACAATCATTTTACTGATATAATGTCAGCTCTGCAAAAATTATCACTCATAGGAAACAATCAAACTAGGAAAAACGGCATTCCAACTTCATGCAACTACAACTACAGGTAAGTTTGTTGTTGCTGTGGCTTAATTGCAAAATATTCTGCGATATTGGAACCGGTGGTGAATGCTCTGCAGTCCAAAGCTTTGGACTTGTTGCAATGTTCAGAGCATATCCGAAGAATTCTTGGAGTAATAAAAAGTCATCGTAATGATCCTGAGCAGATTACAAGAGTACTCATGGAAAATGCAAAGAGCATAGCCGAAAAATGTGGACTGGAACTATTACTACTAGAATTGTCGATAAACAAAAGCATCGTTCAAATCCTCCAGCATCCAATAAAGAAGAATACTGGAGAAGATCTTTAATAATTCCTTATTTAGATTCTCTCGTATCATCTTTGGAACGTCGTTTTTCAGAAGATCATTCAGCTGCGTTTTCATTGTTGATTCTTCATCCTCAAAATATGATGAAGATGACAATTGATGATTTCGAAAAAAAAATCTAAAGAATTTGAATTATTCTACAATTTACAACGATTGAATTCCGAAACTGAATTATGGTATTCCACGTGGAGCAAAAGAAATTTGAGTGAAGAACAATTACAAGATATTAAAATGGCAGATTTAGTTAAAGAGGCCGACATTTTATCCCGAAACAAAAAAAGCGCTACTCATTTCTCTTGCTCTACCGTGCACCACTTGTACTGTAGAGCGATCATTCAGTACTTTACGCAGAGTAAAGTCTTGGTTAAGATCAACAATGACAGAAAATCGACTAAACGGTTTATGTTTAATGAGTGTACATAGGGAATTCGTAATAGGAAAAGAAGAGAAATATCTCAAAGAAATATTTGAGAGATTTGCAAAAAATCCACGCAAACTTGTTTTTAGTTTTGACAGTTCGTTAGTTGTTTTTATATAGTCCTTCCAATATATTTTATAATGTGTATTTTCTTTATATCATTAATAAAACTAGTGTAATTGAATATATAATGTTTTTTTAAAAAAATGTCTTCATAGTTTATTAATATTGTCCTTAAATGATATTCCCTAAGGCAACTCAATACGAAGTATACATCTATGGCAAGTCGATGTTACATCAATAGATGTACGAGTGTACATCTATATCGATATCGAATTGATATATTTTAATATTATATATCGAATTACATAAATTATATATCGTATTGATATATAATTGATATATTTTCGTATAATGTTGTTTGCCCCCCCCTAATGAAAAACCTGGCTACGCCCATGTTGTTGATAGAGATGTATGGTATCAGACTTCTTTTTTCCAACAAGTTTACAAAATTTTTGTATTATATTTTTATGCAGTTCTGGAGTTTATATTAGTTTTGACAACACTGCGAAGGAAACAGTGAGTTGTTCGTACTGTGTAAGATATATAGGTGTGTTCACCCTCAGTCTAAAACTGAAGCTCATGTGAGGCTAGTTCTCACAGTTCTAGCATATAAGTTCTGCGATCTTTGGGTCTCATTTGGGCAAGGTCGTGATTGATCGTGTAATGTGTAACAGCCACAGTTACAGATGTCATTTTAAGTTTTATATCTTACACCGCGACCCAAACCGATCATGCACACCGTACGGACAAGGACAAGCGAGGAACTATCCTCAAACTAGCTTCAGAAAATTTGCCCCAAAGACGGTTAGTTAACACACCTATATATCTTTTCAATTCTGTATAGCTACTTCCAATAATACTGGAAAGTATGTGCTGTTGTAGCACCACTAATTTTAATGATAACACTGCTCAACAACAAAAACAACTTTTTTGACTTGCCCAGGATTTTGCAACTAATTTACAGTAAATCGGGTACGCTGAATCCAGATATGTCATTAGTTTCGCTGAATTGGCTCTAGTTTTTGTGCTATGAACTTTGTAATGAATGATACTTTCACAAAACTCAGAGCATCTAATGCAAATATCTATCTTTATACAAAAACTGTTGTTGTTTTTTATTTTAAACACTGAATATCGCATTATTTTCGGGATACTTTCATTGAGCTTCGTTTTATTAATACATTTTCTTTTGTTACAAAATAATGAATTCTTCGGGAAAAACTTGTTTGAACGACTTTAATGTATTTGCCTACATTTGAGGGTAAGTTACGCTACAAAAACAGAAAAGAAATATTACAAACTTTGTAGAAAAATATATGAAACGTATTTTGGTATAAAACTGGGTGATCAAGGTAGGCCGTTGGCTGCTGATGTGCTATGCAAAACTTGTGTGGAGTGTCTGCGTCAGTGGAAGGCTGAAGAGTTTAAAATTTGGTGTACTGTTGGTATGCGAGAGCCCTAAAATCATGATGATTGTTTTTTTTTGTTCTGTAAACGTATAAGCCTTCAAGCGTTGCAAGAAAAAGGACTGGAAGTACCCTGATTTGGAGTCAGCAAAGCGACCTGTGCCACATGGACCTGATGTTCACCACACTCACTGGAAGTTCTGTGTCTGGATGTGAGGATATTCAGATTCTGGGGTGCAATTCAAGAGTTAGCAGTAGCAGTGAATACGATGGAAGTGTTGTTACAAACGTCTCCCATGATAAGCTCAGTGATTTAATACGTGACCTCAGTTTGCCAAACAAAGTAGCTAAATTTTTAGCGCCCTGACTAAAAGAAAAGAAATGTCTGACATTGGAAGCGAAAATAACACTTTACTGGTTCTTGGTACAGACTTTGTTATAGTTGTCAAGAAATTTTTGGATAATCATGAAACAGAAAATTATCCAAAACTGGTGCCAGACTTGCTTTTAAATTTTCAAAATGTGGGCGCAACTATGAGCATTAAGGTACCCTCCATATCCATCTAGACACACTTCCAGAAAATCTTGGCAATATGTGTGAGGGACAAGGCGAGCGGTTCCATCAAGAAATAACGGTAAGCGAAGGTTAAATATCAGAGCAGATGTGATAGACACAATAGCACTACTACTCCATCCACGTGATTGCCCTGATTTGCTGCATAAAAAAAGATATGATACAATGGTTTGTGATTCTTTGCAGACTGTAAATTTATATATATATATATATATATATATATATATATATATATATATATAGTCTGTAAATATAAATATATTGAATATATTAATATTAAATATTTCAAGAGTTTAAATTTGTATAAATAAGCATATCTAGTTATGTTAGTTCAAGTTTTATGCAATTTACGTATAGCCTGTACTCAATAAAATAATTTTTTAGATGCTTATCACCTCAAAAACTAGAGCCAATCTACCAAAACCAATGCCATATTTGGAATCTGTGCATTAAAAATGCTCTAAAATGGCTTAAAAGTGTTTGGCATGAAAATTAGTGTTGCCTAGTGTAATGTTTGTTTCTTAAAAGATATCATCAAGAAATTTTAATAGCTTCTAGAACATCTTAAATTCAATATTATTGCAGATTTTCATAATTCTAAAAAGGTTGACTTTCGAGTTATTGCGTTTTAAATTTTTTTATTGTTGTATGCCAAGAATAGCACGATATAAATGTGATATTTATTGAATAATTTAACTACATATTTTATATATACTCGCAAAGTTTTAGATTGTTATAGAAAAGTTTATATGAGGGCAAAAAAATTGAGAATATAAGAATGTTCACGAGAAGTCTTATGATTTAAGCGTGCATTGTTGCCGAAGAATCAGTAAGAAAATTTTAATATTGTTCATCGCTGATGTAGGCATTATAGATAACAATATCCCAAAATATTTTCAATTTTGAGGAGTCATGTCATAAAACCTACTTTTTTGCATGGAATGCCTCAATGGCGTTCTAAAACTTCAACAAATGCTGATGGAAAGGGCATTCGAATGTGATGCGAACATGGAAATAACTTCGAAATTTAAAGAGAGAAAATGAAACAGAAACACATCCGTATTTGGATATTAGAACAACGAGGAGGGTCATGAAAGAAAAAAATCCTATATCTAATCACTTTCTTCTTTGAGATAAGTTTCAAATATTGTTTTAATTTTTCACTTTGGAATGTTACTTGAGAATTATGTTTGTAGTAGCGCTTATTCAGTTCTGCGGCCATTGTTTGGCGCGATATCCACGAACTTAACCCACCTTTCTTCATTAAAAGATAGACTCAACATTTGCGGATTTGACATTCGCGATGCTTTTTGGGAAACTAACTCTGTTGAATGTTGAAGTATTACTGTACTGTGTCTTAAAAAATAAATTAGTGTAAATTATATTGAAATAATTATTTGGGTTTTTAAGATACCATATCACACAAAACTACTCAGAAATTTACTGATAATTACTTGGTACAAGCAAAACTATTGACACCTACTCCTCGCTTTCTCACTGCTGGCAGGCATTGTCAAAACAATGCAGAACAATGCATGTTCCTCTTCAGAGTTATATAGATCAGCAAAAATTGGCGAAACAGAAACTTTTTAAATATGTAATATATAAATATAAATGTTTGTTTGTTGGTTCGTCCATAATACGCTGTTGTACCGTTCATCCGATTGCGATAAAACGTGGTCAACTTGTTCCTTGCACTTGCGGAAAGAAGGTTGATCCTGGCACGGTGTAAGAGATATAGGTGTGTTCACTCCCAGTCTGAAACTGATGCTAATGTGAGGCTAGTTCTCACAGCTCTCGCTATATAAGCGCTGCGAACGACTTGGGCATTTTTGTTGCGTCAAGAGGGCTTCTATTGATAGTACGGTGAACAGTAGACTTGACTGATCTATTCGTAGTAAAAACTTTATTCCGGAGTATAAAGTAAATTTAGAAGTTTACAAAGTGGGTCAAAAATCAAGATATTAAAAACAAATAAGTTTTCCACAGAAAAGGAGAAAATTAGATGACAATGATTATATTGCATCAATAATTTCAACAATGAAAATGTTGTTTTGCGAAATGTGGTATTACTCACGCAACATTTCTTGACCGATGGATTAAAGAAATGCGAGTAGAATGCGGTATTAGTTACAACAACGGCCACAAGATTTTATGAAGCATTGCCAATCTCTGGAGAATCAGTAATGCCTTCGCAACTTTCTCAATAATGTGGGTTCTAACCTTCTCATGAGTTCGAGGTATCTCCTACCACGGATCTTCACCTGCTTCGGTCATTTCTTTTGATTTTCTGGAGAAAATCACGAACAAAATTTATCGTCTTCAACAGTAAATAGTTTCTGTTTCGCGCCCGTGAAGATGTGTTTGGAATGTCATCACTGCTCACTGTAAGCTTTAGCCTTCAACTGTTTATTGTGTCAGAGAGGGGGAAGCAAGATCATCGGTCAAGAAAAGTTGCGCGATTAATACTGTAATATACAAAATATTACAAGGAAACAAACACCAGCCTTTACTCTGGCCTTTACTCTTTTTATTCTGGCCCTCAAGAAAATGTGCGCAGATAAATTTCTTTCCCCACACGTCATATACAGTTTTTACTGTTTTTGACAAATAAATAAATAAATACTCTGGACGGTGCGAAGCGGTTACTAGGTGACGAATGTTTGTTTACATGCATGACGTATACGGGATTTCAGCTTGCTTTGGTCCCTAGAATTTTCAATATGGCGGCCATTCGGCTCTACCAACTTCGAAAATGTACATGAAGCTAGACTTCGGCGCTACATTCAAACGTACGCAATTCGAGAATTCTGTCATCAGGGACTTCTCTCATTATAATGTTAATTTTAACTGAATGGTTTGAAACACTGAAATAATTATCATTTGGATCAGTTATTTTGATAATTTTCGTCTGAAACTCATAATGTTGAAATATGAGAAGTTTAATGTTTTACTTCATTTTAAAATGCAAATATAATTAGAAAGCTTTAGAAGAATAAATTAATAAATTGCATTCTTACAAAGATTGTTAAAGATTGATTAGAATATAGAATTAATGGAAGGAAATTGTAAAAAATTGAAATCAGAGTATTTCTTAAATTTTATTTGTCTCCATTTCATAATTACAATAATATATTTCATCTCAACATTCAACAGTGAAACCTAAGGAAGAAGAGTTAAAACACTATTTATTTTTTTACCAAGTAAATTTATTTCACAATAATTACAAACAAGTGTTTTTACAGTTAAGTTTCTTGTGAAATCTTCATCTACACTCTCCCTTATCAGATGTACAGTACAAGGCATTTGTTGACACCTCTTGATAACCCGCACACCCAAGCAGAACATCTATACAACGAGTCCCACATACGTACAAGAAATGTTATAGAAAGGATATTTGGTGTCTGGAAAAGGAGGTTTCCTGTACTGGATATAGGTCTCCGATTGTCCCTGCAAAACAGTTTGCCTGTAATTGTAGCTACTGCAGTCCTGCATAATATTTTAAGAAGAGCAGGAGAAGACTTGCCACCTGATGATCATGACCTGAATCTGCCTTGGGACACCTTACTCACCAAGGGAGAAATGCAAGAAACTCATTCTGCCAGCCAGAGAGTCACCGAACAGTTTAGATACAGGCACAAACTAATATGTAATTACTTTAGTAGTCTGGGAATAAGACAGTAGAAAACAGTTTTAGAAATAAACAACATTTTAATAATTTATTTTTCCATATTTCTTTTTAACATAGCAATTCTTAATGAATGCATTTCCTCCTTCCTCCTGTTGTCTTCTCGCAAAGCAAACAGTCGGTAGTTTTGCATTTCTATTTCCTTCTCATGACCTTCTTGCTTCCTTCTATTTTCTTCTTTATAGAACTCCTCCATTGCCAGAAGAGTTTTAATTCTTGCCTCCTTAGCAGTCTGCTGCATCCGGGACGTCTCCTGGAGCACCAGCGGGCAGCAGGGGTGTTGCCAGCTATGGAAGGGGTGGCTTTGGCAGGGGTGGCTGTGGCCCGGATGGTTGCGGAGGTGGCTGTGGCAGGGGTGGCTGTGGCCCGGATGGTTGCGGAGGTGGCAGCGGTGGCTGTGGCCCGGATGGTTACGGAGAAAGCTGTGGCCCGGATGGTTGCGGAGGGGGCTGTGGCAGGGGTGGCTGTGGCCCGGATGGTTGCGGAGGTGGCTGTGGCAGCGGTGGCTGTGGCCCGGATGGTTGCGGAGGTGGCTGTGGCAGCGGTGGCTGTGGCCCGGATGGTTACGGAGAAAGCTGTGGCCCGGATGGTTGCGGAGGGGGCTGTGGCAGTGGTGGCTGTGGCCCGGATGGTTGCGGACGTGGCTGTGGCCCGGATGGTTGCGGAGAAAGCTGTGGCCCGGATGGTTGCGGAGGGGGCTGTGGCAGGGGTGGCTGTGGCCCGGATGGTTGCGGAGGTGGCTGTGGCAGCGGTGGCTGTGGCCCGGATGGTTGCGGAGGGGGCTGTGGCAGGGGTGGCTGTGGCCCCGATGGTTGCGGAGGTGGCTGTGGCAGCGGTGGCTGTGGCCCGGATGGTTACGGAGAAAGCTGTGGCCCGGATGGTTGCGGAGGGGGCTGTGGCAGGGGTGGCTGTGGCCCCGATGGTTGCGGAGGTGGCTATGGCAGGGGTGGCTGTGGCCCGGATGGTTACGGAGAAAGCTGTGGCCCGGATGGTTGCGGAGGGGGCTGTGGCAGGGGTGGCTGTGGCCCGGATGGTTGCGGAGGTGGCTGTGGCAGCGGTGGCTGTGGCCCGGATGGTTGCGGAGGGGGCTGTGGCAGGGGTGGCTGTGGCCCCGATGGTTGCGGAGGTGGCTGTGGCAGCGGTGGCTGTGGTCCGGATGGTTGCGGAGGGGGCTGTGGCGGGGGTGGCTGTGGCCTGGATGGTTGTGGAGGTAGCTGTGGCTTCTTCATTAGTAGTAGCACTACTAAAGAGAACATCCACAGGCTGCCAAAGGGGATACATAACTGTCCTCAGCAAAGCTGGCGAACCCCTGCTCCAGTCCCCATTCAGCAATACTGATGGTTCTGTAATGGTCTGTAAATCACAATTGCATTCTGTAAAGAACGTGAAATCAAGAGAGTACTAGATCACTTATCTGGCAAACTGAATTTTAAAAATGAAAATACTTTAATCATCCACAAACATCATCTTGCACATAAATGATATTTGCAACGCAAAATTATAAAATTACTTGTACTATTTTATTAAGACAATCTTGGGAAATACTGCAACAAAATTGATCACTTTGAGACATGTAGGGCTGACGTGGATGTCTCTCTATAGTATTTCTGCCGTAATAGGTGAATTAGCATCCCTTCACAAATTATGCCGAAACACCTGTGAGGATTTTCAGTTAAGCAATTGGTACGTTTATATAATACAAATGCTGTATTCTAAAAAATGGTAAAATTTAGAAGTGCACTTATCGACTTACAAGTATATACATCTGCACTTACTTTAGAACTAAGAAACAGTTTCTGACTACTTTATTCATGAATCCAATTCAGCATGAAGGCCTAATTCACAATTATTGCCCAAATTATACAAATGTACGTGTTATATATTAGAACTCAACCGTCAGTATTACAATGAACTGAAGACCTGGGCACTAACATGCTATGCCACAATACATAAGTTTTGAGACAATAGCGTAAAGGTTTACACATTACAATCTACACATTTGGATAGACAAAATTAATTTATGAATTACACTGCCATCTTGTAGCGAATCTTTAAAATAAAAACCTAACATTAGATACATCCATGAGGGAACTAAAAACACTTAAATCTCAATTTCATAAAAAAATGAGGCATAGAAAATTATTGCCCCAAGGTCTTCAATGGCAACTCCATCTTCACAACATGAAATTCATTCAATACTGTTCTCACCTCAGAGAATTCCTCTCCATCTTCTTGGGGTGAAAACTCATTAACTTCATTGATTCCTAAAAAATAGACAAGATAAAAAATTAACGCTGTTTCCCATAACACTACAATGCAGTAATATAATGTGTGTTTAGAGTAAGGGAGCATTAATGCAGTAGAATGTGCAATGCACATGCAATATGAAAATTGAAGTCTGATGCTACAACACTTTAAACTGATTTTTAAACAATTGAACATACATACACTACTTCAAACTTTAACTAGCACATTCTCAGTTTCAAGCTCCATAATTTACGCCTTGTAAGTTACGATATCTTTTATTCAACTCAGAACATCACGCTTGTGTATTAAATGTAGTGAAATGCAAATTACTTAGCAAGTTTTGTCCATCAGAATCAAAGGGATTATCCATTCCCTCAGCTGCTGGACCCATAAAAAATTTTATGCTCTCATTCACCCTATCTACGGGTATGGTTACAGGTGGCCCACCTCCTGCAAAGTTAACGTAAGATTAAGCACATATCACATTTGTGGTGAGATTATGTTAATACAATTTTAGCGACCTGTTGGACTTATTTATATTTCACATTTAAAGGTCCTTTTCCTAGACAATTGATCTTACATTCAACATAAAGTGGATACATACATTAGTTTCCAAAGAGAAAAATACTTACCTGTTACATATCTTTGTCGTCTTATTTCTCCTTCTACATCCTTCGTCCTCCTTTTCACATTCTTCCAAAAGACCTGCAAGCTTTGCAGGCTGCTTCGGCATTAAATTCTTTATGAATTTGCTCCTACATTTTGGCCTTCGAAAACCTCGAAGAATTGTCAGATCGAGCATTAAAAATATCTTTATGCTTATACATAATAGAGACAAGCAACTCTCTCTCTCCTGGAGAGAAATTGGCCGCCCCCTTCGCATTCGCACTCGACTCCATAACGAAAATTACCGAACACCACACGACGGAAACACGGAAAGAAATGAAATCAAAACAACTCGCTTCCTACAGCTGATCGCGAGAGTACCCACAATACATTGCAAAATTGTTGCCAACCGTGCATTTTCACGACTGCTCGGGAATCATGGGATCCGGATCAACTTCACGGCTTCAAAACGTTGGTGAAACGCGCAGGGATCAAGTCGGCCTTGACTCCACGGGATCAGGATCACGAAACTCGGATCAACAACGAATATGATCCTGGTTGGTGAAAATGACTCGCGTGATCTCGCGTGGAGATCCTAACGTCACTCAAATGTTCTCTGTAATAACTACCACTGCGCTAGTCAAATACTATCAAAGTGAAATTACAATCCAATTTATTTTAACTAATATTTCACATAAAAATCACTACTAATAAAATACATTAAGAAAGAGAAACATAAAAAAAAATTAAATGTAATTTTAATATACACACTCGAACGAAACATTTACTGCAAAGATTTGCAATGATTAATGAAGTGACAATATTGGTTTGTAAGCGTCTCTGTGATTGGTCAAGAACTTGTATCTTAATGAAAACTGTATCGAAATGACCATCATTATGCAACTGGTTGCAGCCATCCAATGACAGCAATATACAATGGGAGTAGAAAAAATGTCATTTTCTGCATTCAAAAACTTTTTCTGGCAAAAAAATCAATTTGGCATAGAACAGTTTAGAAAAATTGTTAATTGCTCACTTTTACAAAAAACAATATAAGTAAAAATTGAAGAACAAATTTGATTATATATGTTTTGTCCATTTTTACCCTGCATAGTGCATATTTAGCTATATGATAGTGCTTGTTTGCAAGCATACTTTAGTATTTGATAATGCATTGAAAACGCTGTCTCTAGTAATTAAACAAATGTAACTTTTTGAAAAATCTCTCACATCGTAAATACACACATTGCCAGCAATTTTTAAACACTTTTGTACTTGTGAGTTGAAGTGCTTTAAAAGACTTCAAATAAAGTTTTTCGAAAACTCAAAAATTTTCTGTGAAAAAGAAGTTCAAATTTAGTATTTACAGTAGCACTTAAATGCTACTTTCTTAAAAAAGGCTCCAAATGTTTCAAAACAATCGTCATTTAGGACAAGATTTCACTGTTCATTAATATTCTTAAAATAATATCTCCGTTCCACTGTTAAGAAACCGAAAAATTAAGAGAATTTCAAAAACTATTCTTTGAGCAGCGATAGATGTCGTCTGACAAGAGTATGTGACAAGAGTATATTTACACGTTCAGTTTAGAAATTGGAAGCGAACCGCCTAGAACGCAAATAGACTTCCATCAAAAACATTTTCTCAGTTTCCAGCTCCACGCCCAGAAGCCATTCAGAGAGGCCCGGAGCAGAAAAAGGCCGGTGTGCTGGCTGGGGCATCACCCAGTTGCGGAGACACCTTGAGGGAGAAATCCCCTGCAGGCGACGTGCAGGTTGCTTCCGAAGTGAGAGAGGAACTCCTTCCGCAATAAAACACTCACTATAATAACGGGACTTATGACCACAGCAGTTGTCAAACCAGGAAACATGAATCGAAAATATTTATAAAGAGATACTTTCATATTAGACATGACATTATTTAAGAACTAAAAGTTGCAGATGTAGGCGCCCAAAATCATCAAAAGACAATTATTAATTAGATTCTAAGCACAGGAGAGTGATGGTTCAGAATATATTTCCTCTTTTACGTATTTCTGTTAACAAATATAATTGTTTTCCAGAAGAGAAATGACATCACTTTTTAACCAATAAAAATGGAATGTAAAGGCCAAATCTCACTTAACTTCTATTAGAAGAAAGCAAGTGAGCAAAGCGAAGGAATATGGCCATGTCCTTACCAGGTAGGCGGCGGCGACGACAATGGCGGAGGCGAGCAGCGCGGCGGCCAGCTGCAGGCGCTGCGGCGTGGCGCGCACCCTGTCCTGCGGGGCGCCCCCGCACGAGGAGAAGGCGCGCAGCGCGGCGGCGGCGCTGGCGGCCAGCGACTCGCCCGCCACCACGCGCCACGCCAGCGCGTACGCCCCCGTCGTCCCCAGCAGCGCGAGCCAGATGCGTGCGGAGAACACGCGCAGCGGCAGCGACCACGCCGGCAGCTTCGCAGGCGGAGGCACGGCCACTATCTTCCTGTAGGTGGATTGTGATGCCGGCACGAAACCACATGTAATCATCCGACCAGTTTCTGTAGGAAGTTCTCCAAATGTGATGTCCATGTGCTCGAAGAGGATATGTGCTATAGTGCCGGAATTTGATTTTACCAAAGGTTTTCCCTGAAACAGTTGAAGACAAAATTGGTCAAATTTAAAAGAAGAGATATAAACGTTTTCTGCAAGAAATGGGACTTCCTTGATAAATATGGCTTAAAATCTAACGTCCGTCTTGAAAACAGGTCCCGCATCCGTCTGTGACAGTGTCTAAAACCAATCTCCACGTCTACGTACAAGTCAAAACTCATTCTGTACATCCGTTGCTATCAAAGTCAAATTTCATTCTGTCTAGCAAGACGTCAAGAGAATTTAAAACGAAACCATTGTACTTCTTTTGTATATATTTGTAACTAATTTTGAGATTGGACATGTCAGTGAGCAGGTCATATTCCTTCTCTTTTCTCGTATCATACAAGATAGCAAATCGCGACATAATTTTCTGTAATATCCTACGTGGAAATATTATTTCTCATGAAATATTATTTTTTTATTTCCCGTAATATCCTGCGTGCCTTCCCCTATTACAACGGCAGTAACAATTGATTGTGTTTCTCAACGTTCGGAACATGTCGTCCATTTCAGCTTCGTTCATATGCATGTCTCTAACTTTTCATTCTAATTACTTCAGTCGTACCGTCTGTCCGTCAGCCCGTTCGTTAGTCCATCCGTCCGTCAGTTTATCCATTCGTCAGTATGTGTCTCAGTCCGTCCATCAGACCGTCCGTCAGTCCGTCCGTCAATCACTCCGTTTGTCAATCCGTCCGTCCATCCGTCAGTTCCTCCGTCCGTTGGTGCGTCAGAAAGTCCCTTCGCCATTTTACTTTCATTTTCCATATTCAACATTAACATCAAAACGCCATTTAAATATACACTTTTGATTTTTGAAAAATTACAACTCCTTACCCCGAACTTTTTTTGTGAAAGTGAGTTCAAAATATCGCATTATCGAAAACGCTCGAATTATGAAAAACCGCATCAATTTTTCCTTTAAACATATTGTACGTTTAGTACTAAATTCACTTAGTAACGGGAAAAATATTTGTCATATTTTTAATGACGGAATACTTACACCTAAGCTTGCAGCATTATTCAAGATCCCTTTCCAATAAATCCGCATGTGAAGCCGCGCTTCGAGCTCTTTGTACTCTAAGCGGAAGGGGTATAACACCGGTGTGAGAGCATTTCCAACATACACATGCTGTTTTATTTTGTCGCCTTCGTGACGCACGTAAGACACGGCTGCGCCTCCGAGGTCCTTGGAGCGCGTCGCCACCAGCGCCTTGGCCTGGCGCGCGCACACCTCACTGCGCGCGTCGCACTGGGTGAGCCACTCCCCGCCGCCCCCGACGACGTCGACGGCCAGCGCCCACCACCGCCCCCGCGCCGCGCCGCCCGCGCCGCCCGCGCCGCCCGCGCCGCCCGCGCCGCCCGCGCCGCCCGCGCCGCCCGCTCGCGCAGCAGCAGCCCGCGGAAGCCCTGGTGGCGCTGCCACAGCGCGGCCAGCGCGCGCCGCCCCGCCCGCAGCTGCGCCCCGGCCGCGCCTCCCCCCGGGCGCCGCGCGCCGCTCGCGCCTTCCTCCTGCCGCCGCTGCTCCGCCTGCGCGCCTTCCTCCTGCCGCCGCTGCTCCGCCTGCGCGCCTTCCTCCTGCCGCCGCTGCTCCGCCTGCGCGCCTTCCTCCTGCCGCCGCTGCTCCGCCTGCGCGCCTTCCTCCTGCCGTCGTTTATTCTCTTTCTCACAGTTATGAACCTCTGGCGTCCTTCCAATCGCTAGAACGACTGGAGCTGAAGAATGCAGTTGCACGTTGCGCATGGCGTTGCGAACAGGGTTGTGCACGGTGCCAAGAAAGCACATCTGTAACACACGTTGTTAGTCATCAGTTGCCATCAAAAGCACAGATGGGATACAGCATTGTGTGTGTTTCGGGGTTATTAATACATAATTATTAACACAAATCTTTGTATCGTGATTTAAATACGTAAAAAATACCATTTGCAAATGATAAAATAAAGAGGATATAAACACAGAGATGCCGGAAGTTCTGATACAATATTTACCAATTAAATCTCAAGTTAAAAATCAATGGAAATATCACATTTTGCATTTTAGGTTAACTCACCCTTCTGATGGGGTCTAGGAATGCGAGCATTGTGTGGTTGCGCAGGAATGCGAGAATATGGTCGAGGTTGTGAGCCGCTAGCACGTAGCCGCCCCGTCTCTCCAGCCACACGGGCGCCTTGCGCTTACATTGTGTTGGACACTGATGGCACATCAGCAGCGACAGCGACGGGCGCCACAGCAGCAGCGGCGCCGCGGCGCGGGCGTGCAGGGGGCGTAGCCAGCGCGGGCCGTCGCCCAGGCCCACCACACCCACCGCCTGGCCCCCGCCCACGCCCGCGCTCCCCAGCGCCCACTGCACGCCCGCCACGGGCGGCCCCGCCCCCGCCCACGGCACACACACAACCCGCGCCTCCACCCCCACCCACGCCCCCCACAACGCCGCCGCCAGCGCCAGCCCCAGGGCTCGAAGCCTCGCTCCCGCGCCCCGCCGCCTTCCCCTCCCGCCCCACCTCCCCGCCCCCGCCCACGGCACACACACGCCCCGCGCCTCCACCCCCGCCCACGCCCCCCACAGCGTCGCCGCCAGCGCCAGCCCCAGGGCTCGAAGCCCCGCCCTCGCGCCCCGCCGCCTTCCCCTCCCGCCCCGCCTCCACGCCCCCGCCCACGGCACACACACGCCCCGCGCCCCTACCCCCGCCCACGCCCCCCACAGCGTCGCCGCCAGCGCCAGCCCCAGGGCTCGAAGCCCTGTTCCCCTACCGAGCCACCAGCCGCCCATCACGCCGCCCTGCCACTGTGTGTCCTCACGGGGATTCGACATTGCGCCACCGACACTGCTATTGCGCTTCGCGGCGCTTTTATTTTACAGCCAATTAACCCTCGTTTCTTTCGTTGCGTAAAAATTGTTTCTTTCGTTGTCAGTCATTAAAGCCAAAAAACGTCGTGTGGTGTTTTCCAATAGACTAGGTTTTTTCTGTTTCTTTTTTTCTTTCAAAAATGCGAGTGACGATACGGCCGCAATTGAGACGAGTGGTACTACAGAATGGCTCAGCCATTCCCGTATTAGTTTTCTATTTCCTTGTGTCTTCGCTAGCTATTTGGAATTGCCAATACTCTTTCTTGCCAGCGGCCATCTATCACCGCCAAAAGTACATTTTTTGTGATATTCATTATTTTTCGGTTTCCTATTCGTAGAAAGGAAATATTAATTTCAGAATATTAAAGAACACAAAAACCTAGTCCTAAATGTTAATTTTCTTTTGAAAATTATGTGCTGTTTTAAAGAAAATTAAATTGAAAATTGAATTTAATATGACGTAGAGTTTATTTTGAGTTATTTTTCTGTTTGTTCAAATATTACACAAATGTGATTTGGTTTTCAAGATCTCTCCCATCTTTAATATGCACAATACCAGGAATTTGCAAAGATGATTATATTAGTGAGTGTACGTGCTTGAAATAACTTCAATTGAAGTATTTTGATAAAATTTGATTCAAATAATTTTTTTTTAATGAACTTCAAATTTCGCACCTTTAGTATCGCTAAAACGCCATTTTCTTTAAAACCAAACTAAATTTTTAAGACAAAATTGCCATTTAGGACTAAGTGTTTGTGTTCTTTAATATTCTAAAATGAATATTTCCGTTCTATTATTAGGAAACCGAACAATTAAAAAAATGTCAAAGAAATGTAGTTTGCGCGGCGATAGATGGCAGTTGGCAAGAGTATGTGGCATTTCCAAATAGCTAGCGCAGACCGAAGGAAATAGAAGAGTAATACTGGAAAGTCTGTGCCATTCTGTAGCACCACTAGTTTCTGTTTCTTACAGTTAAGGGTTTATGTTATCCTTTCAATCGCTACAATCATTGGCGCAGAGATTTGCAGTGCCAGGTTGCGTTGCAAGACGTCTTGTTAAAACCTGTAAAAAACTCACAATTTTCTACATTATATAAAATTCGCATAAGGCTTCTTTCACTGCCACAAATTCACATCGGATCACTAGTACAAAAGCCGCGTCTTGGGCTGTCCTCACCATTCTGCACCCACCCAGGCTCTTTCGCTGCTAACTGTACCCTTGCGTATAATCGTGCTACGCACATCGGAAGGTGCCCGTTTTACCTTGACCGGAGTCCCTTCGCTTTGACAATTTGCACATCCGCTGGACCGCTAAAGATGTTGCCCGGGATGCGCGCCGCAGGTGGCGCCACGTGGAGACGAATGCGCGAACTAGAAGTTGCCTCGCGCTTCCCAGTGAAGTCGGCGGCGGCGCACAGCCAGTCTCGCGGGGAAGCCCCTCTCTGTGGTGGCGCTGGAGCGGGTTGCACACTCCAAGGAAGGCCGTCATACGCCTGCTTCCCGCGTTATGCTGCCTTCGGGAATACCTCGGAAGGTGCCCGTCGGACGGCAATCCTTCACGTCCGTAACACACGGAATTAATTCCGCACGTGAATGAGCTGTTCACTTGACTGAGTGAATTTGGAAAACAAGTATAATGTTGTACAAACTCTTCGGAACGTCGATTGAAAGTGCAAGAAAAGATTTCGTCCTCTCTCGACGGAATGTTTTCCGAAAAGTCAAGAATCTCGTCCACACTCTGCGAAACAAAAATTCAGTGTACCCCGTTTTCTCTTTGGCACGAAGATTCCTCGCCAAAAATCCCCTTACCTTTCAGACGCGCAGTTGACCGATCACGTGTATGCAAAATACTTTTTATGCACTTTAGGATGTTCTAGAAGGTTCTACAGCGGACGTTGTGTTCATTGGTTAGGGGCAATGCATATTGTAGTGACATATTTTCCGGATTTTTTTTATTGGGCGGTAATGTTCTTACTCGGTCGGTCTTAGGGGAGTGTTGGAATAAACATCTGCTGCGTAATTTTACTGTGATAAACTTACAATTCGTCGGGATTAAGAGTTCTCGGAGCTATTCAACTCCGTGCTCAGGAATTAAGGCGATTAAGGCTAAGCGATTAAGGATTCATGCTAAGGTAATAAGGGTCCTCGGAACTACTCAGCTCTCGTAATATGGAGATTCATACCCTTTATACAGGTTGATCTTCAGGTGGTTGAGAGAAAAAAAAATTAATTTCCCACACCATTTGAGCGATTATACACCAGATTGCAGAGATAGGCATGCTTAGCAAGCTTTATAGCGGAAAGGGCCTTGACATTATTATGAAGGGAAGCCTCAACGCCAGAAGATTTTCAAACTTACGATCAACTAGATCAGGAAGCCTTAAGGGTCACGATTGTTAAGGTGAAAATCTAAGCTCGTTGCCACCGATTTCTTAAAACAAAGTGAGAATTAGAATGAAATATTGTTCACTGATTTTGTAAAAAGATGTAAGAAATGATTTTCTCCTTTGTATAAATTGACTTAATGACGAAGAAACTCCACGACGACCGAACCAAGGAGACTTGAAAACATTTTGGGTATCTAATTTAACTTTTCCATTATTTACAAAATTGGGAAATAAATGTACACTGTTATTTTTGGATTTTGAGTATATTTGTAGTTAGATCTAGATACGTTGAAATTTGCCCATGAGATCCACTCGTTACCATAAGGCGTGATTCGCACGGCACACAGAAATAAAAATTTTATATGTATCTCTGATCTTCATCATTTCCCTTTGTCGCTACATCGGTGTGACAAAGAGAGAGAGAGAGAGAGAGAGAGAGAGGTAATAAAGCACTTAAGAGACCACATAGAGAGGGGAAACAACACAGGAAAGAACATGTAATTTTGCGTTTACTTCGTATTCAGCAGTTTAATTTAATTATATATATAAAATTCTCGTGTTACAGTTTTAGTTTCAGTACTCCTCTCCGAAACGGCTAGACAGATTTGATGAAATTTTATATGTATATTCAGTAGGTCTGAGAATAGGTTGTTATCTATTTTTACGCCTCTTAGTGATAAGGGTGGTCCACGCCATTTTTTTTATTTTTTCGGACAAAACGTTTTAGGCAACCCGCTACACACGGTAGGTATTTCACACTGCGGTATTTCGACCGCTACACGGTGTTTCACCATATTACGCACCTGCTCAGAGATGTGCAGAATCTGCTATTAAATGTGAATAACATGGACAGAGACGATGAAAGATAGAGACACAGAGAAAGAGACGCGGAGAAAGAGGGATAGGGGTAGAACTATGTCGGCGGGACTCAGCTAGAAAATGTTTGTCTCCGCGATACATTGTTGCGTTAGGTTTGAGGAGTCTGAAGCATATTATGGACTAATATGTCATTAATACTATAATTAGCAGGAAAAAATCACAGCAATTACTATTTGACTACAGGTAGATATGACACTGGGACTGAGAACTTTGTTTTAATAATTTGTGATGTTTGTTGCTGCGAAATGTTTAATTAGTCTTAATTAATTAATGTTTAGTTAGCCTTCGGAAGTTGATAATAAATTCTCGAATGTACAAAATGGGGAACAGAGTCATTGTTGAACAGTTAAAAATGTGTACATGCATTTTATAAAAATTTTTTAAATGATTGATCTTTAGAGAAATTTTTTTATTATCGTTAATTATTTGCTCCTGCCGTCTTTTAATATATGGATTTTCGTTTTTACAGCTATTTAGTGCAACAATAGGTAAAGAAAACCCTGATTGATTTTCATGTTATAATGATGTAATTATCACTTGACCAGTATCCCCGCAAGGCGTCTACCAGCGTCAGTTTGGACCAATGTTGCCAGATATCGATATATAAATTATTGATGTTTCCCCTATTATTAAGGAATATTAGTAAATCTGCATTCATTAGAAGAAATCCGCATTTTCGAACTTAAAACTTCGCAATCGGAAGTTTCACATCTGGTAACATAGCTTCTGACCCAATAAGCAGCACGGTGTAGGGATGAGATCTCTCACACAATAAACCGTTTCTCATTCAGTACAGTTTTCGGCCATTATTTTTATTGTTTGGGCGTTAATCGTAATTTTCCAATTATCAGTTTTCTATTTCCGTGTATGTTTTAAATAATTTATGATTAATTTGCAGGGCTGTAAAGAAAAACGTCGAAGCCATCATTTTAAATGGCAAATTTCGAGGTGATAATATATTACTGCCACGGATTCCTATTATACCCACAGATGTGCCAATTCAATTTAAACGTCTTCAATTTCCGTTAAGATTGGCGTTTGCGATGAATATCAATAAGTCTCAAGACCAAACGATGTGGGTTTGGGGCTTATTTTTTAGCGCACCATGTCTTTCACACGGTGAATTACACGTGGCATGTTCTCGAGTGGGCAAACCATCCAGTTTATTCGTGTTAGCTAAAGATGGGATAACAAACAATATTGTACACTCTATTGCGTTGAGGGATTGATATGTTTTTCAGTAAAATTATTATAATTAGCAATGTATATCATTTCAAAAAATAAATTACAAAAAATTAAAAATATAAATGTTTGGTATTGTGTTATTTTTATATTCCATTATCGTTCACAGCGCTCCATGCCTCTTCAGCTCATATATACCACGTCCTCAAACACTGATAATTAGTAATTTTTTCTACAAAAATAATCCTAGGAATAATTTATATGGCAAAACCACGTTTGCCGTATATATATAAAGTCACAAAAATTCGTTCAGTGTATCATGTTTGCTTTATTGACCAAGTTTATACATCAGAGAGCTTGAAATACAAAGAATTTAATATATTTCAGTTGCTATAGTAAAATGGAGCAAATACAACCCTAAACACACTTTGAAGAGGAACGCGTCTGTTCGTAGTGATAAGAGTGTCATCAAACGTCGGTGTCTCATTAAAAGTCATCAAACTCGATAACAATCTTACAAAATAGTTTTAAAACATGCTAATGATTAACATTTTTTCTTTTAATTTTTATGGAAAGAAATGTTCTAGATGAAATGCGTTTACTCGCATGTACGCTAAAATACACGTATTCAGAAGGATATTACTTATGTAAATACATTCAAAATTACAAATATAAACTAGACAATATTGATCATCACAATCCGTTAAATATAATTTCAGCTACAAGACTGTGTTTTGTTAGCTTTTTGCTTAAAAACGGATAGGTTCAAACCTGATTTTTTTATAATTAGATTGATAATAACGTATTACAAATTTTAATGTGGAAAGAACGTTCTGCCCTGAGCAAACATCTATTAAAGGAAAATTAATAGCAAAAGCAACGACTTCAATACGTTATTCATTCTAATAATCTACATTAATTTCATTTTCGTAGCTTCTATCGGGTGTCTATAGTTTATTTCTTCATCCCAGTTAGTGGTGGAGAAATTAATTTATCTATTCCCACCTTTTAAGTAGATATGTACTGCCCAGTCTATATAAAGGAATACTATTTTTGTGTGTGTGTGGAGTATCCACACCCATAAAGAAACAGAGAAAATAATCTCCGTTCTACCTCAAACGAGCCAGGAAAACCGCGCTCTGTTTGATTACCGTCAGAAGGCGAGCATAGTGCTTTGTTAGAGGTCTGAAGGTAGAGGAGATCGTTTCTCCTGAAGCTACTAGAGCAGATGCGATGCCTTTGAACACGAACACGTGTCAGGCCGGATGACAACCAGAGAGAAAGCAGCGACGTACCTAAGAAATTAACCGTCGTTACTACATTACGCAATCGCATTTTTCAGTTTTGCTTCAATTTCTTAAAGCATAATTTGTATGCCTTACTTGTACTACAAATCGGGTCAGTACTCGTGTATTGTTGAGTTTGGGACGTCTGAGACTGTATACATTTCCCCCAAAATGACGATCTTTAAGACAGAAAATCGCCGATATCAAAATATTTTTAAATTGACGATAGTACTTAATACATTGAACAGGTATGTGAAAATTATGATTGCCACGTACATTTTAAAAATTAAACACAAGTAAGCTTTACCTTTTCTGACAATGAAATTTTTTATTTAAAAAGTCTTTATTTTTCATACACAACATATCGCGTGTTATTTATATGCATTTTCAAATATATAAATTAGAAATTATGGATATATTTATATCAAAACATGTTACATTAAGCCAGTGGCGAGTGGCGAAATTGATTTCGAGGCATGCAATTACACTTCAGATGGAACATTTTTAATTTTTCACATGGATCTGATGACAAATGGATAATTTAAACCACTTGTAAAGACAGTACTGGTAATTGTAAGAACTTGTAATCAAAACTCTCTTTTCAGTAGTTCTAAAAATTCCCTTGATGGCATGAGAGTTTCTGCATTGTCCCCTTCTACAATATTTTCAAACAAATTCATAAGAGATTCTCGATACTCATACACAGTTTGCACTAATCTACTATTGTAATTCCATCTGGTTAGAGCTGCTTTTAGAAGCCTTTTTTTGACCTCATTGTCTAGTAAATAGCAACGTTTAGGAACCTGCAAGGAAAATGTTGATAAACCAGTTAATGTTTTGGAAAATTATTTATCTTCTTTAATTTTGGAAACTGACTGATATAACACCAGATTTAATTTATGAGCCAAAAAGTGCATTAGGGTATGCCTGTTTCACTTTAATCAGTAGCCTATTTAAATGATCAGCAATCACCGCAGCACCATCATAACTTAGTGCAGTAAGTTTTGATTCACGTTTTAAATCTTCAAAAATATCTCTTCCAATTCTATAAAAAGCTTCTGCCGTTCTGTCTGAAGAGACGTTTTGGAATCTTAGGAATCTTTCTTCGACATTTCCTTCCGCTTTTAAATAACGCACTACTCTAGACAATTGGCTTATATTTCCAACATCTGTACTATCATATAATACAATGGCAACGAAATTACTATTATTTATTTATTGCTTAATGTTTTGGAAATAAACATTTATAACTGAAGATATTACGTCATTTTGAATCAAATTTGAAGTACCAACAAATACAGATGAATCCTCGAGATGCTGTGCCAAACGTGTATCATGTTTTGCTTTTAAAAGTAAAAAATATTTAATGTTCCCTTTATGTTGTGGAGTCAAATGACTCATTATGTTCTCGAAACTGAGTTCGTATTGAATTATAAGTTTTTAACTTCAAAATGCTTGTCAAATAATTTTCATAATGTGAATGTCTTTTCACTACCTTGTGTACATTATTTAAATCAGTAAGTAATAATTTAATGTTTCAACGTAGCCTTGACAGATTTGCAGCACAAGAAAATAAGAACTCGAAGGAAAAGTAAATTAATACCATATAACAGATAAACACATAAATAAATAAATAAATAAATAAATAAATGTCTTTATTTGTGGCGAGGCTCAGGCCATTTAGCCTGCTCTTCCGCCTAACCACTTTCAATATTGTATTACATTAGTGCATTCTATAAGGAGGTCATTCAACGAAAAATACGTACGCAATTCGAATGAGAGTTTTCTCACATAGAAAACAGGAATGAAAGCGAGGGAGGAAAGAGTTGATGGAGGAGGAATGCTGTCACAGCATTTGTATGTTTAAAGTTATCAATTTCGAGTTAGGAATGCAATTTAAGAATTGACCCCAAATATATATAGTTAAACATTACGAGATTTTACTCAAAATTTAGAGAAATTATCTTTCTTTGAGTAGGCATGTTACATATTCAAGTGGATTAGATAGAGATTGTTTAAATCGGTGAATCATTAATATGTACTTCTAATTTTTTCAAAGAGGTTTTAGTAGAAACTATGATTGCGTACGTATTTCTGAAATACTCCTAAATGAAAACTAAAAAGGGAGGGAGTCTCGTCAGCATACAAGCGAAAACACATCAGGTCAATATGTTTTGGCCAACAACATATGGAGCCCGCTGTGATTCACGCTGGTAGCAATTGGCCGGCTGCTTCCAATGGCGACCTCGACTGAATGAGCCCATGCGCGCCAGTATATCTGCTGATCATTGCATTCCCACTGAGACGGTGGATGCACTCAGCGCACTGCTTCCAAAGGGCTTTACAGGCGATCTCTACCCTATCTATTGGTGTCAATAACAATTACGTGCTCAGGTTGGAAAGATAAGATTGTTGCTCCCAATTTAAACTGTTGGATGGAAGTCAATCTACCAGCATCGACAGCATGGGTATCAACACAACGGACATTTCAACCTGCTTTTTCAAGACAGCACCATAAACAGTACAAATGTTTCATACCTTGACTTGGTTACAGATAACCTCAACAGGTCAATAGCCATACTCCGTGCAAAGGCACAGTGATTGTATGTTTCAACAGAAGGGAAATAGTGTTCATTAAAGGAAGCGTTGGTAAAAGGGGCCATGCAGATAGTAATAAAAAACCACAACCCGAGAAAAAGCCTAGCAAAGACATAGGTATTCAATATTTAGGGCCAGTCTTCAACGGATTTCTTCAACATCTCTGGAAAATCTAATAAATCATGGCAATACGTGTTCATTTATCGATGTAAAACTCCATAAACGTGTGCAAATATGAAAAAAAAATCCCAATCTTTGTGAAATTTATCACGTTAAGCCAAGATCAATAAGGAAATAAAAATCAATATAATACCCCAGTTCTCGGCTGGCGTGCTCGTAATTCAGAATGATATTGGTATGCAACCGAAAAACAGAAATGAAGTCCTTCCATCAATATGCCCAATTAATCTGTCGCCCAGGACCCCTGGGTATTCTGAATACAATAAACAGTCGACAAAATTAGACCGTCAAAAGTTAAAACCGTTAATAATACTAACACCCCAGACTTAAAACTTGTTAATAGAAACATTTTCTCCTGGTTATTCATTCAGTGCCAATAGAATAGCCAACAATAAGAGTGCAGCCTGGACCGAGCAATGTACGTCAATCTTTAGTGTGCAATGTAAAATGCATCATGACTGTTTTACATCTTCCTGACTGTTTTACATCATTTACTTCTTTGTACCTTGAAATAACATCCTTTCTTCGAAACTTTGAAATTATTAATAATCCCAAATACCTTTGAATCCAGTCTGGTTCTTTCAGATTTTTACTCTTTGCCGCTCGCTCTGATATTCGCTCGCAGTGCGAAGTGCTCACATGAAAAAGATATGCACTGCAATGGGCTTAGAAAACATCCCTTCTCTCCTGAGTCGTCAGTCCCTCGTTCTGCACGCGCGGAGGGTTGGCTGCGGCCTAGCCTTGGCCTATCTGCGCATGCGCAGCGCCCCGCCGACTGCTCGCGATCGTTCAGTTTCTCGTTCTGCGCGCGCCGCGGGGTCTTTTCGGCCTGGGGGGCTGCACGAGTCTGCGCAGCAGGGCGCGCAGACCACTGTGCATCCACACACGCGCAGCCCCCCACCAACTGCGCGCGATCTCTGCGCAGAAGGCGGTGGCGGCCAGCGCCAGCCCCGCGCACAGCATCGCCAGGTGCGGCCAAAGGTCCTGCAGCTCCAGGGTCCTGGCTTCGTCGTCCGATGGCTCTGTCTCAGTGCCATGCCAAGGATTATCTGGGCTCAAACGTATGAATATCCCCCGAGTTCTGTTGTAATCGTCAGCCCATTTGAGATCAAGTCCTGCGTCTCGGAACTGAATTATCTTCAGATTAACTGCGTCGATCCACGGCCAGTTCCTGAAATTTATAAGCAGATGCAAATTTTCTACTGAAGTGGAATCCAGGAAAGAGAACGGGATCTTGAAGAAACAGTTGGTGACTGTGAAAGTATTGCAGCGTTGAAGATAGAGATCAAATAACTTGTCGAATTTGACAAAATAATAGTGATTGGGCTCAAATGTCAGTGTAAGAATTCTTAAGATAATGTGTTTCAATATTTGCAAGGGTAATCACTCAGTGAAGTGCAAATTTTTTGTAGTAGTTTGTAAAAATCCAACAAGAAACTTAGGTTAACGGTTTCGTGGAAAGAACTCCAGGTCGCTATTATTTTCAATTTCCTTTTCTTGACTCACTTAACAATTCTGGAATTGTCCTTTGCTTTGCAGGTAAGTACTAAATCTAGCTTTCTTCCCTCATAGATTTGCATACAAATTTTATTGTTTTTGTCTCAAATCGAATTAACTAGTGGTGCTGAAACAGCTTATACTTTCTCGTCCTTATTACGGTTAACTAATATTATAAAACAACAGTTACGTCCGAATTAACACATTTCAGTCAGCAATTTTTTGTAAAAGTCTTTACAAATCATAGAACATAAGGTGCGAAAACTGAATATTGTCACGAATATTCGATAATTAAAATTCCATTTCATACGGTTATATCATGTCAAAAGTGAGACGCAGTTTTTAGAAAATCCAACTGCAGACTCGCGCTGCGAAATTCCATTTTCAAATTCCAGTACAATTCCTGAAGTCTACCAACTGTAGCACAGGAAATTACAATGTACCAAATTACGCTAAAATACTCATATTTTTTTAAAAAAATTTACACTACCTTTTTTTAAGAACTCATTTTTTAAATCAGGTTTCATTTAACCTTCATAATTCAAATTACACTTTTGAAATGTTTCTTTAGTTGTTGTTTTCAATTTCCGGTAATACAGAGAGTTCACGGAAAATGGGAACAATCTCAATTTCTTTTCTTTGTTGTTGCATACGAGGAGAAAATAAAGTAAAAAAGATGGAGAATATTTTCTAATATAATAGTAAACTAGTGGTGCTACCATAGCGGATACTTTCTCGCACTGTTTCTAAATGGTCCGAAATGCTATTAGACCACTACAAAAACCAGCAAAAGAGTTTTCAACCAGCAAATTCTTTTTCTGCTCCGCGACCCGAACTCAGATCTTCAGAGTCAACGTACAGGCACTCATACCACTACGACAAACAAGCGCCGCATGGGCCGGGCAGAAGCAAAAAGGGTAAATGCCAAATTCATGTAAAACAATAATTTGGGACAAGGTATAAAAAATGCCAGCATAGATATATTTTTTCCTTCCTCATTGAAATTCAAATTCAACTAGTGACGTTACAAAAGCGCGTTCTCAATAGCATTGTATCTAAATTCCCCACAATAAAACTACAAAAAACAGCAAAAGTGTTTTCAACCAGCAAATTGTTTTCGGCTCCGAGACCCAAAATCAGACCCTCAATGTTATCGTGCCGGCACTTATTCAACTACGCCACACAAGCACGTTATGGTTCGAACAGAGTCATAAAATCAATCAGACAGAGACATAAAACGGTAAGTATCTGATAGAAAAACAATTAATATGATAGTACATATGTTTTACAAATCCATGAAGAGTTGTGAAATATTCTTTAAAAGTTGAAAATTCGAAAATTACACACAGACACTTCCAGTTCATTTATCGTAATTACAATATTTGTGGTTCGAATGGCTTCAAATGGTTTGCAATAAAGTTTATAGAATTCTCAATTGTTTCCTGCGACAACACAGAATTTTGACAAATAATATTCCCTAACCAGGACTCGAACCAGCGAAGCTTGTAAACGAAGTCTTAGGCTTCCGCGGTCAGAGTTGAGATCTCTGCTGTCCGGGTGACGCCGCGTACTAGGCTGTGTAGCCGACGTTTCGACTATTATTTTCGCGGTCTTCATCAGGGCTGGTCTGCGCTGGTGTAGTCTGCGCTCGGGTGTATAATGGATAAGGGGGTCGCGTAAGCTTCGCCGAATTCTAGTGCGGGTTAAGGAGTGAAGGGATTAGAAAACTAGACGTTGTTCAAACAACGTCTTCCTGAAGAAATCATTGTTTTTTTTATCAAAAAAGATGTATTAATAAAACTAACTCCCTAACTAAGATCTATTACGGTATCCTGAATATAATGCGATATTTAATGTTTAAAATGAAAAAATAGTGTTTGTATAAAGATACATATTTGCATTAAATGCTGTAAGTTTTGTGATATCATCATTCGTTACGACGTTCGTAGCACAAAAACTAGAGGCAATTCAATGAAAATAATGACATATCTGGATTTAGTGTATCCAATTTTTACTATTAATTCGTTGAAAAATCCTGGGGAAGTGAAAAAGTTTTTTTACGTTGAGCAGTGTAATCAACAATGTACATATTATAAATAGTAACAGTAGTATAGAATGTACTCGTATAGCAATAATTTAGTAGAATATAATTTACATTAATCTAAATTGGCAAAAGAAATGTATATATTTAATTAAGAAAAAAATATTTGTTTTAAAGACAATGATACATGTTTTATGTTTTTTAAAGTGCCTGGTTTTGCAAAAATTGAAAAAAATAAAAAAATTACAGCCTCTTCCTGCAACGACAATTGTGAAGATATAATCGTTTTTCTTAATGAACAATGCTCACCAAAAACAGATCTGCCATTCTTTTCTTTCAAAAAATTAACAATTTTTTCTGGAAGGTAAGTAAATAGTATGGTAATATTTATAGTTCCTTTTATTAATGAATGTATTTAACGTCGAAAAAAAACTTTTAATTGTTAACACTATACGTACGTACTATACGTACGTATAGTATAGGCAAAGTTACGTAAAGCTGCGCGAAAAAACGGCGGATTTTCGGCACAAAAACTTATTACTTAAAAATTTTATTAATGAATGTATTTAACGTCGAAAAAAACTTTTAATTGTTAATACTATACGTACGTATAGTACGTACTATACGTACGTATAGTATATACTACAGGTATAGTATAGTATATACTATACGTACATATAGTATAGGCAAAGTTATGTAAAGCTGCGCAAAAAACGGCGGATTTTCGGCAGAAAAACTTATTACAGGGCCCTGGTAACGAAAAAGTGGATAAATCCATTTGCTAAATTAACAAAAATATCTCCTAACACGTGGTTTAACCAGAATCCTTGTTTTGTGGATCCTTGATACCGAAAAAACAATTGAAAGCAAAACATCACTCCGTCCATCTATGAACAACGCTAGCGACTAAACCGCTCAGCCGATTTTCTCCAATATGTATATTCCCCGATCTATCTAACTGATCTCGTGGCTCCTTCAATTTCAAAACGTTTTTTAATTATGGGGGTACTATACATGACCCCCCCAGACATTTTGAAAATTTTCTCAAAAGCAGCTCCAATTGTTGTCTTTAAATGTCCTGTAAGAGTAGAGTAAAATACCCTTATTAAGGTGGCATAGCTCCGAGTTTATAGGTCTATTATTTTGTTTTTCCAAAAATTGCAAAAAATAAACTTTTTGACTTGTGTGTCACGTTAATATGTAATTAGCGGCGATTTGTTCTCGTTATTCTATTAATGAGTACATGTGCTTTAAATAATGTCATGTAAAGTTTCTCGAGAACTCAACCGTTTTCTGTAAAAACAAGCTCAAAATTCCGCATTTTCAAAAACGCTCAAACGCCATTTTCTCATAAATGGCTGCAAATTTTTTCTTTAAACTTTTGTAACGGATAGTGATAATTACACTCTTTAGTATGGCGTAAGTTTATTTTGAGTTATTTTTTGTTTTTTCAAAAATTAAATAATTGTAATTTTTTTGAAAGATCTCTCACATCTTTAATATGCGCATTACCAGCAATATGTAAATATTATTATATTTGTGAGCGCACGTGCTTCAAATAACTTCAAATAAAGTATTTTGAAAACTCAAAAATGTTCTGTGAAAGTGAGCTTCAAATTTTGCATTTTTAGTAGCGCTAAAACGCAATTTTCTTTAATATGGCACATAATTTTTAAATGTAAATTGCTATTTAGGACTAATTTTTTGTGTTCTTTAATATTCTAAAATTAATATTTCCATTCTACAAGTAGGAAACCGAAATATTAAGAAAATGACAATAGTATATTATGCAATTAGTTTATGTTGTCCTTTTTTGCACGAGTAAGAAGATATTACCGAACGAACTACGTTAGGAATGAGTTCGGTAATATCTTTTTATGAGTGCAAAAAAATATCATTATAAACGAGTTGCATACACTATTTTTGTATAACAGTATTATAAGGATTTAAGGAAGCGAAATTAATTTGGATGTTAAGTAGTAATGCGTAGTTGTAGTAGTCCTCGAATTCATGTTTTGACGACATGAATGCTACTTAAGCAACTAATCTGTTTACAAATGGCAATTAGTTTGAAATTCGCGATTCAAACATAATGGATTTGCCCAGAGAAATTGTGGAAGAAGCCGCAAATGCGGAAAATGCTATGATACCGAAAAAGTCTTACAAACTCTATGAGAAAGAGTACGTAAAGTTTAGGAAATGGATGGATGAAAAATATGCAAATTTATTATGCGAAGCTGTTGTTCTTTCGTCTTTCGGAGCAGTTTGGTTAAGTTAGTATAATGAACATGCTAGAATAAAGACGTTTGTTAATTTAAAGCATGATTCTTTAAACATTAAGTCCACAGCATGTAAAGCGTCGACACTATGGTGCACTTATTCCAAAGATTACAGGAAATGCTAAAGATCAAAGAGAATATTGATATTGGAACTTTGCATAAAGTAAGTTTACTTATGAAACAAGCAAATGTGGGATATCAACCTATAAAGGCAATGATATTTTCCCAACAATCTGTAAACACATTTCTTACAAAAGCTGATGATGAAACATTTCTTTTAATGAAAGTATAATAATGACAGCGGCAATAATAGTTAAGTTTTGTTTATTAACTAGTGTATTGTATTAATAACGTATGATTTTCAGGTTGTTGCTATTTTTGGCATATTTGGTGCTTGTAGACGTGTCGAATTGTGCAATTTGTACATCAATGATGTGAAAAAAGAAGGTTCTGTTTTGATAGTGAACATTAAAGCGACAAAAAATGTCAAGCCCAGAATATCTACTATCGTATCCAGTGAAGAATTTAATTATGTTGAAGTCTGTGAAAAATACATTTCCTTAAGACCCTTACATGATAAAGAAAACTTTTTTGTTTTACAATCAAGGCAAATGCAGCGGCAATCCAATTGGTATCAATACATTTGCGAAAATACCAAAACATATTGCGAATTTTTTAAAATTACCAAATGCAGAAAAGTACTCTGGTCATTCGTTTAGGAGAACATCCGCGATGTTTCTCCCAGATAATGGTGGTGATACCACTACACTTAAACGTCATGGAGGATGGCGGACTACAAGTGTAGCCGAGTCATACATCGAAGAATCAGTGAATAACAAGATTCAAAGAGCTAGCAAGATATTGGTTAGTGTAGAAAGCAAAGAAAAAACAAGCATCTTAGATATAAATCCATGTTCTGCAGTGTCACTGACCAATTTATCAAATTGAACAATTAATGTACATCTTCACAATAATTAATTTGATGATTTTTGTTGTTCCTATTATGTTATTCTTGTTATATTACCAAATAAAAACAAAATATAATTTTAAAGGAGAAATAAATTAATAAATCAGTTTTTAAAAGTACGGTTTTTCATAATGTATTTGATTTTACTGCGAACACTTGTACAAAATTAGCACTTTATATAAGGTTATGTACCATTTTTTGGAAAAACGAATAGTTTTTGCATAAATTGAGCTTTAAATTTACAAAAAAATTCTAAAAACCGCTCGAATATTTTTCTTTAAATTTTCTTCACTTATGTAATGAGGGACGATAAAAAAATGGTCTTAGTCCTACTTCTGGAAAATTTGTTTTTTTGAAAATTGCAAAATAATATTTTTAAAACTACAAAATTTTAGATAGCGATTTTTATCTCAGACAAAGTCTCCTGTACAAAATTGGCTCTTTAAAAAAGGTTATGTATAATTTTCTGAAAAAACTAATTTTTGCGTTATCCTCGCTTCAAAGTTACAAATAAAATGTTCTCAATATCCGCTCTAATTTTTTTCTTTAAAATTTCTCCAGGTGTGTAATAAGGGACGGTAAATAAATAAGTAAACTAGTAAACTATAGAATGGCACAGACTTTCTCACAGTAGTTATTTTTCTGATGTCGTTTGTCGGAACTAAAATTTGGAGTAAGACCCTCACCGCTGCCTTTCTTTATTCGCCCAAAAGACATGTTTCTCGCATGTTGACAATTACAGGCTTCCTAACGCTAGAGCTGATACAATTACGATTTGACTGATATATACGTAGTATAGGGAAAGTCATGTAATGCTGCGCGAAAAAACGGGGAATTTTCGTCGGAAAAAAATCAATTGCCGGGCCGTGAAAGCGAATAAGTGGATAAAACCAGTTGCTAAATTAAGAAAAAATCCCCTATCACGTGGTGTAGTCAGAATCCCTCTTCTGTGTGTCCTTGATACCGAAAAACCGATTGAAAGGAAAACGTCCGTCTGTCTGTCCGTCTGTTTGTGAACATTGCTAGCGCCTAAGCAATACGTATGATTTCTTCCTAAATGGATATTCCCCGGTTGATCTGGTTCGAGTCAAAGCTTTGAGATTTTGAAAAAGGTTCTTCAAAATTTCGGGGTACTTTACATGAAGCCACCCGGACATTTTCAAAATTTTCTCAAAAACCGCTCCAAAAATATAACTAGTGGTGCTACAACAGCACTTACTTTCCCGTATTAGAGGAAACAGCTACGTAGTACTGAAATATTGCACTTTATGCGCTACTAACATCTTAGCTTACAACTCACTGTTTCCATCGCAGAGTTGTCAGAACTATGTGAATTCTACAACTGCACAAAACTAGAATACAAAAGTTTTATAAATCTGTATTGGAAAAAGAAGCCTGATACCCTGGACAATATAGAAATGGATTCCACAGGGCCATGATTAGAGAAGAGTATTTTAAAACCATGCAACAAATTATCTACTCACTACAAATGGTACAGCATTTAGTGCGAAAACTAAATATTTTCATGCAAATATCAACATAAATTAGACAATTCTAACTCCTTTTCATACAGCTCCATGAGGTCACAACAATGACACGTAATTCACAGATATTCGAGCCCATTGTTGCAGACCCTGCATTGTCGCTATTCTGAGAGCTATTAACCCAGATATGCCTGAATTATTTTTTTTGAGGAAATTTTGGATTCCGTCTACTTTTTTCTATGTATAAGGTTACTAAAATATTAAAAAATGTAATTAAACCTTTAATAGATTGTTTATTTTGCTAAAATCGACCGTCCTACACATAGGTCGTCAGGCAAATACGGGGTACAGAAGAACGCATATTGTGAACAAAGTGAATTTTATTAGTTTAACAAATTTTATTTGACACAAGTTGGTTAATAATCTCTCAGTTGTAAAATATTACTTGTAAAAGTGAATAAATTAATTTTTGCAATGTTTATAGTGTAATAAGAGTAATTGTTTTGAAAAGTAAAGACAAATGTACACGGACGATACAACACAAATGTTCACGGGCACTGTAATAATGAAAACTTCGATAGAAGGCAAATTCGTCTTCTTCGGCGCCTTTGTCTTCTTCGTTGTCTTCATCTTCTTTGTCATCATTATCATCTTCGTCTTCTTCGTTTTAGTATTCTTCGTCGTCTTCTTCATCATCGTCTTCGTTTTCTTCGTCACCCTCGTCTTCGTTTTCTTCGTCACCGTTTTCGTCTTCTTCGTCTCTTTCTCTGGCTCTGAAAATTTACTATTCAATTAAATACAGAGGACGAACTTTTGGATACTTGTCCTTTTTATTGAGACTGTCATTGTCGCAGACAGAAATTTGTCATAATAAACTCAAAACGATCTCTAGTAATCGATATCACTAGTTCATTTCGAGTGTCAAGTGCATTTTCCCAATTTATAATTCTTCTATGTACTGGCACATACCCACTCAATAACAATACCCCTCATACCCATATCTTTCTTCCAAATAGTCAAAATTTCTTCAGTGTAAATGTACTGCAAAAATGTAAAATTTACATTATTTACTATTATTTTGCAAAGATGTGTTAAAATACGTTTAAAAAATTAATCAAAATTGAAATCAGACAATTATCCGCATTAGTGTGATATATTTCGGAAAAAGTGGTATATTTTCCTAGCGACCTACATATAGGACACCTAGTTTCTACACATAATATCCAACGAATAAATACTAAATTTGTTTATACTTATACATTAATATGATTATTGAAATGTTTTCTTTCGAATAAAATCAATTGCAAACTAATTTCTTTAACAATACATGAACTACGTGTACTTATCTTCTCTAGTACGCGATGATGAATCCACTTTTGAGGATGCTGAATTTCAAGGGTGTGTAACTGAAAATACCACTACAGAAATGATAAGGTTTAAACATGTATCGGTCATTTGAGGTCTCCAGACGCGATCTGAGCTACTGCCATTTCTCGGGAACAAAAGGATCCAACTCAATAATTAAAAATCTAACGACAACACAAGTGACCTAAATATAGGACGTCAGGCATATCTGGGTTAATTCTTTTTACTTACTTCAAATATTTCAAAATAAACAATTTCTAAAATATTAATGTGTAAGTCTATAACAAAGTTCGAATGTAAGAAACGAAGAAAAAACTAATTTACAGAATTGCACTTTATAATTTACGACGCACCTAGCTGTCCGATGCGCAGTAAATTTACAGCGGCCTATTACGTTTGTCACAAAATTAAAGAAAAACTACTCGTATTATGAAAAAAATCAGCATAACCTTATTTAAAGATGTTTTTTCGATAAATACATGTAATTCAGAAAAAATTGTATTTTTGAAATTGTAGTTGTAATAAAACGAAGCGCAGTCAATTCCGAGCGGGCTATTATGTTTGTCAGGAATTTATAGAAAAAAAACTACTCATATTTTCAAAAAATTCAACATGACCTTATTTGAAGATCTGTGTTTGATGGGACTTCGCTAGCTATTCGGAATTGCCACATACTCTTTCTTGCCAGCTACCATCTATCATCGCCAAAAGTACATTTTTTTGTCATTTTCTTAATTTTTTGGTTTCCTATTGGTAGAACAGAAACATTAATTTTAGAATATTAAAGAACACTAAAACCTAGCCGTAAATGGCAATTTTCTTTTAAAAATTATGTGCCGTTGAAGAGAAAATGGCGTTTAGCACTACTAAAAATGCGAAATTTAAAGCTCATTTTTACAGAAATTTTTTGAGTTTTCAAAATACTTTATTTGAAGTTATTTGAAGCACTTACACTCACAAATATAATCATCTTTACAAATTGCGGATAATGTGCATATTAAAGATGTGAGAGATCTTTCAAAAAATTTACATTTATATAATTTTTGAAAAAAACAAAAAAAACTCAAAATAAACTTCACGCTATACTAATGAGTGTAATTAGCATTATCTGTTACAAAAGTTTCAAGAAAAAATTGCAGCCATATACGAGAAAATGACGTTTGAGCATTTCTGAAAATGCCGAAATTTGAGCTACTTTTCACAGAAAACGGTAGTGTTTTCGAGAAACTTTACTTGACATTATTTAAAGCATATATACTCGTAAATATAATAATGTAAAAAATCGGCGATAATGTAAATATTAACGACGTGAGAGACAAGTAAAAAAATTTATATTTTGGTAATTTTTGAAAAAACCAACCGATAGACCAAAATGGCTTTCATGTCATTGATAGAGTACATTTACCACTATCCCTACCAAAAGTTTAAAGAAAAAATTTGGAGCCGTTTTTGAGAAAATTTTGTTTTTGTAATTTTTTAAAATTGCACATATTGCGCGCAATATTGCACGAAAACTACCAAAATTGTGAAAAACATTTACATGACCTTTATTAAAGAACTTAATATGCAGAACAAATTTTATTTGAAGAAAAAATCTCTATCTTCAATTTTGTAGTTGGAGAAAGACGCCGAAAAAAATTCAAACTTTCACAATTTTCGAAAATTCAGAGCTGTACGTGAAAATCGGACCTATGCCATGTTAAAAAGTGTATTTTCCTCTGTTCATACAAGAAATTTAAAGAAAAAATTTGGAGCCGTTTTTGAGAAAATGTTGAAAATCCCCGGGGGGCTTCATATAAAGTACCCCCAAATTTTAAAGAATCTTTTTCAAAATCACAAAGCTTCGACTAGAATCAGATCGACTGGGGAATATCAATTTTGAAGAAAATCGACCGAACGGTTTAGGCGCTAGCGTAGACCACAGACGGACAGACGGACAGACGGACAGACGGACAGACGGACAGACGGACACACGGACACACGGACAGACGGACAGACGGACAGACGGACAGACGGACACACGGACACACGGACAGACGGACACACGGACAGACGGACACACGGACAGACGGACAGACGGACAGACGGACACACGGACAGACGGACAGACGGACACACGGACAGACGGACAGACGGACGGAATGCCGTCAATCGATTTTTAAGTATGAAGAAGCAACAAATCATGGATTTTGACCACACCACGTGTTAGGGGATTTTTTTTCTTAATTTAGCAACTGGTTTTATCCACTTATTGGTTTTCCGGCAATTAATTTTTTTCCGCCGAAAATTGGCCATTTTTTCGCGCAGCATTACATAACTTTCCCTATACTACGTATATCACTCCGTGTATACGTACGTATACGAGAAAGTAAAAATAATATTCCATCCTAGGAAGCATCGTAAAGAGAATCCTAAGGACTTAGGGAAGAAAGAAAACGAACAAGAAAGAAAGTACAAGTTGGAAGAACTGGCACATAGTAGTACTCGTTACCTTTATCAAAATATATTAGATAACTTATTAAATAAAAATACAGAACAAACAAATACTGACATGTATGAACACTTAAAAAAATGTCTACACCAGGCTGCGAAAGAAGCCTTAGGGGAAGTGGTCGTGAGAAGAGACAAAAAGACTAAATACTGGATTAATGAAGAACAGATAAATGAGGTTAGGGCAAAGAAACATTTATTTTCAAAATGTTTAAGTACCTATGAAGACAAAGACAAATAAATCCAGCGGATAAGAGTAGAAAATATTATGAGGAAGGAAAAACAACAGTCTTGGTAAAAAAATGTAAGGAAATAGACATGTATATAGGTGGAAAAAAAACAACTGTAGTTTGGAAATACATTAGGAATATAAAATCACCGTGCAGGGAGAATGTTCAAATCCACGGTATTACAAGCGAACAATGGGAAGAGTATTTCAGTAAACTGCTGTAGGAAGACAGGACGGAATTCATGCTTAATGCCGAGATCATATGTCCAAGACAGTGTTCCATAACATAACAGTCGAAGAAGTAAAGAAGTTCGTAAAATAACTAAAAAGTGGAAATACCCCAGGACCTCGAAATATTCCATGCGAGCTAGTGAAAAATGGAACAACAAAACTAATGCGAATGATACAGCCAGTAATGGACAAAAGCATGAATATCGGAGATGTACCAAATGAACGGAAAGTAGTACACATCACATCTGTCCACAAGAAAGGAAGGAAGGATATCTGCAGAAATTACAGGGGGATAGCAGTAACTAATACCTTTAGTAAGATATATGGGAGGATATTGAGAAATCGCTCAGAAAGGCAAAATGCAAAAGAAATGGCAAACGGGGGGAGAATTACATATCGTCTTCCTCGATATCGCACAAGCGTATGACAATGTCCCATTAGATAAAAGTGGATAAATTATGGGAGGTTCTGCAACGTTTAAATCTGAATAGTAATCTTATTGCTGCAGTGAAAGATTTATATTCAGAGCAAGCATGAATAGTGAAAGTAGGAAAGCACTTGACAGAATCATTCTCAAGGATGCTGCATTTCACCGACACTGTTTAAAATCCATATGAATGAGGTTCTGCACAAAGGTAAAAGGATTTGTGCGGGAATGGGAATACCGTTGGATATGTACTCTACTCTTTACACTTTACAGGTCGCTGATGATCAGGTAATCGTGGCGCACAACCAAGATGATATAGAATTTATGTTGATAGTGATCAGAGAAGAATACGCAAAGTGGGGACTGACACTCAACTGAGGAAAAACAATGTACTGAGCATTAAATAGTAATAATGAATACGTAACTATGGGTGTAGGAAACAAAATTAAGAAAACTGAAGAAATTAAATATTTAGGGGTAAAAATTGGGAAGCAGGGACTTTATGAGAGAGGGTTTTGGAACGGATTAAACAAGGCGGAAAACTCATCGGTTCTCGGAATTCTATCCTATGGGTCAAAAGCATAAGTAAAAAAACAAAACTCATGATATATAGAGTAATTATCCAAAGGATTGCACTGTATGGTGCTGAGATATGGCAACTCTCGGAACAAATGAGAACAAAGTTGAGGGTAATGGAAATGGACTTCCTTAGAAGATCAGTTGGCATTTCAAGAAGAGAGAAAATGAAAGAATCAAAGAGATCACGGGTTTGAAGCAGGATATACTGAACGAAATTGAAAAGAAACAACTGTTATGGTTTGGACACGTGCAGAGAATGCAGAGCAATAGACTTCCAAAGAAGCTTTTGGATTGGTAACCGCAAGAAAGAAGGAAAAGATGCTGGCCACGACCTGGTTGGGGAGACAACGTAGAGAAAATATTGGCTGGATCGCAGATACCTCCTGGGACTTGAAACAACAGAGAAGAGTGGAGGAATAAGTTAGGCGCCGTAAGACCCACATAAGGGTCAACCAAGCGGCTAAGAAGATACAGTCTAAATTACTAAACTATGACTAAATAATAACTATAAACAATAACAACCAAACTAAACTAACTACAATTCGTTAACACTTGAAGAAAATCAAAATCTTACCATTCATGCCCACGATGTCTTGGCCTAAGGTGTAAAATGGAATCATGACATTATACTTGGGTTTTTATTTCTTGGCGCGTGGGGTCTTGTTTTCGCGATGGAATGTCTCACAGAATTTCGCGTCATTCTCCGTCTTGCCACCAGGAGTCGCATGATCACTACTGTATCGAGCAGTGCTGGCAAGCATGCGACTCCTAGCGGCACGACCGAGAACGACATAAAATACCGTGAGATATTGCATCGTGAAGACAAGTCCCCACGCGCCAAGAAATAAAAACCCATGTATATACAGTCCAGTCAAATGGTGCTCAAAATGGCCCGATTCAAAAATTCAGGAAGTTTTTTTTCTCAACGATCCTATATGTTTTTGAGGGTGCTGAATTTGAGTTTGACGTTTGCCACCTCAAAAAAGGTCGGCTTCACAGAGAACATTGCAAAACCCCCTAAAAATGTCGCCCTTGTTTTAGTTTTTCGCATACATCTTCAAAACCATGCTTTATATCAAAATTATTGTTATTTATAAAATTAAAGTATATACAATTTCCTTTAAATGTATATATAAACTTTTAATTTGTTAAAAAACAGTTTAGGCGCTAGAGTACGCTGAAAATGGTTACTTTCGGGGCCTCTGCCCAGAGCGGGAGAATAGCTCTTTCCAGCCAATCTGTCTCGCGACGGCACTCTGTTTCCAATTTATCAAGCGTGAAAACAACTATTATAAACAATTGATCGGCATTGTTAAATTATTAACACAGTGAGACTCACAGGATCAGTAAGATAGTTTCTGCTCGCGCGGAGTATCTGTAAATCCAAGCCTTACGTAACCAAAATAAGAGAGAAATAAGAAAATTATTACGAGAAAACGTTCTGTGCAATACAATACAGTCATAAAAAATTGTACTAACAATATGTTTTGTCAATATAATGAGTAAAAGTAAAAATTATGAGTAAAAGTGCGAAATTATGAGTAAAAGTAAAAATAATCTTAATGAGGAAATTTTAGGTATTAAACAAAAATATTGAACCAGATAGTTTTATATATCTTTGGAAATGCAAACTTCAGGTAAAAAGTAAATAGACTATCAAACAATTAAACGAAGGTAAGGAATCAGGGGACAACATCAAAGTCTGACAGCTTTCAGCTTCAGTTCTTCCTTATTTGCAGGCTTCTCCTTCAGCAATATGTATCCTATTTTTCTAGGATTTAAGATCGGACTTTTGGCAGTCCATGGAAAGACCTCAACATTGTTCTCCTGAAGCCGTATGCTTGGTATACGAGACTTGTGAGCAGGTGCATGTCCCACTGGAAGATGAAGTTGGGGCAAGGTGCTGCGAAACCAATGGCAACATAACTTCCTCCATAATTCTGCTGTTTCGATGGGTTCACAGGCCCATCCACAACAGAACAGTTTCCGTAGCCTTTAGTTGTGATGACGCTCAGTATCGTCATGGCACAACCTCCCTTCTGCACTGCAGAAGGGATGCTGTATGTGCAAAACCTTTCTGTTGTGCCGCGTACCCTGATTTTATGTCATGAAAGTAACTCAAATTGACTTTCATTACTGAAAGTAACTCTCTGAGAAGCTGATCTGTCCAATCCAAGTCTTTCTATATACCATTTTAAACATTGCTGTCTCTTTCTTTCTACCAAAAGAGATTTTCTTACGGCGATATGATTTCAT